>OY759261.1:4923726-5183726 GCA_963662155.1 Lamellibrachia columna | reverse complement strand
TTCTTTGACTTTTTGTGAGTATTCTCTTGAAAGTTTTTCTTTGAGTCTTGGGGACTTTGTGGTGATCAGCTTTTTCTTTAATCCTTTCCTTTGGCCTATTTTGTCCCAAGTTGATGTGGAAATCCACTATTCTTTCTTTGTTCTTCTGTAACCTAGCACTGCTTTCCCTGCTAGCTCCATGGCCATGTTGAAACTGTGTATAGTCATCTCTGTTTCCTCCTGCAGAATACCAAAACTGTTCTTTAGAGCAACTGTGAACTGTTGCTTGGTTTCTGGGTTTTATAACTTGGCGGTATCAAAATTCTTCTTCTCTCCTGTCTTTGCCTAGTTTCAGTGCAAGTTTCCTTATCAACAGGTTGTGGTCGCTGCCAACATCAGCTAGTCTCCTTGTTTTTCACGTCTTGTAGAGAGCGTCTCCATTTTCCATTTACAAAGATGTCATCTGTTTGACTGTCAGTTCTGCCGTCTGGGGATCTCCATGTCACCTTATGTATTGTCTTATGTTGGAAGAGTGTCCCTCCAATCACGAGGTCATTCTCCCCACACATGTCACACAATCTGCTGTCAGTAATCGTACTTGTTCAGTGTTTGCCCATGATCCATTCCCTGTCAGTGTTGTCGTTCCCAACTCGTGCATTGAAATCCCCAAGAACCATTAGTACATTATGTTTGGGGATGTCTTCCAAAGTTGACTGAAGACTGTCGTAGAAGTTGTCGTTTTCCTTTTTTTTCTGCTTCCCCTGTAGGTGCGTAACAGGTTACCACTGAGAGTTTAATAAATCTGGAGTTAAATCTAGCATAAAGAAGTCGTTCATTTATTGGTTTCCATTCAAGAAGAGTGTTGCCTTCTCCTTCTGGATGATCAGGGCTACCCCTTGTCGATGCTGGTTGTCCTCTCTGCCTGACCAAAGTATGGTGTCTCCTGTCGCCAGTTGTCGTTTTCCAGCTCCAGTCCATCTAGCCTCCATGATACCAAGAAGGCTGATTTTGTATTGGTGCATTTCCTGGAGAACCTGTGCCAGTCTTCCTGTCTGATATAGTGTTCTCACATTGCAGCATCCAATGTTGATAAAAGTTTTGGGTGTCAGGAAATCCGCCATCGGGGTGAAGGCTTCCTTGCGGGTTTGGTTCCCATCCTTCATAACTCCAGTTGCCTGTTCTGCTTCTCTCCTACCGCCCGGTGCAGTTTTCTCTCTTGTTTCAGTTTCGGTACCTAGGCTGTTTTACGGGGTGGGGTCGCTGGCCCCACATCCAACCCTCCTCTCGCTGGCAGGAGATTCTCAAAGAGCGTTTCCAGTCAGAGTTTATTCCAATTCGCTCAACCTGAAAATGTTGCTATATTTTTTACAGATGTATATAAATCCTCAAGGATGGTATACTGGCAATGAATTGATAAAAAATAACATTGGTGCGGCATATTTCAACATGCCATAATAATTGTTGCATATCATTTTCAGATATTGGGTCATTTGAACGTATACCTGTGTAGGCCGCCATGTTGAATTTAAAAAATGGCATAACAAATGTGTTTAGTCCGAAATATATTTTTGCGATTATTTATGTGACGCTTAATATAGAAAACGGCAGAAATACAGTGCGTATAGTTTTTACTGATTTGAACTAACGCGTCATGTTGTGAATAACTCGAATCTTTGATGGTGACAAGATATTATAACCAGGTCCAACATCCTTCAGCTCGTTGACACAGCAATACCATCAACAACAACTACTACAACAACAACTCCAACAACTACAACAACAACAAAAATGTGTGTCGTGTCTAAATAAAAGACGCCAGAATCTCTTACGAATCCGGTGGTGTCAAACTGAAAAGACACCGGGAAGTGAATACAAGACACTCGGTGAAAACACGTACATGTTACAGTACACAAAAGTCAGTGACATCAGTCGTACATCCCTGTACATGTTACAGTACACAAAAGTCAGTGACATCAGTCGTACATCCCTGTACATGTTACAGTACACAAAGGTCAGTGACACCAGTCGTTCAGCCCTGTACATGTACATGTTACAGTACACAAAGGTCAGTGACATCAGTCGTACAGCCCTGTACATGTACTTGTTACGGTACACAAAGGTCAGTGACATCAGTCGTACAGCCCTGTACATGTACTTGTTACGGTACACAAAGGTCAGTGACATCAGTCGTACAGCCCTGTACATGTACTTGTTACGGTACACAAAGGTCAGTGACATCAGTCGTACAGCCCTATGCATAACAATAACAACAATAATACAAAGCTGCACGTAACAGAGAATAGACTGCGTCGACCATCGGCCACTGAGGACAAAAATGAACCAGTCGCTTCCAAACGGACGGATCAGTGTAATCAAGCATAGGAATAATTGCAAATAAATCTTATGTGTTCTGTGGTCAATCAGATTCTACAGAAGTTCTTCACGAAGCTTCAACATTTGACCGTCGTGTTCTTGCCAGTGTCGCACTTGTTGACGACACTGACCCTGCTAAGCATGAATGACCTGGTTGCTCTCGCATCTTGGTCTCAGCATATCCTACGACAGTGTGTGCCACCAGTGCCGTAGTAGTTCGTCCACCAACTATGCGAGGCAGTTTAGTCACAACTGCTACTGTGCACGTTATTGATCACAAACATATCTCGACAACAGATAAAGACTCCTTCCATGGAACTGACATAAGAATTATTCAACATCCAACTACTGTCTCTGAAGGCGGTCGTCGCGGCAGTGTTGCTCTCGGGGGAGATACAAGTTCAAAGACAGATGGGCAACTACCTCACTACTATATCGATGTGCTTCCAGTTGCATCTAGTATCAAAGAATCACCGGCTCCAGCTTCATGTTTTACGTCCTTGATCAGTTTGAACAAGATGTACAGGACGAGAGGAAGTGGTGGCTGGAGAACACAAGACGAACTGTTGACGACCCAACTGAAGAAAACTGGAAAATACACATCGGGCTGCATACCACGCAAGGCGGCAGTCACCTGGAGATGGAACAATCTCACCCCTGCTCTACTTCCTCCATTCCACCACATCGCTCAAACAGTGGCAACGATAAGACATTCTATGGATGTGGTCAAGAATGCAGTTGACCATCTCAACAAGGGCCACACAACCGTGTATGCTTTGATCGGCTACTATATCATATCGTTAAACAGATTCAGTGAAAGAGGTAAAGATCAGATCGTGGTGGTGTTTGGCGGGCTCCACGCCGAGATGACGAGGGGAGAGAGGGGGAATAAAGAGAGAGAGGGAGAGAGTGAGAAAGGGAGAGAGAGGGGGGAGAAAGAGAGAGTGAGAGAGAGAAGGGGGATAGAGATGGAGAGAGGGGGAGAGAGGGGACAGAGAGAGGGAGAAGGAGAGGGAGGGAGATAAGGAGAGAGAGAGGGGGGGAAGAGAGGGGGAGAGAGAAGGAGATAGAGGGGAGAGGGGAAGGAGAGAGTGGGGGGAGAAAGGGAGAGAGAGGGAGAGAAGGGGAAATAGGGAGAAGGGGAGAGAGAGAGAGGGAGAGAGATAGAGGTGGGAGAGAGAGGGGAAGAGAGAGAGAGGGGGCAGAGAAAGAAGGGGGAGGGAGAGAGAGGGGAGAGAGGGAGAGAGAGAGGGGGGATATAGGGAGAGAGAAAGTGAGAGAGAGGGGTGATAGAGGCATATAGAGAGAAGGAGAGAGAGAGAGAGAGTGAAGAGGGGGTAACGAGAGGGAGCGAAAGAGAGAGTGGGAAAGATTGAAAGAGAGAGAGAGAGAGATTGTGTGTGTGTGTGTGTGTGTGTGTGTGTGTGTGTGTGTGTGTGTGTGGGGGGGGGGCATGACTTCGTGTCTCTATATATATATTATAATATATATATTATTTCAAATGGTAGCCAGTGTTGCATTTTATGTTGTCGTAAATGTAATGTGTGTGTGTGTGTGTGTGTGTGTGTGTGTGTGTGTGTGTGTGTGTGTGTGTGTGTGTGTGTGTGTGTGTGTGTGTGTGTGTGTGTGTGTGTGTGTGTGTGTGTGTGTGTGTGTGTGTGTGTGTGTGTGTGTGTGTGTGTGTGTGTGTGTGTGTGTGTGTGTGTGTGTGTGTGTGTGTGTGTGTGTGTGTGTGTGTGTGTGTGTGTGTGTGTGTGTGTGTGTGTGTGTGTGTGTGTGTGTGTGTGTGTGTGTGTGTTTTATATAATTTCTGGTGGTAAATATTCTACAGCAATGAAATTTAAAACATGGAGTATAACATTGTTAATTTAGAGGTACTTTAATATAGAAACATTCAGCGTATTTGGGCGTTTCAATTATACGACCCCCTCCCCAGCTGCGTATCTGTTACTCAATAACAATAATTGTACATTCCTTTAAAATACATACACTAAAACAATTGATAAAATACTTTGGGCGTTTCAGATTGCTTGCCAACCGGTCAGTCTGTAGGCCTATGGCTGTTTGTGGTTAATCATACAACAGAGAAAATTGGGACCAGTCATCGCTTCAACGCCAAACCTGTATTGTAATCCTTTCTCCACTCAGTAGTCGGCCCCTTACTTGTAAAACGTTCAACACTGAAAGGTCTTTTCATTACGATATCACACAATCAAATCAGACCACGGTCTGAGTTGTAGTCAAATGTCACTCAAATAACATTTAATGTGTCACAACGTGTCAGTTTCGTCCCACTCTATCATCTGTTCTATGCAACAGGTCGACAGCTTGCGACGCATATAACTAATCGTGGTGACTGTGAATAGCATTGATTATTCTGTGCAACGGGTATTGTGTCTTCACAAAACATGGACTCGGTTGTTATAAACATCATTAATGTTTGAAAACACAACGCCAGCAGCCACAGCAGCAGGAGCAGGAACAGGAGCAGTATGAGCAGGAGCAGCAGGAGCAGCAGGAGAAGCAGCAGCAGCAGGAGCAGCAGGAGCAGGAGCAACATGAGCAACAGGAGCATGATGAGCAGGAGCAACATGAGCAGGAGGAGGAGCAGCAGCAGGAACAGGAGCAGTATGAGCAGGAGCAGCAGGAGAAGCAGCAGCAACAGGAGCAGGAGCAGGAGCAACATGAGCAGGAGAAGCTGCAGCAGCAGGAACAGGAGCAGTATGAGCAGGAGCAGCAGGAGAAGCAGCAGCAGCAGGAGCAGCAGGAGCAGCAGGATCAGGAGCAGGAGCAACATGAGCAGGATGAGGGGCAGCAGCAGGAGCAGCAGCAGCAGCAACAACAATAACAGCAAAACAACGATCAAAAAGATCTCTACTTGACTATTTTCTCCTCCCTTTCTCCCCCTTTTTCACCCTCTCTCTCTCTCCCTACCCTCTCTACCTGCCTATTTCCCCCTTACTCCCTCTCCCTTCTTCTTCTCTCTCTCTCCTCTCTCTCTCTCTCTCTCCTCTCTCCTCTCTCTTGCTCTCTGCCTGTTTCTCCCTCCGTTCTCTCTCCCTGTCTATTTCTCCCTCCTCTCTCATTACCTACATATTTCTCCTTCCATTTCTGAAACTTCCTCTCTCTCTCTCTCTCTCTCTCTCTCTCTCTCGCTCTCTGACTACTTCTCCCTCCTCCCTCTCTACCTTTCTATTTCTCCATCCCTTCTCTCTAACTGTCTATTTATCCCTCCTTTTCTCTCCTTTTACCTACCTTCCTCTCTCTCCCCTCTCTCTCTTTCTCTCTCTCTCTCTCTCTGGCTATTTCTCCCTCCCCTCTATCGACCTGTCCATTTCCCCTCCCCTCTCTCCACCTGCCTATTTCTCCCTCCCTTTCTCCCCCTTTCTCTTCCTTCCTCTCTCTCTTCTCTCTCCTCTCCCTCTCTCTCTCTCTCTAGTCATTTCTCCCTCCCTTCTATCGACCTGTCCATTTCCCCTCCCCTTTCTCCCCTTTCTCTATCTTCCTCTCTCTCTCTCTCTCTCCTCTCTCTCTCTCTCTCTCTGTCTCTCTCTCGTTCTCTGTCTGTTTCTCCCTCCCCTCTCTCTCCTCTCTGTTTCTCTGTTTCTCTCGCTCTCTGCCTATTTGTCCCTCCCTTTCTCCTCCTTTCTCTACCTTCCTCTCTCTCTCCTCTCTCCTCTCTCTCTATCTCTATCGCTCTGTGCTTGTTTCTCCCTCCCGTCTCTCTACCCTCTATTTCTCCCTGCCCTCTCTCTATCTGCCTATTCCCCCTTTCTCCCTTTTCTCTACCCTCCCCCTCTGTCTCTCCTCTGTCCTCTCTCCTCTCTCCTCTCTCTCTCTCTCTCTCTCTCTCTCTATCTCTCTCGCTATCTCTTTATCTATCTGCCTATTTCTCCCTCCCCTCTCTCTACCAACCTATTTCTCTCTCACTTTCTTCCCCTTCCTCTCTTTCTCTCTCTCTCTCTGCCTACTTCTCCGTCCCCTCTCTCTACCGCGAGCGATCAAGCGGGCCCCCTGTGCAGTCAAGCGTAACGCGACTTGTCAAGCATGTGTCTCAGTCCAATGTTTACATATATACCAATATGTCAGTCCAGTGTATACATATACATCAATCCAAAGTTTGTATTGGTGGTGTGGGGAGCAGACTGCGATGGGCAGGACACGTATAGAGAATTAGTTTGACAAAGAGAGCATAGCAAATAGAACAGTGTGGTAACAGAAGAGTAAGATCTAAATAAAAAAGTGGGCGAGGTCTCATCCTTAAAAAGAGGTTCGCGCGAACCTTCCTTGATCCCCCACCCCAACACCCCACCCCCACATCCCACCCCCACCCCCCACCCCACACCCCAACCCCACACCCCAATGAAAGAGGAAAACAGAACGGCCCAGGGACACCTGGCGGCGAGACGATGGGCTACGAAATAACAACTATGGTCTAGTACAGGACACAGCGGAGAGCTTCAGTGGAAGGTTCGTGCTCCCAGCAAACGGGCCCAAGTAAGTAATAAGCCATGTTAGCGATCGACTCTGCTGATGCAATAACAAAATGAAAACAGAAGAAATAAACGAACCAGTTCAATATCAGTGGCAACGTATCGGCGTTTCAAACAGTACAAAAACACTGATGTCTGATTTGACATGCGGCTGCTGATTATATGTTACGATTGTCATCCGGATTCAGGCTGCTTATATGGCCAACATTGTATTATATACATAGAACAGTTCATCCTAGCGCCAAACCTTATAGTACGACAGCCTCCGTGGCCTAATGGATAAGGCACCGGCCTCCTAAGCCGGGGATTGCGGGTTCGAATCCCGTCGGAGGTGCGCGTTTTTTTAGCAACAATAAGACTGTTCTTAAAGCAACCAACGACAGAGAAGAAACCACATTTGTATCGGTGGCAAACGAGGCATTATTGACTGATAATGCGACCGACAAGATACGAAGAGTTGTTAATTAATTTTTTTACATGGGCTGATCCAGATCCTGGAAAAGGGGTACACAGTGCTGTGACTGGCTCGTCGGTGGCGACGGAGACACTTCTGAGACACGAGTCGTCCACCCGCACACACGTCAACTTGTCCTGGTCCCAGAAAGTGCACTCGGGACACTTAATTGGGAATACGTTCCACTTGTCCGGGCCACCAGCCGGCTCGCACATGTAGAACTGCTGGCAGTTGTTCGGGTCAACCGCGAAGGTGGCGATAGGTTGTCACAACAGGCGCTCTCCGGGGCGGGGTAGGAATCCGGTCCGTCAACGTCAATGCCTCCAGCGGGAATCCAGGCAATTCTGGCACTTTGAGGGCAGTGGAGCAACGCTTCTACAACACGGCGAAGTTGCATCGCTCTGTCACATCTAAATTACATCAATCATTACCAATTCAGGGAAGTTTAGAAAGCAATACGTGAGAAGAAGGAAGTTTTGTAAAGACTAACAGTAACCGTATGGTTCTTTAATATAAATTTGTGATAAAGGATTGGTTAGCCTTAACAACATTCATAGCCTTTATTTACGCCTATTGCTTTTGAACGAGAGCTCTATGAAGGGCATTATACACGCACGCACGCACGCACGCACGCACGCACGCACGCACGCACGCACGCACGCACGCACGCACGCACGCACGCACGCACGCACGCACGCACGCACGCACGCACGCACGCACGCACGCACGCACACACACACACACACACACACACACACATATATATATACGCATGCACGCGCACGCTCACAAACACAAGCACACATACGCACGATAGCACACACACACGCACGCACGCACGCACGCACGCACGCACACGCACACGCACACTAACATAAGCATAACCATTATTTTGGTGACAGGAAAATAAATCACTTACCACCCGCTCCGAGCGCCAACACAAGGACACATACTCCAAGCAATATCCCGACCATGTTTTTATCTAGAACACCATCACACGATGTATTATATTCAAAGTAACCATTTAAGCTGAGCATTTAATGAATACGCCTCCACGTGAGTGTATATAGTGTCGGCCTGAACCGTCTGACAATCTGCCTAACCTGCAGGTGGGCAATCTGACTACCTCACCGTCTGCCCACCACACCGTCCGTCTAGTACCCGCCCACCACACCGTCCGTCTTGTACCCGCCCACCACACCGTCCGTCTTGTACCCGCCCACCACACCGTACGTCTAGTACCCGCCCACCACACCGTCCGTCTAGTACCCGCCCACCACACCGTCCGTCTTGTACCCGCCCACCACACCGTCCGTCTTGTACCCGCCCACCACACCGTACGTCTAGTACCCGCCCACCACACCGTCCGTCTAGTACCCGCCCACCACACCGTCCGTCTTGTACCCGCCCACCACACCGTACGTCTAGTACCCGCCCACCACACCGTCCGTCTAGTACCCGCCCACCACACCGTCCGTCTAGTACCCGCCCACCACACCGTCCGTCTAGTACCCGCCCGCCATATCGTCAGTCTAGTACCCGCCCACCACACCGTCCGTCTAGTACCCGCCCACCACACCGTCCGTCTAGTACCCGCCCGCCACATCGTCAGTCTAGTACCCGCCCACCACACCGTCCGTCTAGTACCCGCCCACCACACCGTCCGTCTAGTACCCGCCCACCACACCGTCCGTCTAGTACCCGCCCACCACACCGTCCGTCTAGTACCCGCCCGCCACATCGTCAGTCTAGTACCCGCCCACCACACCTCCGTCTAGTACCCGCCCGCCACAAAGTCAGTCTAGTACCCGCCCAGCACACCGTCCGTCTAGTGCCCGTCTTCTCGCCAGTTCACACCTGGCTGCGATCTGGGTCGTTTGTTGACACATTCCTGTAGGATCTGTGATTGTTACATCTCGTATCTGCACTCTGTTACGTTTCCCACGGTGGATTAGTCGTTTCCCGCGGCTGGCGTCAGCTGTGCACCAAGTAATAGACCAAGCTGAGGTACCAAGTAGACCCGAATTGAAGATCAATTTTTTACAACTTTGAAGGTAATACTACAACAATACTTCCAAGACCAAATTAGAACTGTTGTTCCTGTTGACAGTGACAGTGTTGTCTGCAAAAAATGGAGCCATATCAGATTACTTTGTCTGTTATGGTGATATTGTTGATTGCTGTACAAGTATCAAACATTGACCGAAGTACCTCAACACTACCTCAACACTACCTCAACACTACCTCAACACTACCTCAACACTATCCCTACGTAATAACAACAATGACACTTTATATGCCTTGTACCCCATAACATATTGTTACCCACTGGATACAAATACTAGGTCTGAATTATGAAGACCCAGTTCTCATGTTATCAGCATTAACCCTATAAGTACCCCCTCCAGTACCCTGAGCGCTTTCAGTGCACTGTGCAATAACTTTCTAAAATCACTGAAACAAAAACTCAACATCCAAAACAGATCAGCATATCTTATAATCCTCCTGCTCCTCGCTGGTGATACATATCTTATAGTCCTCCTGCTACTCGCTGGTGATACATATCGTATAGTCCTAATGCTCCTCGCTGGTGACACATATCCTATAGTCCTCCTGCTCCTCGCTGGTGATACATATCTTATAGTCCTCCTGCTCCTCGCTGGTGATACATATCTTATAGTCTTCCTACTCCTCGCTGGTGATACATATCTTATAGTCCTCCTGCTCCTCGCTGGTGATACATATCTTATAGTCCTCCTGCTCCTCGCTGGTGATACATATCTTATAGTCCTCCTGCTCCTCGCTGGTGATACATATCTTACAGTCCTGCTGCTCGCTGGTGATACATATCTTATAGTCCTCCTGCTCCTCGCTGGTGATACATATCCTATAGTCCCCCTGCTGCTCGCTGGTGATACATATCTTATAGTCCTCCTGCTCCTCGCTGGGGATACATATCTTATAGTCCTCCTGCTCCTCGCTGGGATACATATCCTATAGTCCTCCTGCTGCTCGCTGGTGATACATATCTTATAGTCCTCCTGTTCCTCGTTGGGGACACATATCTTATAGTCCTCCTGCTCTTCGCTGGTGATACATATCCTATAGTCCTCCTGCTACTCGCTGGTGATACATATCTTATAGTCCTCCTGCCCCTCGCTGGGGATACATATCCTATAGTCCTCCTGCTGCTCGCTGGTGATACATATTTTATAGTCCTCCTGCTCTTCGCTGGTGATACATATCTTATAGTCCTCCTGCTCTTCGCTGGTGATACATATCCTATAGTCCTCCTGCTCCTCGCTGGGGATACATATCTTATAGTCCTGCTACTCGCTGGTGATACATATACTATAGTCCTCCTGCTACTCGCTGGTGATACATATCTTATAGTCCTCCTGCTACTCGCTGGTGATACATATCTTATAGTCCTGCTCCTCGCTGGGGATACATATCCTATAGTCCTCCTGCTACTCGCTGGTGATACATATCTTATAGTCCTCCTGCTACTCGCTGGTGATACATATCTTATAGTCCCCCTGCTTCTCGCTGATGATACATATCCTATAGTCCTCCTGCTACTCGCTGGTGATACATATCTTATAGTCCTGCTCCTCGCTGGTGATACATATCTTATAGTCCTCCTGCTACTCGCTGGTGATACATATCTTATAGTCTTCCTGCTACTCGCTGGTGATACATATCTTATAGTCCTGTTATTCGCTGATGATACATATCCTATAGTCTTTCTGCTACTCGCTGGTGATACATATATTATAGTCCTGCTCCTCGCTGGTGATACATATCTTATAGTCCTCCTGCTACTCGCTGGTGATACATATCTTATAGTCTTCCTGCTACTCGCTGGTGATACATATCTTATAGTCCTCCTGCTACTCGCTGGTGATACATATCTTATAGTCCTCCTGCTACTCGCTGATGATACATATCCTATAGTCCTCCTGCTACTCGCTGGTGATACATATCTTATAGTCCTGCTCCTCGCTGGTGATACATATCTTATTATCCTCCTGCTACTCGCTGGTGATACATATCTTATAGTCTTCCTGCTACTCGCTGGTGATACATATCTTATAGTCCTCCTGCTTCTCGCTGATGATACATATCCTATAGTCCTCCTGCTACTCGCTGGTGATACATATCTTATAGTCCTGCTCCTCGCTGGTGATACATATCTTATAGTCCTCCTGCTACTCGCTGGTGATATATATCTTATAGTCTTCCTGCTACTCGCTGGTGATACATATCTTATAGTCCTGCTATTCGCTGATGATACATATCCTATAGTCTTCCTGCTACTCGCTGGTGATACATATCTTATAGTCCTGCTCCTCGCTGGTGATACATATCTTATAGTCCTGCTATTCGCTGATGATACATATCCTATAGTCTTCCTGCTACTCGCTGGTGATACATATCTTATAGTCCTGCTCCTCGCTGGTGATACATATCTTATAGTCCTCCTGCTCCTCGCTGGGATACATATCTTATAGTCCTCCTGCTCCTCGCTGGGGATACATATCCTATAGTCCTCCTGCTGCTCGCTGGTGATACATATTTTATAGTCCTCCTGCTCTTCGCTGGTGATACATATCTTATAGTCCTCCTGCTCTTCGCTGGTGATACATATCCTATAGTCCTCCTGCTCCTCGCTGGGGATACATATCTTATAGTCCTGCTACTCGCTGGTGATACATATACTATAGCCCTCCTGCTACTCGCTGGTGATACATATCCTACAGTCCTCCTGCTACTCGCTCGTGATACATATCTTATAGTCCTCCTTCTCTTCGCTGGTGATACATATCCTATAGTCCTCCTGCTACTCGCTGGTGATACATATCTTATAGTCCTCCTGCTTCTCGCTGATGATACATATCCTATAGTCCTCCTGCTACTCGCTGGTGATACATATCTTATAGTCTTCCTGCTACTCGCTGGTGATACATATCTTATAGTCCTGCTATTCGCTGATGATACATATCCTATAGTCCTCCTGCTCCTCGCTGGGATACATATCTTATAGTCTTCCTGCTACTCGCTGGTGATACATATCTTATAGTCTTCCTGCTACTCGCTGGTGATACATATCTTATAGTCCTCCTGCTACTCGCTGGTGATACATATCTTATAGTCCTCCTGCTTCTCGCTGATGATACATATCCTATAGTCCTCCTGCTACTCGCTGGTGATACATATCTTATAGTCTTCCAGCTACTCGCTGGTGATACATATCTTATAGTCCTGCTACTCGCTGGTGATACATATCTTATAGTCCTCCTGCTCCTCGCTGGGATACATATCTTATAGTTCTCCTGCTCCTAGCTGGTGATACATATCTTATAGTCCTGCTACTCGCTGGTGATACATATCTTATAGTCCTGCTACTCGCTGGTGATACATATCTTATAGTCCTGCTCCTCGCTGGTGATACATATCTTATAGTTCTCCTGCTCCTCGCTGGGATACATATCTTATAGTCCTGTTACTCGCTGGTGATACATATCTTATAGTTCTCCTGCTCCTCGCTGGGATACATATCTTATAGTCCTGTTACTCGCTGGTGATACATATCTTATAGTTCTCCTGCTCCTAGCTGGTGATACATATCTTATAGTCCTGTTACTCGCTGGTGATACATATCTTATAGTCGTCCTGCTACTCGCTGGTGATACATATCTTATAGTCCTGCTCCTTGCTGGGGATACATATCTTATAGTCCTCCTGCTGCTCGCTGGTGATACATATCTTATAGTCCTCCTGCTCCTCGCTGGTGATACATATCTTATAGTCCTGCTGCTCGCTGGTGATACATATCTTATAGTCCTCCTGCTCCTCGCTGGTGATACATATCCTATAGTCCCCCTGCTGCTCGCTGGTGATACATATCTTATAGTCCTCCTGCTCCTCGCTGGGGATACATATCTTATAGTCCTCCTGCTCCTCGCTGGGATACATATCCTATAGTCCTCCTGCTGCTCGCTGGTGATACATATCCTATAGTCCTCCTGCTCCTCGTTGGGGATACATATCTTATAGTCCTCCTGCTCTTCGCTGGTGATACATATCCTATAGTCCTCCTGCTACTCGCTGGTGATACATATCTTATAGTCCTCCTGCCCCTCGCTGGGGATACATATCCTATAGTCCTCCTGCTGCTCGCTGGTGATACATATTTTATAGTACTCCTGCTCTTCGCTGGTGATACATATCCTATAGTCCTCCTGCTCCTCGCTGGGGATACATATCTTATAGTCCTGCTACTCGCTGGTGATACATATCTTATAGTCCTCCTGCTACTCGCTGGTGATACATATCTTATAGTCCTCCTGCTACTCGCTGGTGATACATATCTTATAGTCCTGCTACTCGCTGGTGATACATATCTTATAGTCCTCCTGCTACTCGCTGGTGATACATATCTTATAGTCCTCCTGCTTCTCGCTGGTGATACATATCTTATAGTCCTGCTACTCGCTGGTGATACATATCTTATAGTCCTCCTGCTACTCGCTGGTGATACATATCTTATAGTCCTGCTCCTCGCTGGGGATACATTTCCTATAGTCCTCCTGCGACTCGCTGGTGATACATATCTTATAGTCCTGCTCCTCGCTGGGGATACATATCCTATAGTCCTCCTGCTACTCGCTGGTGATACATATCTTATAGTCTTCCTGCTACTCGCTGGTGATACATATCTTATAGTCCTCCTGCTACTCGCTGGTGATACATATCTTATAGTCCTGCTGCTCCTCGCTGGTGATACATATCTTATAGTCCTCCTGCTACTCGCTGGTGATACATATCTTATAGTCCTCCTGCTACTCGCTGGTGATACATATCTTATAGTCCTCCTGCTACTCGCTGGTGATACATATCTTATAGTCTTCCTGCTTCTCGCTGGTGATACATATCTTATAGTCTTCCTGCTACTCGCTGGTGATACATATCTTATAGTCCTCCTGCTACTCGCTGATGATACATATCTTATAGTCTTCCTGCTACTCGATGGTGATACATATCCTATAGTCCTCCTGCTACTCGCTGGTGATACAGAGGTAAACTCAGGGCCCCATCCAATCAAATATCCATGTCTTCTCTACAACAAAGCATCAAAACGGGGACAGAATTGCCTACAATGTGATTAGTGTAGTGGTTGGTACCACGTGGAATGTATGGACATGCCAAGTGACATTTACGAAACCCATGCCAACACTAGTGTCACTTGGATATGTTGCAAGTGTGGATTGCCCAAAATTAGCCCATCAATATTCCACTCATTATCTGGTTTAACTGTGTCAAATCCCTTCGACAGCCTGGGAGACACAACCCAGGACCAGTAAGAAGAAATAGGCTCCCCCATTGCCACATCCTCACCAACGGCATAACTGGGTAACCACAATATCCCACCCAATCACAGACAATGTCATAACCGTAAAGTGAAGGCTCTGGTTGTCAACTGCAATGGATTATGTAGCAAACTTCCTCAACTAGAAACATTAATTGATCATCACAAACCAGACGTCGTATTTGGTACGGAATCACACTTAAACAACTTAATACTCACTTCCGAAATAACTCCACCGGGATTTTCAACATACAGGAGAGATAGGGACATTCTAGTAAAGGCGGAGTCTTCATCATGACAAAAGTCGACCTCATCACATCGACATGTAACATTGTTAATACCAATGCCGAATTGACATGGGCAGAACTCCACATCCAAGGACGTAAGTCTCTGAACATAGGATCTTTCTACAGGCCACCAAATTCAGCTCCGTCCAACTTAGAACAGCTAGCCACCTCTCTTAGGGACATATACAGGCGAAGTTCAAGAATGCCATCCTGCTTATTGCAGGAGACTTCAATTTAGCTGACATAGACTGGGACGACCGCACAAACCATACATCGTCTATAAAGTGTACCCTCCTATTAGATGTCTGTAATGAGTTCTTCCTGGACCAAATGATCAAGGAACCTACACGCATTCAAGACACCACTAAAACATCTTCGACTTAGTCCTTACAACTCATCCAAATTCTGTTACTCATTGCAAGGTTGTTGCTGACATAAGCGACCATGAGGTCGTCTCCTTCTCCATTAACCCCAAACCAAACCTAAATAAAAAGATACCAAGGAAGGTATTTCTAGTTGGTAAAGCGGACATACCCAGCATGAAATCTGACATGATACATTTCCAACACTTTCTTTAACTGTGACTCACTTTCCCACACTGTTCAGGAAAGCTGGGACATGCTCAACTCGGAAATCAAGGCGCTCGTGAATAAACACATTCCCACCTAGATGACTAGCACATAACTCCCTGGATCACTAGAGATCAGAAGAATGTGCAAAAAGATACAAAGATTGTATAACAAAGCACAAGCATCAGACAATAACGAGGACTGGAAGTCATACAAAAACTTCCAAAAGTTAACTAAAAAGAAACAGTGTTACAAATACTGGTCTTTTCAAAAAATATGTTCCAAAGCACTGACGACAAACCCAACAAAGCCCTTATGCTAAAAGCAGTGACATTTCTCCAATACTAGCTACTATATTTCAACAGTCATTAGACACAGGTCTAATCCCATCAGATTGGAGATTAGCAAACATTTCCTCAATCCACAAGAAAGGTGACAGATCCACACCATCCAATTATTGTCCTGTATCCATCAGATCCAATAAGTTGCAGTAAGTTGATTGAACATATAATAATATAAGTCATGGCACACTATGACAAACATACTATTCCTGCATATTCCCAGCATGGTATCAGACCCGGCCATTCATGCGAATCTCAACTAATTACCACAACCCAAGACCTTGCAAAATCACTCGATAACCGTGAACAATTGATGCAGTGGTCCTCGACTTTTCAAAAGCATTCGACCGAGTCCCCCACAAACGATTATTTCTAAAAGTTATGGAATCCGTGGCACATTTCTGAAATGGATCAATACATTTATAACATGTCGATCCCAGCGAGTGGTAGTAGACTGAAAGCCATCTGACGGGATCCCCGTCACCTCTGGAGTACCCCAGGGAACAGTCTTGTTACTGCGATCGATCAGAATCGTCCAGGTATGCCGTGTCTTTGTTCTGCACTGCAGTCAAGAGAGCACATTGTCATGGTTAGACAAACACTACCTGGACTGGTTTAGCGTGCACTGCCGGGACGATCAAACATGACGAACTAAAAACACTGTTGTGAACCGTATTGCCCCAGGCAGGTGGCCGCCTTATCCCAGTATTGCCCCAGGCAGGTGGCCTCCTTGTCCCATTATTGCCCCAGGCAGGTGGCCTCATTGTCCTAGTATTGCCCCAGGCAGGTGGCCACCTTGTCCCAGTATTGCCCCAGGCAGGTGGCCGCCTTGTCCCAGGCAGGTGGCCACCTTGTCCTAGTATTGCCCCAGGCAGGTGGCCTCCTTGTCCCAATATTGCCCCAGGCAGGTGGCCTCCTTGTCCTAGTATTGCCCCAGGCAGGTGGCCACCTTGTCCCAGTATTGCCCCAGGCAGGTGGCCGCCTTGTCCCAGTATTGCCCCAGGCAGGTGGCCACCTTGTCCCAGTATTGCCCCAGGCAGGTGGCCGCCTTGTCCCAGTATTGCCACAGGCAGGTGGCCGCCTTGTCCCAGTATTGCCCTAGGCAGGTGGCCACCTTGTCCCAGTATTGCCCCAGGCAGGTAGCCACCATATCCCAGTATTGCCACAGGCAGGTGGCCGCCTTGTCCCAGTATTGCCCCAGGCAGGTGGCCACCTTGTCCCAGTATTGCCCCAGGCAGGTAGCCGCCTTGTCCCAGTATTGCCCCAGGCAGGTGGCCGCCTTGTCCCAGTATTGCCCCCGGCAGGTCGCCGCCTTGTCCCAGTATTGCCCCCGGCAGGTCGCCGCCTTGTCCCAGTATTGCCCCAGGCAGGTCGCCGCCTTGTCCCAGTATTGCCCCAGGCAGGTAGCCGCCTTGTCCCAGGATTGCCCCAGGCAGGTGGCCGCCTTGTCCCAGTATTGCCCCAGGCAGGTGGCCACCTTGTCCCAGTATTGCCCCATGCAGGTCGCCGCCTTGTCCCAGGATTGCCCCAGGCAGGTGGCTGCCTTGTCCCATTATTGCCCTAGGCAGGTGGCCGCATTGTCCCAGTATTGCCCCAGGCAGGTGGCCGCCTTGTCCCAGTATTGCCCCAGGCAGGTGGCCACCTTGTCCCAGTATTGCCCCATGCAGGTCGCCGCCTTGTCCCAGTATTGCCCCAGGCAGGTGGCTGCCTTGTCCCATTATTGCCCTAGGCAGGTGGCCGCATTGTCCCAGTATTGCCCCAGGCAGGTGGCCGCCTTGTCACAGTATTGCCCCAGGCAGGTGGCCACCTTGTCCCAGTATTGCCCCAGGCAGGTGGCCGCCTTGTCCCAGTATTGCCCCAGGCAGGTGGCCACCTTGTCCCAGTATTGCCCCAGGCAGGTCGCCGCCTTGTCCCAGTATTGCCCCAGGCAGGTGGCCACCTTGTCCCAGTATTGCCCAGGCAGGTCGCCGCCTTGTCCCGTGGATGGGGCAAGACTGCTTCTTGGAGTACTCTTACTATTTTTCAAATGCAACTGGGCCAGTTTGTATATTTGCTGAAAATAGTTTCCCAATAAGTAACACACATAATTATCTGTGTATAACATGAACACATTAAGTACATGTTAACGTAGTTTAATGGTGCACAGTTTGACAGTTTTTCTCAGAGGCACAGCGCTGCTCCAGGTCGGCCTTACTTGAAGTGTCGAACACCTCGGCCATCTCACTCAGGTCGGCCTTACTTGAAGTGTCGAACACCTCGGCCATCTCACTCAGGTCAGCCTTACTGGAAGTGTCGAACACCTCGGCCATCTCACTCAGGTCAGCCTTACTGGAAGTGTCGAACACCTCGGCCATCTCACTCAGGTCGGCCTTACTTGAAGTGTCGAACACCTCGGCCATCTCACTCAGGTCAGCCTTACTGGAAGTGTCGAACACCTCGGCCATCTCACTCAGGTCGTCCTTACTTGAAGTGTCGAACACCTCGGCCATCTCACTCAGGTCAGCCTTACTGGAAGTGTCGAACACCTCGGCCATCTCACTCAGGTCAGCCTTACTGGAAGTGTCGAACACCTCGGCCATCTCACTCAGGTCAGCCTTACTGGAAGTGTCGAACACCTTGGCCATCTCACTCAGGTCAGCCTTACTGGAAGTGTCGAACACCTCGGCCATCTCACTCAGGTCGGCCTTACTTGAAGTGTCGAACACCTCGGCCATCTCACGCAGGTCAGCCTTACTTGAAGTTTCGAACACCTCGGCCATCTCACTCAGGTCGGCCTTACTTGAAGTGTCGAACACCTCGGCCATCTCACTCAGGTCAGCCTTACTTGAAGTGTCGAACACCTCGGCCATCTCACTCAGGTCGGCCTTACTTGAAGTGTCGAACACCTCGGCCATCTCACTCAGGTCGGCGTGTCGCTTGTTTCGATGAGAATATTCTTTTGAAACATTGTCATATAGAACCGGCTTCTCTGGCCAATTATTTGTAAATGTAGCCTCTCTGTCTTCATCCTGTGGTTGCCAACTTGAAGTTTCTTATAGAAGCGATCACATCAAAAAAAGTTGCGCTGTAATTGGTCCGTTGCTGGGACTGATTTTTGTTGTTGAATTGCTGACCAGCGTACACTGATTGATTCTACGAGACGTCTTGTCGTAGACCGGTGCACATCACACAAAATGAGTTGCCGCGATTCAATTTTCGAATCGGTTCGACAACTGTTGCTACGGTCAAATCAACATATGAATCGTGTCTTGTTCAGTGGGGACCAGCGTACGTTGTTCAATGGGGACCAACGAACGTTGTTCAATGGGGACCAACGAACGTTGTTCAGTGGGGACCAGCGCACGTTGTTCAGTGGGGACCAACGCACGTTGTTCAGTGGGGACCAGCCTACGTTGTTCAGTGGGGACCAGCGCACGTTGTTCTGTGGGAACCAGCGTACGTTGTTCAGTGGGGACCAGCGTACGTTGTTCAGTGGGGACATGTGTAAGGTGTTTAGTGGGGACCAGCGTACGTTGTTCAGTGGGGACCAACGCACGTTGTTCAGTGGGGATCAGCGTACGTTGTTTAGTGGGGACCAGCGCACGTTGTTCAGTGGGGACCAGCGTACGTTGTTCAGTGGGGACAAGTGTACGGTGTTTAGTGGGGACCAGCGCACGTTGGTCAGTGGGGACCAACGCACGTTGTTCAGTGGGGATCAGCGTACGTTGTTTAGTGGGGACCAGCGCACGTTGTTCATTGGGGACCAGCGTAAGTTGTTCAGTGAGTACCAGCGTACTTTGTTCAGTGGGGCCAGTGCACGTTGTTCAGTGGGGACCAACGCAAGTTGTTCAGTGGGGACCAGTGTATGTTGTTCTGTGGGGACCATCGTACGTTGTTCAGTGGGGACCAGCGTATGTTGTTCAGTGGGGACCAGTGCACGTTGTTCGCTGGGGACCAGCGCACGTTGTTCAGTGGGGACCTGCGTACGTTGTTCAGTGGGGACCAGCGAACGTTGTTCAGTGGGTACCAGCGTACGTTGTTCAGTGGGGACCAGCGTACGTTGTTCAATGGGGACCAGTGCAGGTTGTTCAGTGGGGACCAGCGCACGTTGTTCAGCGGGGACCAGCGTACGTTGTTCAGTAAATGTATCGATCCAGACTATTTACACTAACAACGTGTTGACAAGCAACTAAATAATATTGTGCGGATGCGGACATATATTGTGGAGTGCAAAAAATTATGGGACACGGTGGCAAATGTGACATAGCAGTTTTGTGCAGTCATTACTTCAACCAACAACGCTGAATACTTTTCTGACATCTTTGCCGAGAAACTAACTATCCCAGAAATGGGAATCCTGCAGTTAATTGGCTTCAGTGTTTTTTACAGGCGATGCCTTAACATACAACATCTGCATTATGTCATTGACTGAACCGGAGTACACAAAGTCATGTATTCAGGGAAAGCTGCTATCCTCGCTAAAATAGGACATAATTATGATATATATATATATATATATATATATATATATATATATATATATATATATATATATATATATATATATATATATATATATATATATATATATATATATATATATATATATATATATATATATATATATATTTCAACTAAATTATTAAAAGCAATAAAACAAGAAATTTGCAAACCTCTCACCATCATAATTAATCAGTCACTAGCAACAGGCATTTTTCCTGACCCCTTAAAAATTGCAAAAGTAATACCACTTTATAAAAAAGGCGACAGGACATTACTTGATAACTATCGTCCAATCTCCATATTACCATCAATCTCCAAAATTTTTGAAAGAGTTCAATCAAATTCACATGTACTTTATATAGTTTATACTACAATGGACAATATGGTTTTAGAGAAAAACACTCCACTCAATTAGCTGCACTTGAACTTATCGACAGAATATCTCAGGATCTTGATCAAGGTATCACTCCAATAAATGTATACCTTGATTTGTCAAAAGCATTTGACACCCTTGACCATAATATTCTTTTATCTAAATTACAGTTTTATGGGTTTACAAATTCGGCACTAAAATTGTGCAAAAACTACTTATCAGACAGGAAACAGTTTGTTCAGATTAATAATGCTAAATCTTTCGAAGCCGATATAACAATGGGTGTACCCCAAGGTTCAATATTGGGTCCTTTATTGTTCATTATATATATGAATGATATCCACTCTAGTAATTCATTTCAGTTCATAATATTTGCAGATGACACCACCTTATTCACCACACTAAATTCTAATGAACACTACCGTATTCACAATGAAAGACTAAACAACGAATTAGAAAAAATAAGTATTTGGCTCAAAGTGAACAAACTTTCACTAAATGTAAAGAAAACAAAAGCCATGATATTTCATATGCCACAAAAAAAGGTTCAGCTTCCTCTCCTTCAAATAGCTGAATCAAATATTGAATATGTAGATAATTCCAATTTTCTTGGTATCAATATTAACAAACACCTAAATTGGTCTAGTCATATAGATGGCTTCCAAAATATCAAAAACCATACGAGTGTTAAGTAGTCTCAAACACATCATATCAATCAACGTCCTGAGAACAATCTATAACTCCCTAATCGTATGCCACCTCAATTATGGAGTGTTGGTCTGGGGGACTCAGAGTAATCTAAATAATAAAATTGTCAAATTACAGAAAAGGGCAGTTAGAATTATAACTTCTAGTAATTACCTGGCTCACAGTGAACCAATTTTTAAGAAACTTTACCTCTTAAAGCTTGATGACATATATAGAATTCAACTACTCAAATTTATTTACAAATTGGTCAACAAGCAGCTGCCTGATTATTTCAATCAAAACCTACTCTTATACAATACCCAGCGCCATCAACATGCTACTAGGGCATGCACAAATGTATTTATACAATACCCAGCGCCATCAACATGCTACTAGGGCATGCACAAATGTATTTATACAATACCCAGCGCCATCAACATGCCACTAGGGCAGGCACAAATGTATTTATACAATACCCAGCGCCATCAACATGCCACTAGGGCATGCACAAATGTATTTATTCCTAGAGTCAATCACGAATTCTCCAACAGAAGCATCAGGTTCAGCATAGCAAAGATATTTAATAATTCTCCCGATATCATTATTAATAAAATATTCACCCACAGTATCCATGGATTCTCCACCTATATTAAAAGATACATTATTGAAAGGTATCAAAATGCTTGTACTATTATTATCTGTTATATATGTAGAACATAATTACCTTAAATCCCTATGTATACGTCACCTTTTAGTTACTAGCTAATTATATCTTGGCAGAGTAAATGTTGTCTTTAAAATAAATTTATTGTAATGTCTATTGATGCATTTATTTTTTATTTTTTTGTGTGTGCTTATTATATGTGTATATGTGCACATGTATATGTCAGCCACTGTATGTACTTTTGATTGTAATCTTTACTATGGCATATTCATGTATTATTAGCTAAATTGCTCTGTAAATGTATTACTACTATTATTATACTACAATTATTATTCAAGGTGGCTCTCGTGGTAGCAGCATTTAAATGCCTTAACGGGAATCTCCTGACCTATTGTATATACTAAATTATAATATGTACTTGTAATTGTTGGTCTAATAAATTTAATTTCATTCATTCATTTCATTCATTCATTCGCAACCGGTGAACCGGGAAGCGTTTTCGCTCCGATGGGCCGAATCAACCGGGTACTGGTCATAACGGCGACAAATCCAAAACGGCAACAATCCAAAACGGCGACATCCTTGGTCAAAACAGCGACAAGTCGAGTCGAAACGGCGACGACACCCAGAGGTCAAAACGGTGACAAACCAAAACGGCGACACAAATAAATAATCATCGTGTATAAGCGTCACGTACTCATGCAAAAATATATAAATAATAATGGTGCGTATACCCGATTTGGATAAACCCTGATGTGAGGTACACTTGGTTAAATTAAATTATGTTATAAGTGACACAAATAAATAATAGAAATGTATAGCTATGGCATGTGTCGCCGATTTTTTGTTCTGTCGGTCATTAGTCAAAAATGTAATTCAAAACAACCATGGTGCATGCATAAAACAAAGGCTTGCACAGCAGTAGGTCAGAAAGGTGTTGCGAATATTATTCAGTTTGCATTTCGCATCAAAACTGTGGCTCAGTTTATAATATATTTCATTGTGGACAAAAGACAGCAATCAGCATATAATTGTTAATGAACGGCCAGGCGTCGTTCCTGCTATTGAGTGGCAGAGCTGGAATGTATCACATGTAGTGGCGGAGTAACCAATAGACACGTGCCTGGGAACAACGAAGGTCAGAGGTCCAAAAATATGGGTAATCCGAGTACGGTTTCTCCAGACTGAATATTCACGAAATAATCTTGTTGTATCTCTTATAATGTTTAACTGACATTATAGGTTTCATTACGCGAATTATTTCAACCATAACATTAACAAACACAAACAACTTGTGATAATAATATAAATTTTTGAGACTATAGATTTAACAAGATTTGCCATCCAAGCCAAAGGCTCAGATGGCAAGTAGACAAGGAAGCCATTGGCTTATCGAGAGTCCAACAATGTTCATCTACTTATAACCCGCCCTCCTGAGATATGTGTCAACCTTGTTTTTAAACATATTCACGCTGCTAGCAGTTACACAATCTGTAGACAATTTGTTCCATTCATTTATTGTCCTCTGAGAACGAGTGCTTCCTGATGTCTAATCTACATTGATCCTTTACTAATTTTACCTCATGTCCTCTAGTTCTGCTATCCTTCTTGAGTGAGAAAAACATATTTCTATCAATATTTTCATACCCATTCAATATCTTAAAAACTTCAATCTGATCTCCTCTTAACCTCCTTGTCTCTAGAGTTGTTAAACCACATTCTTTCAGGCGTTCTTCATAACTAAGGTCTCTCAGTTCTGGAATAATTTTAGTTGCTCTCCTTTGTATGCATTCAAGCATATCTATATCCTTCTTACGATATGGTCTCCATGCTTGTATACAGTATTCTAAATGAGGTCTAACTATTGCTTTATAAAGAGGTATAATTAACTTTTTTTCCTTGTATGTTATGTTTCTTCTAATCAATCCAAGAATTTGATTACCCTTTGAAGCTGCAATACCACACTGCTCTGAAACTTTCATATCAGCGCTTATTGTAACTCCTAAGTCCTTTTCTTTTACAGTATCTCCCGTTTTATAGTTTACATTCAAGTTCCCATGTCCTGTATGTAGGCATTTACATTTCCCAAAATTGAACAACATCTGCCATTTCTCAGACCATTTCACTAATCTGTCTAGATCGTTTTGTAAATGTTGTTTATCACCATCAGTATTAACCTTTCTAAACAGTTTTGTGTCATCCGCAAATTTCAGTACATTACTTGTTATACTGTCGTCCAAGTCATTGATATATATTAAGAATAATATAGGTCCTAATACTGATCCTTGAGGTACCCCACTCAATACCACTTCTATTTAGCATCTTATCAAACTGTTAGACTTTATGCTGATTTATGCTTTCTGTATGAACCAAGACTGTGCCACATAAGAGATTAATAAGTAAATTGGATAGCTTCAACATTAGGAAAGAAATAATACATTGGATTGAAGCATTTCTCACATATAGAAAACAAAAGGTGGCTGTGAATGGACAAGAATCAAAAAGGCACAAAGTGAATTCTCTGTTCCTCAGGGTTCGGTTTTAGGACCACTACTATTTGTGTTATATATAAATGACTTACCAGAACTAAGAAACTCTGAAACATTTTTATTTGCAAATGATATAGAGACTTTTAGAACTATTACATATAAAAATGAGCAATGGAATATTATACGACACCAAATTACATCATACATCCAATCGACAAAATAGAAAAACATGGATTTAGGAGTCATTGTAGACACAAAGCTGTCCTTTGAAAGTCACATTAACCAAGTTGTAAACAAAGCAACAAAGTTGACAAAAATAATAGTGGATAACCCAATTTGGTTCGCTGCTGATGTCCAACGCATCGCCTCGTACAATTGGCAGGTGTGAATAACAAACATTGCTGCACATTCGCAACCGCGATCCGGGCTTACGTCTCATGAAAACCGATATCAAAGATCCTACGCAGATGGCTTCGTTGCGTACAAAACACTGATATAGTTAGGGTATGATATCATGATGACATTTTTATTTCCAATAGTAATACCCACAACATATAAAATTAATATAATATTTATGCAATTCATTAACCGTATAAAGTTACAGTTATCATTTTCATTTATCT
The DNA here is from genome assembly GCA_963662155.1 of Lamellibrachia columna. Classification (NCBI taxonomy): domain Eukaryota; kingdom Metazoa; phylum Annelida; class Polychaeta; order Sabellida; family Siboglinidae; genus Lamellibrachia; species Lamellibrachia columna. The sequence goes on along the minus strand of OY759261.1, from coordinate 5,158,540 downwards.
GGTTTGTTGCCGTTCCGTTGTTGCCGTTTTGACATACACAATATTTGTCACCGTTTTGACCAATTGACTTATGCCTTGTCGCCGTTCTGACCTGTATCCAATCAACCGTGTATGCAACCGGTGCCAGCGGGCTCCGTGGGCCGAGACGACTATCGTATTCTAACTGGAAAGTTGGGTCCGTGGACCTTATTACGTTCGTAATTTCGACTTGACTTTTTCCGACTTGTAACTGGGAAGTGTGATGTGATATGCTAAATTATTAGCGTTTTCGAATCTTGAGAAACATACAGATGCGTTAAAATTTCAATTGTTTTTATTAATGATATATACAGATGAAGATGAAAATCAAGTTTAAAAGTTGACATTAGGCAGTCAGTTGGTTTAATCATCAAATTAAACCGGTAATCAGTATAAACATATGTAAAAAACAGCTTAAAATCTTACAGTATTAGCCGTTTAGTTGATAACCTTGAATTTAAAAGTAAATTAATATCTCAAATATATGTCAATATATAATGCTATATGTAATGAATAAAATATATTATATGTAATATATAATATCACTATGATTTAAAATTTGAATAGTCGTAGAATTGTCAGATGCCTAATCAAGTTATAAACATTTCTCAACTTTGATGATAGTATAGCTGGTCGGTTGATAACCTAAAGATTTATTATGTCATGCCCGTTATCTTATGGATAGTGCTACAGTAATTATATATTACTAAATTAGTGTGTGCATATGTTTTTGCGCGCAACCATAATAAATAAATAAAAATTCGCTGCTTAGAATTCCGCTACTAGCTTTGGCTGAAACGACCGTAGCTGAGTTCAATAGCGACGCGGTTTTCAGCGAAGTGGGCCGAACCATTCGTTGGCATGGGCCGAACCATCTGGGGCCCCAGATCCAACATTCTGCCCTCTTTCTTCTCCCGTACAGTGTCTGCGTGGAAACACCTCCCAACCTCTGTCTCCTCATAGCATGATGTGACAATCACTCAATACACAGGCACACACACTGACATGATGTGACAATCACTCAATACACAGGCACACACACTGACATAATGTGACATTCACTCAATACACAGCCACACACACTGACATGATGTGACAATCACTCAATACACAGGCACACACACTGACATGATGTGACAATCACACGCCACATAGACACACACATACTGACATGACGTGACAATCACACACCACATAGACACACACACTGACATGATGTGACAATCACATGCCACATAGACACACACACACACTGACATGATGTGACAATCACATGCCACATAGACACACACACACACACACACACACACACACACACACACACACACACACACACACACACACACACACACACACACACACACACACACACACACACACACACACACACACACACACACACACACACACACACACACACACACACACACACACACACACACACACACACACACACACACACACACACACACACACACACACACACACACACACACACACACACACTGACATGATGTGACAATCACACACCACACATACTGACATGTTGGTCATTTATTTGTTCTTCTCTTCATAATATATAAACTGTGATATGAAAATAAACAAAATTGGGGGGAAATATACATCGATGTACAATGCTAGGCAAAACTCCCCTCCAATTTGTGTACAGTGTCATACAATTGTACATCAATGTTTTGAGGTCATCAATTAGTTTAAGACACAGTTGTTTTTTAATTAATCACAATTGCATCCACTTGTGCAGTTAAGTCATGCCTGAGGCATCCAGCTGTCTGATTGTAATATATATATATGTATGTATGTATGTATGTATGTATGTATGTATGTATGTATGTATGTATGTATGTATGTATATATGTATGTATATATATATATATATATATATATATATATATATATATATATATATATATATATATATATATATATATATATATCTTCTTGTATGCACTTACTTACATGTAACAATCATTTGAGAGAAGTGGCCCATCCTTCCATGTATATATCTTCAATTATCTATGAGTCCACCTGCTCAGCATTGGTTGTAGTGGGCTAAAGTCACTGTAATTGGACTGCTAGTTATATGAGCGTAGATCGCTGATGAGATGACCAAGTAATGAGATGACCTTCAAATTACCAGCCTTTTTGCTGAGGCGCTTTGTGTTTCACAAATAATGGCTGGCCATTCTAAAATAATGTTGCATATTTGCCGACAACACGATCCCCCCTCCCCAGCATGCCTCCCATATGGAGGCGTGCCTCCAAAATGGAAATCTATGTTCCCTGGTTCAGATTTTAGACATGGTTGGTAAGTTTCTGATGAGATGGTAAATACCATGTTATTTACTACGTTGTCAGAAACACCTTTCTGACGTCTAAAGTGTCAGAAATCATCACATCACCTTTCTGACATAGATAGTACCTTTCTGACGCATAGCTACAAAGCTTCAGAAGCTAAAAACGATGTACCATTTTATTTAATGTGTAGACTTTAATTTAAAATCAATATATTAATGTATTATTATCCTGTCACCTTTCATATGAAAGTACAACTTTTACTTTACTTTTAAAAGGTTAGGCAAGGATTTCTTTGTGGAGTTCGTGGTGTTAAGATTAAGAAATACAAATGTAGTTACATGCAGGATTGGCCAGTAAAAGGCTCCCCTTACTGCAATATCATTATGCAGACTGGGGCTCAATATCAAAGAAGATTTCAACTCAGTTCCAGTAGAGCCCAAAGTAAAAATCAGATTACTGCTTTGAGCTGATAGTGATCCACAACCCTACTGACTGGGCTTGAGCTGATAGTGAGCTTCAACACTACTGACTGGGCTTGAGCTGATAGTGAGCCACAACACTACTGACTGGGCTTGAGCTGATAGTGAGCTTCAACACTACTGACTGGGCTTGAGCTGATAGTGAGCTTCAACACTACTGACTGGGCTTGAGCTGATAGTGAGCTTCAACACTACTGACTGGGTGTCACAAGCTAATTATATTATGCTAAATTGTTGTGTAGAGATTGTCCAATTGCTGGACAAACTCATAATATGACTGAACTGATATGAAATTATATATTATATTAGTAAGTTCGTCAACTTTGAGATAAATGTAAATTGTATACATATACATGTGCATAAAGTACCAATAACAACTAAGTAGTTGTGTACAGATTGTTAGATTGACATGAAATGGTAAATTGCGAATACAATGTGTATTAGCAACCTTGACTCAGAGCAGCACTATTAATAAATGAATGTGTTAATTGAAAATGTTAACCAACATTTTCAGTAACATTACTCATGGTTTTTTATTCTTTATAATTTTCTATTCATAGACTCTATAATTAGCAATATCATGAATCCATAACAGAAATTAGATACTGACAGTTTTTGACTGTTAGAAACCCAACCCTGACTCTAGAGATGGTCTCACCCGAACTGAGTGTCAGTTTTATAGTGTGTTTTACAAAGGCACATAAAGTTGTGAGGGAGTTCAGGAGACAAGTGACCTCTGACCCTTCCTCCCTGACCCTTCCTCCTGCCACAGTTAACAAAATAAATGTATGAATTATTTGTTCACCAGTTTCATTTGTGCAGCAGAAAGGTCTGAAAAACACTGAGCACCACCATTGTCTACCACCACAACCACCACCATTATCTACCACCACCACCATTGTTTACCACCACAACCACCACCATTGTCTACCACCACCACCATTGTCTACCACCACCACCATTGTTTACCACCACCACCATTGTTTACCACCACAACCACCACCATTATCTACCACCACCACCATTGTTTACCACCACAACCACCACCATTGTCTACCACCACTACCATTGTCTACCACCACCACCATTGTCTACCACCACAACCACCACCATTATCTACCACCACCACCATTGTTTACCACCACAACCACCACCATTGTCTACCACCACCACCATTGTTTATCACCACAACCACCACCATTGTCTACCTCCACAACAACCACCATTATCTACCACCACCACCATTGTTTACCACCACAACCACCACCATTATCTACCACCACCACCACAACCACCACCATTGTCTACCACCACCACCATTGTCTACCACCACAACCACCACCATTATCTACCACCACCACCACAACCACCACCATTGTTTACCACCACAACCACCACCATTGTCTACCACCACCACCATTGTTTACCAACACAACCACCACCATTGTCTACCACCACCACCATTGTTTACCACCACAACCACCACCATTGTCTACCACCACCACCATTGTTTACCACCACAACCACCACCATTATCTACCACCACCACCATTGTTTACCACCACAACCACCACCATTGTCTACCACCACCACCATTGTCTACCACCACAACCACCACCATTATCTACCACCACCGCCATTGTCTACCACCACAAACACCACCATTATCTACCACCACCACCATTGTTTACCACCACAACCACCACCATTGTCTACCACCACAACCACCACCATTATCTACCACCACCACCATTGTTTACCACCACAACCACCACCATTGTCTACCACCACCACCATTGTCTACCACCACAACCACCACCATTATCTACCACCACCGCCATTGTCTACCACCACAAACACCACCATTATCTACCACCACCACCATTGTTTACCACCACAACCACCACCATTGTCTACCACCACAACCACCACCATTATCTACCACCACCACCATTGTTTACCACCACAACCACCACCATTGTCTACCACCACAACCACCACCATTGTCTACCACCACCACCATTGTCTACCACCACAACCACCACCATTGTCTATCACCACAACCGCCACCATTGTCTACTACCACAACCACCACCATTGTCTACCACCACAACCACCACCATTATCTACCACCACAACCATCACCATTGTCTACCACCATTGTCTACCGCACAAAGTTAAATTGTTATCCATTTCCATATATTAGATGTAATATCAAACATTTGGAAAGCCAAACATTTTTTTATTTGGTCCCGTTCCAAAACCTTTGAAGTAGTGGCTGCCATCCACACAGACAATGACCTGCAGTAGATGCGCAGACTATTTTGAAAGCTTGGATTGTTCAGATCATACAGGTTGTTTGATTTAAATCATTGATTTAAATCACTCAAAAAAAAAAAATTGATTTTTGTTTTACTTCCCATTTTTTTTATCGCTGATATATATGAATTTAACACAAATAATTGTTTACAATCATGGAGATCAACAAAGTTTTGTGTGTTTTTTAATACAAAAGCACAAAGTGCGCGCACTTGTGTAGCTGTATTGACACCAGATAGCCTGATTGTCAAATATTTTATGACGTGTATACCAGATTTAAAAAAATCAAATCAATAAAAAAAATCTTATTTAAATAAAAAATTCCAATTTTTTTTATATTTTTTTACCCATTATTTTTTCAACCCTGGCCAGGGCATTGCAAACCAATCACATGCCAACAAATTTAGGTGACTAATAGAATATTGAAAGGAAAAAAGTTAAAATACTTATTTCCAAAACGAATAATTATTTTGCTTATTAGTCACTATTTCTTATTAGTCACTATTTCAGCAGAGATTTGTTAACTGCAGTTGCATTGTTATTCTAAAATATCATACTTGCTTAATGATATGCAAGCAAGATATTTTAGTGCACATGATTAAACGTGCTATGTTATGGTGTCAAATTTAGCTTCCAAATAATTGACCTGTTTTATAAACGTGCCATTTTTGGAACCCGTTTTATTGAAATTAAAAATTAAGATAGAATTGTTAAACTATATTAAGAAATTGAAAGTGTACTAAATCACATTTCAGTGTCTACGTGATAGAATAGAATAATAAATCTGATGTAGTTTATAAGATGATCTTAAGAACGAAACAGTGAGCGGTTGTACCTTTAGCAATAAAACTCAACAGACAAATCACTCTGGGACAGACCAGTCGAGTGCTCTGTATATTTGCTCTTGGACATTGTCCAAATGTTTTATTAGAGGACTGGTCAGTGTCTAAGTCAGATTCCAACACTGGACCAGTTCTAGAACAAAGTGTTAGGTGTGAAAACTGTGGTCAATTCTGAGCACATTATGAATCAATGCAGAACTCCAGAGAGCATAGTAATAAATTATGAAGCTCTGACCTTCACCAGATGTTAGTTGACTTTTGTAGAGACCTCACTTGGGGTCAGTTGGAATTTAAACACCAGTTACAGAATTGGGACTGGGGTTTTGCTTTTAAAAGTAATTGGAAGTGGTGAAAATGTAATTGGTATTTTCAATTACTTTTCCAATTACGTTTCCAATTACATCATGTAACTTTTAACTTAAATTTTTCACTATAAATAATCAATAATATATAATACATTATTTATGCAGAAATTAAATAAAGCTGCTTTGAAAGAGATGCTATTTTTGTTTATCTCTGTTCATATTATTTTATTTCGAGATGGAATTGATAATTAGAATTGGTATTTTGGAATTGGTATTTTGGAGGTAGAAATAGAATTGATACAATGTAATTTACCCCAATTCTAGTAAAGAATAGAAACAACGGTATGGTGCTTCAATTGATGCTAGAGCAATATTTATTTAACTGTTTGTTCTAATTTCCATTCTTCCTATATAGTGCATATGCTACCCTGCAGTACCGCTAGTGCTGTGTTATAGTCCATGGCAAGTTACACATTTACCCCGTGTGGGATATTTTACTTCCTCTGGCATAGACACCCGAAGACAGATACTTCCAACTTCCTTCATCAGGCCAGGGGATTCTGAACTGATGAAGGATGTAATCACAATACACATGTAATGGTAACTGGTGAAGGACGTAATCACAATACACATGTAATGGTAACTGATGAAGAACGTAATATTGTAAGACTTTCCTGAGAACACCTGTTTGAAACAGTTCCTCAAAACTTATGTGTCTACAAGCTGTTTTCATAAACACTGAGGTGATGTGCAATGAACTGTGACTGTACTGAATGACCTTTGACCTTCAGGGATGCAGCAGACACAGAGGAGGAGACACTTTTATGCGACAACGACACGGAGCCGCGCCACAAACTCTGCCCCGAGGGATCGCTGATCCGCCGACTGTAAGTCTGATTGTACTGCCACCTACAGGCTGATTATGATGTACTTCTCATGTGCTGTGAAATCATAACTGACTTCTCGTGACTCACATGATCGGCTTCCACCAGTTCTCTCGATCCTGCGCTGTCTCTCTCAGTTCAGCCGGTCACAATCAAGTTGAATCCTTTGCGCGGTCCATCCCCTTGTACCAGGCTCTTCCGTGTTCCTTCCAACGTGCCCAACAAGACTGAATTTTCCAGGGTTTTTTTGCTCGCATAATGTGTCTGAAGTCTGACAACTTTTGCTTCAGAATCCTAATGTTCAGAGCAGTTGGGTTCTTTACTTCCAGTAGAATAATTTCCAGCACCAGAGTTCAAAACTGTTTATTATTGTTCTCCTTCTTTCTGGTGGTTCAAAATCAAACAGATTTGTTATTAAATAATTATCTGAATGTATAAAAAAGTACTTATTTTTGTTTCTCCACATTGTGTACCCACGGGGCAATACAACAGGGGTGTTCTTCTGGTCTACTAAAGGGTGTTCCATGGGGCAATACAACAGGGGTGTTCTTATGGTCTTCTAAAGGGTGTTCCACGGGGCAATACAACAGGGGTGTTCTTATGGTCTTCTAAAGGGTGTTCCATGAGGCAATACAACAGAGGTGTTCTTCTGGTCTTCTAAAGGGTGTTCCACGAGGCAATACAACAGAGGTGTTCTTATGTTCTGCTAAAGGGTGTTCCATGAGGCAATACAACAGGGGTGTTCTTCTGTTCTGTTAAAGGGTGTTCCACGGGGCAATACAACAGAGGTGTTCTTATGTTCTGTTAAAGGGTGTTCCACGGGGCAATACAACAGGGGTGTTCTTCTGTTCTGTTAAAGGGTGTTCCACGGGGCAATACAACAGAGGTGTTCTTATGTTCTGCTAAAGGATGTTCCATGAGGCAATACAACAGGGGTGTTCTTCTGTTCTGCTAAAGGGTGTTCCATGAGGCAATACAACAGAGGTGTTCTTCTGTTCTGCTAAAGGGTGTTCCATGAGGCAATACAACAGGGGTGTTCTTATGTTCTGCTAAAGGGTGTTCCACGAGGCAATACAACAGGGGTGTTCTTCTGTTCTGTTAAAGGGTGTTCCACGGGGCAATACAACAGGGGTGTTCTTCTGTTCTGCTAAAGGGTGTTCCACGGGGCAATACAACAGGGGTGTTCTTCTGTTCTGCTAAAGGGTGTTCCATGAGGCAATACAACAGGGGTGTTCTTCTGGTCTTCTAAAGGGTGTTCCATGAGGCAATACAACAGGGGTGTTCTTCTGTTCTGCTAAAGGGTGTTCCATGAGGCAATACAACAGGGGTGTTCTTATGTTCTGCTAAAGGGTGTTCCACGAGGCAATACAACAGGGGTGTTCTTCTGTTCTGTTAAAGGGTGTTCCACGGGGCAATACAACAGGGGTGTTCTTCTGTTCTGCTAAAGGGTGTTCCACGGGGCAATACAACAGGGGTGTTCTTCTGTTCTGCTAAAGGGTGTTCCATGAGGCAATACAACAGGGGTGTTCTTCTGGTCTTCTAAAGGGTGTTCCATGAGGCAATACAACAGGGGTGTTCTTCTGTTCTGTTAAAGGGTGTTCCATGGGGCAATACAACAGGGGTGTTCTTCTGTTCTGTTAAAGGGTGTTCCACGGGGCAATACAACAGGGGTGTTCTTATGTTCTGTTAAAGGGTGTTCCATGGGGCAATACAACAGGGGTGTTCTTATGTTCTGTTAAAGGGTGTTCCACGGGGCAATACAACAGGGGTGTTCTTCTGTTCTGTTAAAGGGTGTTCCATGGGGCAATACAACAGGGGTGTTCTTCTGTTCTGTTAAAGGGTGTTCCATGGGGCAATACAACAGGGGTGTTCTTATGTTCTGTTAAAGGGTGTTCCACGAGGCAATACAACAGGGGTGTTCTTATGTTCTGTTAAAGGGTGTTCCATGGGGCAATACAACAGGGGTGTTCTTATGTTCTGCTAAAGGGTGTTCCATGAGGCAATACAACAGGGGTGTTCTTCTGGTCTTCTAAAGGGTGTTCCATGAGGCAATACAACAGAGGTGTTCTTATGTTCTGCTAAAGGGTGTTCCACGGGGCAATACAACAGGGGTGTTCTTCTGGTCTGTTAAAGGGTGTTCCACGGGGCAATACAACAGGGGTGTTCTTCTGTTCTGCTAAAGGGTGTTCCATGAGGCAATACAACAGAGGTGTTCTTATGTTCTGCTAAAGGGTGTTCCACGGGGCAATACAACAGGGGTGTTCTTCTGTTCTGCTAAAGGGTGTTCCATGAGGCAATACAACAGGGGTGTTCTTCTGTTCTGCTAAAGGGTGTTCCATGGGGCAATACAACAGGGGTGTTCTTCTGTTCTGCTAAAGGGTGTTCCATGAGGCAATACAACAGGGGTGTTCTTCTGTTCTGCTAAAGGGTGTTCCATGAGGCAATACAACAGAGGTGTTCTTATGTTCTGCTAAAGGGTGTTCCATGAGGCAATACAACAGGGGTGTTCTTCTGTTCTGCTAAAGGGTGTTCCATGAGGCAATACAACAGAGGTGTTCTTCTGTTCTGCTAAAGGGTGTTCCGTGAGGCAATACAACAGGGGTGTTCTTCTGTTCTGCTAAAGGGTGTTCCATGAGGCAATACAACAGAGGTGTTCTTCTGTTCTGCTAAAGGGTGTTCCATGAGGCAATACAACAGGGGTGTTCTTCTGTTCTGTTAAAGGGTGTTCCATGAGGCAATACAACAGGGGTGTTCTTCTGTTCTGCTAAAGGGTGTTCCATGAGGCAATACAACAGGGGTGTTCTTCTGTTCTGCTAAAGGGTGTTCCATGAGGCAATACAACAGGGGTGTTCTTCTGTTCTGCTAAAGGGTGTTCTACTGAGTGGGCACTGCATCGTAATCAGGGAATCCTTTCATAAATGCATCTTCAAATATGTAAATGGTAGATCATGAACAGTGATTTTGAACTTTGAAGTTATTTCACTATTATATGCATATAAATGTCCACAATATTCTGTGAATCGTTCGAAATGTTGAATCCCATCCATTCAGTTTGCATTCAGACAAACCTTTAGCCCACTTTCAGTTTCTATTGCAGATTTGAAGAAGCCACAATGTTATTTGCAAGACGTATGCATTCATTCCCCAGAAGCAGTAACCATACACCTCTGTTTCCAGGTTTGGGTGTTGCTGCAGAAGCTAAATCTCGATGACATGGATTGCCTGGAAGGTGGCGCTGTTGCAGACTCCTGCCAGAACGAAGCTGGTTGAGAACAAAGACTTGAATTTCTTGAATCTTGTCTACTATGAAAGACATGTGTCTGGTCATGTGATCAGCAACCATCTTGGCATGCTGCCACGTATCTGGTCATGTAATTAACAGCCATCTTGGCATGCTGCCATGTGTCTAGTCATGTGATCAGCAGCCATCTTGGCATGCTGCCATGTGTCTGGTCATGTGATACCTGTACTAAATCAGTTTCGTTGATGTTAAAATCTGTAGGGCATGAATAGTTTAAGATCATTATTATTAAGATTTGAAAGATTTGAATCATTGAACGAATCAAATTTGATTGTTAGATCAGGTAACTCCCAAAATGTGACTAGCCTTGTATTACAGTAGGCCCTATATAGTGACTAGCCCTATGTATTACAGTAGGCCCTATATAGCAACTAGCCCTATGTATTACAGTAGGCCCTATATAGCAACTAGCCCTATGTATTACAGTAGGCCCTATATAGCGACTAGCCCTATGTATTACAGTAGGCCCTATATAGCAACTAGCCCTATGTATTACAGTAGGCCCTACATAGTGACTAGCCCTATGTATTATAGTAGGCCCTATATAGCAACTAGCCCTATGTATTACAGTAGGCCCTATATAGCGACTAGCCCTATGTATTACAGTAGGCCCTATATAGCGACTAACCCTATGTATTACAGTAGGCCCTACATATTATAGTAGGCCCTATATAGCAACTAGCCCTATGTATTACTGTAGGCCCTATATAGCGACTAGCCCTATGTATTACAGTAGGCCCTATATAGCAACTAGCCCTATGTATTACAGTAGGCCCTACATAGTGACTAGCCCTATGTATTATAGTAGGCCCTATATAGCAACTAGCCCTATGTATTACAGTAGGCCCTATATAGCGACTAGCCCTATGTATTACAGTAGGCCCTATATAGCGACTAGCCCTATGTATTACAGTAGGCCCTATATAGCGCACGGCCACTTTTGCCCTTTTTTCATTGCCTCATAAATAAATTTGTAATGAAACAAGCGAAAAAATCAAATTGCAGAGGCAGCTTTCATATTGACACCAGGTGTCGCCGGTGCTAAGATCAACATTTCTCAGACAGTTTATCTGCAAACAGTTATTTTAATCTTTTCTCCTTTATTTATTTGAGGTTCTTTATTTGCTTAAACTCCAGCATAACCAGTCAAGTTGCATGTTGAAGACAACATTTGTGGTATAAATTAATATGTAAAACTCTAATAGATTGGCAATTTATAAATAAAATAATTCAATAAAATGTGTGGTATAAATGCATAAATTAATTCATACCTATCGAATTGAGAATAAGAAATGACAAAATACAATGTATGATATAAATGCATAAAGTAATATATACCCGTACCTGTTAAAATTAGCAATTACAAATGTGTATATAAACATATAAAATAATGTGTAGCTATGAAAAGGGTGAATTTCTTACTTTTGTTGTGGTTGGAAGGTATCTTTGAGATGTACAATGTACAATACAGTTGATAGTACTTATACAAAAGGAATTTGTAAACTATATCTCTTGAATCACTCCAAAGCATAAAGGTCATTTGGGATATCCCCAGGAAAGAAATAACTTAAGACATACCTGGGTTTGGAACCCTAAATAATTGTTGCATTGCATCACAGGAAAGGAAACTAGCCTGATGTGACGAGCCGTGATATCAATATACGTTGGCTTCTGTTGTCTTCAACAGCGTACGCTTAGTTACTTTATATTATTTAGGCTGACTGTTAGTGAAGGGATTGGTAAGAATATACTGTTTATGTATATACATACATTATATATATATACAGATATAATTATGTATACATATATATATACAAACATATATATATATATATGAGACAGCTTAGTTGATATTGTTAGTCTTAAAAAGTAATTAAATTACAGTTACTTACCATAATGTATGCTGTACAGCTGTGTTAACTTGAACCGTGCGCTGGTCCTGCCAAGATGCCCTGCCTTGTGTAAAATCGACTTAACATGAACACATGGGTAACTGGTTGAATCTCTAATAATTTTTTTTCCATATTTTTCATTGCGCCACTACGTGGTACCATGGTACACTAATGGGTGACTAGGCCTGGCTCCCCTTTGGCTGCCCTCTTTATCACTGTTCCCTGGTCCGTCTAACTTTGAGTTAACAAAATTGTACTGTATATATATATATATATATTTATATATATATATATATATATATATGCATGTATAATATAATATAACACATGCACAGACTTTATGAAATCAAAGACACATATCAAGCACTTACATACCGTTGGCTAGTTGCTTCCTTTAAGATTAAGAGCATGGAGAATACAGATATTTGCCTACGCTGATACAGTTTTTCACTGTATATGCAAATGTTTTGAGAAAGAATACGTGTGATGCTTCTTGTTCGTACTGTTTGTGAGAGCACTGTGTGAATGTATTGTTAACATGTTGACTGTCATCCTCTTTTCAAATCAATCATTGTACGAAGCAACATGGTGCAATAAAACTGTTGACAGGCCTGAAGTGGTACATTGTACGAAGCCACATGGTGCAATAAAACTGTTGACAGGCCTGAAGTGGTACATTGTACGAAGCAACATGGTGCAATAAAACTATTGACAGGCCTGAAGTGGTACATTGTACGAAGCAACATGGTACAATAAAACTATTGACAGGCCTGAAGTGGTACTTTGTACGAAGCAACATGGTACAATAAAACTATTGACAGGCCTGAAGTGGTACATTGTACGAAGCAACATGGTACAATAAAACTCGTGAGCCAAAACATCTGGCATCACATTCTCATTTCATTGAGCTGGAGTCTACCCAGTTTGTTGAGTCGGTGTCCCCAGTAACAGAATGTTACCATGGTTACAGTTTAACCTATTTTACCTTATGTTGTTCCCGTCATGTCTCCCTATAAACCCCCTCCTTGTTGTCATGTCTCCCTATAAACCCCCTCCTTGTTGTTATGTGTCCCTATAAACCCCCTCCTTGTTGTCATGTAGGGTTGGTTATTGTCTTTGTGGTCAGTGTTGGATTGTGAAAGTTGATGTACAGAATATGTTTGTTAACTCTACATGTGAAGAACTATGTCTGCATTGATTTGGTTGTAATCGATTAGAATAAACCCTTTCCAAAGAGGATGACTATCTGTGGCGGGCACAGTTGCCAAGTTGAAATATTGCTTACTATATGTTTTTTCCCGTTTATTTCTTCTCTAGTTGAGGTGAACAAACTTGTTTGTACAGTGTTTATTTTACAGCATGTGCCAAACTATTGACATTGTCTCTGTCTTTCTGTGTGTTCTGCGCTGCTTGTTGTTTTGTTTTTATGCATAGATAGTTGCTGTCTTATTGATCTTGCTACAAGTTGGTGTACGCCAAAAGAAAATACAATTTCGCTATCTGCAGTATAGGATGTGAGCTTGATGAATTGCTTGAAGTCGTTCTGTTGTTCTTTTCAGAGATGTCAAGTTAAAGAATTAGGAGGAAGTGAAAACTGAAGATCTCATTGTGTCATTCTATGCATTCTGGAGCCACTGTGTATAGAAAATGCAACAATGTAAAATGTATTTAAGAAACTAATGACTTTTATTACTGCACTGCTGAAAGCGATGACAGGGACTGGTTAAAAGGAGATTATTGAAAAAGTAGGATAAGTAAGACAAATTTGGCAAAATAATGAGATCTCCTTCCAAAAGCAAGATACTTGGCATCTCTGCATGATTTTGTCTAATCGTGTTTGCCTCATCGCGTTTGTCTCATCATGTTTGTCTCATTGTATTTATCTCATCGCATTTGTCTCATTGTGTTTGTCTCATTGCATTTGTCTCATTATGGAAGTATCATTTCATTTATCTCATCGCGTTGGTCTCATTGTGGTAGTTTTATCGTCTTAGTATCATTGTGTTTGTCTCATTGTATTTATCTCATTGTGGTGCTGTTGTCCACTGCATGGCTTGTCTTTCTGCTCCCTGTAGTGTCACATTCAGGTGTTCCCTGGGGCGACAGCAGAGGTCAAAGAATTCCATTCTGCGTGAAATGTAACAGCAGAAGTAAGACGGACCCTTCCAGGGTATTTACCTGGGGTGGGACTGACACCCCTGGACCCCCCGCACCAGCAGAACAATTTATTGGGCAGATTTTGATGCTGGATATCAAGATTTACACCCACCATAGATGAAGTTAGGGGTTTTTTGTAACTACCCTCCTAAATACCCCGTTTTGCTCCAGTGTACAGATATACCATATTATACATCTACGTGGCTACCTTCCAGTAAATTCTTCAGTATAGGAGAGTTTGTGAACCATCTAAAGTTCTAATTCTGTATCCAGATCCAGGCATTCTTTTAGTCAGATGAAAGACATGAATAGACCATTCTGTTCTAAAAAAGGTTTAGTTTCTGATCATTTATGTACTAATAATGGTTGAACTTGGAAGCTTTGAAACCTTTCCATCAAACTAATCACACCTAATTTATTCACAGTGCTAAATTGGATTTTAAAAATCGGATACATCCCACTTTTATAAACCAAAACCTTGGAACAGAAAGGGGATTTGCTCCCAATATGTTGTTGTTGAAGGTGTTCATGTATGTATGAGTTTAATTTTTTTTACTCCAATATTCAAGAGCTTCTGACATCTATGAACAAATGTAATAGTTGAAGTTACCATCCCCTAAGGTGCTGGTTGACATTCCAAGTACCCACTGCATGCTTACTCTGTCGTTGACGTGTGTATTTTGTATTACCAGTATTATCGCACGTGTAACACTGCACGATGACTGGCTACATATATACCCCCTGACTGGCTACATATATACCCCCTGACTGGCTACATATATATCCCCTGACTGGCTACATATACACCCCCTGACTGGCTACATATATACCCCCTGACTGGCTACATATATATCCCCCTGACTGGCTACATATATACCCCCTGACTGGCTACATATATACCCCCTGACTGGCTACATATTATATCCCCTGACTGGCTATATATATACCCCCTTACTGGCTACATATATACCCCCTGACTGGCTACATATATATCCCCTGACTGGCTACATATACACCCCCTGACTGGCTACATATATACCCCCTGACTGGCTACATATATACCTCCTGACTGGCTACATATATACCTCCCTGACTGGCATCTTTTACTTCCCATAGCATAAATACAGGTGGAAGGGCCCACTGTTTTTACTGTCACATCCAAAGAATATATTCCCTGCTTTCTTCTCCCACGCCTGACGCTAGAGGAGTTGACAAGTCCAGATGCTACATACGCAGACATAGACACTGCGAATGGCAGAGCACTCCATCACACGAGATACAGTATGTAATACTCTGAGAAAATATGCTCAGAATCACCCAAAATAATTTGTTTTTACAAATAATTACACAGGTTATTCCATTTCTGGTAATGCCATGTACAGTTAGAATGGTAAACTAAAACGTGTTATCCACGCAACCAGAGCTTAAACTTAAAGTAGCAATTCAGCCACAGTCTGCCAAGCGCTGCACTATATACATAATTGGTCTGCATATCTTCTGGGAGTGTATATATATATATATAGTTTCATAAATAGGTTAATTATTAATTAAAATTGGTTAATTATATGTATTATTATTTTAATAATATATTTATATATATATATATATTATTTTATTTCAGTTGACCAGGTATTGCAATTAACCAGCAAGCACTCAATTGTTGCACGCACCTATTTATGAAACTAAACGTAGAATACTCATCGCATTGTATATGTATGTACAAACAAAACACCACGTTATTCAAGCTGTGTGATGAAATCTCAGTGGAGAACACCTGTAAGACTGGTGCCAACCCTGAGTGGAGCACACCTGTAAGACTGGTGTCAACCCTGAGTGGAGCACACCTGTAAGACTGGTGTCAACCCTGAGTGAAGCACACCTGCAAGACTGGTGTCAACCCTGAGTGGAGCACACCTGTAAGACTGGTGCCAACCCTGAGTGGAGCACACCTGTAAGACTGGTGTCAACCCTGAGTGGAGCACACCTGTAAGACTGGTGTCAACCCTGAGTGAAGCACACCTGTAAGACTGGTGTCAACCCTGAGTGGAGCACACCTGTAAGACTGGTGCCAACCCTGAGTGGAGCACACCTGTAAGACTGGTGTCAACCCTGAGTGGAGCACACCTGTAAGACTGGTGTCAACCCTGAGTGAAGCACACCTGTAAGACTGGTGTCAACCCTGAGTGGAGCACACCTGTAAGACTGGTGCCAACCACAAATAAACTTGTATGATTATCTACATCCTCTGGTTTATCTACTTCCTCTGGTTTATCTACATCCTTTGGTTTATCTACATCCTCTGGTTTATCTACATCCTCTGGTTTATCTACATCCTCTGGTTTGACGCACATGTTAAAAAGGACTCCAGCACAGCTGACTGCGCACAGCTAGAACTTTGGAGAGAGTTGTTCTTTCAGCGTGTTTTGACCTGTTATTCGCAGCCACTTTATGTTCTAAAAGTCTGCCATATATATCTTAGCAAGCTGAAACACTTGCAACTTGGTAAAATGTTTGCGTTATTGGTGATCAAATACTTCTTTCAACATGTCACCGTAGACGTGTGGAAGTTTGTGGTTCCCTTTATCTTGAGTGATCGCTGCCTGTCTTCCTGCTACGTTGACGTCGTCCTACAAGGATGTCATCATCATTAGTACTGATGAAGCCACCTTGGCAAGGTGGTGACAGCTCTACAGGTAAACAAACCTTATGGATATGTTGAAAGAAGTGTCTGATCATGAAAACAAACTATTCTGAGAAAGATGTTTAATAATGTTTCAGTTATTGTTTTGAAGCTTCACCATATTATTTTGTGAATGAAACAGTGGAAACTGTCTTTAGCAAATATTGCGCGAGCGAAATGTGTATCATAACTCTGTCGTGATAACTCGCCGCTGCTCAGTCGACGAGACGCGTCTAAGCGGCGCCACTGTCTTCCTGGGGCCGGGCTATGCACCCACTGAAACGTGCCACGGAGACAATTCGTCGCCGCCCCCGCTTCCGTTGCTAGGCAGCCTGGCGGGGGGTGTGACGTCAGGCTGTACGACCGTTACAAACATTGCCGAGCTGTTCTTGGCCGACGACGTCGACACCTTCCGCGTGATCGTCTTTGGACCGGAGAAGGACGTCTCCTGCAAGATTGAAAGACCAAGGCAAGGACACGTCAGTCACAGTAGCGTGACGCCATAATCCGTGGACCGTCCACGCGAGTTGGTTTCCTCACGAGCTAAACGTTTCAGATGTCAGTGATGAATGTTTTATAACGATTACCTGCTGTTGTATTACTATAAAAAAAACGGTAATCGTTTACTTAACTGGCCTAAATTATTACGGCTTTATGCCGACGGTTTTTACAGCATTTTGTACCTGAATGCGTTCCTTGCATCATTCCGCATATGTTCCAGTAAAAAAGTTCATATATTCTTTAAAAATATTGTGTTTTAGGCCACTTTTAATAAGTTTTACACATCAAAACAGCGGAACCGATTGCATGATAAACATGGCGCGTGTGCGATTTGCGCATTAGTCACGCCTCGATGCCATCAGAACCGCGAATGCGATGTTTGCGTGTACTGGGCATACAATTACGCAACGTAAAAAAATTAAGAGAAAAAAATTGAGAAAATAGGCTCCAAAAATGTTTCAAACGAAGATATTGTAGAAAAAAAATGAAAACATTCTCCACAGTTTTCATGTTAAACACAACATTTGTAGAGAACATACAGTCACTTCTCACGTAATATTTTATATTGTATTTAACGAAATATTATTTGTATGAAAATTATGTGGTCGATATTAGATGTTATGCGCATGCGCAACTACAAGGGACATCTCATTGCATGTCATTGTAAATATAATTAAATTTAAAAGAATGCATGGGTTAAATTATCTGTCGTTTGATTAACAAAGATTATTTTGTAATTAAAAATTATACTGATGATATTGCATGTCATGCGCATGTGCAATTTTAAAGGGACAACTCATTGCATGTCATTAACATAATTAAATTAAAAAGAATGCATGGGTTAAAGTATCTTTCGTTTGGTGAGCAAAGGTTATTGTTTTTGTAATTAAAACGTATACTGATGATATTGCATGTCATGCGCATGCGCAACTTTAAGGAGGGAGGAGTACTTTAGAAGCACTTTAATTTAATTAAGTAAATTTATATAAATTTAAGTCAATTTATATACATTTACAATTTAATGTAACTCTTTACATTAACATGTTCATTTAAATAATAAAATAATAATAATTAAATTATATGCATATTCATATTTTTGGGGAACACCAAATACATATTTAGTTTTTTTAATATTTCTAAACTGGTGAGTAACCAAACCACATATGTATTGCTTTTTACGTATATGCTGTGTCTATGTGCAGTTGTAGTATCACTGGATTTGTCTGAATACACATTTCTTGATCGAATGACTGATAACACATTCACAGCTCACATCCAGTGGATACACAAACCTGTGCATTCAATGTGTATTCGATGGTTATGCGCCCGTCACGGCAGTTCGTGCAAATGCCACACAATTTCTTTTGTGCAACTGCCTCGGACCGAAGCCCTCAGTGCGCGGAAGAAAGCCACACGATGTAAATACTTACTAAATAGTGTTATTGTTTAGGCTTGGACAAGGATTTCCTACAGCAATTTACCTTATTTCTGCCAAGCAGCAGTATGAGTTACACCAGCAGACACCTTTAAAACACCATTGTTACTTAGCGATTTTCCTTCAAATAAATATAAGAAACTTTTACAATAGTTGGTTCATGGAGTTCTTTACATATAACTGGCCATGGTAATGATAATGAAACTGACAATGATGGCTTGTAACGATAATGAAAAGTTATGTAGTCCCATAATGATAATAATACATTTATGTTTTTACGAAATATTGTGGCAAGGATACTGAATTTGTGGGGCGCGATAGCATACCGGTTAGAAGGCCGGACTCTCAATCGAGAGAACCCGGTTTCAAATCCCACTGCGGTTGCTTCGAACCTTTGGCAAGTTTGATCACCCCACGTTGCCACAGTTCACTCAGCTGTATAAATGAGTACCTGGCAATACAGACAGTGGTGGATACGTGAATGAATAGCCTTCGCGCAGCAATTGCAGCGTGGCTGAATACTTCCCAAAGAAGTTGATGTGGCCTTGGAATGAACAGGTCTGCCAGGGGGTGAAGTGAAAAGCGCTTTGAGCAGTCCTATGGACCGGATACTGCGCTATAAGAACATACCCTTACCTTACTCTATGACGACTCCATCCCTCTAAGAAAGCTAAATAACTGTAAACTGTTGTTTTATTTATTACACGTCAAAATCACACTAGCAGTTACAGTGGTGTAGCACGTTGATTAATTAATTATTAATATGTTAATTAATGTTATATATTTTGCTGAATGTGTGTATGCGCAATGAAAGGATGCTTTTATTTCACATGTATTATGAGAAAGTAATTAATGTTATTTAATATGAACAATTAAAATTGTTTCTGAACTATATCTTCTTCTTCCCATTAATCACTGGCAAGGCGGTACTACATCACGATTTCTCCGCAGGATATTGCTGTGAAAACGGACAACACAGAATACCTCCCTCCCTCCCTCCCTCCCTCCCTCCCTCCCAACAATACCCCTCCCCATCAGAAGGAAACCATGCAGACATGCAATATCAGCATAATTTAAAAAAACCTTTGTTCACCAAACGACAGATAATTTAACCCCTACATTCTTTTAAATTTAATTATATTAACAATGACATACAATGAATTGTCCCTTTAAAGATGCGCATGACATGCAATATCATCAGTATGTTTTAATTACAAAAACAATAACCTTTGCTCACCAAACGACAGATAATTTAACCCATCCATTCTTTTAAATTTTATTATATTAATTTTCATAAAAATAATATTTGCAACATCAAATATTTAATTAAATAAATATGAAATATTACGTTAGAAGTGACTGTATGTGCTCTACAAATGTTGTGTTTAATATAAAAACTGTGGAGAATGTTTTAATTTTTTTTTTAGAATTTCTTCGTTTGAAACATTTTTGGAGCCTATTTTCTCAATATTGTTCTCTTAATTTTTTTTACATTGCGTAATTGTATGCCCCATGCACACAAAGATCGCCTTCGCGGTTCTGATGGCACCTAGGCGTGACTAATGCGCAAATCGCACACGCGCCATGTTTATCTTGCAATCGGTTCCGCTGTTTTGATGTGTAAAACTGATTAAAAGTGGCCTAAAACACAATATTTTTAAAGAATATATGAACTTTTTTTACTGGAACATATGCGGAATGATGTAAGGAACGCATTCAGGTACAAAAATGCTGTAAAAACCGTCGGCATAAAGCCGTAATAATTTAGGCCAGTTAAGTAAACGATTACCAAAAAAACTTAACTTGACTATATTCCCATGTCACAGCTTGTGTTTTAGAGAAATGCTTGCGCTACACAAGTTAACGTTAACTGCCACGAGACGAGACGGCCTGCCGAATACATAACGAATTCAGCGCAACATTTCGTGTGAGTTATCGTGGCTTAGAGCGTTCGCTTTATGTTTGGAGGATCCCGGGTTCAATCAATTTTTTTCTCGTTTAATGTTATTATTAGTATTTTATCAATCATATTTAGTGCAATATTCGCTTTTATTTAATTTCACTGATTGGCAATTAAAATTAATGTGATACAGGTGATGGCTATGATACTGATGTTGTGATTATGATGATGATCACAACGACGATACTGTAAACCAAACATTATATATTTATCTCAGTATTTATCTGAGTATTGAGCATTGACTGTTTAGCACAATGATGATCCCATATTTTATTGCGCCATCATGATTGTTTCTGCTGTTATGTTTACCTTGGTCGCAAGCGTGGTGTGGAGTTGCCTTCTCTAGTCTAGAGTTAATTAGTCCACGACAGGTTACACGTTTAATTCCTGCGTGGGATGTTTTACTTCCCCTGGCATAGACACTAGGCACGCACGCGACGCACGCGACGCACGCGACGCACGCGACGCACGCGACGCACGCGACGTGTTTGTGGTATAAAATGTATACCAAGGGCATATATTTTGAAGCGAGGATTCCAAAAGCCAGCGTTGCTTTCCTCGCTTCAAAATCTGGTGTAAATCTGGAAGGCAAAGAAGATGAAGTTAAACGAGGATAGTTAACTCCAATATCAAGTCAGTGTTGTCGTACAGCTCGCTGATATGGAGAATGACACAGCAAACACTGAAACTGAAAGAGTTTTTTTTAATACATGCCTGCGCAGAATTGTGAATTTGAAATGGTCCAACAAACTTAGCAATAACACTATGAGAAAGGACCAAACAACTTCCAATGGAAAAAATCAAAAGCAGAAAACGCTTTTGTCGACGGTCCACGCTCCCAGCGGGTAAACGAGCCTAAGTAAGTGTAGTGTATTACACACGGTTTATTGTTCCAACGAAAACATGGCAGCCTGCTCACAGCCAGGGAGCGGTCGCTCATCGCCTTGCCACAGGGAGCATGCATAAATGCCCATTGAACACCAATACACTACACTCCTCCCTTCCAAATGTTACGTATCAAGAACATTTAAACAACCTGGTTGCGCTACTCCACATCTACAACATTACAACGCAGTCCCTGGATTCAACGTCCGTTATTTAGTCCATTACTAGCAATGTCATTTTAGTACAGGCTTAACCAGCGTCTATGTCCTTAATTAAACTGGACATCGTCTTTCTACTGTCACAAATCCAGCTTCTCTGGAGACTTCCTGATTCTTGTGGACCTTCTCACGGAATAGTCCACTGCCCTCGGTATCTGCACAGGAATTGCCGGTCTCACGGAATGGTTCACTGCCATCGGTGTCTGCACTGGAATTGCCGGTCTCACGGGATGGTTCACTGCCATCGGTGTCTGAACTGGAATTGGCGGCCTGTCTTCTTCTGCTTCGACTGCTGTTCCTGTCGATTCGTCAACCACTGGTACCTCCACTGCACTAGGTACCATGATGATGTCAGAGGCTCTGATTTGGTCACTATGCCTCTGCCATACAGTACCTTCTTCTACCAGCACCGCGTACGATCTGGTACCCCTCTTCTCTTGGATGGTACCAGGTACCCACTTTTGATCGTTGCGATAGTTTCTTACCGCTACTCTGTCTCCAACTTCAAATGCTCTGTGTTGTCCTCTCCTCTCCTCTATTGACGTAGCCTGGTGATTCTCCAGTCTTTCTCGTGTTGGGTCTTATGACATCTAGTCTTGTTCGTAGTCCTCGCCCCATCAGCAACATTGCCGGGGAATCACCAGTTGTCGCATGTGGAGCGTTTCTGTAGGCAAACAGAAATTGAGCCAGGTGTCGTTTTACTGCACCCGAGTCGCCTCTCGCTGATCTCATGGCCTGTTTGAATGTCTGAACGAAGCATTCCACCTGCCCGTTGGTCGCTGGGTGGTAGGGTGCAGAAAATGTGTGCCTGATGTTGTTTGCTTTCATGAAGTTTCGGAAAACTTCGCTTGTGAATTGACTTCCGTTGTCACTGTGCAAATGTTCTGGTAGACCATACCTTGCAAACACATCTCTTAATAGTTCCACTGTTTTCTCTGATGATGCCGAGACTGTCGGTAGTACCTCGGGCCATTTGCTGTGTGCGTCGACCGCTATTAAGAACATCCGTCCCATAAACGGTCCAGCGTAATCTACATGAATACGCTGCCATGGTTTTGCAGGCCATTCCCACGGATGAAGTGGCACGGTAGGAGCTTCAAACTGGACTCTCTGGCATCCTTGACATTTCCTGGCCAGAGACTCTATATCTTTATCTATCCCAGGCCACCAGACATAGCTACGTGCCAGTCCCTTCATTTTCACAACACCGATGTGACCAACGTGTAACTCCTGGAGGATCTGGCTGCGTATCTTCTGTGGCACCAGGACACGTATTCCCCACATGATGCATCCGTGGAATACACTCAGCTCATAGCGCTTGGCGAAGAATGGTTCAAGTCCCTCTGGACAGATCGTCGGCCATCCTTGCTGTGTTCTCTCAAGAACCTTTGACATGACGGGGTCCTTGCTGGACTCCGTCTTGATGGTCGCTGCCGTGACAGGTAGGGTTTCCACGTGGTCCATGTAGAATATATCCACCACATCAGGAGATGTCTTCCCCGTTTTCAAGGGTAACCTCGAAAGTCCATCTGCGTTTGCATGTTTCAAAGAGCTTTTATAGACTATGTCATAGTCGTGTGCTGCTAGCTGTAGGGCATACCGTTGCATCCGTGCAGCTGTCATTACTGGAATACTCTTCCCTGGATGAAAGATAGCTGTGAGGGGTTGGTGATCCGTCACCAGCGTGAATCGTTTTCCAAACAGGTACTGGTTGAACTTCCTAACTCCCCACACGAGTCCCAGTGCCTCTTTGTCTATCTGGCTGTAATTTCGTTCAGCCTTGTTTAAAGTTCGCGAGGCGAATGCGATTGGTTTCTCCAATCCATCTGGCATCTTATGACTGAGTACGGCGCCCAAACCATATGCAGATGCGTCGCACGCTACTCTGATCGGCAAGTCCGGATCATAATGAACGAGAACTTGTTCCGATGTTATCAGACTCTTCGCTTCATCAAACGCCTGTTCACACTCCTTCGACCACATCCACTTTTGATCCTTCTCTAACAACTGGTTTAGGGGATGTAACACACTAGCCAAGTTGGGTAAAAACCTGTGGTAGTAATTCACCAGTCCAAGAAATCCTCTTAAACTACTGACCTCTTGAGGGTGTGGTGCCTTCTGCACGGCCTCTATCTTGGCCTTTGTTTTGTGCAGACCATCGTGATCAATCTCATGGCCACAGTACTCAATCCGTTCCAAGAAGAACCGGCACTTCTTCGCATTGATCCGCAAGTCCTTCTCTGCCAGCCTCCTTAGGACTGCCTCTAGGTTTTCCAGATGTTCAGCATCAGACTTTCCTGTAACAATGATGTCATCTAGCATCACCTCCACGCCAGGGATTCCTTGCAGGGTCTGCTCCATTGCCCTCTGCCATATCGAGGGTGCTGTCTTAATCCCGAACGGCAGCCTATTATACATAAACAGGCCCTTGTGTGTGTTGATTGTGAGGTATTTCTTTGAGTCCTCCTCTACCTCCATCTGCAGATAAGCATTCTTGAGGTCAATTTTGCTAAATCTCTTGCCTCCGGCCATCTTGGCGAACATATCTTCGATACGTGGTAACGGATATTTATCTTCCCGGAGCACTGGGTTGATTGTCACTTTATAGTCCCCACAGAGACGTACATCCTTTGTTTCTCGCTTTGCCACCGGTACCACTCCGGATGCCCACTGGCTATACTCGACAGGGGATATGATTCCCTCTTTCTGGAGCCTTTCTAGCTCCTTCTCAAAGTACGGTTTGATCGCATATGGCACGATTCGTGGCTTGCAGAACTTCGGTTGAACACCTTCCTCCACGGTGAGTTTTGCTTTCACACCTTTTAATGTCCCTAAGCTTTCCGTGCTTACCAACTTGTACTTGGCCAGCAGCCGCTGAACTTGCTTGTTGGCATCCTTCAGGGAAATATCCTTGCTAGTCCCATCATATGACTTCAGGGAGTGGATCTCTCCCCAATCGAGCTTGATCTCCCAAAACCAGTCACGTCCGAACAGCACTTGTCGACCGCCTTTGATAACGTATAAGTCCAGCTTCACCTTCTGCTTCTTGTGCTTGACCTGGACACGAAGCTTTCCTTCGGGGACAACTAACTCCCCCATGTAGGTTCGGAGAGTTACTGATGTAGGCTGGAGTATGCTTCTGGAACATTTCCTTGTACACATGGTGTGGGATTACTGAGTATGCCGACCCAGTATCGACCTCCATTTTAAGCGGTTGCCCGGCTACACGCAGTGTCGTCCAAATCATGTCAGTTCTGTTCTTTGGTTTTGTTAACTGTTGAACCGCATCTAGGGTTTGTAACCCATCGCTCCACTCATTGTCATCACTACCATTGCTACTGTCACCTTTGGCAGCTGACATTTGGTTCACCTTTTTGCTTTTTTTGTAGTGTTTGTTTTTGTCACCAAACCGACACACGGCCCTGGTGTGGCCCGGCTTCCCACATCCGTGGCAGATTTCATCTCTGAAGCGACAATCGTCCGACCTGTGCCCGCGGCCATTACATCTGTAGCATATGTAATTTCTTCTCGGTTCTCTGTCTCTCTCTCTGTTCTGACGTGGGTGCTGTTGGGAATACAGCTTGTGGACAGATGCACTAGCCTCTCCGTGTCTATTTTGTAGTTCGTCGGTGTCACGACTAGCTGTTTCGTCTATCTTCGCTGTTTCGATAGCAGTTTCCAGACTTAGGTGTTTGACTTTTACCAGCTTCTTCTGTGTTGACTCCGATCGTAGACCCAACACAAACTGGTCTCTCAGGGCTGTAGTTAGGTTGTCTGCCTAACCACAATGCAGCGACAGTCGCCGCAGCTCTGCCACGAACAAGGCGACACTTTCACCCTCGTGTTGATTTCGGTGGCCAAAACGGAAACGCTCCCCCATTTCAGTGGTTTGGGGGTCTAGATGATCCCCAAGTGTTTTTACTAAGTCCGCAAATGGCTTAGTTGACGGTTTTGTGGGAGCCATCAATGTTTTCAGTAGTCCATAGGTGTCGCTCCCTATCACACTTATCAATAGAGCCGCCTTTTTTTCGCTCATCTGTGTCGTTCACATAGAAATACGACTCCATCCTCTCAACGTACGCTGAGAGGCTTTTTTACTTATGGTCTTGTCCCAATCTCGTCGCCACTGTAGTGTATTACACACGGTTTATTGTTCCAACGAAAACATGGCAGCCTGCTCACAGCCAGGGAGCGGTCGCTCATCGCCTTGCCACAGGGAGCATGCATAAATGCCCATTGAACACCAATACACTACAGTAAGTAATATATTTTGGTAAATCCGATTTTATAGTGACTGCGTAACTTCAATTATCTAGTTATTACATTATATGAATTATATGAATAAAATATGTTAATATATATATATATATATATATATATATATATATATATATATATATATATATATATATATATATATATATATATATATATATATATATATATAACATTATATATTAAGTGGTATAAATTTGGTTTTACTCCATCAACTTGAAAAGGTCTAATTTTGCCTAATTTGTGCAATGTGATTCCCACCCACGGAATAGAGAGACTATTCCCATCCACGGAAGATAGAGACTATTCCCATCCACGGAAGAGAGAGACTATTCCCATCCAAGGAAGAGAGACTATTTCCATACACGGAAGAGAGAGACTATTCCCATCCACGGAAGAGAGATACTATTCCCATCCACGGAAGAGAGAGAGACTATTCCCATCCACGGAAGATAGAGACTATTGCCATCCACGGAAGAGAGAGACTATTCCCATCCACGGAAGAGAGAGACTATTCCCATCCACGGAAGAGAGATACTATTCCCATCCACGGAAGAGAGAGACTATTCCCATGCACGAAAGAGATATTATTCCCATGCACGAAAGAGAGATACTATTCCCATGCACGAAAGAGAGAGACTATTCCCATCCACGGAAGAGAGAGACTATTCCCATCCACGGAAGAGAGAGACTATTCCCATCCACGGGAGAGAGAGACTATTCCAATCCACGGAAGAGAGAGACTGTTCCCATCCACGGAAGAGAGAGACTATTCCCATCCACGGAAGAGAGAGAATATTCCCATCCACGGGAGAGAGGGACTATTCCAATCCACGGAAGAGAGAGACTGTTCCCATCCACGGAAGAGAGACTATTCCCATCCACGGGAGAGAGAGACTATTCCAATCCACGGAAGAGAGAGACTATTCCCATCCACGGAAGAGTGACTATTCCCATCCACAGAAGAGAGAGACTATTCCCATCCACGGAAGAGAGACTCTTCCCATCCACGGAAGAGAGAGACTATTCCCATACACGGAAGAGAGAGACTATTCCAATCCGCTCAACTTGAAAAGGGTATGTTTTTGACAGACGTCTAAGACGTGACCGGGGGGGGGGTCAGTTAGATAAATCTTCAATGATAAACTGGCAATGTGTTGAGTGCCCCGGGCTCGCTTGATAACCCTTCTACGCATGTTTGAGAGCCCCACTGTACGACAAGAGACAACTCGGCAAATGCATAAACACTGGACCGTTTATTTAGTGATTATTATAGATAGTTAAGTACATTTTCGACTGATGCATAAAAATAATGGCGCAGCATAGTTCAACCTGCCATAACAATTGTACACAAGGTAATTGAAGCATAAAACGTAATTAATGTGTCTGTTCCTGTATATTGGGTCACTTGAAAGTGTACATATGACATGTGTAGGCCACCATCTTAAATTTAAAAATGGCTTCCATAACAAATGTTTTGTATCCTAAATATGATATTGCTATTATTTATGTGACGCTTAGTATAGAAAAGGTAGCCATACAACACGCCATTTTGTGAATAACTCGAATCTTTGATGGTGACAAGATATTATAACCATGTCCAAAATCTTCCGGCTCGTCGACAGTGCCAACGACATCACAACAACAACAACAACAACAACAACAACAACAACAAAAACAACAAACTGTTTGTTGTGTTTCAATAAAACGCCAGAATCTCTTACAAATCTGGTTCTGTCAAAATGAAAAGACACCGTTCAAGACACTGACTCGGTGAAAACCTGCCAAAAAAGTTGCTTTCGCATCTTGGTCTCAGTCATATATCCTACGTATATCAGCGCAGTTTGGAGACAGCGTGTGCCAACAGTACATTACGGAAAAGGTAGTCCGTCCACCAACTATGCGAGGCAGTTTATTCACAGCTACTGCTGTACGCGACATTGATCACAAACCTATCTCGACGACAGATAAAGACTCCTTCCATGGAACTGGCATCAGAATTATTCAACATCCAACTACTGTCTCTGAAGGCGTTCATTGCGGCATTGTTGCTCTCGGGGGAGATACAAGTTCAAAGACAGATGGGCACCTACCTCACTACTACACCGATGTCATTGTTGCTCTCGGGGGGAATACAAGTTCACAGACAGATGGGCACCTACCTCACTACTACTTCGATGCGCTTCCAGTTGCATCTAGTATCAAAGAATCACCGGATTCAGCTTCAAGTTTGACGTCCTTGATCAGAAGCAATTGTGAACAAGATGCACAGGAGGAGAGGAAGTGGCTGGAGAACACAAGACGCCATGTTGACGACCCAACTGAAGAGAACCAAAAAATACACATCGGGCTGCATACCTAGCAAGGCGGCAGTCACCTGGAGATCGAACAATCTCACCCTCTGAACTGTTTCCTCCATTTCACCACATCGCTCACACTGTGGCAGTGATTAGACATTCTATGGATGTGGTCAAGAACGCAGTTGACCATCTCAACAAGGGCCACACAACCATATTGAATTATAATCAGCCACTATATGCCATCGTTAAACAGATCGAGTGAAAGTGGCCAGAGAAGTATGGTTAAGATCAGTTCGTGCTGATGTTCGGCGGGATCTACGCAGAGATGGCAGCTCTGAGGACTGTGGGTGACTTGCTAAGAGAAAGTGGGTGGACGCATGCATTGGTTAAAACAGACACTGCAGCAGCCGGAACTGCTGATTCCTTCCACACGTTTCGTTCTTCAGCATCTTGCCTGTAGCAACTCAAAATTGGATCAAATCTTTTCTATCCAACCGCAAACAGAGAGTCTCAGTTAACGGTGCCCTGTCGGACATCACAGATGTCACATCTGGTGTCCCACAGGGTTCAGTTCTGGGACCTGCCCTCTTCTTACTCTACATAAATGACATAAATGGGAACATCAAATCTTCTATACGCCTTTTTGCAGATGATAGTATTATATATCGTAAAATTTCTTCCAAAACCGACCACGAAATTCTCCAAACTGACCTAAGCCAACTCCAAACATGGTCAGACAAATGGCAAATGGAATTTAATGTATCTAAATGCGTCCACCTTCCAATAACAAACAAAACTAAACCCAGCACACACAAGTACTCGCTTTCTGGCCAGACATTATCCACCGTATCCAGCCACTCATACCTCGGAGTAAAATTGGATTCCAAATTAACCTGGACAAATCACGTCACTGACATAACTTCAAAATCTTCGAAATGTTTAGGCATGATTAAACGAACTCTTGGCCCATGTAAACCCGAAGTTAAACAAACAGCCTACAACATGCTAATCCGGCCAAAACTTGAGTACTCTTCACCCATATGGAATCCCCACACCTTTTCACAAGTTAAAAGCCTTGAAAGAGTGCAACACTCTGCTGCCAGATTTGTTAAAAATGATTACAGACGGAACAAAAATCCAGCAGATCTAATTACTGCCCTTGGATGGCCAACCCTCGAACGAAGGCGCATTATCAAACAAGCCACTACCTTCTACAAAATTCTAAACAACATTATTGAGATCACCCCCCCTCCAGGCCTACTAACTCGCTCTCGAACCCGTGGACAATACATAGCCCCCAAGTGTCGTATAAATGCAATGGTCTTTTCATTTTATCCCAGAGCCATTCGCATATGGAATATGATTCCACCAAAAATTACCAACATAAAAAACCCAAAATCATTTCAAGAAGCTATTATGGAACTCCCTTTCACCACACCTCCTCACCTAAACTGCCTTTAAAACACAGTGCTCAGCGTAAACTTATCCATGGTGTGGGTATGGAGACTGTCTATGTGTGCATGTAGCAAGGCAGCGACAGTATCCATACACACAACCAACCTATTAAAAAATTTCGTTAAACATCCTATACATAAAATAAATAAAACTATCAGATAAAAACCATTTCAGCAACATTAATGATACTAGTCTTTTAATCGAATGTACCACCCACAGCGCATGCGCACAGTCCACCACAAACTCCTGCGTTAGCCCAAGTTTGGGCTGTTTGGAGTAAACCACTTGAGACTTGAAACTACATGCTCACAGGTGCAGACAACGAGCAACGAGCAACCAGTTTCGGCACTGGTCTACTGTACTGGAGATGTGCATTCTGGTCTTCGTTCGTTCACTGCGAGAAGCAAACTTTGCTACGCACAGTCCACCTGAGAGATATGGCGGAGTTGCCGAAGCACCCACAAGTTGCAAATAATTCAATACTGGCCACTTCACTGTGCAGAAGACGAAGCGTGTATTATCAAATATACCCATTGAGCAGGCCGTCGAACAGAATCATGGTTCCATCTCAAATATACCCATTGAGTAGGCCGTCGAACAGAATCATAGTTCCATCTCAAATATCCCCATTGAGCAGGCCGTCGAACAGAATCATGGTTCCATCTCAAATATACCCATTGAGTAGGCCGTCGAACAGAATCATAGTTCCATCTCAAATATCCCCATTGAGTAGGCCGTCGAACAGAATCAGAGTTCCATCTCAAATATACCCATTGAGTAGGCCGTCGAACAGAATCATGGTTCCATCTCAAATATACCCATTGAGTAGGCCGTCGAACAGAATCATAGTTCCATCTCAAATATCCCCATTGAGCAGGCCGTCGGAAGAATCATAGTTCCATCTCAAATATCCCCATTGAGCAGGCCGTCGGACAGAATCATAGTTCCATCTCAAATATCCCCATTGAGCAGGCCGTCGGAAGAATCATAGTTCCATCTCAAATATCCCCATTGAGCAGGCCGTCGGACAGAATCATAGTTCCATCTCAAATATCCCCATTGAGCATGCCGTCGGACAGAATCATGGTTCCATCTCAAATATACCCATTGAGTAGGCCGTCGAACAGAATCATAGTTCCATCTCAAATATCCCCATTGAGCAGGCCGTCGGAAGAATCATAGTTCCATCTCAAATATCCCCATTGAGCAGGCCGTCGGACAGAATCATAGTTCCATCTCAAATATCCCCATTGAGCATGCCGTCGGACAGAATCATGGTTCCATCTCAAATATACCCATTGAGTAGGCCGTCGAACAGAATCATAGTTCCATCTCAAATATCCCCATTGAGTAGGCCGTCGGAAGAATCATAGTTCCATCTCAAATATCCCCATTGAGCAGGCCGTCGGAAGAATCATAGTTCCATCTCAAATATCCCCATTGAGTAGGCCGTCGGACAGAATCATAGTTCCATCTCAAATATCCCCATTGAGCAGGCCGTCGGACAGAATCATGGTTCCATCTCAAATATCCCCATTGAGCATGCCGTCGGACAGAATCATGGTTCCATCTCAAATATACCCATTGAGTAGGCCGTCGAACAGAATCATAGTTCCATCTCAAATATCCCCATTGAGTAGGCCGTCGGAAGAATCATAGTTCCATCTCAAATATCCCCATTGAGCAGGCCGTCGGACAGAATCATGGTTCCATCTCAAATATCCCCATTGAGCATGCCGTCGGACAGAATCATGGTTCCATCTCAAATATACCCATTGAGTAGGCCGTCGAACAGAATCATAGTTCCATCTCAAATATACCCATTGAGCAGGCCGTCGGACAGAATCATGGTTCCATCTCAAATATACTCATTCAGCAGGCCGTCGAACAGAATCATAGTTCCATCTCAAATATACCCATTGAGCAGGCCGACGAACAGAATCATGGTTCCATCTCAAATATACTCATTCAGCAGGCCGACGAACAGAATCATAGTTCCATCTCAAATATACCCATTGAGCAGGCCGTCGAACAGAATCATGGTTCCATCTCAAATATACCCATTGAGCAGGCCGTCGAACAGAATCATAGTTCCATCTCAAATATACCCATTGAGCAGGCCGACGAACAGAATCATGGTTCCATCTCAAATATACTCATTCAGCAGGCCGTCGAACAGAATCATAGTTCCATCTCAAATATCCCCATTGAGCAGGCCGTCGGAAGAATCATAGTTCCATCTCAAATATCCCCATTGAGTAGGCCGTCGGACAGAATCATAGTTCCATCTCAGATATCCCCATTGAGCAGGCCGTCGGACAGAATCATGGTTCCATCTCAAATATAGCCATTGAGCAGGCCGTCGGACAGAATCATAGTTCCATCTCAAATATACCCATTGAGCAAGCCGTCGAATTTTTAAGATTAGCACAATTACCTATCAAATACTCCTGCAATACAGCCCAAATAGCTTCGCTCATCTAATTATAATCTACTTTCAATCAGATCAAATAAAAGATACTTTATTATATGGCTTAAAACCATACATTTTAAAACAGAAAGTTGTCTTCAGACTCATCCATTGATTAATTAATTAATTAGCTCTGTCAGTTGTAAAAAATAAAAACACTTACACAAACACCCAATATTATTGCATACACATGTTGTAAAGTTACACACATGTTATAAAGTTACACACATGTTGTAAAGTTACACACATGTTGTGAAGTTTACGAGTAAAATATCTATAAATAACACCCACAACATAAACATAGACTTGGCTAAGTCTAAATGTTTACTGAGCATACAAGGATGACTAAGAATTATCAAGCCCAAGCTTATCTCAGAACATCACAGAAGGGCATTAGTACTACAACACCTGCATTGTCAAAAACATACAGTGATAAGAAGTGATGCAAATAATGCTTGGCACATGCAGATTAAAGCAATGAATTAAATGATGAGTACATAATATAAACGTGTTAAGTTAAGTAGATGGACAGGATCAGTGAAAATGTGAAATGCCTTCATGGCAAGGGCAGAATCATACAGAGTAGACAGAGTCACACAGAGTAGACAGAGTCATACAGAGTAGACAGAGTCACACATAGTAGACAGAGTCATAAAGAGTAGACCGAGTCATACAGAGTAGACAGATTCATAAAGAGTAGACAGAGTCATACAGCGTAGACATAGTCACACAGAGTAGACAAGAGTCACACAGAGTAGACAGAGTCATACAGAGTCACACAGAGTCATACAGAGTCACACAGAGTCATACAGAGTCACACTGAGTCATACAGAGTCACACAGAGTAGACAGAGTCATACAGAGTAGACAGAGACATACAGAGTAGACAGAGTCATACAGAGTAGACAGAGTCATACAGAGTCACACAGAGTCATACAGAGTCACACAGAGTAGACAGAGTCATACAGGGTAGACAGAGTCACACAGAGTAGACAGAGTCATACAGAGTAGACAGAGTCATACAGAGTAGACAGAGTCATACAGAGTCACACAGAGTAGACAGTCACACAGAGTAGACAGAGTCATACAGAGTAGACAGAGTCATACAGAGTAACACAGAGTCATACAGAGTAGACAGAGTCATACAGAGTAGACAGAGTCATACAGAGTAGACAGAGTCACACAGAGTAGACAGAGTCATACAGAGTAGACAGAGTCATACAGAGTAGACAGAGTCATACAGTCATACAGAGTCATACAGTCATACAGAGTCATACAGAGTCATACAGAGTAGACAGAGTCATACAGAGTAGACAGAGTCACACAGAGTAGACAGAGTCATACAGAGTCACACAGAATAGATAGAGTCATACAGAGTAGACAGTCACACAGAGTCATACAGAGTCACACAGAATAGATAGAGTCATACAGAGTAGACAGAGTCATACAGAGTCACACAGAGTAGACAGAGTCACACAGAGTAGACAGAGTCATACAGAGTAGACAGAGTCATACAGAGTCATACAGAGTAGACAGAGTCATACAGAGTAGACAGAGTCACACAGAGTCATACAGAGTAGACAGAGTCACACAGAGTAGACAGAGTCATACAGAGTCAAACAGAGTAGACAGAGTCACACAGAGTAGACAGAGTCATACAGAGTCACACAGAGTAGACAGCTGTCGCTGTTGATGACCAATGAGTTTACTAGGTTTGTTAACAACACGGCCCAGTTTTGTCTTTTGTTTGACAGTAACATGTCCAAACCAAATTATGATGTTGAATGACAAAATACTCTCAACAAGACATATGTACACAAGTTCAAGGACATGTGGGCTGACTTCAAAGCTTTTGAGTTTTTTAAGTAAAAAGAGACATTGCTGTGATTTCTTGTACACCATGTCAGCATGTTCACTGAAAGTCAGTTTCTTATCAATAATAGTTATAGTTTCTTATCAATAGGGGTACCCAAGTATTTGAAACTGTCAACCATCTCCACCTCCCTCTGGTCTATCACTACTGACCTTCTTACCTTTCTCTCCCTGCTGTTCCCAACAACAAGCTCCTTGGTGTTCCCTACATTTAATTCGAGAAAACTGTCTTTTAACATTGTATTCAACACGTCAATCTGAAGAAAGTATTGAGAAATGGAAAACTCATCTTTCAGACAACCCACAACAGCCATGTTATTTGCATTTTCAGATGGGTGAGAATTGGGTCATCTGATATCATTAGTAAACAGTGAGAAAAGTACAGGAGAGAGAACGCACCCTTGAGAGGCTCCAGTGTTCACAACAGTCTCATCAGACAATACAGATTTGACCAACATGCGGGCATTCAGACTGACACGCTGTGGCCGATCGCACAGAAACTGCCTTATCCACAAAACAAGATCAGAATTTACGTCTAAGTCTAAAAGCCTCTGTATCAAAGCATGATGCGGAATAGTTTGAAAAGCAGCGGACATATCCATGAAAAGAACTGACAGAAGTAGCAGCTTTATCTAAATGACTAGCAATGAGATCTACGAGTCAGAGTTGCAACCTCACCACCTCTTCTAACCCTATAGGCGAACTGTAATGGGTCTATGCGATCGGCCACAGATGTAGTCAGCTTATCCTCCATAGCTCCCCAGTGTACCAACCCAACTGTTTACAACTGGAATTGCTTATTGATTAGAAACTGCTTAACCCCTTTTGTTTTGGTGCGCTGCCGAGCTTGGGTCTGCGGAGGATTTTAGCGCAATAGAAGTTTTTTATATTGTATTGTATTAAAAAATACGTAACGTCGGAGGGGTGAGGTTTATATCTAAAAGTTACGGAACGTTACGAGTGTTTTCAATACTGTTACGTAACAGCACCGAGAGCAACTGAAAAGTCTTTATAGGAGTCAATGACGCCTTATCAAGTTATATTGTGTTTGTAATTTTCCATGTGAATGTATTAATGCACATTTTCTTCTATCATTAAATTTTTATTTATATCACAAACGGGGTCAAAATAAACTTTCTTGTTCAGTACAGTAGCCCAGTCCCGAAACTGGTGACAGCTACGCATTTGTTCATTACACCTGGCGTCAAACCCCAACTCAGGCTGCTCGTTGTCTGCACCTGTGAGCTGTAGTTGCTATAGGCAAGATGCTGAAGAACGAAACGTGTGGAAGGAATCAGCAGTTCCGGCTGCCG
This sequence comes from Lamellibrachia columna, assembly GCA_963662155.1. NCBI lineage: Eukaryota > Metazoa > Annelida > Polychaeta > Sabellida > Siboglinidae > Lamellibrachia > Lamellibrachia columna. Next base: position 5,122,664 of record OY759261.1, on the reverse strand, counting down.
CAGTCTCTGCGTGGATCCCGCCGAACATCAGCACGAACTGATCTTAACCATACTTCTCTGGCCACTTTCCCTGGATTTGTTTAACGGTGGCATATAGTGGCTGATTATAATTCAATATGGTTGTGTGGCCCTTGTTGAGATGGTCAACTGCGTTCTTGACCACATACATAGAATGTCTAATCACTGCCACAGTGTGAGCGATGTGGTGAAATGGAGGAAACAGTTCAGAGGGTGAGATTGTTCCATCTCCAGGTGACTGCCGCCTTGCGTGGTATGCAGCCCAATGTGTATTTTTGGGTTCTGTTTAGCACTCTCCATATCAGCATTTATTGTTATTCCTAAGTCCTTTTCTTTTACAGTAGTACCTAGAACAGTATCTCCCATTTTATAGTTTACAAGTTCCCGTGTCCTGTATGTAGGCATTTATATTTCACAAAACTGTATAACATCTGCAATTGTTCAGACCATTTAACTAATTTGTCTAGATCGTTTTGTAAATATTCTTTATCACGACGGGACCGGGGGAACGTAGGAATAGCGGGGATTAGTAGACGACACACAGGACTGGGAGAACGTAGGAATAGCGGGGATTAGTAGACGACACACGGGACCGGGAGAACGTAGGAATAGCGGGGATTAGTAGACGACACACGGGACCGGGAGAACGTAGGAATAGCGGGGATTAGTAGATGACACACGGGACTGAGAGAACGGAGGAATAGCGGGGATTAGTAGACGACACACGGGACCGGGAGAACGTAGGAATAGCGGGGATTAGTAGACGACACACGGGACTGGGAGAACGTAGGAATAGCGGGGATTAGTAGACGACACACGGGACCGGGAGAACGTAGGAATAGCGGGGATTAGTAGACGACACACAGGACTGGGAGAACGTAGGAATAGCGGGAATTAGTAGACAACACACGGGACCGGGAGAACGTAGGAATAGCGGGGATTAGTAGACGACACACGGGACCGGGAGAACGGAGGAATAGCAGGGATTAGTAGACGACACACGGGACCGGGAGAACGTAGGAATAGCGGGGATTAGTAGACGACACACGGGACCGGGAGAACGGAGGAATAGCGGGGATTAGTAGACGACACACGGGACCGGGAGAACGGAGGAATAGCAGGGATTAGTAGACGACACACGGGACCGGGAGAACGTAGGAATAGCGGGGATTAGTAGACGACACACGGGACCGGGAGAACGGAGGAATAGCGGGGATTAGTAGACGACACACGGGACCGGGAGAACGTAGGAATAGCGGGGATTAATAGACGACACACGGGACTGGGAGAACGTAGGAATAGCGGGAATTAGTAGACAACACACGGGACTGAGAGAACAGAGGAATAGCGGGGATTAGTTAACGACATACGGGACTGAGAGAAAGGGGGAATAGCGGGGATTAGTAGACGACACACGGGACTGGGAAAACGGATGAATAGCAGGGATTAATAGACGACACACGGGACTGAGAGAACGGAGGAATAGCGGGGATTAGTTAACGACATACGGGACTGAGAGAACGTGGGAATAGCGGGGATTAGTAGACGACACACGGGACTGAGAGAACGGAGGAATAGTGGGGATTAGTACACGACATACGGGACTTGGAGAACGTAGGAATAGCGGGGATTAGTAGACGACACACGGGACTGGGAGAACGGAGGAATAGCGGGGATTAGTAAACGACACATGGGACTGGGAGAACGGAGGAATTGTGCGGATTAGTACACGACACACGTGACCAGGACAACGGAGGAATAGCAGGGATTAGTAAACGACACACGGGACTGGGAGAACGAAGGAATTGTGCGGATTAGTACACGACACACGGGACTGGGAGAACGGATGAATAGCAGGGATTAATAGACGACACACGGGACTGAGAGAACGGAGGATTAGCGGGGATTAGTAAACGACACACGGGACTGGGAGAACGGAGGAATTGTGCGGATTAGAACACGACACACGGGACTGGTAGAACGGAGGAATAGCGGGGATTAGTAGATGACACACGGGACTGGGAGAACGGAGGGATAGCAGGGATTAGTACACGACACACGAGACTGGGAGAACGGAGGAATAGCAGGGATTAGTACACGACACGCGGGACTGGGAGAACGGAGGAATAGCAGGGATTAGTACACGACACATGGGACTGGGAGAACGGGGGAATAGCAGGGATTAGTACACGACACACGGGACTGGGAGAACGTAGGAATAGCGGGGATTAGTACACGACACACGCGACCGGGAGAACGGAGGAATAGCAGGGATTAGTACACGACACACGGGACTGGGAGAACGGGGGAATAGCAGGGATTAGTACACGACACACAGGACTGGGAGAACGGAGGAATAGCGGGGATTAGTACACGACACACGGGATTGGGAGAACGAAGGAATAGCAGGGATTAGTACACGACACACGGGAATGGGAGAACAGAGGAATAGCGGGGATTAGTAGCTGACACACGAGACTGGGAGAACGGAGGAATAGCGGGGATTAGTAGCCGACACACGAGACTGGGAGAACGGAGGAATAGCGGGGATTAGTACCCGACACACGAGACTGGGAGAACGGAGGAATAGCAGGGATAAGTTCACGACACACGGGACTGAGAGAACGGAAGAACAGCAGGGATTAGTACATGACACACGGGACTAGTAGTAATGTTTGATGCGGCACTTTGTCGAAAGTTCTCCGCAAATCTAAGTATATGATATCTACTGGTGATCCCTCGTCTATCCACTTAGTGATTTCTTCCAAAAAAAACAACATTATTTGTTAAGCATGATCTCGCATTTAGGAATACACGTTAAGATAGATTTAATAATTTATGCCTAACAAGGAAGTCCACCATATGATCTTTAATTAACCTTTCTAATAATTTACAAATCACTGATGTTACACCCATTGGTATGTATTTCTCTGACTTATTTCTCGAACCCTTTTTAAATAATGGTATGATGTTTGCTTCTTTCAATTCAAACGGAACCACTCCCTCGAGTTGAACACTCTTCCATTAACAGGCTACCACGACAACAATATAATGTGTGTATTGATGGGAGTCTCCCTGACCCAAGTTTTTTAATTAATGTATTTTATTATCTGTTCAACTGAAAATGTAAAAATTATGTATAAGTGTGACTTGGTAAGCACAACAACTGAAAGATTGATGGGAATCGAACCCGACTTTATCGACAGGCTGAACTATTAAATTTCTTGGTGTCGATATTGACGCCACACAACCACCAGAAATGCCATAGTACGTAGATCAGCGGAAAGCCGCTAGACATGCGCGTGGATTGCCGATGGTGTCATGTTATTGGCTTCACAGGTAGTAACTAGAAACATTACCGTCGGCTCGCGACGATGCGTTTCTGTAATCTGACTGCATTGTCCTGCCCTCGTTGTAGTCGAGCTGTCTGGGATGACATTAAGTTGAGTAAGAGTGAAGTGCAGTAATCCAAACGAGAGGTGACACGTGCATTGACATCACCTTTGGTGACTTCAATTGTATGGTAATGGCCGGCGTATTGATGACAGTTCGTACAGATGATAGTTGAACGCATGCACGCCCGTACGCACGCACGCACGCACGCACGCACGCACGCACGCACGCACGCACGCACGCACGTATACAGCTATCGGCAGCCAACGCAACCCCATTAGCACAAGTGTGCTGTGCTCATGACTACTGGTGCATAATTATTGTTCCGTCCGCGACCCTCGTAGAACTGTCTGAGAGGATCTGTAGGACTGAATTACAATAGTCAAGACAATTGGCTTCAGTTGTAAGATAGTGACGTATTGATGACAGTATGGACAGATGATAGATACAATATGCGTCATCGTGAAATGTTGGTCCATATGAACATATCCAAGACAAAATCTCAAATTAAAATAAAATAGCTTACTTGATGAGGGATTATAACATTAATTTACTAAACTTTGCTACTCATAAAAACCAATGATTTCATAGACAGTGTAGTAGCACACGGATTCATTGCACATATAACGAAACCAACAAGGATAACATCTGTTTCAGCAACTATTATACACCACTTATATTCTAATCATATTCACCCTAACTATGAATCTGGGATTATTGTCACATACATAGCTGACCATTTTGGAATGTTTCATTTAATATATGGTACACCTCCTACACAAAAAATAGTATACAAACAAATACGCCAGTTAAACATATTCAACATTAAAAAATTTAGGAATCTATTGGCAAGGGCTGATTATTATATACTCAAATATTATTATATACTCCTGGTGCAAATGAAGCATATGAAATATAATATATAAATCACTTCATGAAATATCATGCCCAATTAAAACGATCAGAGTAAATAGAAATATATTAAAAGAGAGCCCTGGGTAACATCTGGCAAACTTACTTCATCAATAAACAAAGAAAATTTACTCCGAAAAAAGCTAAATAAGCCAAACCCAGAGATAGAAAATGATTATGATATAGTATAGACTCTGTAGACTCTTTAATAAGGTCAAAAGAGCAGCAAAAACTAAGTATTATACTGAAATATTAGAAGAAAGTAAACACAACATCAAAGAAACATGGACCATACTGAGACAGGCAATACTTAAACAAAAAGAGTGTTTCAAACTACTTCAAAATTTTATTATTAACGGGGAGGAGATATCAAATTTTATTTTTATTGCTGAAGAATTTAATAATTTCGTTGATGAAATAGGTAAATCAGTGAGTGATTCTGCTCCTCTTCCTATATAATCATTTCACACACATTTAAAAGATAACTATCCTGACATATTTTTATGCAACCTACTGATGTAAATGAAATTAAAAGTATAGTGCAAAAATGTAAAACTAAATGCAGTGAGGGTTTTGACAGTTTATCTACAAAACTAGTACAAAAGACCATTGAGGAAATAGCAAACCCACTTGACCATGTAATAAATCAATCCTTCGTTACAGGTGTTGTACCTGATAACTTCAAAAGTGCAAAAATAATTCCAGTTTTTAAAGCAGGAAACAGCATACATTTCTAAAATAATGGTTAAAAAATTGCTTGCAATAGATTAGTAATTTATTTAGAGAAATATAATATTCTATATAAACACTAATATGGATTTCATTCAAAACATTTCACTATACACCCAATATTGCATTTACTTAGACATTGCAGATGAAACTGACAAAACTACCAAAGATATTACATTGGCCTTGTGCCTCGAGTTATTAAAGTCGTTTGATACAATTAATCATGACATTTTGCTATATAAGTTAAATCACTACTGAATCAGAGGAATAAGCAATATATGGTTTTCTAGTTACCTCCTTAATCAAAAACAATATACTGAGATACATAAATGCAAATCATCATTGAAAAGTATAAAGAATGGAATACCTCAAAGATCCATAGTTTGAATGTAAAAAATGCAAATGTTTGTGTTTTTGGCCCTGTAATCACAAACTACGGGGTACTAGGCAAACAATAGCACACAAATAAACAATGACATTTTTCACCAGGTTGGCAAGAACAATGAAGAATCTATTAAATTCCTAGGACTATATATAGAAAAGCATTTAACATGGAAAGAACATATCAACATAATCAGCTCCAAAATAGATAGAGCCATATTTTCAATTAATAGAGTAAAACATGTTATTCCACATAAAGCATTAAAATAAGTATACTATACCTTAACTCACAGTCACATTACATATGGTATACAAGCATGGGGAATGGAAACACAAGGAAGTTAGATGTTTTACAAAAACATGCTACAAGAATAATTAACAATAAAGGATATATTAGTCATACTGATCCATCATTTTAAGTCTGAATAAATATTGAAAATCTTAGATGTACGTATATAAGCTACATGTCTCAAAATATAGTCTTTGGCCCAGTGTTTACATAAACGACTGTTGAAATAGTACAGTGACGGGCTGGTGATGACTATTTTGGTTGGGATGTAACAATAAGATAATGATAATAAGGAAGACAACTTTAAGCCAAGTGACAACCATGCAACATAACATATTGAACGTATTCAGATATATTGTACATTTGTTTTTTGTACGTTATGGTGTAAAATAAACTTACTCCTACATTTCGTACACGGTCTACAGAGCCATCTTCAATGGTCATGGAGCAAACTCTGTATACATTTGAGATGGTGTTTCGATGTAAATATGACCATCTCCATTTCTTTTATTTAGCTTAAAGTGCCCATGACGTGGTTGCTGCGAAATCTAATTCTTTTTGTAAAACCAACTTTTAGCTAAATAAAACACCTTCACTGTAATACAATCAACAGCACACAGCCAATATATTCGTCACTAAATGTGATAATTCGCAGCGACCTTGGAGCTGGTTCTCCTAATGTGGCCATTTTGTGAAGTTAATACATGTTTTATCTCCCAGGAGGCATGTATGAAGAAACTGATGTGGACGTTTAACTTGGAACAATCATAGAAAACACGCATAGCGTTGTGAAGAATTTTACGTAACTACTGCTGCGTTCAAATGCGCTTGTACTTCTCGTGAATACAAGTTCATGACATGTAAATAACGAAGTTCACGAATCCCGGTCAACTTTCAACTAGGGCTCCTTTTAAAATTTTTATTTCTCAACTAGTAATTATGAGTTCACCGGGGTCATGAACTCAGCGATGTCGTGTTGCACTCGCAATAGAGCTGTCTTTGCACCGTACATATCATAAGCAGACTGGTATCCATAATGAAACTGTCACAATTTGTTCATGGCAAGGAGTTATATTAACTGAGTAACTGCAACCATCTGTAGCGTTTCGCTGGTGAACGCTATGTTGGAGACTGTCTTTAGCAGCTCTTTGTGTCAATAGTCATTTTTGGAAGTGGCTTCACAGCTGTGGCTCTCAGGAAATAGCTCTTATTTACCAGGCCAGGGCAGCCAATTTGGGAATGTGGTTGTGAAAAGATTTCTTCAGGAGGTCGGTGGGGCAGGAATCAGTGATGTAGTAACACGTCGTCTGTGCACTGTGAAGTGCAACTTAAATAGAATAAACACAACAGTAAAATCGTCAGTGCACACTTTAATAGTCTCAAGTGGATCATGACTATCACCGTCTCTAATATAACACTGCGCAGTAAACACAACATTCACCCAAGAAAACCTGCTATGTACCTGATTGTATGTTGACCTAAATGGGGAGGTTCATTTGCACCTCAACACATTGTGTTCAACGGTACAGCAATCTGTGCTGTAGCATCTCTAGTGTATTAATGTAAAGACGGGACAATAACACTCTGTCATGTAGTAAATCGGTACATGTTCCCACAAAGGTTCAGCAGAAGTCCCCGCCACTGCTGGAGACAGACTTGACATCACTGAGTAACATGCATAGCCTGGCTTACAACAAATGATTCTATGTGACAGCGCATAAAGATTTTATGCTGGATAACAGTGCAAGAAATGTGACCTTATGCGGTTATTACTTCTAGCCAAAAGCAGCTTTATGAAGCAGTGAAGCAGGGATTACATGCGAACGATGGCTGCAAGAGTATTAGGCTAATTACTCCCACGCGTGGAGTGAAACATAACACTATAAAAATATGATAAAGAACATAGTTTGGCTTATAAAAAAGTGATATGTCATCACCGAGTGACATGCATAGCTTGGCTTACAACAAAAAGTGATATGTCATCACCAAGTGACATACATAGTTTGACTTACAACAAAAAGTGATATGTCATCACTGAGTGTGTCTTTGAACATGTAAACCTGACATGTTGCAGCTTGCAAGCAGGGTTACACTTGAGAGCTTACACAGGGAACTAATGCAATGCAGTGTAACAAACATTGTCTAAATAATAAACAGAATATACTACATAACGTGTTAACCACAAGTTACAATGGTTTCACACATATATCTCAATTGCTGAACAAATACAAACCAGTTGAAAAAATTTTTTAAATGGTAAATACACAACTTTCCTCACATTCTTCCTGGCATCACACAGACAAACACTATGGGTGAGAGAGAGAGCAAGGCAACTACATTATTACACTTGTAAAAATATTGCAAGTATAAAACCCTTCTTTACCAAAATATAGATCACATTTCAATATATACATGACTATATATATATATATATATATACATATTCTTTATCACACTTGTATATTTATGTTACGCTTAACATGACATTCAAGTGTAAAATATAGTTAATGGCACATTGTGTTAAATTTAAAACGCTGCATGTAGATAAATTTGTGAAATAAAATAAACAGTAGTTAAACACCGGGTTAAGTGGAACAACTCAGATCTCCGTTCTGGCCGGCACTGCGGATATAAGGGACATTGGACATATGGAACAGTTTGGCTGAGTAACAACATATTCCATATAGTGAGATTTCATTGTCTGCGTCTCTTTTATCTACCAAATATACCTATCAGGGTATTAAAATAAAGAATATTTATGCATGTTATATCTAACATGCATATTTCTGTGTTGTGGCACTTTGTGTACAACATAAGATGAACTCGTAGTGCTCAGTGCTGCGTTTAAATAAACATTTCATATTGGTCATGACTTCGTAGTGCTCAGTGCTGCGTTTAAATAAACATCTTATACTGATTATGACCTTTCAGTGCTCGATCAGTTCTACATTTAAATGCACTACCTCTTGTATTGGTCATGATATCAGAGTTCTTGGTGATGGGGAACTGTCCAATGTTCAAGACTGTGTTGAACCTGTGCTGGACAATGACGTCACTGTGCCTGACACTGCCACTGCTACGCCTGTATTTGTTGTCGCTGTATCCAAAGCTGCCTTCATTGATCGTAATGTTGTCGTCACAGTATCTGATGTTCCTGTCTCAGGACTGGACGTTGATGTTACTAACTGCATTTTTTTTTGGCATTTTGTGCACCCGACATTTTCGCCACCGCACCTATGGACGTTGACGATGGTGCATCTGACACTGATGGTGTTGCATTTGACGCTGATGGCAGTGCATCTGATGTCGACGATGGTGCATCTAACATTGATGGTGGTGCATCCGACTTTGACAATGGTGCATCTGATGTTGATGGTGATGCATCCGATGTTGACAACAGTGCATCTGATGTTGATGGTGATGCATCCGATGTTGACAACAGTGCATCTGATGTTGATGGTGATGCATCCGATGTTGACAACAGTGCATAATTATGTTTAATATATATATAATTATATATATATATATATATATAATTATATATTATCTTGGTATAAAATTATCTACTAATTATCATAGTTTACCAGAATAAAAACAATGTTATATATATATATGTATATAATTCTATATATATATATATATAATTATGTTTAATATATAATTATATATATATATATATTATCTTGGTATAAAATTATCTACTAATTATCATAGTTTACCAGAATAAAAACAATGTTATATATATATATATGTATATAATTATATATATAATTATGTTTAATATATAATTATATATATATATATATAATTATATATATATATATATATATTATCTTGGTATAAAATTATCTACTAATTATCATAGCTTACCAGAATAAAAACAATGTTGTCTTATGAATATGATTGTGCCCTAGATATAAAAAATGGCTCAACTAACACTGCCTTTCCCTATGTAGATCAGCGCAACGCCGCTAAACATGCGCGTGGATTTCCGATGATGTTATGATATAGGCTTCATAGGTAGTAACTAGAAACATTACAGCCGGCTCGCGAGGATTTGTTGTTCTGATCTGGCGGCAATGTCCTGCCTTCGTTGTAGGGGAGCTGTCAGGGGTGACAGTAGGTTGATCAAGAGTAAATTTCAGTAATCCTGACGAGAGATGCATTGACAGTACTTTTGGCGGCTTCAGTTGTAGACCTATGGTAGTGGCCGGCGTATTGATGACAGTCTGTACAGATGATAGTTGCACGCACGCACGCCCGCCCGCACGCACGCATGCACGCACGCACGCACGCACGCACGTCCTTAGTACACGACACACGGAACTGGGAGAACGGAGGAAGATCACAACTATCGACAGCCAATGCAACCCCAGGTGTGCTGTGCTCGTGTCTACTGATGCGTGTAACGAGTCTGGCGACATTGCTCTGTCCGCGACCCTCGTTGTAGAATTGTCTGAGAGGAGCCGTAGGACTGAATTACAACAGTTGTAAGACAGTGACGTAATGATGACGGCAAGGACAGATGATAGTTACAAGCAGCAGTCACACTGTGCGTCATCGTGAACTCCTACAGTTCATACACGGTCTACTCCAATGGCCATGGAGTCATTTCCAATGGCCATGGAGTCATCTCCAATGGCCGTGGAGCAAACTCTGTGTACACTTGACATGGTCTCGATGTAAAGATGACCATCTCCGTTTTTCTTCATTTAGCTTAAAGTACCCATGACGCGGTTGCTGCAAGTTCTAATTCTTTTTGAAAAAGCAACGTTTAGCCAAATAAAACACCTTCACTGTAATACAACCAATGACACAGCCAATATATTCGGCACTAAATGTGATAATTCGCAGCGATCTCGGAGCTGGTTTTTTCCAATCTGGTCGCACCATTTTGTGAAGTTAACATGTGTTTATCTCACAGGAGGCGCGTACAAATTAAGGAACTGATGCGGATGTTTAATTTGGAACAATCATTTACAGATTTAACAAGATTGCCATCAAAGGGAAAGGCATATATGGCAAGTGGATGGAAGGAAGGCAATGAAGCCATTGGCTTATCGAGAGTCCAACATTTTTCATCTATGTGTAACCCGCCCTCCTGAGATACGTGTTAACCTATTCACGCTACGCAGTTACACAATATAGATAATTTGTTCCATTCATTTATTGTCCTCTGTGAGAACGAGTACTTCCTGATATCCAATATACACTGATCCTTTACTAATTTTACCTCATGTCCTCTAGTTCTACTATCTTTCTTGAGTGAGAAAAAAAAACCATTTCTGTCAATATTCATTCAATATCTTAAAAATTTCAATCTGATCTCCAATTAACCTCCTTGTCTCTAGGTTTGTTAAACCACATTCTTTTAGGCGTTCTTCATAACTAAGGTCTCTCAATTCTGGAATCATTTTAGTTGCTCTCCTTTGTATGCGTTCAAGCGTATCTATATCCTTCTTACGATATGGTCTCCACGGTTGTATAAGTATTCTAAATGAGGTACAAAACACGCATAGCGTTGCGAACAATTGTACGTGACTAATGCTGCTTTCGAATGCGCTCACACTTCTCGTGAATACGACTTCACGACATGTAAATATGGTTCACGAACCCCGGTCAACTCTCAAATGGGGCTCCTTTTTAAATTTCGAGTTCTCGACTAGTAATTACGAGTTCACCGGGGTCGTGAACTCAGCGATGTTGTGCACTCGCAATACAGCTGTCTTTGTACTGTACGTGTTATAAGCGGACAGTTATCCGTAACGAACGTGACACGACTCGTTCATTGCAAGTTCTATTAGTCGAGTAACTGCAACCTTCTACAGCACTTTGCTGGTGAACGCTGTGCTGGAGACTGTCTCTAGCAGGTCTTTGTCGACAGTCATTTTCGGAAGTGTTTTCACAACTGCGGTTCTCTGTGTGTTGGAAATAGCTGTTATTTACTATGGCGGCCAATTCGGGAACGTGGTTGTTTAGAGATTTCTTCAGGAGGTCGGTGAGGCAGGAATCTAAGCTGCAGGTCTTTGAGGGGCACAATCTGGTGATGTTCTTCAATTCTGATTATAAAAGAAGTTGGTACGGCATGCATCAGTGATGTAGTTGCACAGGTCGTCTGTGCATTGCAAACTGCACCTTAACTTAACCACTTACTTGTGTGTGCACTGCAAAGTGCAACTTAAACAAAATAAACACAACAGTAAAATCGTCAGTGCACACTTTAATAATCTCAAGTGGATCATGTCTATACCATCACCTCTAAAATAACACTTTAATAATCTCAAGTGGATCATTCCTAGCATCACCTCTAAAATAACACTTTAATAATCTGAAGTGGATCATTCCTAGCATCACCTCTAAAATAACACTGCATAGTAAACGCGACATTCACCTAATAAAACCTGCTATGTGCCTGTTTGTATGTTGACCTAAAAGGGGAGGTTCATTTGAACCTCAACAACATACATTCTGTTCAATGTTACAGCAATCTATGATGTAGCATATCTAGTGTATTAATGTAAAGACAGGACAATAACACACAGTCATGTAGTAAATCAGTACATGTTCTCACAACAGTTCAGCAGAAGTCCCCGCCACTACTGGAGACAGAGATAGCATGCATCAGAACGGATGTCACCACCTTGGCCTGGCTTACAACAAAAATGATATGTCATCACTGAGTGACACGCATAGCCTGGCTTACAACAAAAAGTGATATGTCATCACTGAGTGACATGCATAGCCTGGCGTACAACAAAAAGTGATATGTCATCACTGAGTGACACGCATAGCCTGGCTTACAACAAAAAGTGATATGTCATCACTGAGTGACACGCATAGCCTGGCTTACAACAAAAAGTGTCATATGTCATCACTGAGTATGTGTCTATATGAACATATAAGCCGGACGTGTTGCAGCTTGCAAGCAATTTTATCTATAGTGCTTACATAGGGAACTGAAGCAACGCAATATAATGTAACAAACATTCTCTACATAACAAACAGAACACATTACACAAAGCATTAACCACAAGTTATGATGGTTTAACACACACCACACCACCACCACACACACAACACACCACCACCACACCACACCACCACCACTACACACACCACCACCACACACACACACCACACCACACCACCACCACACAACACACCACCACCACCACACACACACAACCACCACCACACACACAACACACCACACACACACACACACCACACCACCACACACACACACACACATCTCAATTGCTGAACAAATACAAACCAGCTGATCAATAAAAAAAATAGTAAAAATACAAAATTCTATACATTCTTCCTGACGTCACACTTGTCAAAACAGTGCAACTATACATGTCTCTTCTTTACCAAAACATAGATCACATTTCAATATACAGGGTACATGAATAAGTTAAAAAAATTTACTTTGTACAAAACACAACCACAGTGACCTCTCGCTATAAAGACTTCCCTTTTAGGGAATACCCGGTTAAGTGGAACAACTTTGAGATCTCCGCCCTGGCCTGCAGCGTGTTATATACACACGGATGTAAAGAACATCGGACATAGGGAACCGTTTGTTATACACCCACGGATGTAAGGAACATCGGACATAGGGAACCGTTTGTTATACACCCACGGATGTAAGGAACATCGGACATATGGAACGGTTTGTTATACACCCACGGATGTAAGGAACATCGGACATATAGAACGGTTTGTTATATACACATGGATGTAAGGAACATCGTACATATGGAACGGTTTGGCCGAGTCACAACATATTCTTTATAGTGAGAGTTCACTGTCTGCCTCCCTTTTCTCTTCGAAACATAGCTACTAAAATAAATATATATATATAAATATCTATGCATGTTATACATCTAACATGCATATTGCACATTTCTGTGTTATGGCACTTTGTGTAAGATTTAAGATGATTTCGTAGTGCTCAGTGCTGCGTTTAAATCACCATTTTATATTGGTCATGACCTCATAGTGCTCAGTGCTGCATTTAAATGACACTGACAGTGGTGCATCTGACGTTGACAGTGGTGCATCTAAAATTGATGGTGGTGCATCTGATGTTGACAGTGGTGCATCTGACATTGACGGTGGTGCATCTGACGTTGACAGTGGTGCATCTGACATTTATGACGTTGTATCTGACGTTGATGGTGGTGCATCTGACGTCGACAGTGGTGCATCTGATGTCGACGGTGGTGCATCTGACGTTGACGGTGGTGCATCTGATGTTGACAACAGTTCATCTGATGTTGACGGTGGTGCATCTGACGTTGATGGCGGTGCATCTGACGTTGGTGCATCTGACGTTGACAACAGTTCATCTGATGTTGACGGCAGTGCATCTGATGTTGACGGTGGTGCATCTGACGTTGGCGGTGGTGCATCTGACGTTGACAACAGTTCATCTGATGTTGACGGTGGTGCATCTGACGTTGGTGCATCTGACGTTGGTGCATCTGACGTTGACAACAGTTCATCTGATGTTGACGGCAGTGCATCTGATGTTGATGGTGGTGCATCTGATGCTGATGGTGGTGCATCTGACGTTGACGGCGGTGCCTCTGTCTGCTTCTGAAACACGAATGTATGGAACAATAAAACACACCTGTCCACACTGCAGCCTTCCAACTGTCTCTAGACAGACTGCTTCTAATACTGGTGCTCTCAAATATGTAGTCTTTGAATCATTGTGCAATACATTGTTTTAGTAACTCTAACAGACTTCCAATAACACTGATGCAAAACCTAGAAAAGCATCACATAAATCACGTAAAAATAAGAGCTGTCTGAATGGAAGAGGAATTCCAATATGCGGATTTTCTATGGTACTAAGGGAATTATTAGTATTCTGCGTGTTACTAAGAAGTAGATATATTACTATCGTAGGGTTAATATATATATATTAACCCTACGATAGCAATATATCTACTTCTTAGTAACATGCAGAATACCATATATATATATATATATATATATATATATATATATATATATATATATATATATATATACATATACATACATACACATATATATATATATTGGGCACTAGAGGGTACCACACAGTATTTAATTACCCACTAGAGGGCCAGGAGTCTTGCATATATTAAAACAATATCACGTGATGTAAGGGGGGCACCCTATATAAAAAGGTGACGCTGGAGGGGGGAGGTCTTCTTCCAGGTGGGTTTTAGGTCGGTGGTTGTGTGGAAGGCTCTTGGTCAGGGTACATGCTAGGGTAGCACGTGTGCAGATAGCACCCTCTTTTGGTTGGTTATTGTACACTTTAAGATGCTCTAAATTTTATTTAGGTGCAGCTATTTTATAAGCGAACTATTTCACCGATGTTGAGATTGTATTTGTTATAATAAATAAATTGATGTGTTAACTGGGATCGCTGCGTGGTGTTGCTTACTATTAAACGGATACATTAACCGTAATCTGTTCTAGTAAATATAATCTGCCACCCCCTGTTGGCTGTGAAATGGTAGCAGTACAACATTACATTGCTTAATGCAAAACAATGTGAAGTTTCGCATTGAAATGTTGGATATATTTTTGTGAGTTTGTCGGAAAGGCTTGTCGCATCGCAAGACAAACTATAAATTATATATTTGCACAGCTCAGATCATATCATAAACTGGACATGATCGATGGTGTTCATACAAACTTGTAAATATTTTGTCAGGAATAGCACAGGCACACAGCACAATTACTTAAATGAAATAGATAAAACACCAGTGCATTATATGCAATGATTCAATTGTTGGAATAAAGTTCTTGGTACCTAAACAAGTGCATTCTTTATTTCAAGACAAGTTGGACACGTAAACTGACGTACGGAAGGTGAATATTCAGCTGTTGGTGAGATAAATAGCACGCCATAACTTTAGTTCAAAACAGAACGTACATCTCAAAAAACTATTTTCCAGTTTTATGTTAAGAATTATTCAAAGTAAGCTTTACATTACAAGCATATGTACAGAAACATAAATGATTTAGTGTCATGCAACAATTAGGCAGCCATTTTAATCCACTTTTCTGACTTTAATTGCTCTTTAATCCACTTTTCTGACTTTAATTGCTCTTTAATCCACTTTTCTGATTTTAATTGTTCTTGCCCAACTCCCAAACATATGGAACCGGAAGAAACTGATTGTGCAGGTTCTTTAATGTCAACTTATCATGGAGAACAAGTTTGAAATCCATTAGACACGAAAAAAACAAAAGGCAAAAAAAGTTGGGAGGTCTTGTGCAATATTGTTTTTAGAAATATCTGACTTAGTTACATCAGCTACATACTGTGCTCTAATTATAATCAGTCATAACACAAGATTTATTTACCTGTCAAATATAAAACTTGCAGGAATATTGCAACTTATTTTCATATTATAAAATATATAAAGCATTTATTATTCATCTCCGTGTACACTGTAAAAACTAATGAAGTACCAGGCAAAAACTACGTTTTATCTTGAAATCACACAAGTTCTAAACTAAACGTGAGGCCTGCTGACAAAACCAGTCACTTGTCAGAGATCCTAATTATGCTGTAAAAGCAGATTAACAATTGTATGTTAAGTTTCAGAAGTGCCAATGTAGGCATAAATTGGTGGGTCTCGGGATATCAGAGAATTGTGCGTAAATCTGAGGGTCTGAGGGTATCAGGGAATTATCACGAGATCAGTTTCAGTTCCAAATACATTGCATGTGTACTATTAAATGGTACACCTGCATGTTAATAAACATTTTGGCAGTAGAAAAATTCTTTGTGGATTAATAAAATAACATGGTTACAATACTAGGTATAAGAAACTATTATTTTACGGTATGACAAACATCCCTTACCTGGTAGGCAATAGTCTACATATTCTATTACACCAGAGGCAAAACCAATTTTATTACTCAGATTACGGACCTGCTGATATTGTTTTGGGCAAAACAGAAATCAAAATAAAATTGTAATTTTGAACTTTTGTTCATCGAAATGCCAAGCCAAATTTTTGTACCGATTCATCGAGCGTATACGCATCATACTGTGCAGAGCAATGTATTTCAACAACGCTGTTTCATTGGTTGTCGCGTACTTTTGGCCTACAATTCAACAAATCCGCATAAGCGTTATTTAATTAATTTTATCTAAAACATGGCCAAACCAGGCGCCACAGCCTGGTTTTGTGTAATGAAATTGAAGTTTGGCACTCCTTCACAACTGGAAGTTAAAAAAGAATTTAAATTGATATGCTCAGAGATGTAACAGCCTGTGTTTGTAGCAACGCACCAATGTCAAAGATATGGGTAGGGGTCGAGAGCGCAAACGAGAGAACTGCCACTGAAATTACAGCGGCTTTGCGAATGCTGCACTAACAATTTAATGTTAAATACATTATCTTGGTCTTGGACGATGACAATTTTGCCCAAGTCAATCCAAAAGATAAGCCAAAGGCTAGTGTTTTAGAAACAGTGATGGAAAATTGCAAAAAAAGAAAACACACTTCCTTCGCGCAAAACAGGTGAAACCAGTAATGTGCGCATGTTTAATGCGTTCTTTGTACACTGGAAAAGCTGAATGTCAGATTTCGTGATGATCAAGTCGACACACTTGGGAAATGGATTGTCGATACAACTTTTGATGCTTGTAAAGCTGACGGCAAGGAGCCAGCAGTGAGAGGTGAACAAATGTGGGCTATAAAAAGAGGAAATGAGTAAAGATGTTGCATTGTTCCAACTCATCTGAATCCAGAATGCTAATTAACAGCTGTTCTGATTGGTTGCAGACAGGTGGCCATCCAAGTATATAATTACTCTTGCACCGTCAATATCTTGTTATTGCAATGGAAGCATTTAATATGGCTATGCTTTAACATGTTCATATGTTGTAAGCTGTACTGGTTGTGAATCATGGTACATTATTTGTATGAATGTCATAAATCTTAACAATAATTTTATTTCTTTGTTTTTGTATCAGCAGACTGCTGTGGTATTCATATGTAGCTGTGTAATCAATGTCATGTGACTATGACATGATGATTAGATGTGCGTCACTGTATTCTATTACAGCTGACAAGGGATGTACACAGTACACACGTTTCTCTTGCAGTTAATTTTATTTTTATTCCCCCCTCCTCCCTAACAAAAATGCCCCCAAAATCCGTAATCCTAATAATAAGATTGGTGTGGCCTTAACAACTAACATACTATTCCCTGGCAGGGCCAGAACCGACACATTTTCTTTATCTTCATAGTTTGTGATCCTGGGTGATGGAGGCAGTTTTTGCTGAAAACCTGTTTTTTAATCATGTCTTTTCGTTCATACTGCGCTCCGATTGTGACAATTATATATATATATATTTCATACTTACATTGACACCCAATTTACAAACTATTATTATTATATTGTTATTATTCTATTCTGTACAAATGGGCAAATAAACAATTCTGTCTGTCCCTTCCAAAATCTCAAAATCCAAATCATTGCAAACTCCATCACCACGCCATTCAGGGTAAGACAAATTCGTGGATCAGATCTTTTCTGTCAAATAGAACCCAAAGAGGTGGTAGAGGGTGAAACATCTTCTGAGGTCCCTGTAACATCAGGGGTACTTCAGTGTTTTGTCAAATAGAACCCAAAGAGGTGGTAGAGGGTGAAACATCTTCTGAGGTCCCAGTAACATCAGGGGTACTTCAGTGTTTTGTCAAATAGAACCCAAAGAGGTGGTAGAGGGTGAAACATCTTCTGAGGTCCCTGTAACATCAGGGGTACTTCAGTGTTTTGTCAAATAGAACCCAAAGAGGTGGTAGAGGGTGAAACATCTTCTGAGGTCCCAGTAACATCAGGGGTACTTCAGTGTTTTGTCAAATAGAACCCAAAGAGGTGGTAGAGGGTGAAACATCTTCTGAGGTCCCAGTAACATCAGGGGTACTTCAGTGTTTTGTCAAATAGAACCCAAAGAGGTGGTAGAGGGTGAAACATCTTCTGAGGTCCCTGTAACATCAGGGGTACTTCAGTGTTTTGTCAAATAGAACCCAAAGAGGTGGTAGAGGGTGAAACATCTTCTGAGGTCCCAGTAACATCAGGGGTACTTCAGTGTTTTGTCAAATACATCTACACTTATGTTATTTGCACATGACACTTTAATGTATCTAGTCATTAAACCTAAATCAAATACTGCTGTGCTGCAGGTAAGGTAAGGTAGGTAAAGTCATCCCCCAGGCATTACACCTTAGGAAGCCATGAAGGCTTATATGGCCAATGCTTAAACCTGGTTTCTATAGTGCGAAGCAACTTAGAGTGCAGTTATACTGACTCTCCTGGACGGGACACTAGTCCATCGCAGGTACCTTCCAAACAGTGTTTGTACTCATTTGCAGCTGAGTAGACTGAGGCAAAGTAGGGTAAACGAAATTGCCTAAGCTTCGAAAACGAACCATGACCAGTGTGGGTCTTGAACTCACAACCCTTGAATTTAGAGTCCAACACCTTAACCACTAGGCCACGGCTGCCCCCCTTGCTGTGCTGCAGGAGGATCTGGATAAACTTACAAAATGTGAGATGTCATGGACTAGCTTGTTAGGCTTCCTTCGCAGAAACTTACAAGTTACAATTCAAGCTTACTTTGCCCTTGTCAGACCCCATCTTGAGAACAGCAATACTGTTTGAGATCCCTATACACATACACAAATAATTCAATGTCGTGCAGCCCGGTATGTCTTGCATCATCATCACAATGTTTCTAGTGTGACAGACAGGCTGCAAACATTGGGATGGAGGCCGCTAGCATACCGCAGGGAAGATGCTACTCTTGAGTGCTAAATAATAGTATAGGCCGAATAACAGTATAGGGTCGCATTTAATAATAGTATAGTGCAGAATAACCGCATAGCGTGGCAAATTGTTCAAAACAAATAATAGTATAGAGCAAAAAAGTCACTAGTATATTTGTCTTTTTTACCACCGAAGATATCTTTTCACCATTTGTATTCGACGTCAAGCCGAGGCATCCCTAGAAACTACGCGGATCACCGTGTATTTCTGGTATTTTTTTCTGCTGATTGTGCATAAACTTTGTGCGTATTCGCGTCGTCGCAGATATAGTAGCCGCGTTTTATTGAACTTAATACACAAGGCCAAGCCCATTTCAGGGGAAACCGCCACCAGCCGGTTGCAACCGGTTTGAGGCGCTGCATATGGCGGCCAATAACAGTCAGTTTACGTGGTGATAATGGGGTTTTAGCTAATAATACCATACTGCGCTCCCAAGAACTAAGGATTCTGACCGATTCATCTAATCATGGAAATCTAATGGTCTAACGCTTCGGGATCAAAATCGAGGATCCTCAGAAGCACAGGATCCCGCTAAATTCACGACTGTCGTTCAAAAGGAAAGGATGAAAACTTAGCCATTAGAGGGAGCCACTTGCAGCTCCAGTTGGGAGAAAGTGATTTTAGTGCGAGTGGTAAACCGCTCCGTAGATGATTGATTGGCGCTAGCAATAGGAGTCAGACCACTGTTGAGAATTGCATTTGTTAACGTTTTGTCTGATTATAAGAAAACGTGACCACTAAAAATTCTGAAACTTTTTCACAGCAACTGCCATCATCTCATTGACATGCTGACCAAGTTTTGTCAAAATCACATACCTCCAGCTCTTTTAAAATGCCCCGACGTGCAATGCCCATCAATTTTGACAAAAATAGCTATGTATTCATGCGCCCACGTGGCCCATAGCAGAAAAATTCCCATAAATCCCTCCGCCTGTTAAACTCTAAAAAAAATGCACCATTTCACAGCCAATAGCTTCTACAAACAAACCTGTGAATATACCTGCTCAATTGCGCTTATGTCACATCATATGAATTCTTTAAATTCACATATCGCAATTTAATATGCCCTACATTCGTGTGAAACAATAAACAGGAAGGTCAACAGTGGTCTTACCCCAAATAGGTAATTGTTTTGTTTGAGAAAGTGTCAAATTTTATATCAAGTTGCGGCACAACGTATATGTAGACACATTATGGAACACTCCTGCTTGTCAAGTCATTATTATTTGTTTGACAGCCAAGTCTAAACAATGCCTTGCCCGTATTATTAGCTGGAAACCAGTCACATAATTTAATTATAGGTCAATTTTGACACTTGATAAATCATAGATCATGTACACTAGATTTACAGAGCATTGCGAACCAATGAAGCCTGCTTACTGTCCCTTTAAATATACTAATGAGTTTATTTTCAAATTAGTGTTCATATAATTGCTTGATTTTAAACCAAACATGGCATAACTTTGTAAGAAAATTAATTTTTTTTTACATTTAACAGGATTTAGGGTAAATTCCAATGTGTCAGGTTTGTCAAATTTTATTGTTTATGTGACTGCTTTCATACTTCTAGTTGATAAGATATAAGGCGAACGGCTTGATTTCAATACGCCACCATAAAGGGGTATCAAATGACCAGATGACAGTCGCGGCCAGATTTGAAAATGCTGATCTACCCAGTGCTTCCAGTGGCTGTGACACAACCAAAATACAACTATTCTGTCCAAATTTGTTACACAATGTTGCTAACGCACTGGGCCACAACACAAATATCACCAATGACCGTTCTAGTGCAAAATGGCTACCTGTTCCGTCACATACTGGTGTCATACCCCCTAATTTTCGCCAAATTTCCATTTTGGCATCCGATCTGTACCATGCTGTTCATGATTGCTACTGCTGTCTGCCTTTTCCAAGCAAACTGTTCACTTTTCCTATCAACCTGTGCCTATGAGAATGATTATATCTTATGTAAACCACTTCAGCGTTAGGGTTAGCTAGGGATGGGGTTAGCTAGAGATGGGGTTAGCCAGGGTTGTGCTTAGCTAGAGGTGGGGTTAGCTACGGTTAGGGTTGCATACCTTCATTTCCTTGTGCCCAAGCACTTACAAAGTACTGCACATAACATGAAATTGGTATTGATATGTGGTGAATAGACATTTTGGAAAGGCAACAGTTATTGTTGATATTAAAAAGTGCTTATTGTAGATTTTTAACTTACCACAAGCTCTATAATGCTATTTTAGCATATGAAAAATAAACAAATTGTATTTATTAACAATGAAATATCATATTAAACATAAATTGCGCAAAATATCAGCTAGTGCACACCAAACGTTATAGTACAAAACTAAAATGTACATTTATTTGACATGTTTTATATTTAGTAGATCGGTTATAGGACACCTCCTAAGGGAGACTGTTAAACAGTTTAAATAGTAGTGGCGTTTAACCAGTAATGATCTTGTTGACTAGATGGAATCAATAACATATATATAATAATATAATATTATCCAGTCTGACACCGACAATTGTCTAAGTCAAATACACACAACATGGGACAGGTTAGCAACCATTTTTATTTATTTAAAAAAATATGATCCCTAATTATATTATCAGAATTGCAAATTATAAAAATTATAAGAATTTTTTTATAACAAACTAATAATTTCATCCAAATTATGTGTAATATCCACAATTAAGTTAACAATAACGACCAAAACATAAGCATATCAACATTTTATAACTGTGTTTGTGACCCCGACTTCCGTCTATTTGGAGT
Source organism: Lamellibrachia columna (assembly GCA_963662155.1). Lineage (NCBI taxonomy): Eukaryota > Metazoa > Annelida > Polychaeta > Sabellida > Siboglinidae > Lamellibrachia > Lamellibrachia columna. Next base: position 5,100,302 of record OY759261.1, on the reverse strand, counting down.
CAGACTACTGTTGAGAATTGCATTGGTGGCCATGTTAACGTTTTGTCTGATTATAAGAAAACGTGACCACTAAAAATTCTGAAACTTTTTAATTAATTTTTTTTTTAAATGCATAATAATAAAATGTAATAAAAATAAATAAATATATAAAAAGTAGAAAAAATAAATTAGTAAAATAAATACAGTAATTAAATAACTATTCTAAAAAATAAATTTTAGTTAGATCACTAGTATTGAGACAGAAATGTAAATACGTGTGTATATATATATAACTTAACTAATGTATAAGTAGTTACACAATAACAAATAAACATGAAGTTAAGTTGATAATTATAACATAACTATATTAATGCAGGAACTAGAATGTAGAAATTAGAGAGTTTATAAAAGTGAGTCTTTAGGCGTGCCTTGAAAGTGGAGAGAGTGTCTGACATTTTGATGTCAATTGGCAGAGTGTTCCACAGAGTCGCCGCAGCGGCTGTAAACGAACAGTCTCCAGCTTTGACGTGAGTCCACTGAACAGTTAACATGTTATTGTTAGCAGAGCGCAAGACTCGTGTTGGTGTATACGGGCCTACGAGATCACATAGGTATTTCGGCGCATCACCATGCACAGCTCTATATGTAAACACTAAGATCTTAAACTCGATTCTGCGCGCTACAGGGAGCCAGTGAAGAATGCACACAAGAGGCGTGGCGCTATCGCTTCGTGGCCGGCGTAAGATTAACCTCACAGCCGAATTGTGCATCCTCTGCAGGTGAGCAATGTTGTTAACACAAGTACCATATAAAAGAGAATTGCAGTAGTCAAGCCGTGACGTAATAATGGCATTGACGACACGTTCCTTTGTTGTCATTGGAAGATAATGGCTCATCCGGTTAATGTGGCGGAGATGGAACGAACACACACTGACGATGCTTGACACTTGCTTCTTAAGATCAAGGTGTCGATCCATGACGACACCAAGGTTACGAACAGATCGTGACGCAATAATTGTGACATCACCCACGCGTATTACACTGCTGTCAACGAGCGCAGCTGCAGTCCTGGGTACCACAGGGAGATATTCCGTTTTATTGTCATTCATGCACAGGCAGTTTGATGTCATCCACTGTTTCACAACATCCAAACAGTCTTCCATACGTCGCAGCATAGTAACCAAAGCTGTCGCGGTTAGGTCAAAGTGACAGTACAATTGCAGATCATCCGCGTAATGATGAAACGAAAGTCGATGTGCTCTGATTATATCGCCGATGGGTTGGACGTACAGCGAGAATAGCAATGGTCCAAGCACCGAACCCTGCAGGACACCCGATGTCAAACATGTTGTGTTCGATGACACATCACGAATGACTACTCGCTGAGTCCTATTCTGCAGATAAGATTGCAACCAGCCAAGCTGTCGTGGTTAGGTCGCTAATCAATTCAAGACAAGCATATACTAGCCGCACCAGCTACCTTAATGAAATGAAAGATCAAAATGAAAGCTAAAATTAAATACCAAGTATGTCTGCTAAAAGTGCTAGAGTTTGTAGGGCGTGGTGGCATGGTGGTTAGAACATCGGACTCTCAATCGAGAGAATCCGGGTTTGAATCCTCTTGTTGCTGTTTCAAGACATGGGCAATTTTGTTCACCCCACATTGCTCCAGTTCACACAGATGTATAAATGAGTGCCTAACTATAGACAGTGGTGGATATGTGGATGAAGTCTTCACAAAATAATTACAGCATGGCTGAATTCTTCCCAGAGAAGTCGAGTTGGTGTTGGAATGAACAGGTGAAGTGTAGAGCACTTTGAACAGTCCCAAAGACTGGATACCACACTATATAAGACGAGTTGTCAATGGAATGAACAGGTGAAGTGTAAAGCACTTTGAACAGTTCCAAGGACTGGATACCGCACTATATAAGAATTAACGTATGTACCTAGACTATACATAAAACTCTTATTCTTTTTTTAAATGTAATACATATATTATATACAAACTATTTATTATTATGAGTATTATTATGACCAATAATTATCAGTGATAGCTAAAGCTAATGTTTGGCATAAGTTGTTCCACACTTTTCATTACGTCATCCTCATCTCTATCTCATTTAGTTTCCAACATGCGTGTAGATCATCAGACCAGCACCAAATGTTGACTGTACGTAACAACCAGGTACAAGAAGAAACCAGTAATATTGTTAAGGTTGTGTGTGGTATTGTGGTACACCATTCATATTGTTAATTGTGTGTATGGTATTGTAGTACACTATACACTATTAGTATTGTTAAGTGTGCATGTGGTATTGTGGTACACCGTTAACATTTTTAAGTGTGTGTTTGGTATTGTGGTACACACACGCACGCATTAATTAACACACCATTAACATAGTTAAGTGTGTGTGTGTGTGTGTGTGTGTGTGTGTGTGTGTGTGTGTGTGTGTGTGTGTGTGTGTGTGTGTGAGGTATTGTGGTACACCATTAATGTAGTTAAGTGTGTGTGTGGTATTGTGGTACACCATTAATATAGTTAAGTGTGTGTGTGGTATTGTGGTACACCGTTAATATAGTTAAGTGTGTGTGTGTGGTATTGTGGTACACCGTTAATATAGTTAAGTGTGTGTGTGGTATTGTGGTACACCGTTAATATAGTTAAGTGTTTGTGTGGTACTGTGGTACACCGTTAATATAGTTAAGTGTCTGTGTGGTATTGTGGTACACCGTTAATATAGTTAAGTGTATGTGTGGTATTGTGGTACACCATTAATATAGTTAAGTGTGTGTGTGGTATTGTGGTACACCGTTAATATAGTTAAGTGTGTGTGTGTGTGTGTGTGTGTGTGTGTGTGTGTGTGTGTGTGTGTGTGTGTGTGTGTGTGTGTGTGTGTGTGTGTGAGATATTGTGGTACACCATTAATATAGTTAAGTGTGTCTACATGTTCTCCGTGTAGTGCTTACAACAAATATAAAACAACTGTGTACCGCAATGCTACAAAATAATAGCCTATTTTGTAACTTCAGCTGATCTGCTAATACAACAGACACATTTATATATCATATAAAAATATATTATGCATGATGCTGTGGCCATGACCGAGCACCGCTACTGCCGCTGGCTGGGCCTGCCAAGTCAACATGGTCAGTGGGCTGATCTACAGGCAATACCAGCAGCATGTCACCACTGGAAGATTCCCATTCTCCTAAATAGGTATACACTGTATTTATCACTTCATAGGCCCCTATTCCGAACAATTTGTATCGCAACCACTCGCCGGTGATACCACTATATCCCGTGATCACCCATCTCATTATCTTCGAATTTTACATGCACTTTGCGATTTGAACACACTAAACATCTAATTTATTTTGTTGGCATATGTTGACAATATTAAACTTTGTACACACATTAAAAAACCTCTTAGCTAGTGCCTTGTTGTCAATCCCTTTAATACTCGATTATTTGAGTATATATTATTTTTTATCATTCACTATGTAATACCTTTGTCTGGTTTCCAGCATGGGGAAAGTCAGACAGCAGCTTCTTCTTCTCAGGAAATTCCTTGACAACTCTGTACGTCTCCAGCACCAAACTTTCAAAGTTTGTGTGGAAATAGGAGAAAGCTTTGGAGTAGCAGAAAGTATGAACTCCCTTTTCATCTTTGTCTCCCAGTTCATCTTTGACCGTCTCAGGCCTGCAAAACATACAGGTTGAATGTTTTCAGATAGCAAATAAATATAATAGATAATTAATTATCTGGGTGCACAGTTTACATACTTAGCAGCTATTCAATGGTTTGGATATTATCACAACTTATTAATCTTTTAACACAGAACCCGATGCTTGCAAAATTATACTGGTTGAATGTTTTCAGGCAGTAAAGAAATAAACTGGGTTATTGATAATCTGGTCCCACTGTTTATATGCTGTCTGTGAGGCCTTGTAGCCCAGTGGGTTATTAACAATCTGGTCCCACTGTTTATATGCTGTCTGTGAGGCCTTGTAACACAGTGGGTTATTAATAATCTGGTCCCATAGTTTATATGCTGTATGTGCGGCCTTGTAGTACACTGGGTTATTAATAATCTGGTCCCACTGTTTATATGCTGTCTGTGAGGCCTTGTAGCACAGTGGGTTATTAATAATCTGGTCCCACTGTTTATATGCTGTCTGTGAAGCCTTGTAGCCCAGTGTGTTATTAATAATCTGGTCCCACTGTTTATATGCTGTCTGTGAGGCCTTGTGGCACAGTGGGTTATTAATAATCTGGTCCCACAGTTTATATGCTGTCTGTGAGGCCTTGTAGCACACTGGGTTATTAATAATCTGGTCCCACAGTTTATATGCTGTCTGTGAGGCCTTGTAGCACAGTGGGTTATTAATAATCTGGTCCCACAGTTTATATGTTGTCTGTGAGGCCTTGTAGCACAGTGGGTTATTAATAATTTGGTCCCACTGTTTATATGCTGTCTGTGAGGCCTTGTAGCAGACTGGGTTATTAATAATCTGGTCCCACAGTTTATATGCTGTCTGTGAGGCCTTGTAGCACAGTGGGTTATTAATAATCTGGTCCCACAGTTTATATGTTGTCTGTGAGGCCTTGTAGCACAGTGTGTTATTAATAATCTGGTCCCACTGTTTATATGCTGTCTGTGAGGCCTTGTAGCACAGTGGGTTATTAATAATCTGGTCCCACAGTTTATATGCTGTCTGTGAGGCCTTATAGCACAGTGGGTTATTAATAATCTGGTCCCACTGTTTATATGCTGTCTGTGAGGCCTTGTAGCCCAGTGTGTTATTAATAATCTGGTCCCACTGTTTATATGCTGTCTGTGAGGCCTTGTGGCACAGTGGGTTATTAATAATCTGGTCCCACTGTTTATATGCTGTCTGTGAGGCCTTGTAGCACAGTGGGTTATTAATAATCTGGTCCCACAGTTTATATGCTGTCTGTGAGGCCTTGTGGCACAGTGGGTTATTAATAATCTGGTCCCACTGATTATATGCTGTCTGTGAGGCCTTGTAGCACAGTGGGTTATTAATAATTTGGTCCCACTGTTTATATGTTGTCTGTGAGGCCTTGTGGCACAGTGGGTTATTAATAATCTGGTCCCACTGTTTATATGCTGTCTGTGAGGTCTGTGATTCAATGGTAGAGAGGTCAACTCACATGATAACTATTTATGTAATATCTCGTTCAATGTCACAAATTCTTACCATTCTATGACATCGAGTATGGTAAAAATTGAAGAAAAAAAAATTGACAAACAAATGTTATTATCTTACTATTATATCCTTGTTGCTAGGCTTATATAGAATTGACAACAAATGTTATTATCTCACTATTATATCCTTGTTGCTAGGCTTATTTAGAATTGACAACAAATGTTATTATCTCACTAGTGTATCCTTGTTGCTAAGTCTATTTTGAATTGACAACAAATGTTATTATCTCACTGTTATATCCTTGTTGCTAGGTTTATTTAGAATTGACAACAAATGCTATTATCTCACTATAGTATCCTTGTTGCTAAGTCTATTTTGAATTGACAACAAATGTTATTATCTCACTGTTATATCCTTGTTGCTAGGTTTATTTAGAATTGACAACAAATGTTATTATCTCACTGTATATCCTTGTTGCTAGGTTTATTTAGAATTGACAACAACTGTTATTATCTCACTAGTGTATCCTTGTTGCTAGGCTTATTTAGAATTGACAACAAATGTTATTATCTCACTATTGTATCCTTGTTGCTAGGTTTATTTAGAATTGACAACAAATGTTATTATCTCACTATTGTGTCCTTGTTGCTAGGCTTATTTAGAATTGACAACAAATGTTATTATCTCACTATAGTATCCTTGTTGCTAAGTCTATTTAGAATTGACAACAAATTATAATTATCTCACTGTTATATCCTTGTTGCTAGGTTCATTTAGAATTGACAACAAATGTTATTATCTCACTATTGTATCCTTGTTGCTAGGCTTATTTAGAATTGACAACAAATGTCATTATCTCACTATAGTATCCTTGTTGCTAAGTCTATTTAGAATTGACAACACATTTTATTATCTCACTGCTATATCCTTGTTGCTAGGTTTATTTAGAATTGACAACAAATGTTATTATCTCACTATTATATCCTTGTTGCTAGGTTTATTTAGAATTGACAACAACTGTTATTATCTCACTGTTATATCCTTGTTGCTAGGCTTATTTAGAATTGACAACAAATGTTATTATCTCACTATAGTATCCTTGTTGCTAAGTCTATTTTGAATTGACAACAAATGTTATTATCTCACTGTTATATCCTTGTTGCTAGGCTTATTTAGAATTGACAACAACTGTTATTATCTCACTATTATATCCTTGTTGCTAGGTTTATTTAGCAGCCATGTTACCAATTGTGATTACAAAACTACTTCTACATAATGCTATTGCAGATGACAACAATTTGCTAAGTCAATGGCTTCCAGTCCACATACCATTTGATGCTTTTTGTTTTATGTGACAATACTTTTGAATCCAGTTACATCTCCTGATTTCTCCGTCTTCAGCCACAGTTTCAGGTCAGTTCATTTAATTGTTTTCATTTAATTCTTTTTGGTAACAGCTGAATTTAATGAGCAACACACAAAATGAAAACATACATTGCATTACGAAATTGAATACAAGACTCTCATAAATAAAATCTAAAGTTAAATGGCGGTATTTTCTGATAAGACTTACTGATCTACATAATGCTCTTGGATATTTCTCATTGCACGAATGAGCTTACACACAGACTTTGTACTGTCTGTTGAGTAGAGGAGTGTGTATCTTGGTACATTTGCTGCTTCAGCTCTATACACAGGCACGATACTCAGACCTTCCTGCAATAAATACACAACAATGTTTCACAGTTTACATTGATAACACATTATGAAGCATTAATGATGTGACATGAAACTAACACATTACAATTACATAATAAAGGACATATTTTGTTAAAGTCACTGTATATTAATACTAGGGGTGTAACATATATACAAAATTGTGAATATGTTTTTCCAAATGCAAGCAAACAGGAGTCATGCGGGGATGATGCACACAAGCAAACAGGAATCATGTGGGGATGATGCACACAAGCAAACAAGAGTGATGTGGAGATGATGCACACAAGCAAACAGGAATCATGTGGGGATGATGCACACAAACAAACAAGAGTCATGTGGGGATGATGCACACAAGCAAACAGGAGTCATGTAGGGCTGATGCACACAAGCAAACAGGAGTCATGTGGGGCTGACGCACACAAGCAAACAGGAGTCACGTGGGGATGAGCTGATTAATCCTGTATCACAATGATTAGTGTCATTCCTTGACCCTGCCCTGTGTCACCAGACCACACCTTGTGTGTTGTTTATGTCAGCTTGTGATGTTGTGTACAGTACATCAGCCACATTACTGACATTCTGTGACTGGCTCATTAGTGACACTAAGTGAGATTACTTGTCTTAAACTATTGAAAATAATGAATACAAATCAATCTGGGCCTAGTTTTGATTAACTGACAAGAGTAAAGTGTTACATCCTTAAAACATACATGCAGGTACCAATGTGCACAGTATTCATACTAATATATACTATATGAAATGTAAACAAATATAAACATATTAGTTCTTACCCAGTCTTTTCCATTTTGAAACACATTACTCTTCGTATCTTCCAGCTTCATAACAAACTCACTGCTCTTGTGTGGCTCTTCATGACTAAAAAATAATCAAACACACAAAGTAGTGTACCTGATAATGGAATAAGTTATTCTGTGAACACATGAAACAACATCTGACCAAGTGTCCACAGAGCAACAAGCAACATGGTACTCACAACATTCAGTGACACACCATGGTGATGTACTAGGGTGACAAACTGAGAATCGTATTAGGAAATGTACATGTTCCCTCCTCGTCAGTAGGTAATTACTCGAGTATATCAACTTGTTTGGTTTATCATCTTGTACGTGTGTTCCCTCCTCGTCAGTAGGTAATATACTCGAGTATATCAAGTTGTTTGGTTCATCATCTTGTTTATAGATTCAATATACATGACAAACTCGCAGGGCGTCTGCTACTTTTGTCAACTTTTTCACAATGCAGGGGGCCATGGCGTACTTTGTGAGATACCTTGTCTTTTGAACCCCACATGAGAAAACCCATTAAATCTAGCTGTGGGGAAACATGGATGTGAAGAGAACAGAAATTTCATCATTTGATCTATAGAACTTCCACTTTCATGTGGCACTGGCCGATAAGACACAGGCAGATGCAGCCCTAGCCCTAGAACCTTTTCCACATGCTGTGCTGAATATGTATTTGTTAGCATCCCACCAGCACTGACCACAGCAGACAGCACTGGTCAGTGCAGACCTAAAGGACGCTATTTGCACAGCGACTGCTGCGAACGTATCTAGGTCAAAACCACCTGTAGTATCATTGCTTTGTGGCACCAGAGGGCAGTGCTAATGCAGCATGCTACCTGCTTCCATGTGCCTCCTCTAGTAATAGCTTGTCTTAGCCCAATTCACCTACGTCAAATTTGCAGATGACACAAAAGTATTCAGAAAGGTTACTAATGATACAGATAAACAAAGTTTACAGGATGATCTAGATAAATTAGTTAAATGGTCAGAAAAATGGCAAATGTTATTCAATTTTGGGAAGTGTAAATGTATACACATAGGACATGGAAACATGGACGAAGAATATAAAATGGGGGATGCTGTACTAGGTAGAACCACACAAGAAAAGGACTTAGGAGTAACATTTAGTGCTGACATGAAAGTTTCAGAGCAATGTGGGATTGCTGCTTCGAAAGGAAATCAAATTCTAGAGCTAATTAGGAGAACTATCATGTATAAGGAGAAACAGCTAATTGTACCCCTGTACAAAGCAATAGTCAGACAACATTTGGAATATTGTATTCAAGCATGGAGGCCGTACCGTAAAAAGGACATAGACAAGCTAGAAAGAATACAATGAAGAGCAACTAAAATGATTCCAGAATTGAGAGACCTTAGTTACGAAAGTCGCTTATTACAATGTGGTTTGACAACACTAGAGACCAGGAGACTAAGAGGAGACCAAATAGAAGTGTTTAAAATAGTGAACGGTTATGAGGATGTTGATAGGAATATGTTCTTCAAACTTAAAGAAGGCAGTAGATCCAGAGGACACAAAGCAGCATTAGTTAAGGAGCAGTGTAGGTTGGACATGAGAAAGTACTCTTTCTCTCAGAGGGTGATAAATGAATGGAACAAACTGCCAAATGATTGTGTTAATGCTAATAGTGTGAATATGTTTAAAAATAGAATTGACAGATATATGATAAGGGCGGGCTACACATAGATGATAAAATTGTTGGACTCTCGATAAGCCAATGGCTTCCTTGTCCACTTACCATCTGGAACTTGTTGTTTGGGATGGCAATCTTGTTAAATCTTATTAAATCTATTGCCTAACTATGGCATAGATTGATGAAATCAAATGTAAGACCTTTTAAAGGCATTTCTTCCCATTTTAAAGATATTTTCTATGTTACTTATTTCTGTCTTATGAAATTCTATCATTACAACATTACATTTATTTCTCTGTCGGATGAAATTTTATCATTACAACATTACATTTATTTCTGTCACATCAAATTCTATCATTATAACATTACATTTATTTCTGTCTTATCAAATACTATCATTACCATATTATGTTTATTTCTGTCATATCAAATTCTACCATTACCACATTACATTTATTTCTGTCATATCAAATTCTATCATTATAACATTACATTTATTTATGTCTTATAACATTATATCATTACAACATTACATTTATTCCTGTCTTATAAAATTCTATCATTACATTACATATATTTCGTTCATAACAAATTCTACCATTACAACATTACATCTATTTATGTCTGGTAAAATTCTATATTTACAACATTACATCTATTTATGTCATGTCAAATTATATCATTACATTACATTTATTTCTGTCATATCAAATTATATCATTACATTACATTTATATCATTACAACAGTACATTTATTTCTGTCATATCAAATTCTATCATTACAACATTATATATATTTGCTGATGATGATGTTTCAAACTTGAATTTTCCCTAATGTGCTATCATTGATTTATGTTGAGCTATTATGTTGACAATTCAATATGTACACCTGCGTCAACAATGGGAATGCTAATTAAAGACTACAAGGACAAATGTTGACAATTCAATATGTACACCTGCGTCAACAATGGGAATGCTAATTAAAGACTACAAGGACAAATGTTGACAATTCAATATGTACACCTGGGTCAACAATGGGAATGCTAATTAAAGACTACAAGGGTAAATGTTGACAATTCAATATGTACACCTGTGTCAACAATGGGAATGCTAATTAAAGACTACAAGGACAAATGTTGACAATTCAATATGTACACCTGTGTCAACAATGGGAAAGCTAATTAAAGACTACAAGGGTAAATGTTGACAATTCAATATGTACACCTGTGTCAACAATGGGAATGCTAAATAAAGGCTACGAGAGCAAATGTTGACAATTCAGTGTGTGCACCTGTGTCAACAATGGGAATGCTAATTAAAGGCTACGAGGGCAAATGTTGACAATTCAGTGTGTGCACCTGTGTCAACAATGGGAATGCTAATTAAAGGCTACGAGGGCAAATGTTGACAATTCAGTGTGTGCACCTGTGTCAACAATGGGAATGCTAATTAAAGACTACAAGGACAAATGTTGACAATTCAATATGTACACCTGTGCCAACAATGGGAATGCTAATTAAAGACTACAAGGGAAAATGTTGACAATTCAATATGTACACCTGTGTCAACAATGGGAATGCTAATTAAAGACTACAAGGGCAAATGTTGACAATTCAATATGTACACCTGTGCCAACAATGGGAATGCTAATTAAAGATTACAAGGGAAAATGTTGACAATTCAATATGTACACCTGTGTCAACAATGGGAATGCTAATTAAAGATTACAAGGGAAAATGTTGACAATTCAATATGTACACCTGTGTCAACAATGGGAATGCTAATTAAAGATTACAAGGGAAAATGTTGACAATTCAATATGTACACCTGTGTCAACAATAGGAATGCTAATTAAAGACTACAAGGACAAATGTTGACAATTCAATATGTACACCTGTGTCAACAATGGGAATGCTAATTAAAGATTACAAGGGAAAATGTTGACAATTCAATATGTACACCTGTGTCAACAATGGGAATGCTAATTAAAGATTACAAGGGAAAATGTTGACAATTCAATATGTACACCTGTGTCAACAATGGGAATGCTAATTAAAGATTACAAGGGAAAATGTTGACAATTCAATATGTACACCTGTGTCAACAATAGGAATGCTAATTAAAGACTACAAGGACAAATGTTGACAATTCAATATGTACACCTGTGTCAACAATGGGAATGCTAATTAAAGGCTACGAGGGCAAATGTTGACAATTCAGTGTATGCACCTGAGTCAACAATGGGAATGCTAATTAAAGGCTACGAGGGCAAATGTTGACAATTCAGTATGTGCACCTGTGTCAACAATGGGAATGCTAATTAAAGGCTAGAAGGGCAAATGTTGACAATTCAGTATGTACACCTGTGTCAACAATGGGAATGCTAATTAAAGGCTAGAAGGGCAAATGTTGACAATTCAGTATGTACACCTGTGTCAACAATGGGAATGCTAATTAAAGGCTAGAAGGGCAAATGTTGACAATTCTGTATGTACACCTGTGTCAACAATGGGAATGCTAATTAAAGACTACAAGGGCAAATGTTGACAATTCAATATGTACACCTGTGTCAACAATGGGAATGCTAATTAAAGACTACAAGGGCGAATGTTGACAATTCAATATGTACACCTGTGTCAAGAATGGGAATGCTAATTAAAGACTACAAGGGCGAATGTTGACAATTCAATATGTACACCTGTGTCAACAATGGGAATTCTAATTAAAGGCTACAAGAGCAAATGTTGACAATTCAGTATTTACACCTGTGTCAACAATGGGAATGCTAATTAGAGGCTACAAGAGCAAATGTTGACAATTCAGTGTGTGCACCTGTGTCAACAATGGGAATGCTAATTAAAGGCTATGAGAGCAAATGTTGACAATTCAGTGTGTGCACCTGTGTCAACAATGGGAATGCTAATTAAAGGCTACGAGAGCAAATGTTGACAATTCAGTGTGTGCACCTGTGTCAACAATGGGAATGCTAATTAAAGGCTACGAGAGCAAATGTTGACAATTCAGTGTGTGCACCTGTGTCAACAATGGGAATGCTAATTAAAGGCTACGAGAGCAAATGTTGACAATTCAGTGTGTGCACCTGTGTCAACAATGGGAATGCTAATTAAAGGCTACGAGAGCAAATGTTGACAATTCAGTATGTGCACCTGTGTCAACAATGGGAATGCTAATTAAAGGCTACAAGGGCAAATGTTGACAATTCAGTGTGTGCACCTGTGTCAACAATGGGAATGCTAATTAAAGGCTACGAGGGCAAATGTTGACAATTCAGTGTGTGCACCTGTGTCAACAATGGGAATGCTAATTAAAGGCTACGAGGGCAAAGGTTGACAATTCAGTGTGTGCACCTGTGTCAACAATGGGAATGCTAATTAAAGTCTACAAGGGCGAATGTTGACAATTCAATATGTACACCTGTGTCAACAATGGGAATGCTAATTAAAGACTACAAGGACAAATGTTGACAATTCCATATGTACACTTTTGTCAACAATAGGAATGCTAATTAAAGACTACAAGGACAAATGTTGACAATTCCAAATGTACACTTTTGTCAACAATAGGAATGCTAATTAAAGACTACAAGGACAAATGTTGACAATTCCATATGTACACTTTTATCAACAATAGGAATGCTAATTAAAGACTACAAGGACAAATGTTGACAATTCCAATTGTACACTTTTGTCAACAATAGGAATGCTAATTAAAGACTACAAGGACAAATGTTGACTATTCCATATGTACATCTGTGTCAACAATGAGAATGCTAATTAAAGACTACAAGGACAAATGTTGACAATTCCATATGTACATCTGTGTCAACAATGAGAATGCTGATTAAAGACTACAAGGACAAATGTTGACAATTCCATATGTACATCTGTGTCAACAATGAGAATGCTAATTAAAGACTACAAGGACAAATGTTGACAATTCCATATGTACACCTGTGTCAACAATGAGAATGCTAATTAAAGACTACAAGGACAAATGTTGACAATTCCATATGTACACCTGTGTCAACAATGTGAATGCTAATTAAAGACTACAAGGACAAATGTTGCTAAGAACAGAACATTAGTTAAGAACAGTAGTTATTTATGTACAGCTTGTAATATGAACAGTTTCAGTTAGCAACAGCACAAAACTATCCAGCTTATATTTGCAAAAATCTTTCATTATTATTTTGTGTTGCTTAAAATAGTTTTTAAAAACAATTTATCAAACTACAGTCGCGCCTCGTTATTACGCGGATTCAGATATAACGCGGTCGGTGGTGGACCCCGATTTTCTGCCTCCAGGGGAAAAAGCCAAATGGGCCTGCTTAAACCTACTTAGAATTGCTTTAAAAATTCTCAAGAAACATTAGGCGAACAATGTCATTGAACGAGAATCAACGTGTTGTTTGTTTTGTACCGACATCAATCGCTGTCGCTGGCTTCGCTTCGATAGGCAAAGTCAATCGCCATACAATTTTTTTCTATCTGGCTGTTGCTGTTGTAGGGCGAAGATCTCGTTCGTCTAAAACGTAAGTATTTTCATGAAACGTGAAACCTTAGAAAAACGCCATAAACAGAGCAATAAACACGTCTTTCGTGTCTGTATGCATTCTTATATGTGTATCACTGAAGTTACCTGACAATAACCATGTAAAAGTGTGAAATTATTACCTTTTTGTCAGAACGCATGTGCTTGTCAACATTTGTATATAACCGGATGTTGTTGTGAGTGAGATTACCAAACGGGATTCCCGTAGATCTATATAAGGTCACGCTAAGAATTGCCATCTGCTGGCCATAGAGTTACATCATTAATCATGCCCCTATAAACTACTAACTTACTAACGGGTGTTTTATTTATGTCTGTGCTGCTGGCCCACTCTGGCCTCATTCTACATGAAATCGCGTTTGATCATGTGACCCAAAGGCAACATCACGTGCACAGTATGGCGGCTAATTGTGAAATGTTTTCTATGTCACCGATAAAAGTACTCATAAGTAATTATTTGGAGCACATTTCTTCAGTTTCTTGACGCCCAATTGTCGGTTGTATGTCACAGAATACACATGTGAAACGGTTAGTGCGTATTGGTTTTAAAACTTAAGTTATTAGTCCAAGCCCAAATCGGCGAGTTGACAAATGCCGGTCAGGAACTCCGCCCCGGCCTAGGCTAGCTCAAGAGTGGGGCGGATGACTGCCTACGCTTCGACGGTTTGTAAATTGCAATCGAGACTCACAAATACGCCTTGCCTAAGAATCATATAAACAGTTTTAATGCATTTAGTATGTATACCAACATAACACTTGGGTGAAATGACATGCTTCCATTACATCGTAAATTTAATCGTTTTTGTGCCGCGAAACCAACAAGCCAAATTCCTAACCCAAGCTCCACGGGTGCGCAAAAATACGAATTCGTCATCCGCACATGAAACGATGAATCTATGTTAAGTGGTGCGTAATAAATTTATGCTTCTGTCGAGATCGGTTGAGAGACGAAGTGAAACAATTATTAATTCTACCTATTGTCATTTTATGTCTTTTATCAGCTTACATACTACGTTTGTTAAATCATATACGTTTTCGGCTGCTCAGATCCAGGTTATTATTTTAGATTTGTAGGCCTATTGGTCCAGTACATCATCATCGTAGTAGATCTATTCCATAACGATATACGTACGTGTTTTATTCAGTTCAAGAATCAACAGGGTGTGACATTTAAATATAATACACGTTGATGCTAGTATAATAAGTTTAATAAGTTCCATAAACTGCATGTTGGCGTATAAGACAGTGCTGCAAGCACACAGGGCTTCAACAGCATTCATGGACTTGGTGCGGCGATCGCTGTTGTTTAGTAGCTCCCTGGTGGCAGATATTAGAACACCTAACGCGCCTCCCGTACAGCGCGGTCCGAAGTCGTGGACCCCGACCCCCGCATTATAACGAGGCTCAACTGTATGTTAGCTGCCCATGTAGAAACTACTTTTTTGATATTTGTTATTATGTTGAAAAAGAAGGTACTGATATGAATGCCGGAAATGTTCAGGTAATTAAAATTTGTCATGCCAAGTTCTCAGCCACATTGTTCTATTTCTGGGAGTAAACAAAAAGTACGAGACTGCAGGGTGGATCACTCGAAGACAGTGCTGGAAATATAATATCACAAGGTTTTTTAATGGCAGAAGACCTAAATGGATACTTCAGTTTAGTGTTTACCAGAGAGGATATTAGTTCATAACCAGTTCCAGATGCTAAATTTCAGGAGGCTAAATCGGACTATTTAGGGAAATTAATTGTAACTCCAGAAATGGTAGCTAAGAAAATAAAGGCAATGAAAGATAATAAATCACCGGGAGTGGATGTAATTCCTCCAAAACTACTAATGGAAACAGTAGAACAAATCAGTATACCACTTGCAAGAGTGTTCAACTTGTCATTAAAAGAGGGAATTGTTCCTTTTGAATGGAAAGAAGCAAACATCATACCATTATTTAAAAAGGGTTCGAGAAATTAGTAAGACAATTACAGACCAGTGAGTTTAACATCAGTGATTTGTAAATTATTAGAAAGGTTAATTAAAGACCACATGGTGGACTTCCTTGTTAGGCATAACTTATTAAATCCACCTCAACATGGATTCCTAAAAGCGAGGTAATGCTTAACAAATATGTTATGTTTTTTTGACAAAGTGCCACGTCAAAGATTACTACTTAAATTAGAAGCCCGTGGTATCGGGGATGGCATAATCGACTGGACTGAACAATGGCTGACTGGCAGAAGATAGCGTGTTGTAGTAGACGCGGAGGTTTCAAATTGGAAATCAGTTTTGAGTGGGGTACCACAAGGATCAGTACTGGGACCTTTATTATTCTTAATATATATCAATGACTTCGACGATAATATAACAAGTAACATACTGAAATTTGCGGATGACACAAAAGTCTTTAGAAGGGTTAACAATGATGGTGATAAACAACATTTACAAAGCGATCTAGACAAATTAGTTAAATGGTCTGAGAAATGGCAGATGTTATTAAATTTTGGGAAATGTAAATGCCTACATACAGGACACAGGAACTTGGGATGTAAACTATAAAATGGGAGATACTGTTCTAGGAACTACTGTAAAAGAAAAGAACTTACAATAAGTGTTGATATGAAAGTTTCAGAGCAGTGTGGTATTGCAGCTTCAAAGGGTAATGAAATTAAAGGTTGATTAGGAGAAATATAACATACAAGGAAAAAAGTTAATTATACCTCTGTATAAAGCGATAGTTAGGCCTCATTTAGAGTACTGTAGACAAGCTTGGAGACGGTATCATAAGTGTACAAGGATGGAGATGGTATCATAAGTGTACAAGGATGGAGATGGTATCATAAGTGTACAAGGATGGAGATGGTATCATAAGTGTACAAGCATAAGAAGTACATACATACGCTTCATAGAATACAGAGGAAAGCAACTAAAATGATTCCAGAACTGAGAGACCTTAGTTATGAAGAATAACTGAAAGAATGTGGTTTAACAATTCTAGAGACAAGGCGGTTAAGAGGATACAAAATTTAAGTTTTTAAGGTATTGAATGGGTATGAAAATATTGATAGAAATATTTTTGTTTTATTTAATAAAGATAATTGAACTAGAGGACATGAGGTAACATTAGTAAAGGATCACTGTCGATTGGATATCAGGAAGTACTCTCACAGAGGACAATAAATGAATGAAACAAATTATCTACAGATTGTGTAACTGCTAGCAACATGAATATGTTTAAAAACAAGGTTGACACATATCTCAGGAGGGCGGATTACACATAGATTAAAAATTGTCCACCTGCCTTCTGGGCCTTTTCCTTGGATGGCAATCTTGTTAAATCTCTGGGAGCTAGCTAGCAAAGATAACTATGCACTATTGTTTGACAGGCACAGCTCCAGGGGTAGGTAATAATGTCTGAAATTCAAAAGCAGCTTTGAAAATAAAATTACCAACAATCTCACAATCATCCATACCTGAACATATTTACTTCAGTTATTTTATTTCAATGTGGCTGAAAATGTAATATTATATGATTGGGAACACTCATTTTAGAACAGATAGAGTTTTTGGAAATGGAGGTATCCATGAGCACAGGTAGAAATTAACTTTTCTGAGCAGTGGACTACTGGTGATCCAGATCAGTGGCTAATAATACGATCCATCAAACGCTGTCTGGAACATCTAAGAACAATTATGCACTAATGATTTTAAAGATAACAACCTGATATGCAAACTACATATATGTATAATTATGTTATAATGTTACTTCTATGCAGTAATCACGATTCGTAATGTTAATAATTGTTGTTTGGTAGTCATACAGGTTTATTACTGTTACTTAGCATGGGTCATTTAGCAATTTTAGTAATGTTTTACTTGCAACAGCGAAGATGTATGTTAACTTGTAAACATGTTAATGGTTTTTACCGGTAATTGCATAAATAGTTTAACTTTTGGTTATATATAATTATACTACATATAATTATATATATATAATGGAATTTTGATATAATAAATGTTTTATATAGGTAAATCTAACTACATAATTCATAAATGTTGACATGTTTAATTTGCTTATCTGGTGCATAGATACGTATATATATATATATATTGAATGATATATATAAATATTGCAGTTATCACATTGTAAGTTTTTATTACAGTTTCAATTAAGCATCACCATAGCTAGCAATTTAAGTCTCCTTGTGGTGTGTTTGTGAAAAAATGTACTTGTAATTATCTTAAATATTATTTTAAAAGTGCCTGATAGTGCTTTACAAATAATGTGTTTAATGTGAAAATTGTTCGGAATGTTTCCATTTTCCATTATCTATTTTATGCTATGCAGTGCAAATTAAATATTGCTTCGTTGTTTTTAATAAAAATGTCAATATGACCCCTTTGCTTGTTGAATCGCCTTTGTGATTCTGATGCAACTGTAGTAATGTTAGTGCTCATTCTGTACATGTGCCATATTGAAAACACGGCTAATGCTGGTATTTGTAGCAATTCCAATCGCTAAAACTGTCAGAGAATTGTTTGCAATGTATATCAATACCGTTTTGGGGCCGGCATGTTGGCATGGACTATAATTGTGTGCTAATGAATGTAA
This sequence comes from Lamellibrachia columna, assembly GCA_963662155.1. NCBI lineage: Eukaryota > Metazoa > Annelida > Polychaeta > Sabellida > Siboglinidae > Lamellibrachia > Lamellibrachia columna. Next base: position 5,081,793 of record OY759261.1, on the reverse strand, counting down.
AACTGAAAGTGCAAACAAACACGGTTGTTGGTATGTGATTAATAAATTGTCATTAATTTGGCCTATTTCACTCTACACTGACTTGCGTTGTTGTTCTGCATAAACATAATATTTGACAATCATAAGTGCCATTTGTGCACTGAAAATGATGTAGTATGATATAATGAAGGTCTTGGGAAAGTCAAAGCGAGGTAAGAATGAAACACAAAGCCGTAATAAGGGCCCGGAATATGCAAGATTATCCAAGATAACACGCAGGTCAATTTGACTGTTTATGATGGATATATTTTGCTTTATGAGCAGTCTAACCTCGTCGTAGGTTATGAGCGAAATCGTGCTTCATAGCTCATAAGAATGTTAGTGAAACGGTGCTGAATATCACTGCTCAGTATCATCAGCAAGGTGATAGAAAGATTTCTAAATTCAGCCATCTGGAAGTATGTGTGTAGGCACCCCATGATTTCAGACAAACAGTTTGGATTCAGAGCTGGCCACTCTACTACAGGCGATGCCTTAATATACATTATATACAACAACTACACAATGTCATTGACGAAAAGCAAGAAATTAGAATAATGTTGCCTTGACATCAGCCGATCATTCGATAGAGTGTGACACAAAGGCCTGACGACCAAACTGGAGTCCACTGGGATACAGGAAAGCAGCTATCCTGGCTAAATGACTGCCTGATGGACAGAGCTCTGAAAGTTGCCATCAATGGAATAGGCTCTGGTGCCAAGTCCATCAATGCAGGAGTTCCCAAGGATCCATTCTAAGACCTCTCCTACAGAACCATGTCGTCCTTTATGCTGATGACTCATCAGTCTATAGAACAGTCAATGATAGACAACTTTTGGCAACTGCCATTTTACTCACTTAACGAAGATCACCTGCAGATTCGAATATGGGCAGATAATTGGAAAGTGATATTCGGTGCAGCCAAAAGCCTAATTGTATCAAGGCTGAAAGATGCAGAGGCTCGCCACTCGTCACTAACATTTCTGAACACTATCTTGCCAGAAGTGGAAAGACATTTTGGGCATTTCTATTCAGAAACAATTGTCCTGGGTACATATAGTAGGCAAGATGGCCAAGGAAGCAGGAAAGTGGCTTCGTCTCCTCAAAAGAGCTTCACCATCCTTGAACCCAAACCAGTGGGTTATGATCTATAAAAAGCATGGTGAGATCGAAAATGGAATATGTCTCATCTGTTTGGATGGCAGCTTCACATTGCTAGGCAGACTTGATGCCATCCAGAGGCGAGCTATCAAAATTATAGCTATGCCAGAGGCTTCTCTGACAGAAATTCCATCTAACCACTAGCACAAAGACAAGTTGGTGCACTCACGTTGTTCCACTGGATGCACCATGGAGATGCACCAACTCTATTCAATAGCATGTTACCTCCTCCTACAGTAGTGCCAACAGCCACCAGGGCATCAACATCTCACCACACAGCTGCTGTGGCAATTCGATCCTCAAACACAGCTGGAGATTAGAGGACATTCTTACCGGCCACTGACTGCCTCAGAAATGAACTACCAGATAAAACTGTTACAATCAGGTAGAGAGAATATTTCAAGAAAGAAGTCAACACCTTCCTTGGTGCCTTGCGTCAGTGCCCACCCCCAGAATGGAGAGGAACAGCTTCCCAGCCAAGGAAGAAGTCAACACCTTCCTTGGTGCCTTGCGTCAGTGCCCGCCCCCAGAGTGGAGAGGAACAGCTTCCCAGCCAAGGAAGAAGTCAACACCTTCCTTGGTGCCTTGCGTCAGTGCCCGCCCCCAGAGTGGAGAGGAACAGCTTCCCAGCCAAGGAAGAAGGCAACACCTTCCTTGGTGCCTTGCGTCAGTGCCCGCCCCCAGAGTGGAGAGGAACAGCTTCCCAGCCAAGGAAGAAGGCAACACCTTCCTTGGTGCCTTGTGTCAGTGCCCGCCCCCAGAGTGGAGAGGAACAGCTTCCCAGCCAAGGAAGAAGGCAACACCTTCCTTGGTGCCTTGCGTCAGTGCCCGCCCCCAGAATGGAGAGGAACAGCTTCCCAGCCAAGGAAGAAGCCCACATAGAAAACAAATACTGAATCCTATGTTACCTTTAATATTTTATCATACCACATACTACTAATTATAGACAGTGTTTATTATATCAGCGCTAAGTGTCCTACGCAGTATCTTTACCACAGTACCAAACACTAGAGTAGCGGACAAAATTAACACTATGCTGTTGAGGAACAAACTTTTTCCAGTGCTTTACAATGCAACCATGAATTTTTGATGCCAGATTCTTTAAATGAGTTAAATAAAAATATCTTAGAAGATAAATCTGGCAGAGAAATCAATGTCTTTGGGTGCTAAAAACATCCGATGATGTTTTGTTACTGTCGCAATTTTTCAGTTGACCACCGCATCACCGCACAGGAGTGTTTTGGTAAATTTGAGCTACTGGTAATTTCGAACCCTGAAGTTACACCCAATGACTTACCTCTTGTGTACCGCATCTTCTTTGGCAACAGCAACAATGAATTCATATCGGTCCTTGTCACTCCATAAGTACAGATGCCTACAACATATCCCAACAACACATGTCACCTCAGAAAGCCTCTGGCACTGTGCATCTGGACACCATTAATAGATGAACATTGTATTTGTGTGCTACTTTTTATATGCTTCTTTCATCTATTTTACGCCATCATCACATTGTCATCACATATACACATTAAGGTTACGAGATTGATGCAACAATCTCCCTTTCTAACAGACATGTACAGTGATCCAACCTAAATCTACATTATGCGAGCTTGTTAATGAGTACCATGAAACATTAAGTAAACTCCTGGATAAACATGACCCTAAACAAACCAAAAGTGTACAAGTTGGCCCTCCATCACCATGGATGTCTCTAGAAATAGTTGTAGCAAAATGTTGTCATCGATATTTTGAAAGAATTTGGCGGTGAACTCGTTCTTCACTTGATCAATCCCGTTAAATAGTTACGCTGGCTTCCAGTTACTCATCGAATTAATTTTAAGCTGTCCACTCTTACATATTGTGCTCTATCTACACAACAACAACCCTACTTGGCTAGTCTCCTGCATCTTTCAAATATCCCTAGGCAGCTCAGATCATCAATTTCACAAGAACTTATTGTGCCTAAAACAAAACTTAACTTGGGCAAACATGCTTTCTCTGTCACTGCGTCTAGGGTCTGCAATGAACTCCCCATCACTTTGAAAACATATGAAACTATAGCTATTTTCCGAAAAAAAACTCTTATTCCAAATTGCATTTCCACCATAAATCTTTGGTTGTCCCTCATTCTGATGACTTTTACGCTTCCCTGTTCACGATTATGCTTTTTGTTGCGCCTCTGAGCTCAGGTTCCTGAGGATATAGGAGCCATAGAAGTTAATTATTATTATTAATGCTCTCACCTTTGTAGTTGTTCTGCTGGTAGTCGTGCCTCTGGGTCATCAGCCAGCATGCTACTGATGAGATCATAAGCCAGTGAGTCATGTTCAATATGTGACAAGTTGTACTGGCCTTTCACAACCCTGGTGTGTAATTCATGGTCAAGAGGTGCATAAGGGTGTTTCCCTCGTGTCATGATGTAGTGGCAGACCATGCCTGCCACCTGTAAATCATATTGTCTAATAAGATTTAATCAAGTAAACATAGCACATTAACACACACAATACTACTCAAGTTATTCAGTTATTCAAATAACAAAGATGTCAGTTTCCTGTATGTTAAATACATATAGTTTACCATCAATCATAATTTGTTTTCTCTATATTGTGCTGATTCACGGCTGGAGTAAATGTTGCAATGTCTACACATCACATCATGTGTCAATGTGCAAGCAACAGGGTTTCATTTCATTTGTCGCAATGTTAGACAAACAGTGACAAACTATGGAATAATACAATTTATTTTTGAGGCTATCTAGTTAAATTTAAATTTAGCGGTTGCCAACCTAAGTCATTAGGTCTCCACACAATACATGAAGTGCTGTGGATAAACAATGCCAACTGTAGCTGCTGCCAAACAGAGACCATAGACCAGGTTAACTAGTCTGGGACAAATCTAAATGAACAGAGAATAAATGAATTTATGTAACAGTGGGCACATAACAGATTTTATGTAGGATAACAGGGCAAGCTACCTTGTGCTTTTATTACATATAGCCTGTAGCAGGATAACCTCGTAGAAGCAGTTATAATGAAGCAGTGCATCAGTTTTATATGTAAATGATGGTTGTGAGGGTATTAGACTAATTACTCTCACGACCGGAGTGATACAGTGGATTATATAAAAACTGCAAGGGATGAATCAGCTTCACTTGATCTCAATCTCGATTTACTTAACGTGAAACCTTTCTGATCTGCAAAAATCTCGAAATTATGATTGTTATTTGTTATTCATTGCTAATTGATGTAATTAATTCTAGACTGTTAAATCTTAGCATAATTACAAATCAGGAGTATATGAGTGTTTTTTATCCCACCCTCCTGTGGGAGCAGTCAGTCAAGTTTAGGCTATACAATTTATTGTTTTTAAGTAACCCTACGGTAGGTTGTGCCACAGGGTTGTAATTTAATGTGATACGTCATTGTAAAACACTAATTGTACAGACATGATGCACTCAATGCTTTGACGCTTTTCCCTGTTCCAGAATTGTTCAGTTGTGTACACAGGGTTTTTAGGGCGATATATTATATTTAGACCATGGACCAGATAGGGAAACCCTCCCTCCCTAGGGAATTTATGCCACAATGTTTTTTAGGAAGCTTATGGGAATTGTTGCATTCATGTAATTTTTGGAGGTTCAATACAATCAGTATCACTAGCTAAGCTTGAAAGTAAGGCGGGGGCAGGGATAGATAGTAGTCCATTTTATCAACGCAAATCTGCCCACCATTGTGAATGATGTATCAATGGAAAAGTATTTGAATACTCTTCCGAATTGGGTGACATTCATTATATAATTATGCAAGAATGATGTCATTATGACATGACACCACACCTGAACTATCTTATAGAAATGACTCCACATTTTAATCCACAGGCCAGATAAGGGAACCTAAATGTTTTTAAGATGCTTATAGTATACCAATGTGAAATAAAGTTTTTGCAGTTTTCGTATAGTTTTGGTGGTTAAGTACAAGTAGTGCCCTTAGCAAAGCTTGACTGTAAGGACAGGGGTAACAACATATAGTTTTGGTGGTTAAGTACAAGTAGTGTCCTTAGCAAAGCTTGACTGTAAGGACAGGGGTAACAACATATAGTTTTGGTGGTTAAGTACAAGTAGTGCCCTTAGCAAAGCTTGACTGTAAGGACAGGGGTAACAACATATAGTTTTGGTGGTTATGTACAAGTAGTGCCCTTAGCAAAGCTTGACTGTAAGGACAGGGGTAACAACATATAGTTTTGGTGGTTAAGTACAAGTAGTGCCCTTAGCAAAGCTTGACTGTAAGGACAGGGGTAAGGACAGATAGTAACTCATTTTATCAACACATATCTGCAGACTATAGCAAATGATGTATCAACTGAAAGATATTTGAATACTCTTCCCAATTGTACAGATACGATGCACTCAATTCTTTGAACCTTTTCCCTGTTCCAGATTTGTTCATGATGTTTTGCTCGAGTGCTTTTTTCTCTTTAAGGAATGTTCAGTTTTTATGGCCTTGACAAAAATGGGAGTGTATGTGTAACCGGCATGGTTACTGGACAATTAGTAATTTATAATTGCCCCACCAATCACCCCACCGGTCACCCAGCAAAGGTCACGCGAGGATACCTGAGGAGCACAGGGTTGATGGTGCCATTACTTGCCACCATATGGCAGCACCCTGGGTAATCTATAGATAATCTAGTTAATTAGTTATTATTATTATAACTATTTGTCTTATGGTTAATTGCATTTATTGTGTCCGTTGCTGGTCCTGTTACTAATAATTAAGTTGTTTAAATACAAATTTTAAATTAGGGTGTAAGGGGTGTTGATGCGCTCAACCGTAAAGACACTCAAGTCAACCTCACCTCCCCGTGGTGCACCCCGGTAACCAGTACATTGTGCTGGGCAAACGAGGCTATGGCTAAGGGAAGGAAAACCCCGAAAATAAACCTACTGCGGAGGGCCAACAACCCTCCCAGCTCAAATGATGTTACAGAAACCAGAAGTGAATTTCAAAAGCCAGCTTGTGCTGGAAATGGCTACAGGAAGGCGACGGACCAGATACCAGCAGATGATGACATCATTTATTTGGACAGTATGACGCTTCCGGATCAAAGCCAAACGGAAGTTCGGAGGCTGACAACGTCGTTAACCAAGTCAAAAGTTAATGTAAATATAGGATGTTGGAATGTGAGAACGTTATACTCTATAGGGAAATCAGCCCAGCTTGCAAGAGAAATGGACAAATATAAAATAGATGTCATGGGCATTAGTGAATGCAGATGGATGGGACAAGGAAAAGTCAAGATGAACACCAGAGAGAGCATAATTTTTTCAGGGAGAGAAGACAACATACACAGACACGGAGTAGCAATAATGATGACGAAGAAAGCAGAACAAGCATTGCTGGAATGGAAAGCTATCAGTGATAGAATTATTTATGCTAGATTCTTCTCCATGTATGTAAAGTTATCGATCATACAAGTCTATGCACCAACAAATGAAGCCAGCGTCGAAGATAAAGACAATTTCTATGAACAGCTCCAGACAGTTGTGGACAGTGTTCATAAGCATGACATACTCTTAGTAATGGGGGATTTAAATGCCAAAGTTGGAGAAGACAACGACGGATATGAAAACATAATAGGAAACCATGGAGTAGGTGAAAGAAATGACAATGGAGAAAGACTTGTTGACTTCTGCGGACTCAATAACCTCGTGGTAACAGGTACCATTTTCCCACATAAACTTATACATAAACAGACATGGACATCTCCAGGAGGAAAGACAAAAAATCAAATAGACCATGTGTTAGTGAGTAGGCAACACCGGACATCAGTAATGGACACTAGGGCCATGAGAGGAGCAGACATTGCGAGTGACCACCAATTAGTGCGATCAAAAATCAAGCTGAAACTAAAGAGAAAACAAAAGAACAAGGCGATCAGAAAGAAATTTGATATAATTAAGTTACAGCACCCAGCTATTAAAGCCCAATTCTCACTGAAGTTACGCAACAAATATGATATATTACAAGACTACGAAGAAACAGGCGACGAAGAAGTTGAGAAACAATGGCAAGACTTTGAGGATGCATACAAAGAAACAGCTCAAGAAGTACTGGGGTACAAAAAGAAAGGGCAAAAACCATGGATCAGCAAGGAGTCGTGGGAGTTAGTAGAAGAGAGAAAACGACTGAAGAACAACATCGAGCAGACAAAGTCAGACAGGATTAAGCAGAATTACATGAATAAATATAGGTGTAAAGACAAAGAAGTGAAGAAGAGCATGAGACAAGACAAGAGGAAGTGGGTTGACCACCTTGCCATGGAAGCAGAGGAAGCAGCACATAATGGAAGAATGAAAGAAGTGTATGATATTACAAAAACCCTCAGTAATGACAAACGTAAGACAACAAATGCAGTGAAAGACAAAGGTGGAAACTTAATAACGGAAGGATTGGCCAGAAGGAAGCGATGGAAAGAACACTTTGAGGAAATCCTTAATAGACCTATACCTGATGACCCTGTAACAGATGTGGAGATAGATCCGATCATAAACGAAATCAGCACTGACCCAATAACAAAGGCAGAAATTAGAACAGCGCTAAGGAAGATGAAAAACGGGAAAGCAGGGGGCAAGGACGAAATTACAGCAGAATTATTAAAAGCAGACATGAATACAACAGAGAAATGGCTTGTCAAATTATTCAGAACATTTTGGGAACAAGAGAAAGTGCCAAAAACATGGAAGCAGGGACTGATCGTTAAAATACCGAAGAAAGGTGACCTGACAGAGTGCGGGAATTGGAGAGGAATTACTTTGACATCTGTTCCTAGTAAAGTATTCGGAAGAGTACTCATTGACAGAATAAGAGATGGAGTTAACAGCAAGTTGAGAGACGAACAAGCAGGTTTCAGAAGTGGGAGAGGCACAGTAGAACAGATATTTATTTTACGAAATATTATAGAACAGGTAGTGGAATGGCAGGCAACTCTATACATCACGTTTGTGGACTTTGAAAAAGCATTTGACTCAGTGCATCGAGAGAGTCTATGGAAAATTATGGAGAGCTATGGAATTCCATGCAAGATAATCCACATGGTACAGATGTTATACGAAGATAGTGAATGTGCAGTGTTAGACGAAGGTGAGGAATCTGAGTGGTTCAAGGTCAAAACTGGAGTTAAACAAGGAGATGTAATGTCTGGATTTATCTTCTTGATAGTAGTGGACTGGATAATGAGAAACACAACAGCGGGAAACAAAACAGGAATAAGATGGAACTTCACGTCAAAACTAGAGGACCTGGACTTTGCCGACGACATAGCACTCATGTCATCATGCTACACACACATGCAAACAAAGACAAGACAACTGAATCAATTTGCAGCAAGGACAGGACTAAGAATAAATAAAAAGAAAACTCAAATATTGAGGATAAACAGCAAGTGCGAAAACAGAATACTAATCGATGATCAAGAGCTAAAGGAAGTGGACAAGTATAACTACCTTGGTGCGAACGTTAGTAAGCAAGGAGGAGGCGGCGATGACATTGTTAACAGAATTTGTAAAGCGAGGGTATCCTTCATGAAACTAAAGCAGATATGGAGTTCAAATATATACACATTGAGATCTAAATTGAGGCTTTTTAACACACTTGTTAAACCAGTGTTGTTGTATGGAAGTGAAACATGGAAAATTAACGAAGGAGACAACAGAAAGTTAGATACATTTTTTTCAAGTGTTTAAGACGAATCCTACAAATTCGATGGCCATACGTTGTATCAAATCGAGATATTCTGGCAAAAACAAAATTGAAGACAATCAGCACTGAGGTCAAGATAAGAAGATGGAAGTGGGTAGGACATATCCTACGAATGGAGAAGAACAGAAATTGTGAGACTGCACTGACTTGGACGCCTGAAAGTAAAAGAAAGGTTGGGCGACCAAAGACAACGTGGCGATCAACTATTGAAAATGAAAGACGTATACTGGGGTGGAATAGCTGGAACGAAGCCAGACGTGTAGCAGCTGACAGAACAAGATGGAGGAGATTCACTTCGGCCTTATGGGCCACTGGGCCCGAAGAGGATAGGTAGGTAGGTAGGTTAAATACAAAATTTACCCAAGAGACAGTGGTCACATGTGGTCAGGGGAGGGGCTGTGTCCCAGTGGGCCAGGCTGATCCCACTGTCAACAAGACAACAACAACCCTGTTTTGGTAAGTTTCTAAATACTTTGTTATACCTTAGAAAATGAATTCTTTCAATTTACAATGGTACCAAAATGTCAACTAGAGAATCTTCCATCTTTCTATGTAAACATATTTATATGTTCAGTTGTAATTACTTAATAGTGACTCAGATTACTGATGTGTTAAGAAAATGGGGAGCAAATGAACTGTCTGGACTTTAGGGAGGACTGTCTCCACCAGCTGTCTGTTAGCAGCTAGGGCTTAATGACATTTTGAAAGCTTGTAGCCAGTAGCTGGTAGAACAGGTTAGAAAGTTAAGTTTATTCATTTTTAGTACTGTTACATATAGTTAATGTATTATTATAGACAAAATACATTATGCAGTGACTGTGCATGTGTGGTATAATTATATAACATTCTGTGCAGTTAAGCCAGAATCAGACTGGAGCACTCTCCCTCTCTTTGATGTTGTCATGATTAATCACCATGTGGCACTGGCTGGGTAGGGTGTGTGAAATATTCCCAAGGGACAAGTGCTTGAGAGCAAGCTGGGGCCACACTAGATAGTAACTTGTAAACAGGGATTTAGTGTTGGTTTGATCATTTAATGTAGTATTGGTATCTTGATACATTTCTGGTGACACCATTGTGTTAGCATACATATAATAATGTAGTTAGTCACTCTTTTGTTTATTCATTTACAACTGATAATTGGTTGTATATCATTTACAGGTGCAGATGACCCCCTGTAAAATGCAGGATGTGGTTGCACTGAGTCGGTGCTCAGACACAGTTTTACATTTTTGATTAGGCCTGCAGTGCCCAGTTGGGGTGAGCATTGTTATTTTGGTTTTATGGGTTGTCATGAAGTATTACTATTAGGTTAGGAAACATTTCATTTGATGGTCATCCATAACTATCTTAAGGAACAAATTATAGACACTGTATATATATATATATATATATGTGTGTGTGTGTGGGTATTAGTACTGATTTGTGTAATCGTAGTCTCCAAGGATTGTGTACCTTTATATGTTATAAGGGATGTTAAGCATAACTGATATTGTGTTATTCATGGAGTACATCAAATTTTTATTAATTGTAGCTGCATTTTTAGCTGAGTATATTTGTTGTACACTTCACCACTTAGGAGTTGACAGTGTTTAAAGACTATAAACCTATGTATCTTATTGGTAATAAGTCGGTCATGGCGTATTGCTGGATAGAAATCTAGATACAAATACCACAGGTGCCAACCTGCTATTTGGTGTCGGAGATAATCTATAGGTAATAATTATGTACCAATGTTATGCCTGGAATAGATGTTTTTGACTCTGTTGATTAATGATCCTGTGTAACCATTGTAGTAGTGCATGTAGTAATAATATTTTTTTATGTTTTACAGGTTTTTGATATAGTTTTTGTTATACAAAATAAAGGAAATCACCATTTCCCGTCTTCATGCGATTCCGCGGTTACATATGCTAAATATGTCGACCATGACATGCCTGCATATATTTATGCACGTGTGCATGCACGCACACACAAGCATTTGTGCGTGCGTGCGTGCATGCATATGATTCTTTATCCTTTTTATCCATGCTATATACCAATGAGAATGAGGGGAACTTCAACATACACATGAAATAAACATATACCTTTCCATACTTGGCCCACGGATTAATTAAGTATTTGCTTGGGCGGAGAGACCCCCACTGATACGGTGTGAATTTGAAATGCTAGTCAGTAATGACATAGTTAGTCTGATGAAATACGTGTATAAATTGTAGATGTTACTCGTACACACCATTTGGGGGCATGCTTGTTGTGATGATGTACGTCGTTTTGATGGTGAATGCTTGCATAATTGCTGTCAGGAGTCGTGTGCCTGGTGCGCCAAAACAACTGAGTACAATGACTGATGATGATGATTGGGATGCGGAAAGGCAAACATGAACTCAAAGTGAATAGTGGATGATATCTGTCAGCTTCTATCTCGCAGCTAGACCCTACTGTAACAGCTGATGAGCTGTCTGTATATGTCAAATCTGGGCATAATCTTGATGCAAAGTGTGTAAAGCTAAAAACAAAACAAGAAAGTTATGCATCATTTAAGATCAAAGTAATGGGCAATAACGCATCTAGGTTTTATAACGTGGAAAACTGGCCAGCTGGTGTGTATTTGAGGAATTTTTTTAACATCAAGGACTAAACCATGGAAATCAACATCGCATATTTTAACTGTAATGGATTTTATGCCCGTTTTAAGTGATTTATTAATTAAGCACCTTACGAACAGTAAAGTAAAACTTCCCACGAACATTGAAGGTTTCCACAGTGATGTAAACATTGGGTCAATGTGGAAGTACCATTCTGTTGAATAACTCAGCATCTATTATCTTGGAACATATGTTCGAGAGGCATATTGGCCTGTAATTGCCCTTTTTGCATGCACGTCTATTTTTATCTTTGATAACTGGCACAATAACAAACTCTGTGATTGCTTTTGCTATATAACCATGAACCAGAATAGAGGACACAAGATTAGTTAATAGTACCACGAGTTGTGAATCCGCGAACTTGATATGTTCTGCAGTAAGTCCATCCAGACCTGATGACTTATTGCATGATAATTCATCAATATTTATCAGTTCACCTGCATCAATAGTCATTCCAGTGTTGTAAGTAACGCAATCAAAGTGAACTTGATCACAACGGCTGTCTTTCACTGTTAAAAATATTTTCGTAGTGGATACATACTTGCAAATGACACCACATCAGTTTGGGTTTAAGCCCAAACATGGAACAGAGCTGTGTGTTTGCATTTAAGGAACTATTAAGGTTTTACAATAAACACAGTTCTACTATTCATGTCACTTTTCTTGATGCTTCAAAAGCATTTGATCGAGTCAATCGACATATGCTTTTAATGAAACTAGAACAACGTGATGTACCAAAATATATTTTAAGAGTACTCAACAATGAGTTCATAACCAATGTGTATGCTTCCGATGGGGATCTATCTACTCGGACTTCTTCTCAGTGGGCAACAGTGTTAAGCAAGGTGGGAAGTTATCCCCTTTACTTTTTAACATTTGTATGGACAATCTGAGTGTACAACTGTACAAACCACCTATTGGTTGTAGTCTTGGTACATCGGTGGTTAATCACCTGATATACGCAGATGATTAACTTGTTTGCTCCTTCCGCCAAAGGACTGCACACATTACTTGACATATGTTACACCTACGGATGTGAGCACGACGTTCAATATAATGCTGGTAAATCCCTCATCATGTACTATGACTCTAGAAATGAAAATCGCGCTAGGGAAATGACCTTAGGAGTAAAGAATTCAAACTTTGGCACCTCATTTGTAACGACTTATCGGATGAGGCTGTGCTTCAGGTTACGTTCATAGACATGTATTTGTCAAATACTGCATAAAAGCAACATTTACATTATTATGATGTAAATCTAGAATATAACTTATTAAACAAAACAATAGTATTTGTATTTTACATGTAAAAAGGAAAGTATAAATACTTTAACAACACTCACTTGTATTTCACCTGCTTTTTTGTATTTGATCTTTGGCATACTGTCAGTTGATTCAGTGGCTGTTGACTCATTGTCAATTGATTCACTGGCTGTTGACTCATTGTCAATTGATTCACTGACTGTTGACTCATTGTCAGTTGATTCAATGGCTGTTGACTCATTGTCAGTTGATTCAATTGCTGTTGACTCATTGTCAGTTGATTCATTGGCTGTTGATTCACTGTCAGTTGACTCACTGTCAGTTGACTCACTGTCAGTTGACTCACTGTCAGTTGACTCACTGTCACCCAACTGAACAATGACCTCTTTTGGCAGCCAATATGTTGTTCCTGTACAAAGCAAGGTACACACAATAAGGACCAGTTACATGTGTAGCTCCCATTGCACATCCAACAAAAGTACTTTTTTGATAATTCAGGAAAATAAAGGATAACCAATTTAACACACACAGTGTGTGTCAGTGCTCTACCTTGACCCCCATAAGGTTTTGGTCAGCTGGACCAGTAACTTCCAAAAGTTTCTGGTCAAGCAGCAAAGTTAGTGGTGTTCATTTTACCATTGACACAATGCGTGAGTGCAAGCAGCTTGTATAACAACATACTGACCTCAAGCAAGTCAACAATTGTATTGTCAGCCGAAAATATGTTGTCAGATAGGTATTATTCTAATATACTCTACCCATGACAATTTTGTTGTTTAAAAAATACTTTCCTCTGCTTTTCCAAAAAGCCGCCGTACTCTATTTATTATCAGTAAATTACATTGGTGTGCTAAATGAAAAAAAATATTTAACTTGGTTTTCCTCTTTCAGCAAACATGTACAATGAATTTCCAAAATGTAAACAAATTGACTCCCTACCCACCTTCGTTATTTATAGGTATATCTGAATTATGTACAAAAATTTTTACCACCCTACTGACCACCTATTTTTAATATATCAAACTGATGGACTGATTGCGAGCGCTGTTTCACGATAAAAATTTTCAGGCAATAATGTGGGTGTAAACACGCATTTTGTGAACAGTTTGCTTCTTTTGATGGCCATTTTTAAGATCAGCTGATGAATACTGCTGTAAAACGTTGTATTTTCTCCGGGAAAGTAGGCAATCACATGGACCACTAACTAAAAAAAGTTTGTTATGTCATCTATGTACTCTGTAAAGCACGTATATGTACTTGTGTGTGTTTACAACTCTGTGTATGCATACATGTATGTTAGTTTCTGATATCATACATACAATAGTCATACACACAGGCACATTTAATTGGCTTCATACACACTTCATATGCCAACATGTATGTCGATATTTAAATAGTAGTTTTACTACTTCAGTAAGTTTGTCGATAACTTAAATAATAGTTTTATTATTTCAGTAAGTTTGCCACATTGCATGATTTGTGGATTATTTATTGTAATACTTCTGAGAGCGAATGATGTGGTCAGCATATTAAATAAATACGCAACACACCTCCGTCAACTGTTCGAACAGTACTCTTATCATTCTCAAGGCCACGAGTTAAATCAAAGTCTCCAATCTTCAAGCACTGGCTTCCATCAGCATGTTGCACAACAAAGAGGTTTTGTGGCTACAACATGAAAGTCATCATAGAAACATACACAGCAAATAAAGGAATTTAACACCATTCAATAATATTCTTTAATAAAGAACAACAAACAGATTTCAGCTTGTAAGTTTATTCTGCATTCTGTTGCATTCATATTGGAAAATAATCCATACGGCTGCCCGCCAGCCTGCCCTGCACCTCAACATAGACCCGAACATTAAATTCACAATGGAACCAGAACAAGGAGGCAAGATACCATTCCTAGACACATGTGAACGATGAAGGTAGCACACGGGTGACAGTGTACACACATACTGATCAATATCTGAACTTCAGCTGAAACGATTACCTAGAGCACAAAACATCACCTAGAGCACAAATGATCACCTAGAGCACAAATGATCACCTAGAGCACAAATGATCACCTAGAGCACAAACCATCACCTAGAGCACAAATGATCACCTAGAGCACAAAACATCACCTAGAGCACAAATGATCACCTAGAGCACAAACCATCACCTAGAGCACAAACCATCACCTAGAGCACAAACGATCACCTAGAACACAAACCATCACCTAGAGCACAAACCATCACCTAGAGCACAAACAATCACCTAGAGCACAAATGATCACCTAGAGCACAAACCATCACCTAGAGCACAAACAATCACCTAGAGCACAAACCATCACCTAGAACACAAACCATCACCTAGAGCACAAACCATCACCTAGAGCACAAATGATCACCTAGAGCACAAACCATCACCTAGAGCACAAACCATCACCTAGAGCACAAACGATCACCTAGAGCACAAACCATCACCTAGAGCACAAACCATCACCTAGAGCACAAACCATCACCTAGAGCACAAACGATCACCTAGAGCACAAACCATCACCTAGAGCACAAACGATCACCTAGAGCACAAACAATCACCTAGAGCACAAACTACTACCTAGAGCACAAACAATCACCTAGAGCACAAACCATCACCTAGAGCACAAACCATCACCTAGAGCACAAAACATCACCTAGAGCACAAACAATCACCTAGAGCACAAACAATCACCTAGAGCACAAACAATCACCTAGAGCACAAACGATCACCTAGAGCACAAACAATCACCTAGAGCACAAACTACTACCTAGAGCACAAACAATCACCTAGAGCACAAACCATCACCTAGAGCACAAACCATCACCTAGAGCACAAAACATCACCTAGAGCACAAACAATCACCTAGAGCACAAACAATCACCTAGAGCACAAACTACTACCTAGAGGACAAACAATCACCTAGAGCACAAACTACTACCTAGAGCACAAACAATCACCTAGAGCACAAACTACTACCTAGAGCACAAACAATCACCTAGAGCACAAACCATCACCTAGAGCACAAACCATCACCTAGAGCACAAAACATCACCTAGAGCACAAACGATCACCTAGAGCACAAAACATCACCTAGAGCACAAACAATCACCTAGAGCACAAACGATCACCTAGAGCACAAACCATCACCTAGAGCACAAACAATCACCTAGAGCACAAACAATTACCTAGAGAACAAACAATCACCTAGAGCACAAACAATCACCTAGAGCACAAACCATCACCTAGAGCACAAACCATCACCTAGAGCACAAACCATCACCTAGAGCACAAACCATCACCTAGAGCACAAACAATCACCTAGAGCACAAACCATCACCTAGAGCACAAACGATCACCTAGAGCACAAACGATCACCTAGAGCACAAACGATCACCTAGAGCACAAACGATCACCTAGAGCACAAACCATCACCTAGAGCGCAAACCATCACCTAGAACACAAACCATCACCTAGAGCACAAACCAGCACCTAGAGCGCAAACCATCACCTAGAGCGCAAACGATCACTTAGAGCACAAACCATCACCTAGAGCACAAACAATCACCTAGAGCACAAACCATCACCTAGAGCACAAACGATCACCTAGAGCACAAACCATCACCTAGAGCGCAAACCATCACCTAGAACACAAACCATCACCTAGAGCACAAACGATCACCTAGAGCACAAACAATCACCTAGAGCACAAACAATCACCTAGAGCACAAACAATCACCTAGAGCACAAACCACCACCTAGAGCACAAACCACCACCTAGAGCGCAAACCACCACCTAGAGCACAAACGATCACCTAGAGCACAAACCACCACCTAGAGCACAAACGATCACCTAGAGCACAAACCACCACCTAGAGCACAAACCACCACCTAGAGCACAAACGATCACCTAGAGCACAAACCATCACCTAGAGCACAAACCACCACCTAGAGCACAAACCACCACCTAGAGCACAAACCACCACCTAGAGCACAAACCACCACCTAGAGCACAAACGATCACCTAGAGCACAAACCACCACCTAGAGCACAAACGATCACCTAGAGCACAAACCATCACCTAGAGCACAAACCACCACCTAGAGCACAAACCACCACCTAGAGCACAAACGATCACCTAGAGCACAAACCATCACCTAGAGCGCAAACCATCACCTAGAACACAAACCACCACCTAGAGCACAAACAATCACCTAGAGCACAAACAATCACCTAGAGCACAAACGATCACCTAGAGCACAAACCGCCAATCATCTAGTAACTAATGATGATGATAAAACCATCGACCACAGGGCCAACAACTACCGTGAGTGGATATTTAACATCACAAAGAAAAAGGTCGAAGGTAACCAGTGCATACCAGGTGATGGAAACCATGTATGTAAAGGTCCACAGATCTATCAGCAATAATAATAATGTATGTACCAGCAACCATAAGATTTTAAACAAAGGATTCATTGCCACATTTCATTTCATAATGCGCAGACATGGCAGAGCATTTCCATATTTAATTATTCAATACCAATTATAAATGTTCTGGTTTTGCACTTTAAAAGGCTAAACGATTTCGAGTTTTTTATGTCCACTGGTAGTTCTTTAGTCGTGCCCCTGTTAATTTCAAAGAATTCTCTTCAATCTAATTTTATATGTTGGTATAAATAAATTTGCATCCTGTCTTGAACTTCTGATCCTGATCTTACTATTAAGTTCATAGAATTTATTGAATGCGAGTATAAAAATTATTACTGCGCTGTTTATAAAATATAAGAATGTTAAGTAAGTAAGTAATAATTCAGTGATTTTGGGCAACTTGCATTTTACTAAGTTTGTTTTACACGCTGCCCTGTATAATTCAATCCCATAACTAATATAATTGCCTTACCATATCTGGGCATATGAATGAGGCGCTATGATGAAACACACCGGATAACTTATATAAATTCATACAAAGTTCATTAATATGTTCACACCATGATAGTTTACAGTCCATATAGATGCCAAGCTATTTGGCTGATTTAACCATGATTTGCCTGTATGCCCATACATACAGGCAAGGTAAACTGTTGTGTTGTGATGTGAATGTCAGGAAGTGAACACAGGTGAGACTAACCTTTAAGTCTCTGTGCAGCATCCGCTTTGCATGCATGTGTTCAAGTCCACACAGTAAGTCTCTAATCAGATCAACAGACTTCATCCTCCAGATTTCCTTAGTCAAGTGTTGCACCTTTTCCTGCTTGAACCATTTGGCAAGGGTGTAATCACAAAGCTCTACTGCAATGTATATGTAGGTTTTGTCCTTGGCTAGCATCTGAAAACAACATAGAACATTGTAAATATACTGCTGAGCTTAGGTTAGAGACGCCCCTGTAGTTCTTCTCGTGGCAGCACAACTTAATGCCACGCTGGGAAGATAGATTGTGGTGATTCATGAATGCTGCAGAATCTTTCAAGCAATATCTGATGCAATTATTTATTGCTGAAATATTGGTGATAAAGGTAACTCAGAAATAATGATTAGCAAATGTGTCTAACTAAAGTGGGCTTGCAATTTATTATAAAAATGGAAAAAGATAACTGCACACAGTAAATTATCATGTATAAATGTTAGTGTTATTTGCTATTAATACCTTATAGAAGTGCACTATTTCATACACACGCACACGAATGAAAGCACATGCAAACACATACTAGTACACTTTCAGGATTGAAGCATTAAACGCAAAGGAAAGCAATACTGCTGTTGGCACCACCGTGCAGACTCTTTAGAGATAATTCATAGTGTTTGTCTTTTTGCATGTTGTTACTGATAGTGGCGACTTTCACTTGACATCACTACCACTAGTATTTGTTTATTTTATCACTCACTCGTTGTTGACAAAGCATCAGTTTAAATCTTCAGCACTGATTCAGCAGACAGAAAGTCTAATGTCCTCTCACTGGCACAATTATCTATTTAGCACTGCTCAATGAAACGAATGGTGGCCGGCCGGTGCTTGTTTGGAATTACAAAAACACAATGAACGACCTGTCTGTCTTGTGTGTAGCTGTCATGTGCTGATTAAGTGTTGGTCGGTTTGGCAGATGTTTTGAATCTGTGTCTTTGTCAAGTGTTGCATGGCAGAGTTGCATATGCATGACATACATGCAGTTTGTGCATCAGCCCACCCTCGACAGCTTGTGCATAATATATATATATATATAATCAATGAGCCAGACAAGATTTGAGTCTCAAATTGGGGGAGTAATTCCCACTATAATTTTCAGCTACACCAATGTGTGAAGTGTCTGAAAATGTGTGATGGACATTTCAGATGAGTAGCTTAATGCCTTTTTTGATGTCATCTTTAAACATGGCTGCCTTTTTCAAGCGTAACTCATGCTAGTTGTATGTATAAAAGTTGTTCAGCATTAAAATTATGAGTATGTCATTACTTATCTAAACAATTATTTTACATGTTTGTCAAACATATAGGGGTAAATGTCAAGAAAAGTACCCAAATATTTGTTTCTACTTTTTTAGTTGTAGTTCGGCTAAGATGATATTTTAGTCAAACAAATTTGTCGTAGAGGTAATTTCTATTAATGCGACAATGGGGGGGTACCAGTTAAGAATACGCTAACAACCAAATTGAGCTTACTACAATAACAATCTTTTATTTACACTACAGTACTAAAAACACATTCCAAACATTAAACCAACTGACAACGAAACACTTAACTCATCTTGTTTCACAGACAGAGTCCCTGGCACACCCTAAACTTTAAAAGGCTAACAATAAACCTCAACTACCATAACACTATCTGCCAGACTCCCTGGCCAGTTATGACACTGCTTGATTCCAACATTTGGATCATCCCTCTCTAGCTGTAAATGATTTGAATTAATAGCTGGGTTTCCCTTAAGATATATATATATATATATATATATATATATATATATTTAAATAACCCCTACCACAAATGATCCATGTTTTACTTTCTTATGACACAATACATAATATATGTGCCTTCAGGTTTATCTGTACTGCTGCGGTATCCTAAAGTAATTTTCGGTATCTTTGACTGATTTTCAGGAACACTTTTGTCATGCAAAAAATACACCCGCATTCGCACACATATTTGTCTTTCTGGGTGCTAGTACTCCCAAGCTCAGGAACGTTAAGTGAATCGGGCCTGAACAAGAATACTCCCATGTAGCTGCTTTATGACAACACGACAGTGTTCTGTGGTGAGACAGTAGAGCTGATAGAGAGTCTGAAGCCTTGTGTCCCTCCTGCAGAGTGTGTGTCCTTGCTAGTCATTTCTTCTGTAGTTTAATTTACAGCGATTCAGTTAAATGGATTGCATTTTCTCAGCTGTTCAGAAAACAAACCTAACTTCTTTGGAAATGCTGATACAACACAGGGTACACTTTTCCAAGCTGCGCTATCTGTGCAAAGTATATTGGGAGGTATCTCGTGTAGTTCACCTTGCTCAAAGCGAAACACTAGGGATTGATCTTTTGATGCATGCCAAGTGAACATTCAAGTCCAGCTGGGCTCCATGTCACCTCTCTCCAGCACAAGCACGATTTTGACGTTGTAAGTAATCCAGAACCCTACCAACTAGCCATGATTTTAATACAAAGCATCAAAATAGGTCACATGCAAGTCTGGAATCTGTGTGTATAAGTCATCATTCACACAAGTACCAAGAGTTTTGGGATAGGTTTTCACATAAATACCATACAGTGTGTAGGTGGTGCTGTTAAGCTAGAGGCAATCTTCAGGGATCCCTTCACCGCAAGTAGCTTCTAAGCTTTGTATGTCAGCATTTTTGTAGATGAACTGCACATTTGTACTGTTTGTCTTGCAAGACATTGCCAACAGAACACTCGAGAATGGCACCAGACCCGACCACTACATTACGATGCTAGACATGAAGTTGCAGATGGTATGAAAATTGCCCATAATGTGCACAATTCTTCCGTACTAGTTATGATGTTTCCATTCTATTTCAGTACACAGAGCTTGATCAACATTACCACAATATATTCTCAGGCTGAAGCGAGGACATTATTTTCAAACCATTGTTGACAATTTCTTGGACAGAAGATAATACTGTAACAGGTGCTTTGATAGCCCACATCTTCCTCCACCCTAACATGGTTAGTTAGAATTAGTTATCTACTTAATCATTCGAACATATGACTTGTCTTTATATTTTTTATATAACAATTTGGTTGTACATGTAAGTTTGTGTATTCGCATAAAATGTCATACAAATTGGCAAAGCTGTTTTGCTGTAAAAGAAAAATGGACTATACATCACTGCTCCAATGCATCCAGGCCCGTTTTTGTTTTAACCTATCCATTAATATGGCACCAGTACATATGAAACTTGGAAGCACATTACGTAGATAGAGTGTTGCCTAGAGTTTCATAAAAACGTAAAAAAAGAATCAATATGTGATTACGACATCATATAGCCGAATTACAAAACAAGTTGAACAAAATAACAATGTTTAATATTTATTTAATTAATTAATAAGTCGTACGTATGACTTTTACATTTTTGATACACAGTTGAGCAGTAAGTGTGCATATTCGCACATTTCCTGCAAATTGGCCAAGTCATTTTGTTGCAAGATATCACCATGGGTTGCATGGCAATACTCACAGATGGGGTTACGCTTTGGTTTCGACCTACCTACTGCATACAGCAACAGTACAGATAAACCTGAAAGCACACTGAGGAAGTATATTGTGGATAGTTTCATTAGAAAGTAAAACATGGATCATTTATTTGATTAAAATATCATAATAGCTGAACTACAAATAAAAAAGTGGAAAATATAAAAATATAATTTTTTGGACATTTTCCTCTATATGTTTGACAAACATGTATAAAATTGTTTAGGATGACCACTGACATACTCAGAAATGCCCCAGTAAACCTTAACCAATGGGATTGCTTGCTGGAATCAACAGGGCTTGCATACGTGAACTTTAGATGACCACTGACATATTCAGAATTTTACATTAAACAATTTTAAGATCCAAACACTAGATATTGCTACAGAGCATTTGTTTTGAATAACACGATTAACGCTTGAAAAAGGCAGCCATGTTTAAAGATGGCATTCAAAAAAGGCATTAAGCTACTCATCTGAAATGTCCATCACACATTTTCAGACACTTCACACACTGGTGCAGCTGAAAATCATAGACGACTCCAATTATGAATCGACACGAGGGGGATTCCGATTGAGACGGGACGGCCTGCTTGCCAAGTCAACTGGCGAGCAGAGGAAGAACTAGCCATTCCAGAATTGCGGATGAAGGCTGTCGATGGCAGTGGAAACGTTGAGAGTAAGTAATCTCAGTAGTCATGGTTTGAAGTAAATCGTTCGTTACTCATAGTGGGAATTAGTCCCCAAATTTGACTCTATTAAACTTCAATATTTGAACGCTTGGCTCATGGACTAGTAGACCCAACCCTTCACACTCACACACTGCATGTCTATTGGGGCATTCCGTCTCAAATCAACCAAAATAAGATAAACTTGTTGCACTCATATTTTTGAATTCAACCAAAATTCTTCTTCTTCCATTTAAACTCAGAACTCTATGTTAGTCACATATCAATGTGGATAGAGTATTTTCGTGGTGTAGCACTGGTTTGGGTCTGTGTTGGTCAGAATATGTCGCGTCTGTGTAGTTTAGCAATATATTAGTGCAGGACTATATGATATATAATAATAAAGACTATATTATAATTGTTCTATGTTGGCATGGATAGAAGGCACTGTCTAAACCTTTCTACTGATGGTTGGCAACTAATTCTTGAGAGCTCTTGTTCCACAGTCTGATGGCGCTGGGGAAGAATGAACGTTTGTAGGCGTCGACGCGGGTGAATATCTGGTAGAAGCGATAAGCGCTGCTTCTGCTGCGTGCTGGTGTGGCGACGGCCCGGCGAGTGACTTCGTTGTAAATTTTACCAGTTAATCCACAGGTCAATATAACCACACATATCAAACCATAGGGCTGTAGCTCGAACAGTTTTTGAGGTACAACCAATTAAAATTTGGCGGATTCTGTCGTTTTTGCAAATTTTCGGAAATCATGACAATTTCTTGTTCTATTTAAAATACCATTAATTCAAACACTTTTCGTGCTAGAACTCTGAGATTTGGCATGTTTATTCTCCATTATATGTAGATAGTAATATACATACTATAGTTCCACACCTCTATTAGTTCTCCCACAATTTGCCATTGAAACTGTGTGTTTTTATGTGCAAAATTGAGCCAACAAGTGATTTTAGACCCATATTTCACAATAAAACATGTTAGAACACAAATTAGTCTTATTTTGATCAAAAGTACCCCTACATATGTAGGTATTTGAGAAGTTTGAAGTTTCTAACTTGATTAGATTATGAAATACTGATGCCCAAAAATGGTAGATAGTAAAACGTGGCCTGTGTGTAGCAGCCAAAAATGCTAGGTGGCCATGTAGCTAAATTTCCAATTAACTTTTTTATGTGAAAGGCAGTTACAATGCCTATGCAATGCACCAAATTTGGAAACCCTATTCAAATGGCTTCATGTTGGAGAAAATATTTCAAACATACGTTTTTTTTCTAATCAAAATATATCACAACACAATATCAAATCATATAGCTGATTTTACTACCTATTCCATTTCTAGTATGAAAATTATGTAAATATTGTTAAGCACCCAAAATCGTATCCATTACTTTTTACATGTTTTTCTAATTGGAGAAGATTTCACGCTACGTATCTGAAATTTGTTGAAAATGCAGATATATTAGTACAGATTGTGAATGCAAAATTGTAGGATGAGAGGGGGAAGGACAATGGGAATACTGGGTGCACAAAAATGGGGAACATTGTTTTACACAATTTCCGAAAATAGTTTCAGCAGTGTGTATATCATTGTTGTGTTATAGTACATCTAAATTGTAACCCTCTATTGTCAGGAATAGAGGCAATAATCTTTTAGTTTAGTAGGAATCTCCTTACTATATTGTCAGAATAATTCAATCTTAAACTTTTATCTATTTTATGACTTTCAACAACCAAAATGAGAAGAGTGAGAAGTCAGTATGTCATAAACTAATAAAGTTAGAAACTTCAAACTTATTATTTTAACTTGGCAGCAATTGGGAAAAATGGCTCAACATGCATTTTTTTATTCACTTGAACACAATGCTCTAATGATGTGTTTAAACATTTTCAGTGTGTCAGTAACGTTTTTCAGCTTTGTGGACACGTGTAACATTTCATAGTTATTTGAATATTTTATTTAAATTTCTAAACATTGAGAACTATTAAAAAGCACTGTTCTTTTTGGTATTTCAATAATTGTCAGTGTCGTAATACATAGAAGATTTGGCCTGATTGATTAGAGCTCATTACTTTTTGTGTGCCTTGCTATAATCTATGCATATGTAAAGGTTGAAAATTTTCTTTCAGGTTTTGTTATGTTTTTTAGGTGGAACAATATTTAGGATTTTTTTCAGAACATCCGTAACTATTGACTTTACACTTTGCCTAACATAAAAAAATTAAATCACATGTGTATAATACCAGTCCTACAAATTAAACCAATCATATCCCACTCAGTGTGGAAAAAGTTTTAAAAAAAACAAGTTTACCTAATTTAAAATTTTTTTTCCTAAAAACTATTAATGTGAGATTTCAGAAAAATGTCCGTCATATCTTATTTCCACAAATCGCAACATTACCACACAGAAGGCAGAACTATTGTAAAAGTGTATTACTATGTGTGGTTCTAAACACCAGAAACAATTGAGAGAAAAAATTGTATTTAATAAGACAAATGGACCACAAAACAAAAAAGTCACGGACAGTTTGTTTCTGTGGAACGTCCATGACTATTTATTTATACCGCGTGCGTAATGCGCTGAACATTTACCATGTGCTTTGTTTTAAAAAACACAGGTAAGAAGTTACATGTTTTATTTGACTTTTGTATAAAAAAATGGTCACTGCACATGCATAAATAACACATTTAAATATATTGCATAATAGGAAAAGTTTTAAAAACATGGTTAATAACTATATGTGAGTGATAATAGGAGATTTTTGTATACATATAATAAGCTCTTTTTAAAGTCACGGATGTTCCGTTTCGTAACGAACATTCTGACATAATGATTAAATAGGTTTACACAGTGCAACTTGACTTGTTTGTTCTTGCAATATGTTTAAACATACATGACATGCACACATGCACGCACGCACACACACAATTATATAATATACTTTTATATATACGTGTATTTATGTGCTTACTTATTTTCCATCTGTTTTTGTCAGAACTTGCAAGATGCCTCTTTCGCACGCCAAACGTCAACGCCAGTACCAAGACAGGCATGAAAGCAAACCGGAGGCGAAGGAGCATCTGGCTGTAACTAATAGGGCCACGTGCGAAAAGAACAAGAGGACAGACACCGCAGCAAAGAAGGCGTATCAGCGCAGGCTCCAGAAAGTGCGGAGTCAGTGTGATTACTCTCAAGCAGTTGACTGATCGGGGAGGAGCTTGTGCAGTGGCAGCGCCGAATCCATCTCCACCTTCAGCTCCACCTGCAATTCCAACACAGAGGAGATGGTCCAGAAGACTTAACATCTCATTGGACAGACACCACCGCGGAGCTGGCTGAGGGTGCTAGGCCAGGCCACCTCATAGTGGACATGGCTTTCTATGAGAAGTCAATGAGGAAAAAGGAGAAAAAACTGCGGCAAGCAAAGCGGGAGCTATGCCAGATGCAGCTGAAAGTGTGGCGGCTTGAGAAGTTGGCGTCCAAGTACAAGACTCCAGAATGCAGAGTATGAGCACGACAGTTCGACGTTGAAGTCTGAGGATGATACTTGCAGTGGACCTGTCTGTGTCCCTGTTGGATGAGTACTCCACAGCCTTCATGCAGCATAGCACAGGAGCCGTGGCCTTCTCCTCAGCCTACACTGCTGCTGCAAACTGTAACTGACGTGACACTGGCCTGTAGTCTCTCGAGCACTGCGGGAGGACCTGCTGTGCTCCGATGACATCTCACACAGTAATGCCCCAAAGATTCGGAACCATCTACAAATGAGCATGGCCGAGTTGACTGGGCTCCAAAGCTTAACACCGAAGAGAAAGTCAACGTTGGTGAAGTATCTGCTGGGCAGCGACATTATCAGGACCAGCCGCAATGCCAGTCAACTGGGCAAGAAGCTCGGGTATCACAGGATTTGGGAAAGAGATGCCGTCGGAAGCGACTCCAACTTCGCCGTGCTGACTCTGTCAAAGGAAGGGCTGGTGCTGCACTTCCTGAATCGCCCAGACAATGCAGCGTGCATGCCTGGAAAGAACGACACAATCACCACCGGCAAGGAGAAGTACCAAAAGTACATTCTGCACAATTACCTCCACATCCTCCACAAAAAAGTTGCTTCTTGAGGGCCTGGGCATCAAGTGCAGTTTCAGCTTCTTTTCACGTGTCCGCACCAAGTTCCGATATGTCAAACTAATCGGGCACAACACCACAAACCCTTATCTTTGTAAGACACATGACATGCATCTCATGTTGATGGCTGTGTCATTCACTGCAAGTCATACGTATTGGTCACCGAAGAACAACGTCACACAGTGCTTCAGTTCCTGAAGGAACTTATCCCCAGGATCTGTGAAGACCTCAGTGAGGAGGTGAAGTTTATACATTACGTGACTGACTCCCCCAGCTCGCAGTACAGAAGCATTTTACCCATCCAAAAGACGGGTGAGTGAGTCTCTGGATGAGTCCCTACAGTGAAGTGCGTTGTGAAACTTGACTTTGCTGCTATTCGCACTGATTGTGTGTCGGATACTTAATCAGGAGCACTGATCATCATTGTTGTGACTGCAAACGACTATGATTTCGACTGGTGTCCAACGTCTATGTGACAGCTAGGTGCACTGTGTTTAGTGTATGAACACTGACCTCTCTTCTTATTTCGAGGTAAGTCAGGTTTTGTTTTTTAATGTAGCATTCTTCTCTTGGTTGTTGAAGACATCTCTTAGTTAGCAGACATCATTGCAGTTGTTTTGTGTGCTTCGTCCTGTTTTCGGAAACACTGAGTATCGGTAGACATTTGCCTTGTACCGAAAAAAAACATTGCCTCTACTGGGTACCGGAATATTTAACAGGCTAGCGGAATCTCTGCAATACAGAACTCATATAAACTCTAATCATGACAACATGCATAACATGACTGAATCACACAAATTCAATATTATGCAAATTTACCTTGTAATCCACAATGTTGGGATGCATCAAACCAACAAGAGCTTTCACTTCTTCCACTACCCCTCTGTTGAAGAACTGGCCGTCATTTAGGATCCTCTTGACAGCGACTTCACGCCAATCATTTGTAATGAAGCCGAGATATACTGCAGTTCCAGGGCTCCTAAATATTATACATAATATATTAATTAAATGCATGAGCTTCATGACACACCAGGCACATACACAGTGGAAGACAGGGGAGGAGTACTACACACCAGGCACATACACAGTGGAAGACAGGGAGGAGTACTACACATCAGGCACATACACAGTGGAAGACAGGGGAGGAGTACTACACACCAGACACATACACAGTGGAAGACAGGGGAGTACTACACACCAGGCACATACACAGTGGAAGACAGTGGAGGAGTACTACACACCAGACACATACACAGTGGAAGACAGGGAGGAGTACTACAAACAGTGGAAGACAGGGAGGAGTACTACACACCAGGCACATACACAGTGGAAGACAGGGAGGAGTACTACAAACAGTGGAAGACAGGGAGGAGTACTACACACCAGGCACATACACAGTGGAAGACAGGGAGGAGTACTACAAACAGTGGAAGACAGGGAGGAGTACTACACACCAGGCACATACACAGTGGAAGACAGGGAGGAGTACTACAAACAGTGGAAGACAGGGAGGAGTACTACACACCAGGCACATACACAGTGGAAGACAGGGAGGAGTACTACAAACAGTGGAAGACAGGGAGGAGTACTACACACCAGGCACATACACAGTGGAAGACAGGGAGGAGTACTACACACCAGGCACATACACAGTGGAAGACAGGGAGGAGTACTACACACCAGGCACATACACAGTGGAAGACAGGGAGGAGTACTACACACCAGGCACATACACAGTGGAAGACAGGGAGGAGTACTACACACCAGGCACATACACAGTGGAAGACAGGGAGGAGTACTACACACCAGGCACATACACAGTGGAAGACAGGGAGGAGTACTACACACCAGGCACATACACAGTGGAAGACAGGGAGGAGTACTACACACCAGGCACATACACAGTGGAAGACAGGGAGGAGTACTACACACCAGGCACATACACAGTGGAAGACAGTGTAGGAGTACTACACACCAGACACATACAGAGTGGAAGACAGGGGAGGAGTACTACACACCAGACACATACACAGTGGAAGACAGGGGAGGAGTACTACACACCAGGCACATAGACAGTGGAAGACAGGGGAGGAGTACTACACACCAGGCACATACACAGTGGAAGACAGTGTAGGAGTACTACACACCAGGCACATACACAGTGGAAGACAGGGAGGAGTACTACACACCAGGCACATACACAGTGGAAGACAGGGAGGAGTACTACACACCAGGCACATACACAGTGGAAGACAGGGGAGGAGTACTACACACCAGGCACATACACAGTAGAAGACGGGGAGGAGTACTACACACCAGGCACATACACAGTGGAAGACAGGGGAGGAGTACTACACACCAGGCACATACACAGTGGAAGACAGGGGAGGAGTACTACACACCAGGCACATACACAGTGGAAGACAGTGTAGGAGTACTACACACCAGACACATACACAGTGGAAGACAGGGAGGAGTACTACACACCAGGCACATACACAGTGGAAGACAGGGAGGAGTACTACACACCAGGCACATACACAGTGGAAGACAGGGAGGAGTACTACACACCAGGCACATACACAGTGGAAGACAGGGGAGGAGTACTACACACCAGGCACATACACAGTGGAAGACAGGGAGGAGTACTACACACCAGGCACATAGACAGTGGAAGACAGGGGAGGAGTACTACACACCAGGCACATACACAGTGGAAGACAGTGTAGGAGTACTACACACCAGGTACATACACAGTGGAAGACAGTGTAGGAGTACTACACACCAGACACATACACAGTGGAAGACAGTGTAGGAGTATTACACACCAGACACATACACAGTGGAAGACAGTTTAGGAGTACTACACACCAGACACATACACAGTGGAAGACAGGGAGGAGTACTACACACCAGGCACATACACAGTGGAAGACAGTTTAGGAGTACTACACACCAGACACATACACAGTGGAAGACAGGGAGGAGTACTACACACCAGGCACATACACAGTGGAAGACAGTGTAGGAGTACTACACACCAGGCACATACACAGTGGAAGACAGTGTAGGAGTACTACACACCAGACACATACACAGTGGAAGACAGGGAGGAGTACTACACACAAGACACATACACAGTGGAAGACAGTGTAGGAGTACTACACACCAGGCACATACACAGTGGAAGACAGTGTAGGAGTACTACACACCAGGCACATACACAGTGGAAGACAGTGTAGGAGTACTACACACCAGACACATACACAGTGGAAGACAGTGTAGGAGTACTACACACCAGACACATACACAGTGGAAGACAGTGTAGGAGTACTACACACCAGGCACATACACAGTGGAAGACAGTGTAGGAGTACTACACACCAGGCACATACACAGTGGAAGACAGTGTAGGAGTACTACACACCAGACACATACACAGTGGAAGACAGTGTAGGAGTACTACACACAAGACACATACACAGTGGAAGACAGTGTAGGAGTACTACACACCAGGCACATACACAGTGGAAGACAGTGTAGGAGTACTACACACCAGACACATACACAGTGGAAGACAGTGTAGGAGTACTACACACCAGGCACATACACAGTGGAAGACAGTGTAGGAGTACTACACACCAGACACATACACAGTGGAAGACAGTGTAGGAGTACTACACACAAGACACATACACAGTGGAAGACAGGGAGGAGTACTACACACCAGACACATACACAGTGGAAGACAGTGTAGGAGTACTACACACCAGGCACATACACAGTGGAAGACAGTGTAGGAGTACTACACACCAGGCACATACACAGTGGAAGACAGTGTAGGAGTACTACACACCAGACACATACACAGTGGAAGACAGGGAGGAGTACTACACACCAGGCACATACACAGTGGAAGACAGTGTAGGAGTACTACACACCAGACACATACACAGTGGAAGACAGTGTAGGAGTACTACACACAAGACACATACACAGTGGAAGACAGGGAGGAGTACTACACACCAGACACATACACAGTGGAAGACAGTTTAGGAGTACTACACACTAGGCACATACACAGTGGAAGACAGTGTAGGAGTACTACACACCAGACACATACACAGTGGAAGACAGTTTAGGAGTACTACACACCAGACACATACACAGTGGAAGACAGTGTAGGAGTACTACACACCAGGCACATACACAGTGGAAGACAGTTTAGGAGTACTACACACCAGACACATACACAGTAGAAGACAGGGAGGAGTACTACACACCAGACACATACACAGTGGAAGACAGTTTAGGAGTACTACACACCAGGCACATACACAGTGGAAGACAGTGTAGGAGTACTACACACCAGACACATACACAGTGGAAGACAGTTTAGGAGTACTACACACCAGACACATACACAGTGGAAGACAGTGTAGGAGTACTACACACCAGGCACATACACAGTGGAAGACAGTGTAGGAGTACTACACACCAGACACATACACAGTGGAAGACAGTGTAGGAGTACTACACACCAGGCACATACACAGTGGAAGACAGTGTAGGAGTACTACACACCAGACACATACACAGTGGAAGACAGTGTAGGAGTACTACACACAAGACACATACACAGTGGAAGACAGGGAGGAGTACTACACACCAGACACATACACAGTGGAAGACAGTGTAGGAGTACTACACACCAGGCACATACACAGTGGAAGACAGTGTAGGAGTACTACACACCAGGCACATACACAGTGGAAGACAGTGTAGGAGTACTACACACCAGACACATACACAGTGGAAGACAGGGAGGAGTACTACACACCAGGCACATACACAGTGGAAGACAGTGTAGGAGTACTACACACCAGACACATACACAGTGGAAGACAGTGTAGGAGTACTACACACAAGACACATACACAGTGGAAGACAGGGAGGAGTACTACACACCAGACACATACACAGTGGAAGACAGTTTAGGAGTACTACACACTAGGCACATACACAGTGGAAGACAGTGTAGGAGTACTACACACCAGACACATACACAGTGGAAGACAGTTTAGGAGTACTACACACCAGACACATACACAGTGGAAGACAGTGTAGGAGTACTACACACCAGGCACATACACAGTGGAAGACAGTTTAGGAGTACTACACACCAGACACATACACAGTAGAAGACAGGGAGGAGTACTACACACCAGACGCATACACAGTGGAAGACAGTTTAGGAGTACTACACACCAGACACATACACAGTAGAAGACAGGGAGGTGTACTACACACCAGACACATACACAGTGGAAGACAGGGAGGAGTACTACACACCAGACACATACACAGTGGAAGACAGTGTAGGAGTACTACCCAACACACAACTACAGTGGAAGACAGGGAGGAGTACTACACATCAGGCACATACACAGTGGAAGACAGTATTAATTAAAGATAATTTAAACCCAACATTATTCATACCTGGCAATACAGATGCAGAAATCTTATGGGTTACAATATACCCACACCCTAAGTTGGAGTATGCTATTATATATATATATATATATATATATATATATATATATATATATATATATATATATATATACATACATGTATCTCGTGAGATACATGTGGTCTTGTGAATACACATCCCCCGATAATCAGAATGGTGAAGTGGCCGAAGTCGGTGAATAGTTCTCCATTCTCAGTTATGTCACCATTATGACATCAGTTAACTATTCTTATACAAATTGCAGAACTGAATAATTTATTATATATATATATATATATATATATTGCAGAACTATATATATATATACAAATTACAGAACTGAATAATTTATTATATATATATATATAATAAATTATTCAGTTCTGCAATTTGTATAAGAATAGTTAACTGATGTCATAATGGTGACATAACTGAGAATGGAGATCTATTCACCGACTTCGGCCACTTCACCATTCTGATTATCGGGGGATGTGTATTCACAAGTTAACTATTCTTATACAAATTGCAGAACTGAATAATTTATTATATATATATATATATATATATATATATATATAATAAATTATTGTGGGATGTGTATTCACAAGACCACATGTATCTCACGAGACCATCAGACAGAGAATCGATTGATCACATCTGTATCTCCAGTACCTTTAGAAGATCCCTGCAAGACGTCCGCTCCAAGAGGGGAGCTGATGTAGGAACAGACCATCACCTGGTCACAGGGAAAACCAAGTTCAAGCT
Source organism: Lamellibrachia columna (assembly GCA_963662155.1). Taxonomy (NCBI): domain Eukaryota; kingdom Metazoa; phylum Annelida; class Polychaeta; order Sabellida; family Siboglinidae; genus Lamellibrachia; species Lamellibrachia columna. The sequence continues at coordinate 5,049,149 of OY759261.1, read as the reverse complement.
CAAGAGATATCACCCAACGGCAGCAAAACCAGGTTTCAGATAAAACACTGAACTGTTAAGAGACATAACAACCAAGTACAGCTTCCAGTTGGAACTACCAAACAGATACCAACTCCTGTCCAACCTCATTGAAGACAATGCAACAGTGGAACAAGTGTGGCAACAAAGCAAATCAGCATGGAAAGAAACATGTGACTAGATACTCGGTAAGAGAACAAGACAACACAAACACTGGATTTCAGCCGAAACCTTGGGAAAGGTAGCAGAAAGGAAGCAGAGAAAGCAACAGTAAACAACAACAAAACAAGAGCAGTCAAGACAGAAGTACACCGCGTATATACAGAAGCCAACAAAGAGGTAAAAAGAAGTGTAAAACATGACAAGAAAGACTTTGTGGAGAGACTGGCCGGCCAAGCTGAAGAAGCCGCAGGACAAAGAAATCTTAAAGAATTGTATGACATTACACGGAAACTAACGGGTAAACGTCGTAAAGATGAACAACATGTTATGAACAAAACTGGACAGGTGTTGACAAACCAAGTATATCAACTCATCCGATGAAAGAGGAACTACTAAACTGACATTCACCTGATGAACCTCCAGATATACCTCAGACTGAAACACCACTTTGCATCAACACCGACAGACAGACCATCAAAACAGGAAATCAGGAAAGCAATCCTGCAGTTGAAGAACGGGAAAGCCCCAGGCCCAGAAGGGATTCCACCAGAAGCAATAAAGGCTGATATAGAGGCATCAGTGGACTGTCTTTAGCGGCTCTTCGGGGAGATCTGGGTTGAAAAAGAGATTCCAGAGGATTGGAGACTTGGCCACCTGTTCAAACTCCCCAAGAAAGGCATTTTAAAAGACTGCAAAAACTGGCGGGGCATCACATTACTGTCAATACCAGGAAAACTGTTCAACAGGATTCTTCTGGAAAGAATGAAAACAGAGGTTGACAGGCTACTGCAGGAGGAACAGGCTGGCTTTCGGAAGGAGAGGTCATGCACGGACCATATAGCTACTCTACGAGTGATCATTGAACAGTCCCTGGAGTGGAATTCTCCTCTCTACATCACTTTCATAGACTTCAAAAAAGCTTTCGATAGTGTCGACCGTACAGCCCTTTGGAAGTTACTTGCACATTACGGTATCCCGGAAAAGATCATCAGACTGATCCGTACAACTTATGAACCATCCACTTGCAATGGCTCCTTCACTGAACCTTTCTCCATATTATCAGGGGTCCGCCAAGGATGTCTGCTGTCTCGATTTCTGTTCCTGCTGGCAATTAACTGGATTATTGCATCAACAATAGAAGGCTGCCCGCGGGGAATCCAGTGGAAACTATCTACACAGCTATAGGATATTGACTTTGCAGATGACATTGCAATACTTTCACACCATCATGACAACATGCAGGACAAGACGACATCACTGTATGAGTCTGCTGCAAAATTGGGTTTGAAGATCAGCAAAAAGAAAACCAGAACTATGAGAGCAAATCACGTAAACAAGAATGGCATCCAGTTGAGAGGTGAGGACATAGAGGACGTGGACAGTTGAGGGGTGAGGACATAGAGGACGTGGACAGTTGAGGGTGAGGACATGGACAGTTGAGGGGTGAGGACATAGAGGACATGGACAGTTGAGGGGTGAGGACATAGAGGACGTGGACAGTTGAGGGGTGAGGACATGGACAGTTGAGGGGTGAGGACATAGAGGACATGGACAGTTGAGGGGTGAGGACATAGAGGACATGGACAGTTGAGGGGTGAGGACATAGAGGACGTGGACAATTGAGGGGTGAGGACATAGAGGACGTGGACAGTTGAGGGGTGAGGACATGGACAGTTGAGGGGTGAGGACATAGAGGACATGGACAGTTGAGGGGTGAGGACATAGAGGACATGGACAATTGAGGGGTGAGGACATAGAGGACGTGGACAGTTGAGGGGTGAGGACATGGACAGTTGAGGGGTGAGGACATAGAGGACATGGACAGTTGAGGGGTGAGGACATAGAGGACGTGGACAATTGAGGGGTGAGGACATAGAGGACGTGGTGCAGTTCACATACCTGGGAAGTGTTGTGAGCAGAGACGGTGGCACAGACCGAGACATCAAAAGCATAATAGGGAAAGCCAAAGCAGCGTTTAAGATTCCGAGACCCATTAGGACTTCACAGGTCATCTCCGTCAAGACCAAGCTTCATATTTTTAACACCAATGTAAAGTCATTCCTTTTTTATGCATAATATTATAAAACCTGGTGCATAACAAAGGCCTTAACATACAAAGTGCAGACTTTCAATACCAGATGATTGAGGGTCATCCTTCACATCAAATGGCAGGACAAAATCACAAATGAAGAAATCTGGAGAAGACCAGGACAAGGAAAAGCAGAAGCCCAGATCAAGAGAAGAAAGTGGGATTGGCTGGGCCACACCCTGCGATAACCAACGCCCAGCGTGGTACGCCATGCTCTAAAATGGAACCCACAAGGGAAACGGAAGAGTGGAAGACCCCGCTCTACTTGGAGAAGGTCTGTGGAGACTGAAGGGCGGACATTGGGACACTGCTGGGGTTAGCTGGAAGTTTTGTCCCGAGACAGGGCCAAGTGGAGGAAGCTTGTGGTCGACCTATGCTCCACACGGAGTACAAGGGTGTAAGTCAAGTCATAATGGTATATTGTGTGTTAAAGAAGTGCCCTCTCCAGATTGCTAATTTTACAGCTTAAGTTTGAAGCCATTTTTTAGGAAATGTATGTACCGTGATGCTCCTAAAATGTCAGTGTTAATGTAATATCATTACATAGTGTTGGAAAATAACATGAACCAAATAATTTGAATTTTGTTTTTGTTTTTTGAGGCTGCGTGGAACTAAAAGTGTACACTTTACGTGAAAATGCCCCTAGACACTAAATAAATGTAATCACTTTTTAACATATTTTCATGACTCTTATAAAATTGTGATAAACCAGAAAATAAAATGTATAAAATGCATATAATATGCAGGGTTGTATGGTTTATGCCACACGTCAGCAAATACCACTATAAACCACCTTTCTATTATTTAACAATAAATATAAGAAAAAGTGCATTATTATCAATGAAATGTAATTAGGATTAATTTCATATTCGTCTGTATCAATATAAATAATACCAGGGATAATCTCTGATAATATAAGGTCACTCTGGGTGGCAAAAATCAAAATGAGATTTACATACCTATATATTTTTGGAAACTTTGGAATCTAATGACTACAAAAATTAATGTTTCCATTTGCCCGTAAACATATAAAATGGTGCTACTCACAACATGATTATTGTGATCATTGATGTAGTTAACTATTCTGCACTGTGTGTGAACCATATATGGTGTGTTGCTCTTACGCTAGGAATAAACGGCATAACGTAACACCGTCAGTACGTTCCATTAACTTGTTATATGTCCTAAGTAAAGCTTCTATACCATGATAAGATACATGCATCTCAACTAAGAAACGTGACGTTCATTAAGTTCCTTATTACATATCAATATAGGTGGCCACGATGTATGCTTTTCTGTGTATTCAACCACTGTGCTTCGTATGGAAGAGTGAGACACCTAAACATGCTGGCCTCGCCACGTCAATGTGTCACTTGACTGGACCGAAACAACTACTCAACGTGCTGAATGGCACAAGTAAATTTTCCACATTGGAAGAAATTGAAGCAGTTGATACCAGCCTGGCAGTGGAAGTCATTGCCAAGTCCAATATGTTGGGTGTCGTCACTCCATACAACATCTGGCCAGGTAAGTTTTTGTACATTAAAGCTGCATCCTCAAATGGTTCAGCCCATCGTGAATCCGGTTCACTTATGTCAACATGTGTAGTGTGTGACTGGTTTAATTAATGTGCACAGTGTGTTTAGTAAACAAAAATTGTTTTTGTTCAAATCATCGAAAGAATTGACTTCAGTCATTAGATCTGGTAAGGATCAAAATAGTGGATACCCAGAATAGTAAGCACTGTTCGAGTCAATGCCAATCGTGGGCGTCACTTCAATCCTCTCGCCGATCACATGACAAAGTTAGAAATTTCACCAAGGGTGAAAAATCGTGACTTTTCAGTATATATATATTTCGATATTTCGATGCTTGAACAAGCATTAAGTAATTTAATAGTTTGTGAGGTTATTTCACAAAAACTACATACAAAAGTTGCACAAACAAGCAAGCAGGTTTCATTTTTCACAAACTTCATTGGAAATGAGACTAGCAAAAAAATCAAATTATTGAGGCAACTTTAACAAAAAACATTAGATGGTAAACACATAACCCTGGCAACGCTTGTGTTGTACCAAAAGGGACAATTTGGTCCACTACCACAGATGAAGCTCTTTGTGGCTCACTCACGGAAACAACGTACACAGGACACTTATGTGGGATACCAAATAATGGCTGATTTGTTCCCGATACGTCTCCCAATCTCAGAGCCACTACTCGCAGCCTGTGTCATAGATGCTATGGTCCAAGTGGTCAGGTCTGGAGGTGCAAAGACATTAGCATACTTGGCCGACAATTATTTTGATATCATTTTAGCACTTCTGAAAGTATATAGCTTGACATCCAGAGGGCCAACAAGAGTTACTAGACCAGATGGTCATGGTTGGAGCTACAGCAAAAAGGGAATCAGCCCACCCATCTGACTTATGTTCAGATGTAACTAGCCACACGTTCCTTAGATAAGATGCATGCATCTCATCAAAGTACCAGGCATATAAGCTTTACACAGGACATGTAACAAGTTAATGAAACATACCAGCAGTATGTTATGCCATTTACCGTGTTGTTCCCAATAGATGCGCAGTGCGCGAGTGCGAAGGCTTGGGTGCGCGTCTATTAGTTCTCAAACGTGGCCCAAATCATGGGCTGCCGCTATGGGTGAAATCAGCCTCTAAATCAGACTGGTAGCTAATCCACAGTGTGGCGCCACAGTGAACTATGTGAAGAATGCAGGGCGCTTCTACGGAATAACTCAGGAGCCATGTCATTAATCACCAATCTATTTCATAACTAGCCTTGTTTTGCGTGATGTATTGATGTATTTTGGCCAATCTGCATGTGCTTCGAATTGTTTTGATGGTGCTAAATAAACTTCATGTAAGCCTACAATGAAGTGTTGCGTTGTTTGTTTTGCACTTAGCAAAGATGCAGTCTCAGCGCATCTACCAAAGCAAACGACACTCGATCGACACACTACAACAACACACGAGACAGACACTGAAAAAGCACGTTTATTTTGTAATTCCAGACAAACAATGTCAGCCGGCTACCACTCGATTCTTTGAGCATCATTAAATAGACAATTCAAACTTGCACGCTTTGCTGATGGTGAGTGAGCGATAAAATAAATAAAAGCTAGTCCTAGTATTTCCACACACGTCTGGTGAAAGCCGCCAGTAGTGGTAACAATGTGGTGCCACATTGCGGCTAAAAACACACTATGAATTATTTCTAAAGAGTCCACAAGGTGACGTCAGCCGCAGTAGTACTGCTGTCATTTGCGTTTAGTGGTTTAGTGTGCCATCACTCCTTAAAATCTATGTTTTTGCGCATGGTTTCACTTCTCAAAAAGGGGTGTGTTCATCTATTAGGTAGTGCGCGTCTACAGGGAACAACACAGTATTTCTGACGTAAGAGTGACACGGATTTTGGTGAATGCCGGAAATAAATGGTTCACAAACAGCGCGAATGATCAATGATCACAATAGTCATGTTGTAAGTAACACCATTTGATTCTTATGCCCAGAAAGTGTAGGTTTAGCTGTTAAAACAAGGTTGCTTAGATTCCAAGATACTGACAAATACAGGTAGTCAATGGTGACCATTTTGAAAATTCAACATGTCACCATATATGCTTATGGGTAAATAGAAACATTAATTTTTGCAGTTAGTACATTCCAAAATTTCCAAACATATATAGGTACGTAAATATCTAAAAACACTGAATGAAACTTTAAACACGGAAAAGTGAACCGGGCAATGACCTGGTTATTGTGGTTTGGGTTAGGGGAAGCGAAACATCCATATTTCTCTTCAAACGCCATCAATTTCAACACACTGCTTTCCTAGAAAACAGATATATGCAGCTAGCAGGTCTAATAGCATTACCAACTTGTGGCTCATACTAGTGCAGTACTGTTGAATTATATTAACAGAATAGGCCTAACAAGCATATATTAAACTTGAAAAAAAATTGGGACATAATTTTTTTTTAAAGAATTTGTTTAAGCGTACATAAAAATGTGTTTCTCTAGACAATAAGGTAACTGTTTAACACTAGTGGTGTCATTTGGTGTCTAGTGTAGAACAGCTGAAACGTGGTGCCAACTGTTTAACACCAGATGGCGACACTTCAGTTGTTCCACACTAGTCAAATTACAAACATTATGGACCCTGCTCATTACGAAAGGGGGTGTATGCTAATTAGGGCATGTACGCTTAATATGTCGAATAGGGTACATATTTTACGTGCAAGTTTGTTTTTATTATTATCATAACGTATATATATATATATATATATATATATATATATATATATATATGTGATTATTAACTGGTTCAGTAGCAATACAATAACTAATATTATAGAAACATGTTAACAACAATTATTAAATAATCTGGGCTATCTGGGTTGAGGGAAACACTTCTTAAATTGTTTTATTTTATCATTGCATACAAAAAACTGCATGTTAACATTTGAGCTGCCTGATGAACCCATTTGCTAGAGATATAGCCATTGTTATTGTACAAAAGGTACTTACCCTCTGGCAATAAAGTAATCTTTTGACTGGCACATGCAGATCTTGTCCGTGATGGTCTGTACCAACTTCTTTGGGTGCTGTAGACACAACTCTTCCAGCTTCTGTAGTTTCTTCTTCCATCGAATGTTTTCACTCACCCATTTGCATTGCAAGGGCTAAAAGAAATGTGTAACGTCAACTTAGAAACAAATTACATTTGCTATATATTTAGGTAAACCAAATACAAGAATCAAATCATAGTTCACCATGCTGTTTGATTGGTTTTTAGATGTTTGACACATCATCACCAATAGTCAAACAGGGCATGGACAAAGGCCTACTGGACAAAGCTCCACAATCTAAATACTTATTAAATATTTCATGCAGATAATACCAAATAATAAGGTTGAAGAATGAAGGGTATATGAACAGAAAGAAAAGTCAAATACAACAATCAGGTGGGATGCATCAAAAGTAAACATTTCAGCTGCAAGGGTACAGTGATAACAAATGCTGAAGTATAACTGTACATTTTATGCATTCTCTAGATAATTTGACATGTTCTATTTCTTTTCTAATATATGAAACACGTATAGGGGAAGGCAGTGTTAGTTGAGCAAATGGGTTAGTTGAGCCACCCATGTTTCCCAGGAAACTACAGCAGATACGGTTACTTGGTACGACCCAGTGATTCTACATGTTGTTTGAACACGTTTGAAATACATACTTTGTCACAGCGGTAGGAAAATGTAAGTTAAAAGTATGTTTTTTGATGTGACTAGACTTTATTGTCTGTGCGCTTACAAATGGTTTAACAATGCACAGGGAAGAACATTATTTTACATCCTTCATGCATTAATGAGAAGTTAATTAAAAAAGCTTAATTGTCAAAACGCGGCTAGTCAAGCCACGCAAAGCCCAAGGGAGGGTTAGTTGAGCAGTGGTTAAAAACGAAGATGAGTAAATTTCTTTAATTACTCCAAAATATATCATGGAATTCATCTTTCTGAGCAAGCTGGGACGTTGGATAGCTAGTTTTAGCTACAAAGCAACATATCAGCAGTTAGTTATACTGGTGGCGATGGGTCAATAAGTTCATATTAATTGTGTTGACATACTAATTAAGTGTGTTGACTTGTCAGTGATATGTTGTCTTCATTGTGTAGATGTGTTGGCAGAGTTGTTCTAACATTTGATCTGGTTGGTTGACCTCAGCATTACACGAGTATGCCAGCAGATTCCTCTGCACCCTCAATTGGACGATTAGTTCGCTTCAAACTGTGTAGAGTCACCATTCTCTATCGCTCAGATCATTTGGCCATTTCAGATGCTGTGTTGTCTGAATATGGCATTCCATATTTGATGGTAAATTCAGTTTTGAAATGATTCCGTAGCTTACTTGGGACATAACGTAAATCCCGGCATACACGTCATGATGCGACTGGTCTGTGACAACTTTTTGAGTCGCCAACGAGTTTGTCGTGTATGCACTCTCACGACGTGGCACTTTAGTCAAAGACAGTTTTATCCAGTTTTTGTCGTGTTGTGGAATATCAAACATGTTTGACATTAAAGACAAGTTATCGGGGACAAATCGTCGCTGACGAGTCATGTCGTGACGTGTATGTTGGTACATACTCATCGGTGACTTGTCAGTGCCAGGTTTTCTGCCTCCTGAAATGGTTTGAGGCCCTTGGCCAATCAGGAGCCTCACCATAGTGTCTGTAAAAAAACTTAAATGGCGCAGTTTGAGTGGAACGTTGAATGCGAGGAAAAGCTAATTGATTGGTGGCAGGTGAGGCCATGCTTGTATGACTAGAGTTCAAAAGAATGATTGATGACTTTGGCGATCTTTTACTTTCTGACCTAACCATGAAAATGACCACCTAGAGCACCCAAACTTCTCCTCATATATCTACTATACATATACACGTCACGTGGCCAAAAAAGTACATTAACTTTCTCAAAACAATCAACATTTACAAAAGAATTAAACCAAAATATCGCCCTCTCCTACGGCGCCTACACGTAGCGCCAAGGCTACCGTAAAATCGATGCATATGACAAGGCGTCGTTCAGTTTCACCAAAACTCTGTGCGGGGTGCTGCTGATTGAAATCAAACATAGTACAATTGTGTATTTCTGTTTTAGCTGTGCGTGGGTGCGTGCGTGCTTCATTGCTTGTAATTATGTATAACTCAGTATTATTTGTAGTTTTGCTATACGTGACATGTCATGTTCTTAGATAATTAGTTTTATTCATATTATCATCAGATTGTGTTATATTTTTTAGATGTATTTTTTATTCAGAATGGACTTTATCCTGATTTACGGCGCTATTTTAATACCAATTGCTTTTTAAATACAGTAATTACGTTGGCACCAGTATTGACGCATAATTTAAAGCGTACTGTTGAATCTAATACAAATGACCTAAAAAAAATATTATTATTACTTTGTCACAAAATGTGTTACTAGTATGTATCTGTTGGTACCACTGATTTCTTTAGAAATCAGAGGTTGTTACCTCCCATAATCAGTATTAAGTTAAACACAAAATAAGACACATGCGCATAGATTGCAGCATATAACGCATTCTTCAGGAAAAGTAGCGTTTTTATTCAGCATGTAGATGTTTTATACATAAAAAAATAGATTATTAAAAGAGCATCACTCCCAGACATCACTCAATATTAATACATGTAATCATCACCATTAATTTAATTTAATTTACAATACCTTCAACTTATAACATTTTACTCGTTGCAGAACACATGCACGCACGCACGCACACATATATATATAATAATAATAAGTACATGCTTAAAATACATAGTTTATGAAATTAATGAGTTAAATTAATTAGGTAAACTTGATGCACGTGTGTATATATATACAGTCGCGCCTCGTTATAACGCGGATTCGGATATAACGCGGTCGGTCGTGGACCCCGATTTTCTGCCGCCAGGGGAAAATGCCAAATGGGCCTGCTTAAACCTACTTAGAATTGCTTTGACAATTCTCAAGAAACATTAGGCGAACAATATCAATGAACGAGTACCAAGTCAACGTGTTGTTTGTTTTGCGCTGTCGCCGACATCAATCGCTGTCGCTGGCAAAAAAAAATGGCTTCGTTTCGACGTTTGTAAATTGCAATTGAGATTCACAAATACGCCTCGCGTAAGAATCAGATAAACAGTTTTAAATGCATTTAGTATGCAATACCAACATAACACTTGGGTGAAATGACATGCTTCCATCACATCGTAAATTTAATTGTTTTCGCGACGTGAAACTAACATGCCAAATTACTAACCCAAGGCTCTACCGGTGCGCGAAAAAACGAATTCATCAAATGCATATGAAACGATGAATCAATGTTAAGTGGTGCGTAATAAATTTATGCTACGGTCGAGATCGGTTGAAAGATTATTAATTCTACCTATTGTCGTTTTATGTGCTTTATTAGCTTATATACTACGTTTGTCAAATCATATACGTTTTCGGCTGCTCAGATCCAGGTTATTATTTTCGATTCGTAGACCTATTGGTCGAGTACATCATCATCATAATAAATCTATTCCATAACGGTATACGTACGTGTTTTATTCAGTTCAAGAATCAACAGGGTGTGACATTTAAAAATAATACACGCTGATGCTAGTATAATAAGTTCCATAAACTGCATGTTGGCGTATAAGACTGCAAGCACACAGGGCTTCAACAGCATTCATGGACTTGGTGCAGCGGGCGGCGATCGCTGTTGTTTAGTAGCTCCCTGATGGCAGATATGGGAACACCTAAAGGCCGGCGCACACGAGAGCTATCTGCTGAGCCAACAGCCACGCGTGGCTGTCAGCTCAGCTGATACCTCTCGTGTGCGCTGCGGTTATCGTGAGCAATGCGCCACGCGAGGCGGTGAGCAAAATATCTATCGTGTTTAATATTTTTCGCCTCGCGCGTCCAAAGTCTCACCGTCTGCGGGGCGCGTAAGCTACGTGCTGAGCTGCAAAAATCAACTGGCCAATAAAAATCCGTAGAGTTTACGTCATTTCAGAAATGGCGACTATATACCAGCGAAATTGTGAACGACGTCCTTTTGGAGGATAAACTTGCCAAGATTACGTCTCCTCTTTTTATAAGTGGATCCACCAACGCCAATATGGTGCTAAACGAATTGACGTTCAGTCGATGAAACTGCCAAAAACGTGTCGGGATCCTCAGCGTTTACTTCTCTAATCAGGTTTGCATATACACCTTGTCCCTGACGTCTTAGAATCCAATCCCTGGCCCACGTCGTTCGGCATGCCGCTCTCCAACGACGACGACGACGTCATAGCAACAACAGGAACAGAAGATCTGTCTCATCATCCGAACACGCCGTTTTTAGCAAATCACGTGATTAAAATGTAGTCATATGACTTGAAATGTAGTGGTTAGCTCAGCACTTTACTCATCGTGTGCGGTGAAACGCGCCTAGAGCTATCAGCGGAGCCAACAGCCGCGCGTGACCGTTTGCTCAGCTGATAGCTCTCGTGTGCGCCGGCCTTAACGCGCCTCGCGTACAGCGCGGTCCGAAGTCGTGGACCCCGACCACCGTGTTATAACGAGGCTCGACTGTATAATTTTATGTATATATATGTGTGTGTGTGTATATATATATAAATATATATATATATATATGTATGTATGTATGTGTGTATGTATGCATGTATATATATATATATACAAGTAATACAAAAACACAGAAATACATAATATATATATATATATATATAATATGATGCTAATTTGAATAAAACTAATTATCTAAGAATATGACATGTCATATATAGCACACGGAAAAAATACAAGTAATACTGAAACATATACATAATTACACGCAATGATGCACGCACAAATAAAACACAGAAATACATAATTGTAATATCAGCGCCTCCGTACAGAGTTTCGGTTAAACTTAACTACGCCTTGTCATATGCATCGATTTTACGGTAGCCTTGGTGCTATGCGTATGCGATGGCGATGTTTCGGTTTAATTCTTTTTTAAATTTTGATCGTTTTGAGAAAGAAAACGTACTTTTTTGGTCACGTGACATGTGTATATGTATAGTAGATATATAAGGAGAAGTTTGGGTGCTCTAGGTGGACGTTTTCATGGTTAGGTCAGAAAGTAAAAGATCGCCACGGCTTTCCCTTCTTGCCGACGATGCCATACAACAATGTATGAGCAGTTCAAGGCCAGATCTCTCCATTGCACCAGGAGTGCATGCATCAACATGTCGCCAATGCGAGTCGCGTCATGACATGCATGACCACACCAGCAAAGGTGTCGGGCGACGAGTCTGAGAAAAATTGTCGTGTCGTGATGTGTATGCCAGGCTTAAGACAATCCTCACCTGGTTCTCTTCCCTGGTCGTCAGTGGTGCAGCAGCCATTGTGATTATCTGGAAAGTGGCAATACCAGTGATAAGTGAATGTTTCTTCTATGTAGCAAGAACCATGCATGTTAAGTCTCCCGGATTCGCCAGAAGATTCTCCCGGATTTCTAATGAAACAAAAAATATTTTTGTGTAGCTTCAGTTAACAAAAGATCGCCAATCCCTCCTTTTACCCACAACAGCAAGGGCTATTTCAATTAAATTTTATGCAGAGTCGGCTAAATAGTATCCCTGTGCCTTGCTTGTTGCACTGTTTATAATTTGCATTAAACGAATGATTCCCCCATTATTGCTCATCGATATACAATCCGTTGAATATCCCTTTTAATAATGCTCATTAATACATCTCCACTTTATACATGTTCTATTTAATTAATATATGTTTGTTCATTGTCACGACCGGAGAACTTTATGAACGAAAAAACATATTTTTAAAATAGGTTTCACAAATCACAAAATGCCTCCATCACCTAGGATCTCAAATGCCTTCATCACCCAGGATCACAAACTTTGAAGAAAAGAAAATGCTTCAGTTCTAGCACTGCCACTAAATATTATGTTAGCTGCGTGTGTACTAAAATATGTAGGCTACTGCGAGTCAGTTATGAATTTATGTGACAGCGGCGCATAAAGGATTTTATGCGAGATGACAAGGCAATGAAGGCGATTTGAGGTTAGACCTTTTATGGTAGAGAGAGTATTGGCCTAATTACTCGCTCACGCGTATGGATACACCAACCACGTGACCTAGAGCCAGCCTCACTCGATTTCCAAGTTAGCTTGTGTCGTTGTGAGACCTTTGCGCTGCAAATATTTCCGAATTTCTATTGTTACTGATTATTCGTTATCGCTGAATTTGTTGATTTTATTGCAAGATCAGTTTTGTTGTTCGGTTTATTCCGATGCGTTTGAAAAATCCCACCCTCCCTCCCTAATATTGTGTTAACAGTTGTTACCCAGTTTTATCTAATAAATCAAGTGGTGCATTATGTAGGGATACACTGTGAAACACTGTAGACAGAGAGGTAGTTCACAAAGTTTTTGAATTTTTTTGACGCTTTTCCCTGTTATAGTTTGGTACACGAGGTTCTGCATTAACGCTTTTCCCTCCTCTAAGTTTTCAGTAGTCTACACAGGGTTTTTAGTGCGGGTACTTTTTACGAGTACATTTGTGTGGCTGTTTGGCCCTACCTCTCGGTCTGATGTTTTAGTAGTTATTGGTTGACTAATGTCTAGATATGTAACACCTTTATACATTGTGTGTTGTGTTTCCATAATGTTCATTATGAATTGTTCAAGAATGTTGGGTGGTTAGCCCACTATTTTCATTTACCATGTTTGGCTGGGAGATCGAGTACCCCAGCCTTTCTGTTTGTACATGTATGTGTATGGTTAATTCACGGTGGAGTGACCCCCACCGATACCATGTGAATTGTATATAAGTCAGTAGTGGTACAGATAGTACTGGTAGTGGGTAGCTGATAGGCATGATTTACTAATTATGTGTAAACACCTTTTGGGGGCCGGCATGCTTGCTGAGATTATTGGATGTATCTTATTTTGATGGTGTATGCTTGCCTAATTTCATGCTCCTTAATTAATAAATCTAAATGTAATTCTTTGGCCTATTTCAATCTACGCTGGACTTGTGTTGTTATTTTGCATAAAAGGCATTTTTGTTGTACGGTAATATATTCCAGGAGTACAACAAATTGTTTTATTCCTAGACCATCTGAGTAGTAAACATTTATTTTATAATTACTAGTCCACAAATTTTCTATTGCCACAATGTTTATATTAACATGTCAGTGTACCATTTAATAGTACATGTGCAATGTATTGGGAACTAAAGCTGATCTAGCGTACTTTTTTATGTGTGGCGAGGATGTGAAATACTCCGATTTACACACGATTCTCCAAGAATCTGAGACCCTCTGATTTACGCATAAATCTCCAGCATTTGCATTTCTGAAACTTAACACGTATGCAAGAACATGCAAGAACATGCAGGACATGATCAGTTAACAAAGTGATGATCAGTTAACAAAGTGATGATCAGTTAACAAAGTGATGATCGTATGCAAGAACATGCAGGACATGATCAGTTAACAAAGTGATGCCAACTTGTCGTACTTTTACATTTATGGAGTAAAGTGGAATGGAGAATATTTTTTCTATACTAGGCTAGTTTTTGGCAGCCGTTCCAGTAAAAAAATGTTTTACTGGCTTTCACAAGCGATTTATTGATAGCCCAGCATAACTATGGAATTAAGTTTATGTTACATTTGTTAGACGACTTTCTAACGATAGATCTACCCAATGCCATGGCAGAGAGAACAATGGCTCTGCTTACCTTGGTATTTAATAGTATCGTAGGGTTAAGTAATATATTTACCCACTAGAGGGCACCCAGTATAAACATCTTTTAATTACCCACTAGAGGGCACCCAGTATAAACATCTTTTAATTACCCACTAGAGGGCACCCAGTATAAAAGGAGGGGACATGGAGGGAGGAGGTCTTCTTCCAGGTGGGTTTTTAGTCGGTGGTTGTGAGGAAGACTCTCGGGCAGGGTACATGCTAGGTTAGGACGTGTGTAGATATAGCACTCGCTTTTTGTAACTTATTTCACATATAAGATTCTCCAAATTTTACTTAGCTGCTACTATTTTATAAGACAGCTATTTTATCTTGTGTTAAGATTTGTTGTTTGCATTTGTTATAATAAAGAGATATGTAAGAGGTGATTGCTGCATGGTTTTGATCACTATTAAACTACTTAACAGAGACCTTAGTCGTAAGCTGTTCTATTAAATATAATCCCCCATCCCCCTGTTGGCTGTGAAATGGGAGCAGTACAACAATTGGTGGAGAATCCGTGGTTTTTATTAAAAAATTTGGGTACCTTTTGGTAACGCACGTGGTTGAAAAATTGGGCTGGAATATTCGAATACTTCATATTCAGTGGTAGGATTATATATATATATATATATATATATATATATATATAATTACGCATTACCTGAACCGAGTGCTATACCTACGCAATAGAAAACCCACCGCATCGTGGTGTTAACGAACACAAGACGGACGGACCAGCTAAAAATACGCGAGGGACGAAATAACGCAACATGGCGTCGGCCTAGACGAGCGAGGCATGGCCAGAGCACGTGGCCGGAGACGGGCTGGCAGCAGCGATGGACGCGATGATCGCAAAACTGCAGCAAGTGTCCTTTCCAGCTGCACGAACGAACTGCGTTCATCGGTACCACCAATGACGTGGAGAGCTGGCTGCAGCAATTCGAGCGATATGCGAGGCTGCAGCAACAAACGAGCAACCAATACACTGATATGTTTGCGTTCCACATCACGGGAATTGCGCTGAGCTGGTATGTGATGTTGCCAGACAGCGTAAAGATTAACTGGACGGCATTGAAAGAAGCCTTTCGAAAAAGTTTCGAAATTTCGCAGCAGGCACGATGGCATCAAGAGCGTGATCTCTACAACCTCAGACAACACCCGGGGCAGACAGTCGCAAGTTTCACGGCTGACGTATTACAGGCGGTCGGTGGCTTGCAGCTTTCCGAAGCCCAGAAAGTGCGAGTCATTCTGGGAGGACTTCATTCCACCGTGACGCCCTTTGTTGAACAATCGCGGCCGCAAACAGTGGATGAAGTCTTACGATGTCCCGCAGCAGTCAACGGCATGACGGCGCCGACAGTACTGGTGTCCGACGAGCAGATTGCTACCGTGGCATCCCTAATTGAGCAACGGCTCTTAGGTCAGATGGCTTCGGCAGATGTGGCACATTATCATGGCGATCGTACGACATCACGTTACCAACAAGAGAACCGAGACTCGTTATGAGGAAGTGGACAGGTGGCACGAGATCGTGGATACGGGCTGCAGATAGCATCGCCTGGAACGTGGATATGGGACAAGACGACAGCAGAGAACGGAGGACTGTGCATGTTGCGGTAGGTGGTGTGCCGGAAACAAACAAAAATTTCCAGCCTACTTTAAACGGTCTTCTTCCAGGTGGGTTTTAAGTCAATGGTGGTGAGGAAGGTTCTCGGGCAGGGTACATGCTAGGGTAGCTGCTACTATTTTATAAGACAGCTATTTTATCTTGCGTTAAGATTTATTTGTTTGCATTTGTTATAATAAAGAGATATGTAAGTGGTGATTGCTGCTATTAAACTACTTAACAGAGACCATAGTCGTAAGCTGTTCTATTAAATATAATGCCCCATCCCCCTGTTGGCTGTGAAATGGGAGCAGTACAACAATAGGCTACGTGCCCCAATTGCCCCGCATAAGACTGTGGGACCTACTGTACAGTTGCAGTATTTAGGGATAATCCTCAACACTGAAAGAATGGAAGCCAGGTTGCCTGATGACAAACTTAGCAAGATAATCATTATACTGGACATGTTCAAAAATAAGCAAAGTATTTCAAAGCGGGAGCTGTTGAGTTGACTCACGTTGATCTCGGCCCCTGGCGATCTCGGCTCGTCGATCTCGGCCCGTGTTGACTTCGGCCCACGCCGATGTCGGCCTACCTATTGCCCGGCCCACCTATTTAGTTGTTGATTAGATAGTTGTTCCCCCGTTGTTCGTGGTGTTGGGGGATATGTGTAAAGATATATGTATATTATTTATAAAGAAATAAAATGTTACACGGATGTTTACCTGTTTTTACGCTTTACCACGTCGATGTCGGCCCACGTCGATCGGCCCACATATTTTAATGAAGTTATTCGCGCAGTTGTCATTCTTGTAGTAAATTAACTGGAACTTATTTTATAGGCATTTAAAATTGAATTAGAATAATCAAAACCATTTTTAATAAAGTCAATTAAGGCCCTATAGTAATCAGCTTGGTGCTCTTGCATTGTTTCGTTGAGCAGATCCTTTCATGCGATGTGTCCTTGATTTGTGTGCAGTACAAATGTGTTGAGGCCTTAGTCATTTCCCTGCTGCTCTGGCATTGTTTCGTTGAGCACATATGTTTGCGTTGTTTGTCTTTGATTTGTGTGTGGTAAGAACGTGTGGAGTCGGCAAAGACATTAGTCATCGGCTTAGTGCCCGTGCATTGGTTCAATGAGCAGCTCCTTTCATGTTATTTCTCTTAGATTTGTGTCTGTTAAGAAAGTGTGAAAGCCATAGTAATCGGTATGCTGCTCTAGCATTGTTTCATTGAGCAGATGTGTTTGTGTTGTTTGTCTTTGATTTGTGTGTGGTAACAACGTGTGGAGTCGGCAGAGGCATTATCAATCAGCTTGGATTAATTACTTACAGATTGTTTCCTTTTTTTGTCTTTGATTTGTGCATGATAAGAAACTATGCAGGCCATATAGTAATCGGCTTGCTGATTCAGCATTTTTTCATTGAGCAAGTCTTTGTTTGAATAACGACATAGCCGTTATACGGTCTGCTTGTTTACTGCATCCAGGCTATAATTAAAACCTGAATTTGTGTATATAAATGTTTTCAAAAGGGAAATATTTTACACCCGGAGACTGGTCCCCTTTTGAACAAGTTGAATGTAATACAAAAAGCTTCAGACATCTGCAGTATCTAACTGTTAATTTAGGTAGTGGTAAATAACACCAGCCCTGAATCCTGATTAACACCAGTATATGTGCACCTGTGAGGTACAGATGCACCAGTGAGGTACATATGCACCAGTGAGGTACAGATGCACCAGTGAGGTACAGGTGCACCAGTGAGCAGTCCAATGAATACATCTTGAAGACAATTTAAAAATATCCTCTCACAATACTCAGAGTGCCTCCCTCGCAAACAATAATATCCACATATAATTTTATAACCCGTTCCCGACTCCCTATTCCGTTATACAAATGGATCCACCAAAAGTACTTGTTCTTAAGTACATTTTTCAATGTACTCACACTGCAAATACCACCAATAATGTAGGGACCTACAGTAAATAATGCTGCAGTAGGTTGTTACAACAAATATGGAATATATGTGTGATTTTGTTTACTTTTGTTGGGAAAGCTGCATTGTCTTTTCGTCTTGCATTAATTTGGTGACTTAACTGCATTTTCTTGGAATGTAACCACCGTTTCTAGAATCCGCCAACCCCGTCACGGGAATTTCCAGACATGAGCTTAAACTTTTCTAGGTGTTCATGATAGCCAATCAGAACGTTAAACGGGGTGTGACTGTTTGAGTAGATGATTACGGTAGCCAATCATGGCTTGGTGCGGGTGTTATGTTTCTATAAATAGTGTGTTACTGTAGTAGAAAGGCTATTTACAACTCATTAGCAATGCCGCCGTTACACCCATGCGTAGAATGCCACAGAAGAGTACAGACAAATTACAAAGCCGTACAGTGCGAATCGTGCGAGAAGTGGTGCCACATAAGATGTGGAACCAGAATAGATGCCACCACATACCAACTGATGGTAGAAGGTAATATTGAGTTACTTTCATCATATATTGATTGACATAATAAAACCTGTTCACGATCTTGCTTAGTGATTCTTGCATGTAGCGCCTCTGAGCTCGGATTCACAACACCAATAACTGTGTGTGTGTGTGTGCGTGTGCGTGCGTGCGTGCGTGCGTGCGTGCGTGCGTGCGTGCGTGCGTGCGTGCGTGCGTGCGTGCGTGCGTGCGTGCGTGCAAGTTGCGTACGCCAGTGACGACGGTACCTTCAAGTTCCTGCGGAAGGTTATGGCGTTGTGCTTTCTGCCAGCACAACACATCACACCAATCTTCCGACGACTGGAACAGGAAGCAACAGCCGCGCTGACTCCGCTTCTACAGTACGTCGGCCGCACCTGGATCGGGAGCAACGTCTGGCCACCAGCATGTTGGAGTGTGTACTTCCAGTCCGTGCGCACGAATAACGACCTCGAGGGCTGGCACACTCGCCTTAACGCCAGGGGTCGTGCTGGCATGAACTTGTACATGCTGGTGGCATTGCTGCACGACGAGTCAAGTATGATCCCTGTCCAGGTGCGGCTGGTGTCCGAGGGAAAGTTGCGGAGGCACCAGAGGAAGGTCTTCGTCGACTTGCAGCGAAGGATCTTTGGGTACTGGGAAGAGTATGAGGGTGGCGACCGCTTTGCCATCCAACTCCTCAGAGCATGTGCCCGTCTCTACGGCCCACGAGTAACGTGTAGACACCGAGTGGGTTCATCGTCATTAACATTCTGTGCAGTACTGAGTGTATATTTAGTGAACTTTATCGCATTTTGTGCAGTTGTTCTACAGTAGTTGATAGTTTTTTAGCAGTGTTTTTTGGTATTATCAGATATGACATTTGTGAAGTGTGTATGAACAATATATACCGAATGTAATACACACACACGCACGCACGCACGCACACACAATGTAATGATGAGTTGTACATATGTATAATTGACAATTTGTACGTTTTTGTTCATAATAAACCACTTGGTATTATGGCATGATTACGTTGTGATTCCTATATAATTACATGTGTACGACTGATATATATATATATATCCGTGCAGCAATTCTTTACACATACCTTTCTCCAAGAAACTAATTTACAATAAATAGTTTACACTTCACATGAATCCACTTATCATAAAATTGGTGGAATGAGTGGGCTGAGATTGACGTGGGCCGAGGTCAACACGGGCCGAGATCGACGGGCCGAGATCGCCAGGGGCCGAGATCGACGGACCCCGTTGAGTTTACTGGGTCACCTAAAGTATTCTACCATAAAGACACATCTAGCAGGCATTAGGTTTGCATATATCAAGGCAGGTTTTCAGGATCCATGCTGTTTTGTAAATGGCCAGCCATTCCTGCATTTGCAAACTATTCTAAAAGCAGTAAAAAAATCGCAGGATAATGTAGTTAAACCCTGGTTACCTATTACAGCAGAAATTTTAAGTAAAATGTGTAATGTTCTAAGATCAGGTTTCTTAGGCCCATATGAAGACTTAGTCCTAGAGATAGCATTCTGTCTGGCTTTCCTTGGATTTTTAAGATGTGGAGAATTCACAAGTCGGTCTAATACTTCTGACCCTCTAACAGATTTGAGTATAGGTGACAAACAGTTTCATATTCATGAAAGGTATTTCACACTTCAGTTGAAAAGATCAAAGACAGATTAATTTCGCAAAGGGTTAACTCTTAAATATTTTGTAAAACAAAGCAGATCATTTGCCCTTTCCAGACTACGATGGCTCTGCTGCAGACAAGGAATGATATGGTAGCTCAGTCACATGACCCTTTGTTTACCACTTTAACAGGGGCGCCATTGACACGCTCTTTCTTAATAGAGAAACTAAAGATGCTTCTTTTCAGTCTTGGTTACAATCCATCGTTGTATAGCGGTCACTCGTTCCAGCTACCACAGCAGCAGCTGCACACATTCCAGATCACATGATACGAACACTGGGCAGATGGAACTCTGATTGCTATTGTTGTGGCACTAACTGCGTGGGTACAATTATAATTGTTTACTCTACATGTATATATATTTTTTTCTTGCATGAGAAGCTACTATGTATTTCAGTATGTGGATAGAACCAACTATAATTGCTTCACAGGTCAAGATTATGAGTAATAATTGTCTTTATGATACTGCAACATGTTGGTTGTTGATTAACAACAAGTCGGTATTATTCTTTTTGGGGTAGCTGGACACCCAGAGGGATGCAGACCCCAGCATCTCTGGTCATGTGACCACAGTCACATGATCATGTAGCTGGCTCAGGACCGCAGTCCAGTCACGTGAAATATCCAGGTCTCGCATCCAGTTCTCATGGTGTCACAGCTGGCCCCAGAGAGATCCGGCCGGACCGTCCCATTTTATTGCCAAGATGAATAATAAATATGAAGCTTTTATTACGAGTCATTGTGTTGTTTTGTCATAAAGTGTAATTTATCAATTGAAAGCTGAGGAGCTTTGAAATTAATGTATATCTACCATTTGGGTAGGCAGAACAGGAAATTAATTAATAAATTAATTAATCAAAAGAACAATATGAAACTGTTTTCAGTGATCATAGTGTGTAACATATTAAATGAAAGCTGTGGAGCTTGGCAATCAATGTATGTATATATATATATATATATATATATATATATATATATATATATATATATATATATACATATATATATATGTATATATACTACCATTTGTGTAGACAGAATATGAAATTAATTAATGAACTAATTTCCTGTTCTGTCTACACAAATTGTAGATATATATATATATATATATATATATATTGCAATGCTCATCAGCTTTCATTTGATATATTACACACTATGATCACTGATAATTATTTCATGTTCTAGTAATTAGTCTTAATTAATTAATAAATTTCTTGTTCTGTGTCTACATTGTCAAGCTCATCAAATTTAATTTATGTTACACGCCATGATCACTATTAACTATTTCATCTTCCATTAATTAACTAATTTTGTAATATTAAGTTTAAATTAAAACATATATATTATATTATAGAGACATACATTCTGAAATAATGTTAATAAAACAGATACACAAAAATGCTAGTATAGTAAACTTAAGGGAGGGGTATATATTCCACGGAGGGGGGGTTACATATTCTATAGCAGTATTTCTATAGAATACATACCCCGGGGTACATATTCTATATAGAATTCATACCCCGGGGTTCATTTTCTATATATAATTCATACCCCAGGGTACATATTCCATGAAGTCCATATCCTATATGACACCAGCATGTTGGCATGGACTATGTAAAACGTAAGAATGTAAAACTGAAAGTGCAAACATACACAGTTGTTGGTATGTGATTAATAAATCGTCATTGATTTGGCCTATTTCACTTGCGTTGTTGTTCTGCTTAAAATGCTAATATCATCTTCTTCTAGATGTACCTAAATAAAGTTATGTTTGTTGAAAGGATTTAGGTAATGCTTTAAGGAATTTATCCCAACTGGCACTACATCCATTATTTCCTTGGCTCGTTTTCCTTAAATGTGCGTGCGTGCGTGCGTGCGTGCGTGCGTGCGTGCGTGCGTGCGTGCGTGCGCGTGTGTGTGTGCATGCAATGCAAACAGAACAAAACATCACCAGACAGAACATACCAGGACAAAATGTCATTTGATAGAACATGCTAAGACAAAATTTCACATGACAGAACATACTAGGACAAAATGTGTTTTCACATTAAAAAAAAGCCATATAATATAAACTAATACATAAACAGACAGATTTCCTGAAATTACCAATCTGAAACAGAATTCGCGATTTGACGTGAAATCACTGAATTTTACATGGAATATTATTCAATTTAGCAATGATTGAATGGCAATATTTCCCACTCACTGGCTTTGTAATTCTAGTATTCTAGAAGCACTATCCAGGAGACACAAAACATTGATCAATTGTGCTAAGTGACTGGGGACGTTTTCTTTGCCTAGTGACTGTGGTGTGGCAGGAAGTGGGAGGCAGGTCCTAACAAATTGTGGGATGTTGTCCTCAAAAACAGGTGGGAGATGGGATCGAGGTTGGCCCCCAAAACATGTAGGGGATGGGAGGTTGAGACCCTTGTCAGACAGGGGGTGGCTGGGCTTTGTCTCAATCTAGTATAAACAATCAGGAGAGGGGTTATTTATATGTATTTAATGGGTAATTGATAAAATAAAGACAAAAACTGACATTCAATCATTGTTCTATTGAATATTATTTCATGTAAAATTCAGTGATCCTGCATCAAATCTCAAATTCTGTTTCAGATTTGTAATTCTGGGAATTCTGTTTGTTTATAGGTATATATATATATATATATATATATATATATATATATATATATATATATATATATATATATATATATATATACATACATACATACACATATATATATATACACATACATACATATATATATATACATATATATATATATATACACATACATACACATATATATACATACATACATATATATATATATATATATACATATATATATATATATACATATATATTAATTTACACTGCTGAAGGGCGTGCCACTTGCGGAGATACAGAGGCCAGTGAAAAATTAAGATGGCTGCCATTTCTATGGCAACATATTTCCATGACAACTATAGTTGCATCTCATTTCATAGAAAGCTATGGACAACAAGTGCGTAAAGTTTCATTCACCTAGTGATACTTATAGACATTGTAATGTTTCAACTGGTATGTACAAACTTTGAATGCAATTTTCTGAATACAAATTTTTTACATTCTTTGTTGCCTATTTTTAGCACATTTATGGTAGTTTTCAACAGAAATCCATGAAATTTCTCACAGTACACAAGGTGCTGAAGGACGTGCCAAAGAGTTTTTTTATAACATGATTCGTTCTCATAGTACACAAAGAGAATGTGCTGAAGGGCATACCATGGGGTTTTCTTTGAAAACATGATTTATTTAAAAAAAAATTACACAAACATTTTGTATGTGCAAACATTTAAATGTGATTTTCTGAGATAATTTATTTTTTATTTTTTACATTCTTTGTTGCCTTTTTAGAATTTCTTGACATTTCTCACAGCATTCGATGAAAGTTTGCTAAAGGGTGTGCCGATGAGTTTTTTATGATTCATTATCAAAAAAATATGTACAAACTTAGATCAGCAACAAATATTTGAAATTGTTTTTATTTTATTTTAGAAGTCTATAATTTTTTTTTATTATCTCCATGGCATGCCTCTTGGGGTTGTGTAATGCACCTGTGTGCCAATTTTTATTGAATTTGAACCAACAGTTGCTGAGATGCCGAGGCCTTTGAAAAGTCAATATGGCTGACGTTTCCATAACAATAACAAGTTTTAAAAATCTAAAAAAATTCAGTTTCTACTTTTCCATTCTTTGTTCCAAGATATTTCAATACCCAGCGTTCAAAAGTAAAAGTTTTTCCCACCAGCCCATCCCTTAATAAGTGTCCATGCTGAATCGTCATTTTAGCTGGTCAATTTTGGGCTTTGTTTTAAAATGTTGAGTGATGTCAGCTGAGAATCTGAACTAATACTGATCCTCTAGCTCTACAAATACAGTCTCCAGATCTATTAGAGTGGACTAGTCCCAGTCTCCCCGATATAGGCCTACATCGGAACTAGTGTCAATGTAAAGACTGAAGTATTAGCAGTCAGCTAATATTAACTCTTATGTAAGTAAAACGACACATGTGTCACCCCCCAGTTCGTAAGTAGAATGAGTAGAATGACATATGACTACGACTGACTGAGACCCCCCTGGAAACAAGCCTAGATCCGCCCCTGCAGCTGAAGACATCAACTAGTACAGCTGCAGACATAATTTACAAGTCACAGCACTTGTTGAAACATGAATGTCTTAACAATTTCTATTACCACATATTTCTTATTGTTTTCATGAAAATGTTTATCAAGTTCATTAACTTTCTTATTGTTTAAATAAATAGCTATATAAACCACTCTTTGAATTGCCTACCTACATTTGCGCACACATGCACGCACACAAAGCAAAGGGCAGACAAAAGTGTGAGTATACAGCTAGACATGAAACCAGCATTTTGTACTGCTAGCTTAATTTAATTGATACTGGTCTAAACTTGCACAAAGATCTGTTATTCATTCACAGCTCAGGGCATTTATCTAACTTTGGTCAGTTTTAGTCTTCTTTGATTCATTACATTACATTACATTAGTGTTAAGTGTTAGTATTAAGGCTGCTTACCTTAAGGTAATCACTATTTTACTTTTGTCTTATTTTATGAAACAATTCAATATGTAGACAAAACTTTGCACATAGTACTTGTGGCAACCTCTGTATTGGAAAAATATGACCCCCATGTGAACTTGTAGCACCCCCTGGAGTCTGGGGAAAATATGACACCATGTAAACTTGCGGCACCCTCTGGAATATATCAAGAAAATATATAATACAATTTTTTCAAATATGTATTGGGGAAAAATTAACCCTCCTTGTGATAAGCTGGCTACAGGCCTGTTTCAAACTGAGTGCCAGCTGAAACTAGGTTGCCTCCCGTCCAAGACCTGCATGTCACTTTATGTTACAAATATGTGGAGGCCACATAACAAGGTACCACAACAAAGAGAGTAATAGGCTTGCTAACTCTAAAGTGTTTCAGTGATCTGATATTTTCTGAAACCATAACATTTTCTGCTTACAAGTCTTCATGTTGTTTGAATAACAGCTTAGTGACTGTCTGTCTGACTGTTACCAACTGACCATACGTAAGGTGACCTGATAACACAATATTATTTTATAGTTGGAATAAAATTCTGTTTCAAACAAATCAGATAGTTGTATAATATAATTATTTGATTTGAACCCCCTTCTGAAAAGTGTGAAACCCCAATAACATGAAGATAATAATTTGTTTAAATGTCAATCCCCCTTTTAAAAATTTGAAGGTCTTTCATGGCCTGAACCCCTCCCCCGATATCATTTATTATTTTTCATAAATGTGAACCCCCTTTTCTAAAATAGTGAACCCCTTTCTCAAAACTGTGAACGCCCAATAATATGCAGATAACACTATTTTCATAAACGTGAACCCCCTTTTCCTAAAAATGTGAACCTCCTCAAAAGCGTGAAACCCCTCTCTAAAGCATGAGCCCCCTGTCAAAAAGCATGGACCCACCAATATTAATTTTTTCCTATTATTGTAAAAATAATATTATTATTTTTATATTATTGGTGGTTCACGCTTTTGAGAGGGGGGTTCACGATAAGGGTTTAACATTTTTGAAAAAAGGGGATTAATACTTTTTGGAAAAGGGGGTTCCCAAAAAGGGGGCTTTATGTGAACCCCCTGAACCTTCCTGGCTAGGAGCCTGTGAAAGCTCATATTTATCTTTACCATGGATACGGGTAATCATCACATCAAGTTTCAGGGCCTGGCTTATACACTGAACAGTGTATTGTGTACTGTGTAGACCTTTCATTGTAGCACCACTCATGTCTGTAGACCTTTCATTGTATCACCACTCATGTCTGGTGACAGTGAATACACTGGCTGTAGTCTACTCCTCAATAATAATTGGTCAATTATCTATGGCCTCAGACTAGTGCCTGTTTGACAGTCAGAGTCACCACAGGATAACATACAAATGGAATGCACAATACGTCAGTAATACCAAGTTTACCTGAACACCTCACTGGAAATAAATTCAATGAAATCATTATTTTTTTAATGGATGGACATTCTAATTTGTTGGATTATTGCATTAGCCAACGAAGGCTGATGAGTCGGCCAAACTATTCTCAGAATTCAACCAAGTTTCTTGAGAAGCACTATGGGAAAGAACAAACCAGGAACCAATCGAACATCAAATTAGAAGGCACAAGTGGTGCTGGATAGGCCATACTCTCAGGAAGTGGAGCTGGATAGGTCATACTCTCAGGAAGTGGAGCTGTATGGGCCATACTCTCAGGAAGTGGAGCTGGATGGGCCATACTCTCAGGAAGTAGAGCTGGATAGCCATACTCTCAGGAAGTGGAGCTGGATGGGCCATACTCTCAGGAAGTGGAGCTGGATAGGCCATACTCTCAGGAAGTGGAGCTGGATGGGCCATACTCTCAGGAACTGGAGCTGGACAGGTCATACTCTCAGGAAGTGGAGCTGGATGGGCCATACTCTCAGGAAGTGGAGCTGTATGTGCCATACTCTCAGGAAGTGGAGCTGGATAGGCCATACTCTCAGGAAGTGGAGCTGGATAGGCCATACTCTCAGGAAGTGGAGTTGGATGGGCCATACTCTCAGGAAGTGGAGCTGGATAGGCCACACTCTCCGGAAGCGGACACAACACATCAGAGACAGACTTGTGATGTCACAGGCACTCACATGGAAGCCTCAGGGCAAAGGGAAAGGGGAAGGCCAAGAAAGACCTGGCACAGAGAGGAACAGACAAAAACAAAAACAAAATACAAATGGAAAGAGTTGGAAGCCCAAACTCAAAACTGTGTCCAGAGGAAAGGAGTCGTTGATGTTCCACCGGGGAGTGAAAAGACTGTAAGTCTTCAGAAGTAAACAACATGTATATTCCATTTCTGTAAAGCTAATTAAATATTAATTAAATTAAAAGTTAATTTAGTTATCCAAAACAGAGTTTTGATGAGTAGGGTGCACACACTGCTGTCCCTCGTTACACCTTCTTCTTCCTGTGAAGGACTGGGCTCCTTAGGAGCGTCGTAAGTCCTGCGGCGTTTGTGTCCATTGGTAGTTCTGGACAGGGCCAATTAAAAGACATTGCACCGCTATTGAGGCAACAATGGTTAGGTTAAAAACTATATTAAAATTTATATACATGATCTGAAGTTATTTATGGAGTGATGAGGACTGGCTGCAGTTTGTGGAGACTGCGGCCTAGTCGACTCTGGAAGGACTCCAGTGAAGGGGCTGAGGAGATAGAGGTTGGGAGGTGGTTCCACTCAGACACTGTACGAGGGAAGAAAGAGTGAAAGAGGGCAGGGTGTTGGATTTGTTCCTGATGCAAGCGTTGTGCTCCTCTAGTCCTTCGGTCAGCATGGTGGAAGAAATTTGCTGGTTTGATGTCTACGAGGCCTTTGTTGATTTTGTAGAGCATCCCCAGGCGGATCTGTCATCTTCGATGTTCCAGACTTGTCCATTTTAGATTTTCGAGCATAGATATTACACTGCCTGGTGATCTGTCCGTGTAGTTGTTGTTCACGTATCTGGCTGCTCGGCGTTGGACGTTTTCAAGGAGTTGGGCGTCCTTTTGCTTGTAGGGATCCCAGACAGCTGAGGCATATTCCAAAGTGGGGCGTACCAATGTGGTGTAGGTTGCCGTCTTGACTTTAGGGGTACACTCTCTGAAGTTCATTCGCAGGAACCCCGCTACATCCTGGACCAGGAGAGATCACTGCTGATGTTGATGCCCAAGTATTTGTTAGTACTTGTCGTTTCCAGTGTTTGACCATGGAGAGAATAGCTGGATGTTATCGATATACTTTGAACAGGTAGATACACAAATCTCTAGATCTATTTGCTGCCGTACAAAGACAAAAGGCAGTAACTGCAGAATTGATAAAAATTGGATTATTGAACCATCAACTTTAGTTGTAACTGTTCTATTCTTTGTCAAAGTTTGGTGGTTCTAGCGCATCATATTTCTAAGTTAAAGCAGTTTGAACTATACAGTCACTGCAATAGAGGAAACACTTTAGTTGTAACTGTTCTATTCTTTGTCAAAGTTTGGTGGTTCTAGCACATCATATTTCTGAGTTAAAACAGTTTGAACTATACAGTCACTGTAATAGAGCAAACACTTTTAAAGCCATTTATTTCATTTTGACTTCTTTAGGAGATACTGCGTTTTGCCTAAGTTGCAGCTGGACAGTACGGTTGAGGTATATCACAGGTAACTAATGGACACAATGTTAGTTACTATCCATAGCATCATTTGCTAGACCTCATCATCTGTTCAAGTCATCTTTCTACCACAGTTGAAACAGCACGTCTCACATCCATCAACTTGTACCAACGTTCAACATTAGTGGCAGCCATTTCAGGGAACTATACTTCAGTACAGTACAAATTGTTATTAAATCTTTAAATTAAATATTCACCCAGGGTGAGGATTTCACTATGAAATAATGTTCTCTCTCTCTATGAAATATTCATGCCTGCACAATTAATTAATGATATGTTCTTAGTAATTCTGCTTTGTACGTAATTTGTTTATATCAAATAAAACCATGCAGGAAAATGCATTGCACATTTTATTAATTTGTAATGCTTTAATTAATATTGTCCAAGTAATTTGTGATTATTCATAGATATTAAGATATTGTGATGTTGATTTTACTAAAAACAAATAAAGATGTATTTACATAGTTGTTTATTTAACACTTATTCCAACTGTATGCACTGTAGATTAAACTAGTACACACATTTGTCAAGTTGTCAATCAATTAATAAAAAAATTATGCCGTGAAGGGGAAATTTGCAAATTTGATAGAGTGGGTGAATAATCCATTATAAAATCCACACTGGGGGGTGTTTATTTCTTATGAAATATTCATCCAAGGGTGAGGATTCAGTGGTGTGAAAATGTCATCTCACATCAATGTCTCAGTGCGTCTCAATGTTATTTAGACTGGTTCCTGGACATAAAATATCCTCAGACGTATGTAATTATATAGAAAGTTTTTTATACAAAAGCAAGTAATTGAAATAATGGTGTCTTACAGCGGTAGTGATTTATTAAGTGAAAACTTGACAATTACAATGTGAGGCAGGAATGAATTCCCTTTAAAATTCAGTCCCTTTAAAAGTCATTCAGCACACTAGTCAATAAGGAACCAGTGTTAAAACCTGCCTGAAACGGAGAACCCACGAGCGTGTGGTTAGACCATGGCGTGTTACAACTTCATCAGTTGAGTAAACTTCATTTTGTTTTGGCATCATGACTTTTTGGAAAAACATAATAAACAAATAATAAAAAACAAATAATAATTAGTATAGATCTATATTTGATGTTTTTAATACATTTTTCATTTATGGTCTTATGATTTTAATACTAATCTGTCTCAAAAGAAAACCTCTTCAGCTTGTTTTGGCAGCACTTGCCGCTTGTGGATGTCGCCATATTAGTTGTCAATGCACTCCCTATCTGAGAGGTATATGCCTCGCCCAGCCTGACAGTGATAAGAAATGACATAAGTGTGCCGAGGGCCAGGAAGTACCAGTTAACTAACTAACACTCACTAATAGTAAGACACCTTTAAACTCACCTGTCTTGTTCACCAGCAAACAGCACTAAGTTATATCACTCATTGTCAGCATACAGGAGTCACTTGGCCTCAGTCGTCAACTGTCAAGGTAAGAAACTACAGGTAAACTAATTGCGTGACATGAAAATGAGGCTAAACAGTCGTCACATGATCACCCCTGTTCCTGCAGGGTTGAGGTGACAACAAACACATCACCCCAGTAAGTGATTGACAGGTCCATGGTGCTGCACACACAAGCCAGCATGATAATAACTATTTCTCTTGATGAAATGACGGCTGGCATACTTCGGCAGTTGAGATCTTTACTGAATGGTAGCATGGCAGACTGCGTGGAACTCAGATTATAAAAGAACGTTTAGAACTTTACAACCAAAGTAGAATCTGTCATCCAATGAAAATAATATCGCCATTTGTTGGGTAGTTTCAAAACAATGACTCAAACTTGAACGTATTAGTTGGTTGCCAGTCCAGCATGTGGCGCCACCATTATGACAGTGCCCCCCCCCGTGCCAGTGAGAAAAAGAATCAGAATCGTCAGGCCTCACAGAATACTTGCTTTCAAATACACTGTACATAGCTGTTCAACTGTGACTTTTAGAAAAAAAATTTCATTCTGTCACCAAAATGTGTGAGAATCAATGCAGAATGTTAATTGTAACCTCCTACTTGTGTCTCCATAGTCACACACCTACAACATAAACCTGGCTGGCAGACGTTAGAACAACGACGATTACAACACCAACTCACTTTCTTCTACAAAATTAAATGTAACCTCCTAAATATTTATTTGCCAAAAAATCTTACAGTCCCATGCACCCATACGCGAAACAGCTACCATGATAAATATATACAAATACAAGCACGCATCAACACATATGTATACTCTTTCTGTCCTAGTCATAGGAGGATATCTGATTTTAATTTAATTTTAACTGCACATTTTTTTGTTCCAAATTTATTATTTTCCACATTTATATGTACCTTTATTCAGGCGCACCAAGCACCACACTCCTATGTTAGCCCTGGAAAGGGCTGTTTGGAGTAAACACACTGAAGACTGAAGTTTGACAGCTCATAATATTTACCTTCACCATGGTTATGTATAATCATCATCATACACTGTATCAAGTTTCAGTGACCGAACAGTGCATTGAATACACTGACTGTAGTCTACTGACTCAATAATTACTGGTGCCTACACTGGCTGTACAGCTAACAACAGCCTGTAGCCAGTGACTGGCTGTACAGCCAGCTATCAACAGCCTGTAGCCAGTGACTGGCTGTACAGCCTGCTAACAACAGCCTGTAGCCAGTGACTGGCTGTACAGCCAGCTATCAACAGCCTGTAGCCAGTGACTGGCTGTACAGCCAGCTATCAACAGCCTGTAGCCAGTGACTGGCTGTACAGCCAGCTATCAACAGCCTGTAGCCAGTGACTGGCTGTACAGCCAGCTATCAACAGCCTGTAGCCAGTGACTGGCTGTACAGCCTGCTACCAACAGCCTGTAGCCAGTGACTGGCTGTACAGCCTGCTACCAACAGCCTGTAGCCAGTGACTGGCTGTACAGCCTGCTACCAACAGCCTGTAGCCAGTGACTGGCTGTACAGCCTGCTACCAACAGCCTGTAGCCAGTGACTGGCTGTACAGCCTGCTACCAACAGCCTGTAGCCAGTGACTGGCTGTACATCCTGCTACCAACAGCCTGTAGCCAGTGACTGGCTGTACAGCCTGCTACCAACAGCCTGTAGCCAGTGACTGGCTGTACAGCCTGCTACCAACAGCCTGTAGCCAGTGACTGGCTGTACAGCCTGCTACCAACAGCCTGTAGCCAGTGACTGGCTGTACAGCCTGCTACCAACAGCCTGTAGCCAGTGACTGGCTGTACAGCCTGCTACCAACAGCCTGTAGCCAGTGACTGGCTGTACAGCCTGCTACCAACAGCCTGTAGCCAGTGACTGGCTGTACAGCCTGCTACCAACAGCCTGTAGCCAGTGACTGGCTGTACAGCCTGCTACCAACAGCCTGTAGCCAGTGACTGGCTGTACAGCCTGCTACCAACAGCCTGTAGCCAGTGACTGGCTGTACAGCCTGCTACCAACAGCCTGTAGCCAGTGACTGGCTGTACAGCCTGCTACCAACAGCCTGTAGCCAGTGACTGGCTGTACAGCCTGCTACCAACAGCCTGTAGCCAGTGACTGGCTGTACAGCCTGCTACCAACAGCCTGTAGCCAGTGACTGGCTGTACAGCCTGCTACCAACAGCCTGTAGCCAGTGACTGGCTGTACAGCCTACTATCAATAGCCTGTAGCCAGTGACTGGCTGTACAGCCTACTATCAACAGCCTCTAGCCAGTGACTGTTGCCAGCTAGAATCTCCACAGGATGTCACACAAATGGAATGCACAGTCCACTGGCCAGTAACACAAACAGGTCAGAACAGGTATTGAGGACAAAGCCTGTTCCCTTGGTAAAACTTTTACCAAGGGAGGTTAGGTTTTCCTTTTACTAAATGGAAAACCGAATCTCCCCTCACAGCCATGCCTAAAGTTGAACATTTTTTATTTACCCTTTTATTATTTTAAGACGGGTCATACAATATATTACACGACAGCTTAGGGGGTGGTCATATATATTCAAGTGTGACTTTTCTATAGTTATGTATGGATACTGATTGATAGAGGGTGTCATACAAATGGAATGCACAGTACACTGGCTATAGAGCAAGACATCTGAACCTCGGTCTTCTAGATTAAGAGTCTGGCATTCAAACAACCACACTACTACGAGCCACTATGCCCCAGTTAGCTAACTAACCACATACTCCCTCTATGAAATATTCAACCCCCCTAAATTAGTTATATGTTCTTAGTGGATTCAGGTAGTTCTGCTTTGTACATAACTTGTTATACCAAATAAAACCATGTAAAAAATACACTGAACATTTTATAAATTTGTCATGCTGCAATTAATATTTTTGAACTTGTGATTATTAACATATCTTAAGATATTGTGATGTTGATTTTACCAAAAACAACACCTTTTTACATAGTTGTTGTTTATTAAAAACTTTTATTTCAACTATGTGCATTATAAGTTAAACTAATAGAACACATTTTGCAAATTTGATAGACGGGGTGAATTATTATTATTGGGATGCTTAGTTGAAGATTCAGGGGGGTGACAATTTCATCTCACACCGGCAGATTGCTGTCTCAATGTTATATAGACTGGTTCCTGAACATAAAATATCCTCAGACATATGTAGCTGTAAAGAAAACAAGTTTTTTCATACAAAAGCCAGTAATTGAAACAATGGTGTCTTACAATGTTAGTGATTTATGAGGTGAATATTACAATGTGACGCTGGAATGAATTCCCTGTAAAAATGATACGTCACTCAGCACACTAGCCAATAATGAACTAGGGTTAAAACCTGCCTGAAATGGAGCACCCACGAGCATGTTATGACTTGTTACGACTTGTTACGACATTTGATGTTTTTGATAATTTTTCATTTATGTAGTTCTTATGATTTTAATTCTAATATGTCTTGTAATGGATGGCATCTCTGTTAATGGTACGTATCTGCATTCATTTATGTATGTTTTATGATTTTAATTCTAATATGTCTCAAATGAAAGCCTCTTCAGCTTGTTTTGGTGGCATTCGCCTAGTGGACGTCGCCCTTTTACCTGTAAATGAACTCCCTATCTGAGTAGTACGTGGCTCGCCCAGCCTGATAACTAAACACTTGGCAGTGCAGAGGTACCAGAACTTTAGCTAACTAACAGACACCTTTAGACTCACCTGTCTTGTTCACCAGCAAACAGCACTAAGTTGTGTCACTCATTGTCAGCATACAAGAGTCACTTGACCTTAGTCGTCAACCGTCAAGGTAAGTAACTACAGGTAAACTAATTACGCGACGTATGAAAATGAGGCTAGACAGTGGTCACATGATAACCAGTTGCAGCAGGGTCGAGGCACCACTCCTGTAAGTGATTGACAGGTCTATGGTGCTGCACCCACAAGCTGTCCTAGTAATAACTATTTATTTTCATGAAATGACGACTGGCATAATTAGGCAATTGACATCTTTACTGAATGGTAGCACGGCAGACTACATGGAATTCAGATTATCAAAGAACATTTAGAACTTAAGAACCAAAGGAGAATTTCTGATCCAATGAAAATAATATTGCCATCTGTCAGTAGTATCAAAACAATGACTCAAACTTGTACGTATTAGTTGGTTGCCAGGCCAAATCCACTGTACATAGCTGTACAACTGTGACTTTTTGTCACATTTAGAAAAAATTTGTCACTAAAATGTGTGAGAATATATGTAGAATGTTAAATGTAACATTCTACCTGTGTCTCCATAGCTTGAATAGGCCTTGGTTTGTTTTGAACTTAGTGTTACTGTTAGCGCACACGTTTGGGATTCGACGAATGTTGTCGTCGGCAGAAGAGCGATTACTGCTGATCTATAAAACTATATATTTTTAACCTGGACATCGTTGAAAAATTAGTGATACTGCGGTTGATCTCTATTTATTGTAATCGTGTACATCATTGGTTGGGAAACGCATTTCTGTGGGCTTTCTCTGTGCCTACCCATTGGCCCTCTCATTTGAAACAACAATCCCGTGACCCGGATGTCATGGGGCGAGTTCAAAATGGCACCTGCCAAGCGAGAGTGAGTGAAACGTGAATAAGAGCAGCGTTCCGGTGATTGTCCCTGAACAATCAGAGGCAGTGGTGCCTTCCACATCTTTTGTTATGGTGACAGAGATACACAATGTTGATGTGAACAATCAGAGGCAGTGGTGCCTTCCACATCTTTTGTTATGGTGACAGAGAT
Source organism: Lamellibrachia columna (assembly GCA_963662155.1). NCBI lineage: Eukaryota > Metazoa > Annelida > Polychaeta > Sabellida > Siboglinidae > Lamellibrachia > Lamellibrachia columna. Next base: position 5,014,286 of record OY759261.1, on the reverse strand, counting down.
ACACAATGTTGATGTGAACAATCAGAGGCAGTGGTGCCTTCCACATCTTTTGTTGTGGTGGCGGAGATACACAATGTTGATCTGAACAATCAGAGGCAGTGGTGCCTTCCACATCTTTTGTTACGGTGGCGGAGATACACAATGTTGATCTGAACAATCAGAGGCAGTGGTGCCTTCCACATCTTTTGTTATGGTGACGGAGATACACAATGTTGATCTGAACAATCAGAGGCAGTGGTGCCTTCCACATATTTTGTTATGGTGGCGGAAATACACAATGTTGATCTGAACAATCAGAGGCAGTGGTGCCTTCCACATCTTTTGTTATGGTGGCAGAGATACACAATGTTGATGTGAACAATCAGAGGCAGTGGTGCCTTCCACATCTTTTGTTATGGTGACGGAGATACACAATGTTGATCTGAATAATCAGAGGTGGCAGTGGTGCCTTCCACATCTTTTGTTGTGGTGGCGGAGATACACAATGTTGATCTGAACAATCAGAGGCAGTGGTGCCTTCCACATCTTTTGTTGTGGAGGGGGAGATACAAAATGTTGATCTGAACAATCAGAGGCAGTGGTGCCTTCCACATTTTTGTTTATGGTGGCGGAGATACACAATGTTGATCTGAACAATCCAAGGCAGTGGTGCCTTCCACATCTTTTGTTATGGTGGCGGAGATACACAATGTTGATCTGAACAATCAGAGGTGGCAGCGGTGCCTTCCACATCTTTTGTTATGGTGGTGAAGATACACAATGTTGATCTGAACAATCAGAGGCAGTGGTGCCTTCCACATCTTTTGTTATGGTGGCGGAGATACACAATGTTGATCTGAACAATCAGAGGTGGCAGCGGTGCCTTCCACATCTTTTGTTATGGTGGTGGAGATACACAATGTTGATCTGAACAATCAGAGGCAGTGGTGCCTTCCACATCTTTTGTTATGGTGGGGGAGATACACAATGTTGATCTGAACAATCCAAGGCAGTGGTGCCTTCCACATCTTTTGTTATGGTGGCGGAGATACACAATGTTGATCTGAACAATCAGAGGTGGCAGCGGTGCCTTCCACATCTTTTGTTATGGTGGCGGAGATACACAATGTTGATCTAAACAATCCAAGGCAGTGGTGCCTTCCACATCTTTTGTTATGGTGGCGGAGATACACAATGTTGATCTGAACAATCAGAGGTGGCAGCGGTGCCTTCCACATCTTTTGTTATGGTGGTGGAGATACACAATGTTGATCTGAACAATCAGAGGCAGTGGTGCCTTCCACATCTTTTGTTATGGTGGCGGAGATACACAATGTTGATCTGAACAATCAGAGGTGGCAGTGGTGCCTTCCACGTCTTTTGTTATGGTGGCGGAGACACACAATGTTGATCTGAACAATCCAAGGCAGTGGTGCCTTCCACATCTTTTGTTATCGTGGCGGAGATACACAATGTTGATCTGAACAATCAGAGGCAGCGGTGCCTTCCACATCTTTTGTTATGGTGGCGGAGATACACAATGTTGATGTGAACAATCAGAGACAGTGGTGCCTTCCACATCTTTTGTTATGGTGGGGGAGATACACAATGTTGATCTGAACAATCAGAGGCAGTGGTGCCTTCCACATCTTTTGTTATGGTGACGGAGATACACAATGTTGATCTGAACAATCAGAGGCACTGGTGCCTTCCACATCTTTTGTTATGGTGGGGGAGATACACAATGTTGATCTGAACAATCAGAGGCAGTGGTGCCTTCCACATCTTTTGTTATGGTGGGGGAGATACACAATGTTGATCTGAACAATCAGAGGCAGTGGTGCCTTCCACATATTTTGTTATGGTGACGGAGATACACAATGTTGATCTGAACAATCAGAGGCACTGGTGCCTTCCACATCTTTTGTTATGGTGGGGGAGATACACAATGTTGATCTGAACAATCAGAGGCAGTGGTGCCTTCCACATCTTTTGTTATGGTGGCGGAGATACACAATGTTGATCTGAACAATCAGAGGCAGTGGTGCCTTCCACATCTTTTGCTATGGTGGGGGAGATACACAATGTTGATCTGAACAATCAGAGGCACTGGTGCCTTCCACATCTTTTGTTATGGTGGGGGAGATACACAATGTTGATCTGAACAATCAGAGGCAGTGGTGCCTTCCACATCTTTTTTTATGGTGGCGGAGATACACAATGTTGATCTGAACAATCAGAGGCAGTGGTGCCTTCCACATCTTTTGTTATGGTGACGGAGATACACAATGTTGATCTGAACAATCAGAGGCAGTGGTGCCTTCCACATCTTTTGTTATGGTGGGGGAGATACACAATGTTGATCTGAACAATCAGAGGCAGTGGTGCCTTCCACATCTTTTGTTATGGTGGCGGAGATACACAATGTTGATCTGAACAATCAGAGGCAGTGGTGCCTTCCACATCTTTTGTTATGGTGGCGGAGATGCACAATGTTGATCTGAACAATCCAAGGCAGTGGTGCCTTCCACATCTTTTGTTATGGTGGCGGAGATACACAATGTTGATCTGAACAATCCAAGGCAGTGGTGCCTTCCACATCTTTTGTTATGGTGGCGGAGATACACAATGTTGATCTGAACAATCAGAGGTGGCAGCGGTGCCTTCCACATCTTTTGTTATGGTGGCGGAGATACACAATGTTGATCTAAACAATCCAAGGCAGTGGTGCCTTCCACATCTTTTGTTATGGTGGCGGAGATACACAATGTTGATCTGAACAATCCAAGGCAGTGGTGCCTTCCACATCTTTTGTTATGGTGGCGGAGATACACAATGTTGATCTGAACAATCAGAGGTGGCAGTGGTGCCTTCCACATCTTTTGTTATGGTGGCGGAGATGCACAATGTTGATGTGAACAATCCAAGGCAGTGGTGCCTTCCACATCTTTTGTTATGGTGGCGGAGATGCACAATGTTGATGTGAACAATCAGAGGCAGTGGTGCCTTCCACATCTTTTGTTATGGTGGCGGAGATACACAATGTTGATCTGAACAATCAGAGGCAGCGGTGCCTTCCACATCTTTTGTTATGGTGGCGGAGATACACAATGTTGATCTGAACAATCCGAGGCAGTGGTGCCTTCCACATCTTTTGTTGTGGTGCCTGAGATACACAATGTTGATCTGAACAATCAGAGGCAGTGGTGCCTTCCACATCTTTTGTTATGGTGACGGAGATACACAATGTTGATCTAAACAATCAGAGGCAGCGATGCCTTCCACGTCTTTTGTTATGGTGACAGAGATACACAATGTTGATCTGAACAATCAGAGGCAGCGGTGCCTTCCACATCTTTTGTTACGGTGGCGGAGATACACAATGTTGATCTAAACAATCAGAAGCTGTGGTGCCTTCCACATCTTTTGTTATGGTGGCGGAGATACACAATGTTGATGTGAACAATCAGAGGCAGTGGTGCCTTCCACATCTTTTGTTATGGTGGCGGAGATACACAATGTTGATCTGAACAATCAGAGGCAGCGGTGCCTTCCACATCTTTTGTTATGGCGGGGGAGATACACAATGTTGATCTGAACAATCAGAGGCAGCGGTGCCTTCCACATCTTTTGTTACGGTGGCGGAGATACACAATGTTGATCTGAACAATCAGAGGCAGCGGTACCTTCCACATCTTTTGTTATGGTGGCGGAGATACACAATGTTGATCTGAACAATCAGAGGTGGCAGTGGTGCCTTCCACGTCTTTTGTTACGGTGGCGGAGATACACAATGTTGATGTGAACAATCAGAGGCAGTAGTGCCTTCCACATCTTTTGTTATGGTGGCGGAGATACACAATGTTGATGTGAACAATCAGAGGCAGTGGTGCCATCCACATCTTTTGTTACGGTGGCGGAGATACACAATGTTGATCTGAACAATCAGAGGCAGTGGTGCCTTCCACATCTTTTGTTACGGTGGCGGAGATACACAATGTTGATCTGAACAATCAGAGGCAGTGGTGCCTTCCACATCTTTTGTTGTGGTGGCTGAGATACACAATGTTGATCTGAACAATCAGAGGCAGTGGTGCCTTCCACATCTTTTGTTATGGTGGCGGAGATACACAATGTTGATCTGAACAATCAGAGGCAGTGGTGCCTTCCACATCTTTTGTTATGGTGGTGGAGATACACAATGTTGATCTGAACAATCAGAGGCAGTGGTGCCTTCCACGTCTTTTGTTATGGTGACGGAGATACACAATGTTGATCTGAACAATCAGAGGCAGTGGTGCCTTCCACATCTTTTGTTGTGGAGGGGGAGATACACAATGTTGATCTGAACAATCAGAGGCAGTGGTGCCTTCCACATTTTTTTTTATGGTGGCGGAGATACACAATGTTGATCTGAACAATCCAAGGCAGTGGTGCCTTCCACATCTTTTGTTATGGTGGCGGAGATACACAATGTTGATCTGAACAATCAGAGGTGGCAGCGGTGCCTTCCACATCTTTTGTTATGGTGGTGAAGATACACAATGTTGATCTGAACAATCAGAGGCAGTGGTGCCTTCCACATCTTTTGTTATGGTGGCGGAGATACACAATGTTGATCTGAACAATCAGAGGTGGCAGCGGTGCCTTCCACATCTTTTGTTATGGTGGTGGAGATACACAATGTTGATCTGAACAATCAGAGGCAGTGGTGCCTTCCACATCTTTTGTTATGGTGGCGGAGATACACAATGTTGATCTGAACAATCCAAGGCAGTGGTGCCTTCCACATCTTTTGTTATGGTGGCGGAGATACACAATGTTGATCTGAACAATCAGAGGTGGCAGCGGTGCCTTCCACATCTTTTGTTATGGTGGCGGAGATACACAATGTTGATCTAAACAATCCAAGGCAGTGGTGCCTTCCACATCTTTTGTTATGGTGGCGGAGATACACAATGTTGATCTGAACAATCAGAGGTGGCAGCGGTGCCTTCCACATCTTTTGTTATGGTGGTGGAGATACACAATGTTGATCTGAACAATCAGAGGCAGTGGTGCCTTCCACATCTTTTGTTATGGTGGCGGAGATACACAATGTTGATCTGAACAATCAGAGGTGGCAGTGGTGCCTTCCACGTCTTTTGTTATGGTGGCGGAGACACACAATGTTGATCTGAACAATCCAAGGCAGTGGTGCCTTCCACATCTTTTGTTATCGTGGCGGAGATACACAATGTTGATCTGAACAATCAGAGGCAGCGGTGCCTTCCACATCTTTTGTTATGGTGGCAGAGATACACAATGTTGATGTGAACAATCAGAGGCAGTGGTGCCTTCCACATCTTTTGTTATGGTGGGGGAGATACACAATGTTGATCTGAACAATCCAAGGCAGTGGTGCCTTCCACATCTTTTGTTATCGTGGCGGAGATACACAATGTTGATCTGAACAATCAGAGGCAGCGGTGCCTTCCACATCTTTTGTTATGGTGGCAGAGATACACAATGTTGATGTGAACAATCAGAGGCAGTGGTGCCTTCCACATCTTTTGTTATGGTGGGGGAGATACACAATGTTGATCTGAACAATCAGAGGCAGTGGTGCCTTCCACATCTTTTGTTATGGTGGGGGAGATACACAATGTTGATCTGAACAATCAGAGGCAGTGGTGCCTTCCACATCTTTTGTTATGGTGGGGGAGATACACAATGTTGATCTGAACAATCAGAGGCAGTGGTGCCTTCCACATCTTTTGTTATGGTGACGGAGATACACAATGTTGATCTGAACAATCAGAGGCACTGGTGCCTTCCACATCTTTTGTTATGGTGGGGGAGATACACAATGTTGATCTGAACAATCAGAGGCAGTGGTGCCTTCCACATCTTTTGTTATGGTGGCGGAGATACACAATGTTGATCTGAACAATCAGAGGCAGTGGTGCCTTCCACATCTTTTGCTATGGTGGGGGAGATACACAATGTTGATCTGAACAATCAGAGGCACTGGTGCCTTCCACATCTTTTGTTATAGTGGGGGAGATACACAATGTTGATCTGAACAATCAGAGGCAGTGGTGCCTTCCACATCTTTTTTTATGGTGGCGGAGATACACAATGTTGATCTGAACAATCAGAGGCAGTGGTGCCTTCCACATCTTTTGTTATGGTGACGGAGAAGATACACAATGTTGATCTGAACAATCAGAGGCAGTGGTGCCTTCCACATCTTTTGTTATGGTGGGGGAGATACACAATGTTGATCTGAACAATCAGAGGCAGTGGTGCCTTCCACATCTTTTGTTATGGTGGCGGAGATGCACAATGTTGATCTGAACAATCCAAGGCAGTGGTGCCTTCCACATCTTTTGTTATGGTGGCGGAGATACACAATGTTGATCTGAACAATCCAAGGCAGTGGTGCCTTCCACATCTTTTGTTATGGTGGCGGAGATACACAATGTTGATCTGAACAATCAGAGGTGGCAGCGGTGCCTTCCACATCTTTTGTTATGGTGGCGGAGATACACAATGTTGATCTAAACAATCCAAGGCAGTGGTGCCTTCCACATCTTTTGTTATGGTGGCGGAGATACACAATGTTGATCTGAACAATCCAAGGCAGTGGTGCCTTCCACATCTTTTGTTATGGTGGCGGAGATACACAATGTTGATCTGAACAATCAGAGGTGGCAGTGGTGCCTTCCACATCTTTTGTTATGGTGGCGGAGATGCACAATGTTGATGTGAACAATCCAAGGCAGTGGTGCCTTCCACATCTTTTGTTATGGTGGCGGAGATGCACAATGTTGATGTGAACAATCAGAGGCAGTGGTGCCTTCCACATCTTTTGTTATGGTGGCGGAGATACACAATGTTGATCTGAACAATCCGAGGCAGTGGTGCCTTCCACATCTTTTGTTGTGGTGGCTGAGATACACAATGTTGATCTGAACAATCAGAGGCAGTGGTGCCTTCCACATCTTTTGTTATGGTGGCGGAGATGCACAATGTTGATGTGAACAATCAGAGGCAGTGGTGCCTTCCACATCTTTTGTTATGGTGGCGGAGATACACAATGTTGATCTGAACAATCAGAGGCAGCGGTGCCTTCCACATCTTTTGTTATGGTGGCGGAGATACACAATGTTGATCTGAACAATCCGAGGCAGTGGTGCCTTCCACATCTTTTGTTGTGGTGGCTGAGATACACAATGTTGATCTGAACAATCAGAGGCAGTGGTGCCTTCCACATCTTTTGTTATGGTGGCGGAGATACACAATGTTGATCTAAACAATCAGAGGCAGCGATGCCTTCCACGTCTTTTGTTATGGTGACAGAGATACACAATGTTGATCTGAACAATCAGAGGCAGCGGTGCCTTCCACATCTTTTGTTACGGTGGCGGAGATACACAATGTTGATCTAAACAATCAGAAGCTGTGGTGCCTTCCACATCTTTTGTTATGGTGGCGGAGATACACAATGTTGATGTGAACAATCAGAGGCAGTGGTGCCTTCCACATCTTTTGTTATGGTGGCGGAGATACACAATGTTGATCTGAACAATCAGAGGCAGCGGTGCCTTCCACATCTTTTGTTATGGCGGGGGAGATACACAATGTTGATCTGAACAATCAGAGGCAGCGGTGCCTTCCACATCTTTTGTTACGGTGGCGGAGATACACAATGTTGATCTGAACAATCAGAGGCAGCGGTACCTTCCACATCTTTTGTTATGGTGGCGGAGATACACAATGTTGATCTGAACAATCAGAGGTGGCAGTGGTGCCTTCCACGTCTTTTGTTACGGTGGCGGAGATACACAATGTTGATGTGAACAATCAGAGGCAGTAGTGCCTTCCACATCTTTTGTTATGGTGGCGGAGATACACAATGTTGATGTGAACAATCAGAGGCAGTGGTGCCATCCACATCTTTTGTTACGGTGGCGGAGATACACAATGTTGATCTGAACAATCAGAGGCAGTGGTGCCTTCCACATCTTTTGTTATGGTGGCGAAGATACACAATGTTGATCTGAACAATCAGAGGTGGCAGTGGTGCCTTCCACGTCTTTTGTTATGGTGGCGGAGATAGATACACAATGTTGATGTGAACAATCAGAGGCAGTGGTGCCATCCACATCTTTTGTTACGGTGCGGAGATACACAATGTTGATCTGAACAATCAGAGGCAGTGGTGCCTTCCACATCTTTTGTTATGGTGGCGGAGATAGATACACAATGTTGATCTGAACAATCAGAGGCAGTGGTGCCATCCACATCTTTTGTTACGGTGGCGGAGATACACAATGTTGATCTGAACAATCAGAGGCAGTGGTGCCTTCCACATCTTTTGTTGTGGTGGCTGAGATACACAATGTTGATCTGAACAATCAGAGGCAGTGGTGCCTTCCACATCTTTTGTTATGGTGGCGGAGATACACAATGTTGATCTGAACAATCAGAGGCAGTGGTGCCTTCCACATCTTTTGTTATGGTGGTGGAGATACACAATGTTGATCTGAACAATCAGAGGCAGTGGTGCCTTCCACGTCTTTTGTTATGGTGACGGAGATACACAATGTTGATCTGAACAATCAGAGGCAGTGGTGCCTTCCACATCTTTTGTTGTGGAGGGGGAGATACACAATGTTGATCTGAACAATCAGAGGCAGTGGTGCCTTCCACATTTTTTTTTATGGTGGCGGAGATACACAATGTTGATCTGAACAATCCAAGGCAGTGGTGCCTTCCACATCTTTTGTTATGGTGGCGGAGATACACAATGTTGATCTGAACAATCAGAGGTGGCAGCGGTGCCTTCCACATCTTTTGTTATGGTGGTGAAGATACACAATGTTGATCTGAACAATCAGAGGCAGTGGTGCCTTCCACATCTTTTGTTATGGTGGCGGAGATACACAATGTTGATCTGAACAATCAGAGGTGGCAGCGGTGCCTTCCACATCTTTTGTTATGGTGGTGGAGATACACAATGTTGATCTGAACAATCAGAGGCAGTGGTGCCTTCCACATCTTTTGTTATGGTGGCGGAGATACACAATGTTGATCTGAACAATCCAAGGCAGTGGTGCCTTCCACATCTTTTGTTATGGTGGCGGAGATACACAATGTTGATCTGAACAATCAGAGGTGGCAGCGGTGCCTTCCACATCTTTTGTTATGGTGGCGGAGATACACAATGTTGATCTAAACAATCCAAGGCAGTGGTGCCTTCCACATCTTTTGTTATGGTGGCGGAGATACACAATGTTGATCTGAACAATCAGAGGTGGCAGCGGTGCCTTCCACATCTTTTGTTATGGTGGTGGAGATACACAATGTTGATCTGAACAATCAGAGGCAGTGGTGCCTTCCACATCTTTTGTTATGGTGGCGGAGATACACAATGTTGATCTGAACAATCAGAGGTGGCAGTGGTGCCTTCCACGTCTTTTGTTATGGTGGCGGAGACACACAATGTTGATCTGAACAATCCAAGGCAGTGGTGCCTTCCACATCTTTTGTTATCGTGGCGGAGATACACAATGTTGATCTGAACAATCAGAGGCAGCGGTGCCTTCCACATCTTTTGTTATGGTGGCGGAGATACACAATGTTGATGTGAACAATCAGAGGCAGTGGTGCCTTCCACATCTTTTGTTATGGTGGGGGAGATACACAATGTTGATCTGAACAATCAGAGGCAGTGGTGCCTTCCACATCTTTTGTTATGGTGACGGAGATACACAATGTTGATCTGAACAATCAGAGGCACTGGTGCCTTCCACATCTTTTGTTATGGTGGGGGAGATACACAATGTTGATCTGAACAATCAGAGGCAGTGGTGCCTTCCACATCTTTTGTTATGGTGGGGGAGATACACAATGTTGATCTGAACAATCAGAGGCAGTGGTGCCTTCCACATCTTTTGTTATGGTGACGGAGATACACAATGTTGATCTGAACAATCAGAGGCACTGGTGCCTTCCACATCTTTTGTTATGGTGGGGGAGATACACAATGTTGATCTGAACAATCAGAGGCAGTGGTGCCTTCCACATCTTTTGTTATGGTGGCGGAGATACACAATGTTGATCTGAACAATCAGAGGCAGTGGTGCCTTCCACATCTTTTGCTATGGTGGGGGAGATACACAATGTTGATCTGAACAATCAGAGGCACTGGTGCCTTCCACATCTTTTGTTATAGTGGGGGAGATACACAATGTTGATCTGAACAATCAGAGGCAGTGGTGCCTTCCACATCTTTTTTTATGGTGGCGGAGATACACAATGTTGATCTGAACAATCAGAGGCAGTGGTGCCTTCCACATCTTTTGTTATGGTGACGGAGAAGATACACAATGTTGATCTGAACAATCAGAGGCAGTGGTGCCTTCCACATCTTTTGTTATGGTGGGGGAGATACACAATGTTGATCTGAACAATCAGAGGCAGTGGTGCCTTCCACATCTTTTGTTATGGTGGCGGAGATGCACAATGTTGATCTGAACAATCCAAGGCAGTGGTGCCTTCCACATCTTTTGTTATGGTGGCGGAGATACACAATGTTGATCTGAACAATCCAAGGCAGTGGTGCCTTCCACATCTTTTGTTATGGTGGCGGAGATACACAATGTTGATCTGAACAATCAGAGGTGGCAGCGGTGCCTTCCACATCTTTTGTTATGGTGGCGGAGATACACAATGTTGATCTAAACAATCCAAGGCAGTGGTGCCTTCCACATCTTTTGTTATGGTGGCGGAGATACACAATGTTGATCTGAACAATCCAAGGCAGTGGTGCCTTCCACATCTTTTGTTATGGTGGCGGAGATACACAATGTTGATCTGAACAATCAGAGGTGGCAGTGGTGCCTTCCACATCTTTTGTTATGGTGGCGGAGATGCACAATGTTGATGTGAACAATCCAAGGCAGTGGTGCCTTCCACATCTTTTGTTATGGTGGCGGAGATGCACAATGTTGATGTGAACAATCAGAGGCAGTGGTGCCTTCCACATCTTTTGTTATGGTGGCGGAGATACACAATGTTGATCTGAACAATCAGAGGCAGCGGTGCCTTCCACATCTTTTGTTATGGTGGCGGAGATACACAATGTTGATCTGAACAATCCGAGGCAGTGGTGCCTTCCACATCTTTTGTTGTGGTGGCTGAGATACACAATGTTGATCTGAACAATCAGAGGCAGTGGTGCCTTCCACATCTTTTGTTATGGTGGCGGAGATACACAATGTTGATCTAAACAATCAGAGGCAGCGATGCCTTCCACGTCTTTTGTTATGGTGACAGAGATACACAATGTTGATCTGAACAATCAGAGGCAGCGGTGCCTTCCACATCTTTTGTTACGGTGGCGGAGATACACAATGTTGATCTAAACAATCAGAAGCTGTGGTGCCTTCCACATCTTTTGTTATGGTGGCGGAGATACACAATGTTGATGTGAACAATCAGAGGCAGTGGTGCCTTCCACATCTTTTGTTATGGTGGCGGAGATACACAATGTTGATCTGAACAATCAGAGGCAGCGGTGCCTTCCACATCTTTTGTTATGGCGGGGGAGATACACAATGTTGATCTGAACAATCAGAGGCAGCGGTGCCTTCCACATCTTTTGTTACGGTGGCGGAGATACACAATGTTGATCTGAACAATCAGAGGCAGCGGTACCTTCCACATCTTTTGTTATGGTGGCGGAGATACACAATGTTGATCTGAACAATCAGAGGTGGCAGTGGTGCCTTCCACGTCTTTTGTTACGGTGGCGGAGATACACAATGTTGATGTGAACAATCAGAGGCAGTGGTGCCTTCCACGTCTTTTGTTATGGTGGCGGAGATAGATACACAATGTTGATGTGAACAATCAGAGGCAGTGGTGCCATCCACATCTTTTGTTACGGTGCGGAGATACACAATGTTGATCTGAACAATCAGAGGCAGTGGTGCCTTCCACATCTTTTGTTATGGTGGCGGAGATAGATACACAATGTTGATCTGAACAATCAGAGGCAGTGGTGCCATCCACATCTTTTGTTACGGTGGCGGAGATACACAATGTTGATCTGAACAATCAGAGGCAGTGGTGCCTTCCACATCTTTTGTTGTGGTGGCTGAGATACACAATGTTGATCTGAACAATCAGAGGCAGTGGTGCCTTCCACATCTTTTGTTATGGTGGCGGAGATACACAATGTTGATCTGAACAATCAGAGGCAGTGGTGCCTTCCACATCTTTTGTTATGGTGGTGGAGATACACAATGTTGATCTGAACAATCAGAGGCAGTGGTGCCTTCCACGTCTTTTGTTATGGTGACGGAGATACACAATGTTGATCTGAACAATCAGAGGCAGTGGTGCCTTCCACATCTTTTGTTGTGGTGGCTGAGATACACAATGTTGATCTGAACAATCAGAGGCAGTGGTGCCTTCCACATCTTTTGTTATGGTGGCGGAGATACACAATGTTGATCTGAACAATCAGAGGCAGTGGTGCCTTCCACATCTTTTGTTATGGTGGTGGAGATACACAATGTTGATCTGAACAATCAGAGGCAGTGGTGCCTTCCACATCTTTTGTTATGGTGACGGAGATACACAATGTTGATCTGAACAATCAGAGGCACTGGTGCCTTCCACATCTTTTGTTATGGTGGGGGAGATACACAATGTTGATCTGAACAATCAGAGGCAGTGGTGCCTTCCACATCTTTTGTTATGGTGGTGGAGATACACAATGTTGATGTGAACAATCAGAGGCAGTGGTGCCTTCCACATCTTTTGTTATGGTGGCGGAGATACACAATGTTGATCTGAAAAATCAGAGGTGGCAGTGGTGCCTTCCACGTCTTTTGTTATGGTGGCGGAGATACACAATGTTGATGTGAACAATCAGAGGCAGTGGTGCCTTCCACATCTTTTGTTACGGTGGCGGAGATACACAATTTTGATCTGAACAATCAGAGGCAGCGGTGCCTTCCACATCTTTTGTTACGGTGGCGGAGATACACAATGTTGATCTGAACAATCAGAGGCAGTGGTGCCTTCCACATCTTTTGTTATGGTGGGGGAGATACACAATGTTGATGTGCCTGCCACTAGTAATCGAGACACTACTGTGTTGTCGCCCACCGCTGTGCAGTGGCCAAGCGCGATTGCGGTCGACTTCGAAATTGAATTTGATTCGGGCTCCGATTCACATACATAATCAGCGTGTACAATGGCAGCAGTTTCCCGACTGCTGAAAGAAAACTCAAACGACAGGTAAACCATGAACGATTAGGCTGTGCTTACTAGTAAATTCATGTTGTTTTTTCGTCCAATATAACCATAGGCATAGCCTAGGCAATACTGGATGATTGCTGTTTTATCAAAGAAGTGATGTTTCAATGTATTACTGTCAAAACCAACTGTATTATTGAATGCTATATCTTCTATTTCTTTGTTGTATTGCTTTACTTTTAGGTTCAAGCATTTTATTTTGAGTGTGACTGTAATTAGGTACCAGCAGCCAAAATTTCAAATTACAATATCACTCATTATGTTACATTTTTCTGATAGAGTTTGTCAATACAAGCAAAATTATTTTTTACCAGAATATTTGTCATGAAGTTATGACAGTTTTTTGTGGTTCTCTCAGCTTCACCTGGAACTCCTAAATTAGCACACCTGACACAATATATACAAACTATGCCAACAAGACTAATAGTTAAAGAAGTATAACACCGGTAACAACGAATATTTGGTGTTAAATGACAGGTTAAAAAGTGACGAAAATGCAATAAAATCTTCGTAAAATTGCACAATAGTACATATTTAGATGATCATTACTAAATGACTAAAGCACATAGCACTTTTCTTGTTCTGTATTTTTACACTATTATATACATGATTTAACTCTATTTTTTCCAGATGCATTTGATGTCATTAAAGTAAAAAATAAATAAATCCCAAAATTATTGGAGCAAATTATATGAAATGTTCACAGCAGAATCTTGGTTAATTGAAGTTTAAAAGTAATGCAAAACATTTAAATAGACCCATTTGTGTGTTATTTACTGATGACCATATTACTGAGTACAAATGGTCAATTATTTACTTACTTCTTATGGATATTTGTTTGAGCAGAAAGGCTCCTTGTACAGCTTGTATTTTTTCAATACATAGGCACAAATGGCAACAGTTCATTTTGAAGACATTTTTCAAGGTCTTTGATGTCTTTTGATGTAGCAGTTGTGAATGTTTTTTTCAATTAAATGTCTTATTTTTTCTTGCCAAATTCAATAGTGTTATGCAATTTAAATTATATTATTAACATTTGCTGCACGAAATATGTTTGTTTAGATAACCTATTAGACCGTAGAGACATCCAGAATATTGGTGCCTGGATTTTTCTATCGGCTCTATCTTCGCGTGGTTTGTTGCTAAGCATGGAGGATATGAACTTTGACTGACCCTATTAAATGCGCTTGTGCTGTGACCTCATGACGTGCAGAGGTAGTTTCGAATTCATATTTGATGGAGAAAAGAACAATCTTTACGTTGATACCCAATTTGTTTGTGGTAAAATCACGAGTAATATAAAACATTTCCATTTGATAATTCACAACATCTTAAATTAGAGTTTTATATATTATACACAAATGCGTTATTAGTACCATCCTTCGTCTTTCCAGTGCTATAAATAACGTGTTTATGCAGTGATTAGGATAAGAACGCGGACGAGTTGAAAAGTGCTATTGAATACTCCTGCCGGCTAGTTGGCAGGAGTACAGCTTGGAAATATTCAATAGCACCCAATTTACAAGAACAATACACTACATTCAAACAATGATTTCACATCTTTAAGTTTAATAAGTTTTCACAGTAAAACAAAATACAGTCGTGAACACACACAGGAATAAACTTTATTTCTGTACACAATACATGATAGTTAATACAACAATAAGAAAGTTAGAGTCAATTAGTGCTATTTAGACACACTTGAACCAATTCCACAGAGCTCTGGATATGGGCTGCTGGTACCTACTGTAATCATATTTGTTCATATTAGGCATATTTGCATGCATGTACTAAAGATGTTTCAAGAATTACTTCCATGTTTATATATTTAAAATAAAGCTCCAAGTTGCTTTTTCATGAACCTTCTGTGTTGGCTCTTCTTTTATTATGTAGAATTGACCATACAGTCATTTTCCTATTTTTCATTATCATATCGTGTTTTGGCTACATTATTTTTGAACTAGGCGAAATACTAAGGCTTAAATGTACTCCCGAGTGCCAAATAAACGTATAGGCCAAATAACAGTATAGGGTGGCAAATCGGTCAAATTTAATAATAGTATAGTGCCGAATAACAGTATGGGGGGGCAAATTGTTCAAACAAAAATAGTACAGTGCAAAAAAGTCACTAGTATATTTGTCTTTTTTAGCACCGAAACAATTTTTTTACTCGACATGAAGCCAAGGCGTAGATATAGTAACCACCGGTTACAACGGTGATAATGGCATTTTAACTATACACTATACCATGTCGAGCTGCCGAGAACTAAGGATTCTGACCGATTCATCTAATCATGGAAATCTAACGGTCTAACGCTTTGGGATCAACATGCAGGTAAATATGGTAAATAATTAGCTTAAAATCACTAACATACAGCTAAATGTGGTAATTTCTTAGCTTAAAAGCGTTAACATACAATTAAAAGTGATACTTAATATGCTAAAAGCGGTAACACACAGCCAAGCGTGGCAATTACGTAGCTAAAATGTGTTAACATACAAATAAAAGTGATATTTATTTAGCTTAAAAGTGTTAACATGCAGATAAATGTGGTAAACACTTAGGTTAAAAGCATTACATACGTAACTAAGTGTGACAAAATGCATATAAAAGCGGTACTCTTTCTCATTACTCGTGCTACGTATAATTCATATGATAACCAATACCCTAAATATGTTAGATGTACGCATACAGGTCAACTCGTTGATGTATACCCAGCTGTCTTTATCATTTATGCAGACAAGACGTCATGTGGTCTACTCTTCTTAGAGAAACGACAAAAATAACAATAATGAAACCCGAATTTCATCATAGCTGGCATAGAAAAAATTACTGCACAGTATTGTGCAAATGACGGGCTTATCTTTCAACGTGTTCAGACTTGCATACATCCAGTGGGCGAACCAGCGCTTTAACTACAGCGCCAATATGACTACATATAGCCAGGTTATTTAAAACGCGCATTTCCCGAGTACCAAAATCCACTAGTCAGCTGTTAGTATCGCCTTAATGCGTCCTTTCGGGAATGCAGTAGAGCAGTGTCATATTACAGAATACAACACGACCGCATTCCTAACATGGTATGTAGCCCGCTGCATTCCGTGAAACGCGAGCATATACCCTACTCCCTCAGGATAGACCCACGAGCCATTCACCCCCCCTTACCTCATTAATCATGCACGATTTTTATGAATGAAACTCATTTGCATATTTGCTTATTCTTAAAGTGGGTTTTTTTCCTGGTTTTTTCCAAACTAACCGCAACGTCAGCAGTATGCCCCGCGAGCGTCTACCCACCTCCCTCCAGATGGACACACGAGCCATTCAGCCTCCTTACCTCATCAATCATCCACGATTTTTTATGAAACTCATATGCATAACTTTTTTATGAATGAAACTATAACCGACGAATCACAGCTCTTTATACCATTCACCGATAATGTACTGAACCCTGATTGATTAGCTCTCTCATTCATTGATACCGCACTCAATAACCGCCACGTCAGCAATATGTGGAGTTTTCCCTGGGTTTTCATTGAATTTAAAATTAAAATTAAATTAAAATATAAAAATTTAATTAAAATTAAAATTAAATGCCACGTCAGCGATATGTGGGTTTTTCCCAACTAACCGTCACGTTAGCGATAGGTGGGTTTTCCCCAATTAACCGCTACGTCAGCGATATGTGGGGTTTTCCCAGTGTCTATTTTTAGTAACCTCATTGCGCACTTCATAGTCCTTAAAATTACGTGTTGTGTTGGTTTCTCGTCTCCATTAGTCCCTTTGATATTTAATGTCCCTATTCATAAACGCTGCGTATGGGTCACTCCATCAGGCTGCTCGGGGTTAGGGTCAGGGCTCACCGCAGACGTCTGCAGGCTGGGGTTATGGTTAGGGTTAGCTCCAGTCGCCAGGGGGCGCTCTAGGGTTACGAATAGGGTTACAGAATTTATCTCAACTGGCACTACATCCATTATTTCTCTAGCTTGTTTTCCTTAAATGTGTGTGTTTGCGTGCGTGTGTGTTCGTGCATGTGCATGTGCGTGCATGCAATGCTTGCGTGCTTGTTTGAATGTGTTTGGAGGTGTCTTCATAGGTGGAGAGGTGCGTGCGTGCGCGCATGCATGTGTGTGCATGCGTGTGGCAAAATATGTAAAAAAAAATACAATAATGAAAGGCATCTTTAGTTACAAATTTGATTACTGATACCTTAATAACTAGCTGAGTTACCCAGCGTTGGACAGGGAGAAATGGCAGCCATAGGTCTTTTCCACTGATCTACATTATTCTATTATAGGCAGTGTTGGGAAGTTTGATTTTCATAATTGATCACTGGTTTTGCCAAACTGGTTGATGATCGTCGTACCAGGACAGAATGTCACCTGGTAAAACATAACAGAACAAAGCGTCACCAGACAGAACATACCAGGACAAAATGTCACTTGATAGAACATGCTAGGACAAAATTTCACCTGACAGAACTTTCCAGGACAAAATGTCACCAGATAGAACACAACAGGACAAAATGTCACATGACAGAATGTACCAGGACAAAATGTCACCTGAAAGAACATACTAGGACAAGAGTTGTTTTTACATCAAAAAAGCCACATAATATAAATTAATATATAAACATACAGATTTCCTGAAATTACCAATCTGAAACAGAATTTGCGATTTGACTTGGAATCACTGAATTTTACACAAAATAACATTCAATATAGCAGTGATTGAATGGCAATGTTTCCCACACACTGGCTTTGTAATGCTAGTCTTCTAGAAGCACTATCCACTATATATATATATATATATATATATATATATATATATATATATATATATATATATATATATATATATATATAATATATATCCAGGAGACACAAAACATTGATGAATTGTATCAAGTGTCTGAGTGGGGATTGTTTTCCTTTTTTTGCCTAGTGACGGGGTGTGGCAGGAAGTGGCAGGCAGGTCTTAAAATGGTGGGATATTGTGCTCAAAAATAGGTGGGAGATGAGATCAAGGTTGGCCCCAAAACAAGTGGGAGATGGGAGGTTGAGACCCCTGCCAGACAGGGGGTGGCTGGGCTTTGTCTCAACCTAGTATAAATAGTCAGGGGAGCGGTTATTTATATATATGTATATATTCAGGGATGAGAATGGGTTTTAGGATTTTCAGCTGAACATTTTTTAGGGCATTCTGAGAGGGCAGAAGCCCCTTATTTATATATATATATATATATATATATATATATATATATCCAGGAGTATCAAGTGTCTAAGTGAGTGGGGATTGTTTTCCTTTTTTTGCCTAGAGAGGGAGTGTGGCAGGAACTGGGAGGCAGGTCTTAAAATGGTGGGATATTGTCCTCAAAAATAGGTGGGAGATGACATCAAGGTTGGCCCCAAAACAAGTGGGAGATGGGAGGTAGTATAAATAGTCAGGGGAGCGGTTATTTATTTATTTAAGAGGGAGAAAAATATGAAAAAATATGCTGTACCCAGCTTGAACCATTTGCAATTCACAGATACAAAATCATTAATCAGTGAGTTGGTGTTATGAAGTAGCAAAGGATTTATCAATTCCGTCCCTCGAAATGTCGCGTCTGTCACACTGTGACATATGCGACATAAGCGACGTAAGTACCAGAATGATCAATTTGTTGTATTAAATTAATTTTATTTGCAGTTATATGATAAATGGCATATGTCCAGATGTTTTGGTATGAAAAATAGTTACAGTTACTAGGCCAGGACAAATGGTAAGATTGGATTGTTGCAGATGAGATGCTTTATGAGCACGATAATGTCACTTGTGAGTAAACTAAACTGTTATAAACCATCTTTTTGTTGGTTGAAATTACATAAAAACAAAGTAAAACTACATGAGCCATGTAATATTACGTTATTAACTAAATACAAACAGATGCCTACTTTTGGAAAATTCCACTATTGTATTGTCCCAAACATCATAATTTTGCCAACAATTGGCTGGCAATCTACTCATAGTTGGCTGTAGTGTACAGCTGTTTTGTTAATGTTACTTTATTGTGCAGATGGCACCACAGATTATGCTAATTACCCATGTAAAACAAAAGACAAACCCCAAATATTTAGATATTTCGTAATTTTGTCATGTGATTGGCGAGAGGGTGGAAGTCACACCCATGATCAGCATTGACCCACACAGTATTTAACATTTTGGATATCCACTATTTTGATCTTTACCAGATCTAACAACTGAAATAATTTTTTTTTTATAATTCCAACAAAAATAGGCATCTTGTATTAAATCGACTGCAGATGTTACATAAACTATTCACACAAATTTGGACACAAATGAACCGTATTTGAGAAAGGCTAAGTCAGTTGAGGAAGCAGTTCTAAGCTTAGCTGTGCAACATTTTCTTTGCACATGTTGACTCAAGCCTTTTAGGTGTGTCTGTACTGAAATCATCTGATCTAAGGGTGTAAATTGTTCAAAAGGTCACAGGTATTGTATCTGAATATCAAGTAAATTCATACAAATGAAAGAAATCTGTCTATTTTGCCTGGCATTTTTGTGTGAACAGAATATTAGCTCCCTCAACCAGCTAAATGAGTACATCTGATTTTGCTGCCCACACCATGTGTATAACACAATTATATGCATCTGTTTTTTTTGCATTAGAAGTTCTAAATGAACACATTTTGGACTGCTTTTGAAGTGTCATGATACCGTCCCCTATTATTCATTTGGCTCAAAGGAGAAGTGCCATCAGTTCCACTTAGATAATGTAACTTTATTATCGAACAATACAATGTTTACGTTTTCAAAGAGAAAACCTGATGCATTGTTAAATTTTTTGGCTTGCCAAAAACTTAAGCAAAACGGTTAGTGATAAGAAGTTTTTCAAATAAAAAATTAGGATATCATATTATGATTGAGCTGATGATATTAGGAAGTGAATATCATTGTTGTAAAACAATCATTATGATGCAAAGTAGCAAGGATATTTGAACACCCGACACAAAAAATGTGTTACACTGTCCATGTTGGACATTGTTCTGAAATTACTTTATTTTTACTACAAAATGGATCATCCTGATCCAGTAGAAGTGAAAAAGCTGAAGGCAAGAGAGCGCCAAAGGAAACGGAGAGAGAAGTTAAAAGAGAATTCAGAAAACTTGAGGAAATTCGAAAGAAGGATGCCACACAACAGTGAAAGAACTGGGGTGCTAAGTGGCTAACTATGACAGAGAGGGAAAAGAGGAAACATCAAGGAGTTGGGACTGAGGCAGCAAAAGTATAGAAAGATTAAAGCTGAAAGGGTGGGACGGACAGTCAGATCAAGAAGGGCAAAGAAACAAGTGAAACTGATGACACCTTCTGAAAGAAGAGAATATGAGAAGCAGAAGAAAGCTTATACAGTGTAGTAGAAAACAGTTGACGCGTAAAAAAATCGTAGAATAAAGGAATAAGATTGTGATAGGAAAAAAGGGATGGTAAAGCAAAGCATGGCAGAAGAAGACACTGTTGGTGATGAAGATGATGGGATAATGTCAGAAGATGCAGCTGAAGAAAAGGAAGGTCCCTAAGCACTGAATACCACAAGCAGGCAGCTCAGATATTACTACTGTAGAAAACTTGAAAGGATGCCACAACACAGAACACACAGAGCAGAAGCACTTCAGTCTATTATCCTCTCTGCTACCTCCAGAAAAGCATACAAGAAATGTGGGATTATGGTTAAAACAAGTGCACAAACGTAGTTTAATGCCAGAATTTAAAGGGATGGTCATGGACAGGGATGTTGGCAAAAAAATATCAGCAAATCATGCCCTCAGGATCAAAATAAAATGCAAAGGCAAAGTGTACAGGGATATTAGCATGCTCGCTGGGACTGCCAAATGTAGAAAAGGCAGGATTTCCCCACTATGGATTAATCGAATCCATGATTTCTTCTTCAGAGAAGACATAAGCAGAGCTGTACCAGGGAAAACAGTGTTTTCAAACAAAACAAGGCAAAGTATCTTCTGAGCATGACAGTTGAAGATGCATACAAAATTATAATCCAGCCTTCCCTTACAAGTTCACAATATTCAAGAAATTCCATCTGCCAAATGTGAGGATCCCAAGGTTCAGTGATCATATGTCCTGTAGAATGGAATCTATTAAAATCAGTGCCCCATGAGAGGTATGCTGAGTGAGGTGTGAGGTGTAGGACATAACCAGACAATTAATTTATTTTTCTGTCCAAAAAAATTATGTTGGGTGGAACTTTTCCAACTGGATTTTCAAAAAGGGACACAATTTTGCACTGTCAGCACTATCATTCGATAGTTTCGATGGAAAACCTAACATTTCTATTTTTGTCTTATCACCACCATCATAATACACCTCTAAAAATAAAAAAAGAATTATCATTGTGGAAACTTTTGTATGTATGTATATTAATTTATATTACCTGGCTTTTTTCCATGCAACCTGTTTCTGCTCCCAGTTTTGGTGGCAGCCCTCTAGATTCTAGCAAAGTGGGGGTCCGGCTGGCTTCCAATAACTTTAGACTAAATTCTCTCCCTGTCAACTATCAATAAGTTTGAATATTGGGCACTGCTATTTTTGCTGTATAAAAGGAAACAAAGTCATGGTTATGGGCCTATGCACCTATGAGAGTTACTAAAACATAACCATTTCCAACTACAATTATGAATATCATGCCAGTGGTTTACTGGAAAACCCTTGTTGAACACACTTGTTGAACACACAGCATTTCTTGGGCTGCGCCAGACTGCTAGATAACCCTACGTCGCGAATGTTATAGTCTGGCAATCGAAATGAAAATATATCTGTATACACGTATTTCTGTACCTGCCAATAGGATATGGCCAGGCTGTTTGCGTCCAAACTCAACTGATGTCACATATTTTGGCATTTGTTTACTAGTCCTCTTTGTTTCAAAACAGAACGTTTGTTTGAGACTGTGTTGATTCTGTGACCTCACTTAATACATCACAAGTAGTCTCGGTTACCCCAACTGCATAGAACTGCGCATGCGCTTATCAATTGCACTGGTTAACATATGAGCCCTCAGTCAACCGGAGAAATGACTGGAACATCCAACTTTTAGAACACATTCTGAGTAAACCTCTGGCGTGATATTCTTGATTTTAGTTGCATATGTTTAGTTTTTATTATCTCTTTTAGGTGCATAGCCCCAAAAGCATGACTTTTGTTTTGCTTTAAAGCTATTAATTGCTATTAAGTGTACATGTTGAATGATAATTTTAGTTGGTAAATTTTCACACAGGGAGAAATCTATGGTGTGATATGGCAGGGTGTTATTTTAAAATGTTGAGTGATGTCAATTGACAAATGGATAGCTTAGATATTAAATGGTCAGAGATGAATCTGAACCAACACAGCTCAAGACATAATTTACAAGTCACAGCACTTGATGAAACATGAATGTCTTAACAATTTCCACTACCACATATTTCTTATTGTTTTCATGGAAATGTTTATCAAGTTGGTAACTTTCTTATTGTTTCTTTAAATAAATAGCTATATAAACCAGACTGTGAATTACCTACTTATATTTGAATAAAGAAACATGTAGGTGTTGGTCTGGAGGAACACCAGGTGGTTTCAGCTGGCAGTTTGACAGTTCATAATATTTACCTTCACCATGGATATGGCTAATCATCTCATCATCATATCAAGTGACTGAACAGTGCATTGTGTATAGTGTAAGTCTTCTGTCCTATTCCATGCCTGAGTGAGCAGCCTTTCATTCTATCACCACTCATGCCTGCTGGCAGTGAATGCACTGACTGTAGTCAATAATTACTGGTGCCTACACTGGCTGTACAGCCTACTATCAATAGTCTGTAGCTAGGGACTGTTTGTCAGCTAGAATCTCCACAGGATGTACACAAATGGAATGCACAGTCCACTGGCCAGTAATACAAACAGGTCAGAACAGGTATTGAGGAGAAAGTCTGTGATTTGATGTTCCCTTTGTAAAAGGAAAACCGAATCTCCCCTCACAGCCGTACCTAAAGTTGCAATCAGACGTGTACTTGAAATTAAATTCAAAACAAGATGAATTTTTTTTAGTTAACCTTTTAAAACAGGTCGGGCAATATATTGCGTGACGGCATGGGGGTGGTCATATATGGTCAGCTGCAACTTTTAGAATATGCATACACATTTCTGGGAAAAAATCTGGGTCTGTAAAGGTAAAAAAATAACCTAGAGATGAACAGCAGAACACAGTATATATATGCAGGGGTTTGCAGAGGGTATTTTTTGAAACAAATTTAGACTGTTTCTCAAAAAGCAACCTAGAACAAAAAAGGGATCTCTTGCAAGGCACACACATATATATATATATATATTATATATATATATATATTATATATATATATATATATATATATATATATATATATATATATATATATATATATATATATATATATATATATATATATATATTATACATATATATATATATATTATACATATATATATATAAATATATATATATATACATATATAATATATATCTATATAATCCTGCATCTAGAGTAATACTACCTACCAATGGAAGTGCCCTCTCTCCCCCAGACTCAGATCAGGCCTTGACATTAAGCTTTTGTAACCAGTAGTTTAGCAGGCCAGTAGATTTGAGTTATTGGCCCACACAAAGTTGACTGGCCCTGATGTTTTGCTCGAATGGAGCGCCATGCCACGGGGCCAGTGTTAGTGTCGAGGTCTGCAGGTAATTTCTAAAGCTGAGTGAACTAAACTTGAGTGAACAGAGGTGCCCAAGGTTCTACATGACAACAAGACATTTGAACCTCGGTCTTCTCGGTTAAGGGTCTCACATTCTAATTACCACGCCACTGAGGGTCACTACGCACCAGTTAGCTAACTAACAGCACTCCCTCTATGAAATATTTACCCCCCCCAATTAATTATATGTTCTTAGTAGACTTAGGTAGTTCTGCTTTGTACATAACTTGTTTATACCAAATAAAACCATGTAGAAAAATACATTACAAATTTTATAAATTTGTAATGCTGTAATTAATATTTTCAAAGTGACTTGTGATTATTAACATATCTTAAGATATTGTGATGTTGATTTTACCAAAAACAACACCTTTTCAAATAGTTGTTGTTTATTTAAAACTCTTATTCCTACTGTACGCATAATAAATTTAACTAATACACATATTTGCAAATTTGACAGACGGGGTGAATAATCCATTATGAAATCCACACTTGGGATGTTTATTTTCATTTCATATGAAATATTTATCAGAAGGTGAAGATTCAGGGGTGTGAACATTTTATCTCACACCAACAGATTGATGTTATATGAATGTTATATAGACTGGTTCCTGAACATAAAATATCCTCAGATGCACATGTAAAGAAAACAGGTTTTTCATACAAAAGCAGGTAATTGAAATAATGGTGTCTTAAGTTATAGTGGTAAGGATTTATGAAGTGAAGATTACAATGTGACGCTGGAATGAATTCCTTTTAAAATTATAGTATATACGTCATTCAGCACACTAGCCAATAAGGAACCAGTGTTAAAACCTGCCTGAAATGGAGCACCCAAGAGCATGTGGGTAGACCATGGTGTGTTACAACTTGATCAGTCGAGCAAACTTTATTCTGGTTTGGCATCATGACATTTTTGTTCATGAACATAAATGGTATCACACAAAATATTAATATTTGCATAGATATGATGTTTGATATTTGATATTTTTGATACTTTTTCATTTATGCATGTTTTATGATTTTAATTCTAATGTCTCAAATGAAAGCCTCTTCAGCTTGTTTTGGCGGCATTGGCCTAGTGGACGTCGCCATTTTAGCTGTAAATGAACTCCCTATCTGAGTGGTACATGACTCGCCCAGCCTGATAACTAAACACTTGGCAGTGCAGAGGTACCAGAACTTTAGCTAACTAACAGACACATTTAAACTCACCTGTCTTGTTCACCAGCAAACAGCACTAAGTTGTATCACTCATTGTCAGCATACAGGAGTCACTTGACCTCAGTCATCAACCATCAAGGTAAGTAGCAACAGGTAAACAAATTACGTGCATATGAAAATGAAGTTAAACAGTCGTCACATGATCACCAGTTGTTGCAGGGTCGAGGCAGCAACAAAGCCACCACTCCTGTAAGTGATTGACAGGTCCGTGGTACTGCACACACACACACGCTGTCCTAATAATAACTCTTTATTTTCATGAAATGACAACTGGCATACTTCGGCAGTTGACATCTTTACTGAATGGTAGCAAGGCAGACTGTGTGGAATTCAAATTATCAAAGATTACAGGGTTGGCAGGTTTCTGACAAGACGGTTTCTACCATGGTTTAAACCATGGTTTCAACTGTCTCGTCAGAAATACCTTTCTGACATAAAAATGTCAGAAACTGTCAGAAACTCCGTTTTTGAGACATTTTCTTTATCACATGCCATTTTGTTTAATGTGTAGCTTGTATTATTAAATCAACGTAGTAATGCATTAGTAACCTGTTACATGTCATATAATATTGCAACTTTTACTCTGTGCAGTCTGTTATATTTGCATTTTCTACCAATTTGTTAGCGGATAGAAATGATAACAGATCTATGTAATTGTTGTAGCATGGTTTCACTTGGTAGAAAGAATGAAAAAAGTTGGGTGGGTGTAGGTGCAAACCAGTAATAACATTGGAGAGGACTTCAAGTGACTGGGTTAGGACTGTGGACAGACCTGTATGTAATATATTATGCAATTAGATATATTTATATTTCTGTACTTCTTTACTAATATTGAATTATGATGATTAATATTACTATTTATTATTATTCAATTTATTATTATTAAAAGGAGGCTTCCATGTTAGCGACATGCTGTCTTAATGGAAGTCTCCTTGACCTTTACATTTATGTTAATTATTCCATTTTGTACAGTTATGGTCAAATAAATATGTCTGTCTGTCTGTGTGGCTGTGTCAATAAGCCAATTGGAAGCCAACAAAAGAGTTAAACTTAAGCAATTGAGACATAACTGTACTGTTGTACTGTTGTACTGTTGTACTGTTGTACTGCTGTACTGCAGTACTGCTGTACTGCAGTACTGCAGTACTGCTGTACTGCTGTACTGCTGTACTGCAGTACTGCTGTACTGCTGTACTGCTGTACTGCAGTACTGCTGTACTGCTGTACTGCTGTACTGCTGTACTGCAGTACTGCTGTACTGCTGTACTGCTGTACTGTTGTACTGCTGTACTGCTGTACTGCTGTACTGTTGTACTGCTGTACTGCAGTACTGCTGTACTGCTGTACTGTTGTACTGCTGTACTGTTGTACTGTTGTACTGCTGTACTGTTGTACTGCTGTACTGTTGTACTGCTGTACTGTTGTACTGTTGTACTGCTCACTCCTGTCAGGTAATAGTGACCTATTCACAGCTTCATGGTATAAGATTAGACAAATCGATATCAAAGAAAGATTCAAGGCAGGTCCAGACAATCATTTGAAGTCCCAATTTTCAAAGCCGAACTATCAAGTGAGCTACAACTAAATTTTGTAAGAGCATTGTTTGAGCTTGCTTTTAACATATGTCTGTGCTTGATGGAGGTATAAGCTGATTGGCCCAATGCTTTCTACTTAGCAAGTTGCTTGGCCAGCCACCTGTTGCTACACCTTGGCCAGCCACCTGTTGCTACACCTTGGCCAGCCACCTGTTGCTACACCTTGGCCAGCCACCTGTTGCTACACCTTGGCCAGCCACCTGTTGCTACACCTTGGCCAGCCACCTGTTGCTACACCTTGGCCAGCCACCTGTTGCTACACCTTGGCCAGCCACCTGTTGCTACACCTTGGCCAGCCACCTGTTGCTACACCTTGGCCAGCCACCTGTTGCTACACCTTGGCCAGCCACCTGTTGCTACACCTTGGCCAGCCACCTGTTGCTACACCTTGGCCAGCCACCTGTTGCTACACCTTGGCCAGCCACCTGTTGCTACACCTTGGCCAGCCACCTGTTGCTACACCTTGGCCAGCCACCTGTTGCTACACCTTGGCCAGCCACCTGTTGCTACACCATGGCCAGCCACCTGTTGCTACACCATGGCCAGCCACCTGTTGCTACACCATGGCCAGCCACCTGTTGCTACACCATGGCCAGCCACCTGTTGCTACACCATGGCCAGCCACCTGTTGCTACACCATGGCCAGCCACCTGTTGCTACACCATGGCCAGCCACCTGTTGCTACACCATGGCCAGCCACCTGTTGCTACACCATGGCCAGCCACATGTTGCTACACCATGGCCAGCCACCTGTTGCTACACCATGGCCAGCCACCTGTTGCTACACCTTGGCCAGCCACCTGTTGCTACACCTTGGCCAGCCACCTGTTGCTACACCATGGCCAGCCACCTGTTGCTACACCATGGCCAGCCACCTGTTGCTACACCATGGCCAGCCACCTGTTGCTACACCTTGGCCAGCCACCTGTTGCTACACCTTGGCCAGCCACCTGTTGCTACACCTTGGCCAGCCACCTGTTGCTACACCTTGGCCAGCCACTGGTTGCTACACCTTGGCCAGCCACCGGTTGCTACACCTTGGCCAGCCACCTGTTGCTACACCTTGGCCAGCCACCTGTTGCTACACCTTGGCCAGCCACCTGTTGCTACACCTTGGCCAGCCACCTGTTGCTACACCTTGGCCAGCCACCTGTTGCTACACCTTGGCCAGCCACCTGTTGCTACACCTTGGCCAGCCACCTGTTGCTACACCTTGGCCAGCCACCTGTTGCTACACCATGGCCAGCCACCTGTTGCTACACCTTGGCCAGCCACCTGTTGCTACACCTTGGCCAGCCACCTGTTGCTACACCTTGGCCAGCCACCTGTTGCTACACCTTGGCCAGCCACCTGTTGCTACACCTTGGCCAGCCACCTGTTGCTACACCTTGGCCAGCCACCTGTTGCTACACCTTGGCCAGCCACCTGTTGCTACACCTTCACATAGAGATCCACTGGAACATGTGAAAGAAGTCCAAATTTATTACCCACATTTTTTTTAGACATTGCCATATTCATTAGACTTTAATAGTGCCAGTAGCACCCCTGCATGCACCATGTTTAAGGGTGGCAGACGAGCTAAGGCTGTGTGGGAACATTTTGTTAAAGTGGAAAGTAATGGAAAAACAGTTGCTAGATGCAAGTTCTGTGGTTACCAGATGTCACCCAAATGTGATAGAATGCTGGTTCATCACACCAAGTGCAGAAAATCATAAATTTATATAGCATGTATTAGATTCTGACAGTTTCTGATGGGTTTCTGACAGTTCTGACTTCAGAAACCCGTCAGAAACTAGTTTTTGACAGTTTCTGACATTGTCACGTGAGAAATACATTTCTGACTGTCAGAAACCCAACCTTGTACAATGATCCAATGAAAATGATATCGCCATCTGTCGGGTAGTATCAAAACAATGACTCAACTTTTATGAACATATTAGTTGGTTGCCAGTCCAGCATGTGGCGCCACCATTGTGTACCCCCTGTGCCGGTGAGGAACAGAATCACCAGGCCTCACAGAATACTTGCTTTCAAATACACTGTACACAGCTGTACAACTGTGACTTTTTGTCACACATTTAGACAAATTTTTTCACCAAATTATGTGAGAATAAATGCAGAATGTAACCTCCTACCTGTGCAGAGTTGTTTGATTTAAATCATTGATTTAAATCATCATTTAAATCACTCCAAAAATATAATTGATTTATGATTATTTTATTTTTTTTACTTCCAATTTTTTTAATCGCTGATTTATATGAATTTAACACAAATAATTGTTTACAAGCATCAAGATCAACAAACTTTTGTATGTTGTTTTAATACAAAAGCACAATGTGCGCACACTTGTGTAGCTGTATTGACACCAGATAGCCTGACAGTCAAATATTTTATGACATTGTGTATGTTTCGGTATCCAGACGTTTTGGTAAAGGACACTTTGGAAATGGACATTTTGGTAACTGACATTTCGGTAAAAGGACATTTCGGTAAAAGGACATTTCGGTAAAAGGACATTTCGGTAAACGGACATTTCGGTAACAGACATTTCGGTAACAGACAATTTGGAAATAGACATTTTGGTAGAATCTTAAAACAAATTGCCGTTAATAATACTAAATGAATGCAGCTACGAGTGTGTGTTCAATAACAATGTAATTCAAACTGATACATGTAGCTCTTCCAGTGATGCACAATGGGAATGTCATGTAATGTCCTAGACGGTAGTAATGTTCAGCGGAGTGTTTTTACAAATGAACTAGATGCCCAATGGCTGTAAGGAACTGTGGCACCTGCATTACCCCATTGACATAGTCACGACACAGGTTCCTCAGTCGTGTCTGGAGTCTCACGTACTCGTGTCTCACACGTTTCCGGGGTAGCTGGCCGGTTGCATCCTGGATAATGATGGCGCTGACACACTCCTGTTCCCGCTGCAGGCATTTAATGGATTTCCATATCGATGGATGCTAGTGACCAATCAAGTGACGATACTTGTTGTTCCAAGCCTCAGAGACGTTATTTGGATTTTCCTCCATGTGCTCTGTGTCAGGTGGTAAAAACAGAACTGCACCTGCACATTTTGCCCGAACACACCTGCCACAGCACGAGGGACAGCCAGTTCGAAATCAACCATGACAACATCGGGATCAGGTTGCACACCATATGTTGCACAGCGGTTCAGGATAGCAGTGAACAGTTCATGATACGTTGCTTCTGTTTTGTTTTCTAGGAATGCATACACCAGTGGTATGGTCACCTCTCCCAGAGACACGTGAATAACGTACAGCTGTAGGAACTTTGGTGGAGCCATCGCAAAGTTCCCATCCATAAACCACTTATCTGCAGCAGCCAGGCGGCGGAGATTATCCTCCGTTGCGTAGGCAACGATTCTGTGTGTTGCTTGGGGACCATTGTCAAAGAAGAGGAACTCTTCTTCTTGTTGTCCTAGGGTGTGGGTCCAAGGAGGAACGATGTGTAGATTCACCAAACTGGCCGGTTCGGCTGGGTACTCTTGTGTACGGTTTCTGGCAATCGTGCGCTTACACGTGTCGACACTCGGTAGAATCGCCTTAGCTGCATCTGTCAACGCTGTGATGTTGTCAGCGTAAATACGAGATGGCGGGTCGTTACATGCAGCTGCACGTACACGCATTTCCGTACGGCATATGGCGACCTCAAGCTTCACCGGTTCGGGACAGTGGTTGTGGTCGGTTTTCAGCACTGCATTTGCTGGTAGCAAGTTGGTGTATACACTAGTAGGGCAGTGCTTGCTTGCACGACATGTGCAACGCCACCGTATCATGCCATTTTTCTCTGTGTGCTTTGTGTAAGCATATCCAGCCCACAAAAGCTTTGGTTTCCCCCTGGTTGTTGTAGTTACTTCCATGATCACATGTATGAACAGAATGATATGAACTGATGTATATCTGGATTTAAATGTGTCCTGCTGGCCACTGGTTGGCTGTAGTGGTTGAACACTAGCCACCACCACTGCTATTTGGAAGCCATGTTCCCTTTGGTGACAAGCACTATCTTACACATGTCTGACTGCTAGTGGGAAGCCAAGTTCCCTGTCTGGTATTCCGCTGGACCATCCTAATTTATAAATGGCTTAACTGACTGACATCTTATCAGGTTATTTCCTGATATGGCAGATTGGACCCTGGTTATTTTCAGTAGTTTTACTAAAATGTCTAGTTACCAAAATGTCCTGTTACCAAAATGTCCTTTTACCGAAATGTCCTTTTACCGAAATGTCAGTTACCAAAATGTCCATTACCAAAGTGTCCTTTACCAAAACGTCATGGACCCGTATGTTTCAGCTATTCCCTTTCTGAAGTGAAGCCACACAAACTTGTCTTCCAGAGGAAGTATCTTTTCAACACAGAAGCCCTGAGTTAAAGTCCACTTAGAGCTTGTGCTAGTTATTACCAATTCAGTATGTTGACTCAAGTGAGACAGTCTGGGCTACAATTGTTTAATACTGTACCAGTTTGCAGTTTGGTTAGAAACCCTTAGAGTACACAGAGCCCTGGACAGGTGCTAATCCACCCTCTCAGCAAACAATAATTAGCACTGCTACAGCCACAGACACACAGCATGGCTTTCCTTTCCAAGACAGATTATGCAACTACAGGGGGTGAGGCCTTGTGGACATTGCCTAATGTCTTTATATAAGCAAAAAACATGTACCCTCTGTTAAGACAAGTACACAAATCGATTTGAATAGAACATGTTTGAAAGAGTTTATCATCTATATAAATATAAATGTCTATATACCAGATTAAAAAAAAATCTGATTTAAATAAAAAATCCGATTTTTTTATTTAAAAAAAAACATGATTTTTTTTAACCCTGTACCTGTGTCTCCATAGCCTGAATAGGCCTTGATAGTTAAATGTATTGTTCCACATCTTGTAGTTGATGTGAGACAGCTTTTGGAAGTTTCTCACACTTTCTGCCTGTTTCCACTGGCGGAAAGTATCAGAAACTGACAAAAACAGGTTCATGATGGTTTCTGCCAGTCTCGGTAAAAACAGGTTCATGATGGTTTCTGCCAGTCTCGGTAAAAACAGGTTCATGATGGTTTCTGCCAGTCTCGGTAAAAACAGGTTCATGATGGTTTCTGCCAGTCTCGGTAAAAACAGGTTCATGATGGTTTCTGCCACAGTCTCGGTAAAAACAGGTTCATGATGGTTTCTGCCAGTCTCGGTAAAAACAGGTTCATGATGGTTTCTGCCAGTCTCGGTAAAAACAGGTTCATGATGGTTTCTGCCACAGTCTCGGTAAAAACAGGTTCATGATGGTTTCTGCCAGTCTCGGTAAAAACAGGTTCATGATGGTTTCTGCCAGTCTTGGTAAAAACAGGTTCATGATGGTTTCTGCCAGTCTCAGTAAAAACAGGTTCATGATGGTTTCTGCCAGTCTCTGTAAAAACAGGTTCATGATGGTTTCTGCCAGTCTCGGTAAAAACAGGTTCGTGATGGTTTCTGCCAGTCTCTGTAAAACAGGTTCATGATGGTTTCTGCCAGTCTCGGTAAAAACAAGTTCATGATGGTTTCTGCCAGTCTCTGTAAAAACAGGTTCATGATGGTTTCTGCCACAGTCTCGGTAAAAACAGGTTCATGATGGTTTCTGCCAGTCTCGGTAAAAACAGGTTCATGATGGTTTCTGCCAGTCTCGGTAAAAACAGGTTCATGATGGTTTCTGCCACAGTCTCAGTAAAAACAGGTTCATGATGGTTTCTGCCAGTCTCGGTAAAAACAGGTTCATGATGGTTTCTGCCAGTCTCGGTAAAAACAGGTTCATGATGGTTTCTGCCACAGTCTCGGTAAAAACAGGTTCATGATGGTTTCTGCCAGAAACTGGTTCAAATGGGGCAAGTCTGGTATCATTTGAAAGGTAGTAGTTTCAGATGTCACATTAATCCATTTTCAACAGATGTTATGTAATCATTTATAATGCAACTAATGACATGACAATGATAACGAAAATATTTTATGAAAAATTCCATTAAAACATTTTTCACTATATCTACTTTAATTTATAAATAGGCTTATTCATTTTTATGGAGTTTAATTCCTGACATATACTTAGATAATTTACATGATATAAAAATGTTAGGTATATTTTAAACTGATTTTTAAATTAGTAATGAGTATGTGACTCATGTATGCCTGACACCAAAAAAGTGACATTTTTTAACCTCCACTGATGTTGGATGGTTGCAAGATTTTACTAACCGAGATATAATGTTAATTTTATTTGTTTGAACAAATTAAAAAAATTATTAATTATGCAATAATTAACAACCAGTCATGGTGTCGGACGTACGTAAAAAATGTACATCCGACACCCCATACGTCCGACACCATACACCATGCTGATTGAATTAAACTTTTTTTACAAAATATAAGTGTTTATGTAATTTCAGTGTGATGGTAATAAACATTATCAATGTCATAGCCATTCTTAATCCATATAATTGGATTAGCACAACATTTGGAACTAATTACACCGACTAAACCAAATTCAATTGGGGTACAACAAAAGACCGTTGAACCAGACATTAAAAACCTATTTCAGTGTGTAAATGGGTTTGAAGCAGCAATAACCATTCTAAAACTTTATAATATCACTAGCCTTAGATTATTTTCTGTAATCTTATGGGCAGTGGCCATCTTTCTTTTGCCATGTGCGGGCAGATTTCCATGGCGAGATCACAGATTTTATTTTTGACATGACAAGTGGAGAAATCAAGGTGAATGTTGATTGATGCACCAACTGTTGTTGGCCGTCCTGGCAGTTTGTTCTGGTGCATTTTATCTAAGGTCTTGTCTGCCATTGGCTGGACAGTAGTCAGCAGCAATATTTTAGATTTTAAGTGTCAGCATTTATATAGAAGATTCAATCTAAGCTCAAAAGTGTGTTTTGTCATTGTAACTACCTTATTTAGAAAAAATAAGCATCATTTTATCAATTTTTTATGTTGTATCTCACACGGATACGTCCGACATCAAAAAATGCACGTCCGACACCAGACAAATTATTCTCTATTTCTTCAGTGTACCACAGAAACAACATTTTATTGGGTCTAGTCAAGAGATGAACTCCTGCCCTATCAGCATATAACATAACATTTCCAATGTACTCTCACAAATCACAGAGATTTGGACATCACCTTACTCAGGTGGAAAATTCAGGTTCGTGTGAGTACGTCCGACACCATGCATGTTTTTCATTGTATGCCTAGAATGACTATAAGATCGAAGGACGTTTATATATGACAATGATGTCATAGTTGGTTCCTATAGTATATGGCAGTAAAAAGTTGTGCTACTTTCTATCCCAGCATGCAGTGCAGGCCTCGACATTAACACTGGACCGGCGCCCTTTTTGCGGCTGCCGAGCCAGTTTAGGCCACTTGTTTTCATTTTTCACTGGCCCGATGGGCCATCATAGTTTCAGATCATTTTTATACGATTAGTCACAGCCATAGCTCATCGTTTCAATCGCTTGTTCTTGCCATCCACCCCAGCGCTACAATTAAACACAATCTTCATCTTGTCTGGTTTCATGTTGTCACTTCGTATGTTTGCTATCTTGTTTTGATATGTACAAACCTCACAAAAGTCTGCATGGCGTCACTACGAAGCTCATGCATTGCAGACGCCTATATTTTACTAGGGTTGCGCCATGTTACCAGTATATTGATATATCGCAGCATTTTCTTCTGTGCGATACACATCGGCTATTGCGATATGCCTTCGACGTGCTGATTTCATACAAACCAACTGGTTCACGGACTGTCCGCTTGGTGTCATGACAGCGCCTAACATACATTTCAGGACATGCTAGGGCGCAGATAGCTCAGTTTACCGTAACTTTGTACTTCAGCCCAAAAGTTTATATTCGAAAGAAATAAAACCCAGTTGTAGCAGTATAACTAGCTGTAACTCGATACGGATTGTAAACAAATGCCAACAGTACGCACGCAGCGGCATCACCCATCATTCTCAAAATGCAACCTGCAGCGGCTTCGACATGGGCATCTGATTCTCAAACGATTCTAGCAGCAACATTGTCTGCCATGCAGAATACTGACAGAAAGCATAACAGTACCTTTTTTGGAGGGCCAGTAACTTTTAAAATCTACTGGCCTGACGGGCCACTAAGCCCAACAGCTTAATGTCGAGGCCTGCAGTGCATGGCTAAAGTGTCCAAAATGTACGTCCGACACCTTGGAACTGCCCTACTATCACCTTGCAATGTATTTGTACTTATGCAAATACCCTATGAATACACCATTAGTTGGTAACTGGACTCATATACCAGACAGTGTGACATATAGTGTTAACTTTACTTAACTCACAATACCAATGATTGTATATTTACTATTTTGTGATTGTGATACTGTCTCTCGTGTGCAGATACACACCTTTCTGTCACAGCAGGTTTATCAGTTAGTCCAGGTTATTGAGCCTGGACATTAGCTACATGCTAATCCACCCTCCAACTTCTAACTAAAGTGGCCAGTGATCATTTAATAACACTGATGGGGATAACACC
Source organism: Lamellibrachia columna (assembly GCA_963662155.1). NCBI lineage: Eukaryota > Metazoa > Annelida > Polychaeta > Sabellida > Siboglinidae > Lamellibrachia > Lamellibrachia columna. The sequence continues at coordinate 4,978,817 of OY759261.1, read as the reverse complement.
TAGACTTATTATCAGTAATCTGAGTAATGTTTAGTCAGTAAGATTAACGCTAAGGTACTTACCTTGTAAACACTGTTTCGATCAGATTTCATATTTCTTGGGTCATTCTACAGCACCTTCGGTTGTCTTTATACACAAACACTGTGTTGCACTGAAGTGTCTATTCAGTAGCACCTTCAGTTGTCACTGTAGACAAACACTGTGTTGCACTGAAGTGTCCATTCTGTAGCACCTTCAGTTGTCACTGTAGACAAACACTGTGTTGCACTGAAGTGTCCATTCTGTAGCACCTTCAGTTGTCTCTGTAGACAAACACATTGTTGCACTGAAGTGTCCATTCTGTAGCACCTTCAGTTGTCTCTGTAGACAAACACATTGTTGCACTGAAGTGTCCATTCTGTAGCACAAGTCTTCAGTTGTGTCTGTAGACAAACACATTGTTGCACTGAAGTGTCCATTCTGTAGCACCTTCAGTTGTCTCTGTAGACAAACACAGTGTTGCACTGAAGTATCCATTCCATAGCACAAGTCTTCAGTTGTGTCTGTAGACAAACACAATGTTGCACTGAAGTATCCATTCCATAGCACAAGTCTTCAGTTGTGTCTGTAGACAAACACAATGTTGCACTGAAGTATCCATTCCATAGCACAAGTCTTCAGTTGTGTCTGTAGACAAACACATTGTTGCACTGAAGTGTCCGTTCCGTAGCATAGATCTTCAGTTGTCTCTATAGACAAACACAGTGTTGCACTGAAGTGTCCATTCCGTAACATAGGTTTTCAGTTGTCTTTGTACACAAACACAGTGTTGCACTGAAGTATCCATTCCGTAACATAGGTCTTCAGTTGTCTTTGTACACAAACACAGTGTTGCACTGAAGTGTCCATTCCGTAACATAGGTCTTCAGTTGTCTCTATAGACAAACACAGTGTTGCACTGAAGTGTCCGTTCCGTAGCACAGATCTTCAGTTGTCTCTATAGACAAACACAGTGTTGCACTGAAGTGTCTATTCCGTAACATAGGTCTTCAGTTGTCTTTGTACACAAACACAGTGTTGCACTGAAGTGTCCATTCCGTAACACAGGTCTTCAGTTGTCTTTGTACACAAACACAGTGTTGCACTGAAGTGTCCATTCCGTAAAACAGGTCTTCAGTTGTCTTTGTACACAAACACAGTGTTGCACTGAAGTGTCCATTCCGTAACATAGGTCTTCAGTTGTCTTTGTACACAAACACAGTGTTGCACTGAAGTGTCCATTCCGTAACATAGGTCTTCAGTTGTCTTTGTACACAAACACAGTGTTGCACTGAAGTGTCCATTCCGTAACATAAAAATGTGGTACTCTAGTCTTAGCCATATGGCAGCAATTCCTGAAAAGTGACAGAACATTACATTTTAAGTGATGTCTCAATAGAACAAGTTAGCTGAATACTTCCTCACTTCCTGAATATAGATTAGACAGGCATGCATGAATGCGTGCGTGTGCAATAATAAATAAATTCCTGTATAAAACACACACTGAAAAAGTTACAATTGTTTTATAAAGTATATATAAGCTATAGCGTCGTTTTGAGAGCCGCATTTCCATAATTCGATATTGGTAAGTCATTATCTGAAAACAACTTTTCTAACAACTTCTTCACACTCCATAGATTCACATCGATCTCTAAGACCATCAATGTCGCAGCAAAATTTGCAGATTTTAGCGAATCTGCGGAAGTATTCCCCCCCGTCTATACGTTAAAATTACACGTGCAAATTACATCTCATTAAAAAACCGCACCAAAAGCTGATACCCCTCAATTTCTGCCCAACCCTGGTGACTCGTTTTGAAATGTTGGTACGTTTTACAGAATAATCAGTATAGTGATAGGTGGAGTGGAGTGTCTATTGCCATCAAATGAAAATCTAATGCAATAGTACAAATTCACTCATCACACGCAATCCTCTTTCCTTTATGTAGGTACTGGCAGACGGACTCTCTATGTTCCCTCATATCTCTGTCAGTTTTTACATGTATGGGACTGAGTTTTTGTAGGTGTGCCCGGGGGCCCATAGGTGGATCATACATAAAAATAAAAATTCCTCCAGGGGTGGGGATATTACGAAGGACCTTTTGTGGATATTTGACGTAAATTACCTAACTTAGAAGAATAGTACCCAATTCTTAGCAACTATTCATATTTTCTACGATTGTTCAGAGTTACGTGATCTACATCAAACATCCACATCTTCATCTTCCAATATTCTGCCTAGCCTCAACATGTGCTGAAGATACAGGCAGACTGACAGGTGAACACAAAAGTAATAACTTATATGGGTTCAAATTTTGTGCATCTATTTCCTTGGATAATGAAATGTCTGACTGTTGCTCTTACTGACTGTTTACACTAACAATAAGTTCAGGGAGGGAGAAACGGAGAATAAAGAATATAAGTGGTAAATGCATCTGGAGGAAGGGATATGATAGACTAAGGAATGTTGTCTCCCGTTGATAATATTCACAGGAACATGGTACTGATTTGAAGGTATTCCCACTAGACCATTAACTATTTGTGAGGCGTGCTGATGATACCAGTGGCATGTCACAGGGACTGTGAATGTTGGTCGATATTGACTATTTTGAGATAATGACAAAAACTGAATGAGAAATACTTCATATTTAGCAATATAAAAATATTTTTTTAAATCACACTTGCAAATGGGTGTAACTAACATTTTATGTGAAGCTATGAATTATGTCTTGTGTGACTGAGCAAAAGCAATGGCCAAAATCTGACCTTTTCACGTGGTCGTATCTAACTCTCCTCAGATCAAATGCCATATTCCGCATATCATTGCAAAGCTTTGAATGTCAACTTTCGTGATCTACATCAAACGTCCTCCATACAGTATGGAGGATGTTTGCAATCAAACACAAAACAGCTAATTTGTATCACATTAAAGCTGTTAATACTACAGCCTTTTTGCTACCATGTGACTGACACCACGTTTATGACTGGACCGCACTCACTTCCACACTGATCATTGTTCATGACTGCACCGCACTCACTTCCACACTGATCATTGTTCATGACTGGACCGCACTCACTTCCACACTGATCATTGTTCATGACTGGACCACACTCACTTCCACACTGATCATTGTTCATGACTGGACCGCACTCACTTCCACTCTGATCATTGTTCATGACTGGACCGCACTCACTTCCACACTGATCATTGTTCATGACTGGACCGCACTCACTTCCACACTGATCATTGTTCAAGACTGGACCGCACTCACTTCCACACTGATCATTGTTCATGACTGGACCGCACTCACTTCCACACTGATCATTGTTCATGACTGGACCGCACTCACTTCCACACTGATCATTGTTCATGACTGGACCGCACTCACTTCCACACTGATCATTGTTCATGACTGGACCACACTCACTTCCACACTGATCATTGTTCATGACTGGACCGCACTCACTTCCACACTGATCATTGTTCATGACTGGACCACACTCACTTCCACACTGATCATTGTTCATGGCTGGACCGCACTCACTTCCACACTGATCATTGTTCATGACTGGACCGCACTCACTTCCACACTGATCACTGTTCATGACTGGACCGCACTCACTTCCACACTGATCACTGTTCATGACTGGACCGCACTCACTTCCACACTGATCACTGTTCATGACTGGACCGCACTCACTTCCACACTGATCATTGTTCATGACTGGACCGCACTCACTTCCACACTGATCACTGTTCATGACTGGACCGCACTCACTTCCACACTGATCACTGTTCATGACTGGACCGCACTCACTTCCACACTGATCACTGTTCATGACTGGACCACACTCACTTCCACACTGATCATTGTTCATGACTGGACCACACTCACTTCCACACTGATCATTGTTCATGATTGGACCACACTCACTTCCACACTGATCACTGTTCATGACTGGACCGCACTCACTTCCACACTGATCATTGTTCATGACTGGACCGCACTCACTTCCACACTGATCATTGTTCATGACTGGACCGCACTCACTTCCACACTGATCACTGTTCATGGCTGGACCGCACTCACTTCCACACTGATCATTGTTCATGACTGGACCGCACTCACTTCCACACTGATCACTGTTCATGACTGGACCGCACTCACTTCCACACTGATCACTGTTCATGACTGGACCGCACTCACTTCCACACTGATCACTGTTCATGACTGGACCACACTCACTTCCACACTGATCATTGTTCATGACTGGACCACACTCACTTCCACACTGATCATTGTTCATGATTGGACCACACTCACTTCCACACTGATCACTGTTCATGACTGGACCGCACTCACTTCCACACTGATCATTGTTCATGACTGGACCGCACTCACTTCCACACTGATCACTGTTCATGGCTGGACCACACTCACTTCCACACTGACCATTGTTCGGGGTTGTTTGTTTGGGTACGAGGTTAATTCGTTGTACAACCATCAGTTTACTGCACTATATTGTTTTGTTTATGTAAGAAACTAAATATGTCGTTGACAGCCGGTAGCAGCAAAGAATTTAACAGAGCTAGGCTGTTGCATAACGCTGTCTCACTGGCCGCTATCTGTAGAAGTTTCACCTGCTGTGACAGAGGAATGTTGATGGCATGGGACAAGCTATTTGGATTATTTTAATTTAAATGTTCAATGTAATACATGAATACCCTTCATACAAGTATTTTCTTGTTATATTCCCAATTTGGTGATTCAGAGGTAGATTTTAAGGAGAAATGTCTAGTGATCCAGATGGATTACAATGGTATTAAGACGGATTACCAAGGTGATGAATACTTCTGCAGTGAAGTAATTTAAATGGGCGCCACTGGCCCGTTAAACCATCACAACTTTGCCAATAACTATCATAACAAATGTGAATGCGGTATCATTTGGTTGTTAAAAGATATATGGTATACGGTACGTACCATATATTTTACATGGTATGGTATATGTTTTTCTGGTGTATCTGAAAAACATATTGTCGAAACACTATGCTAAGACTTTCCTTGACGTTGTATTAGCAGACGTTGTGCCAAATTACAACTAGTGTTGAACCTTAACAACTACTATCATAACTTAAACCTATTCTTAATTTATTTCCCCCCAAACCTGACACGAGAACACACGTTCCACACACTATGCGCAAGAAACACATTTGTGTAGATATAACACTGGTATACCGCCATAATTGTACAACAAGTGTTGTATCATTCGCCCAACCGTTGTGTAATTGGTTAATTTGAGAGAGCCAGCTCCAGTATTTCTCATACTATTGTTTCATTTGTGGTTTGGCATTCAGAGCAAGGACACTGTATGATTTAATTTCCCATTAGCCATTTTTCAGAGCTCAATTTCAAGGTAATAATATTTGGCCCAGTTGTTGTTATTTACTATAATTATTTACAATGACCAAACAAATTTTCCTGGCACCATAACTCTCCTAAGTTTATTATTCCACAGCAGTATATGTAAGAAAACATGTTTTGATGAACAAAATGTCACAAAATATAATATCATGTATTAATATTTTACAGGTCTCTGCCCTTATGCTAAAAGACCTTGCAGTTGAAATTATGTTTCCACTGTTGTTTTCCAGTGGTCCGTGATATGTGTTGTATGTTTACAGTCACCGGTGGCGGTGTGTCGCACTAGTCACGTCTGTAAGTTCTAACGAGAAATCAACCGAGGTATCAAATCAATTTTGTGGAATTCGAATTATGAAGCTTGCGAATTTGGCGTGGTGGTGGTCGAGTGGACCGGGGTTCAAAACCACCTGCTGCCATTTCAAAACCTGGACAATTTCGTTCACCCCACTTGGCCCGTGTCTTTCGGAAGAGACAGTAAAAGCCATTGGTCTCTTCTACCTGGTGTCTACGCCAGGGGAAGTAAAAGATCCCACACAGGGGGTAAATGTGTAACCTGTCGTGGACTCAAAGAGTGGTGGTCTCTGTCTCTAATCCACCGATTCCCGGCGCGTGAGAGGCGCCGAGAAGGTAGTGTAGACGACATGTAGAAATAAACACGCTCACAAGTTAAGGAGCCCAGTCCTTGACCTTGAGTCTTGACAGGAAGAGAAGACTCAGTTGACAATATGAATATCTAAGCACGATCGAAGCGTGTGCGAAGCAATCACAAAAAAAATGTCGTTGACATATGTACCTTAAAATTGTTATTCACAAGATGATATATGCCCTACGAGGATACAATGTGATAAACTTACAAAAGGCTCTGCTTTGCACGACAAAACGACTCGCCAGCGTCTGCACCCCTTTCTTGTGCCGTGGTTGGCTTCCCCAGATTTCGCAGTAGAGGTACCGAGAGTAGGCCTACACTACAATTATGCTATTTCATGAATATTATCAACAAATATAATTATCTCGACAGGTCAGTATTCAATTTAATTATCTACCTATGTTTAATTTCGGGGAAATAATTTGTGGCATAGAGTTTGCTATAAATATCGACTAGACTCGTCACCCTCATCGTCGGCTGGTTCTGGGTCCACCGTGTGGCGCCACTGTAGTGGCGAAGGGGCCCACTGGGGGAATGGTCAGGCATCAGTTGATCGGATTCACTAATTGTGTGAACTTAAATATCCTCTCCCACTCCCCCTTCGCCTGTCCCTCCCCTCCTCCCCCTTTCACCCTCCACCGTCCCCTCCCCTTCGCCTGTCCCTCCCACCACCTCCTCCTCACCCCCCCCCATTACCATCGTACTCACCCTTCACCTGTCCCTCCCTCTCTCTCTCTCTCTCTCTCTCTCTCTCTCTCTCTCTCTCTCTCTCTCTCTCTCTCTCTCTCTCTCTCTCTCTCCCCTCCTCGTCACCATTCGCCTACCCCTCCTCTTCCCCTCCCTTCCCACCCCTCGCCATCTCTCTGGCCCTCCCCTTCTCACGCACGCACGCGGACAATACGTGAACACATTAACGCGACGCGGTGCACCATATCATAGTCACGTGAGAATGGAAGTTGAATGCAAAGCTAAGACAAAGGGTTTACTGCAGCGTTATTGATTATAATGAAATAACAGTTTTACGGCCCATCGCTATATATTCAGGAAAAAAAATTAATTATCTTAGCGACGTGAACAAATGAACGACACATTAACAGGAGCGCCACCATACACTCACGTTCGCATGAAATCTCTCTCACATCCTCCCTCCCTCTCCCTCTCCCGCTCCCGCTCCCTCTCCCTCTCCCTCTCCCTCCCCTTCCCCCCTCCCTCCCTCCCCCTCCCTCCCTCCCTCCCTCCCCCCTCCCCCCTCCCCCTCCCCCTCCCCCCTCCCCCTCCCCCTCCCCCTCCCCCTCCCCCTCCCCCTCCCCCTCCCCCTCCCCCTCCCCCTCCCCCTCCCCCTCCCCCTCCCCCCTCACCCCTCACCCCTCCCCCTCCCTCCCTCCCTCCCTCCCTCCCTCTCTCCCTCTCTCCCTCTCTCCCTCTCTCCCTCTCTCTCTCTCTCTCTCTCTCTCTCTCACCATTGTGCCGCCATGTTACACGAAGTACGGAAGCACAATATTGACGCTGCGAGCGGGGTTATTCGGCTTGTAAGTATGCGCTGAAATTTCCAAGCAGGGTATTCTGCTTGTAGCAAGAATTATTTGTTTGCGACATCATTAACCAGGAGAAGCCGTGGGCTTTCAAGGGTTTATGTGCACAACTTTGTGAGACAGTTTCTGAAGCGTGATTAAGGAACCGGTCGACTTCTAACTACGCTTCAGTTAGTTTCGCAAATTAATGCTGAACTATGTGTTATATTGCTAGGTATTGCGTATTCGAAATTTACTTAGAAAACGAACTTTGACGTCATTACCAGTTTTGAACGTGGCCGCATCCAAACTAACGCGTTATAACTTCAGCTGATTGAAACTGCTTTTAACCCTTACAAATTGTTGTGTTTATTTCATTGATGAATTGTAATGTAGTTGATTTGAACCTATGACACCGACTATTTACGTTTGTGATTGTGTATTCTGTCCTTGAATTATATGTTTGTATGTTACATATTTAGTTGCATTATTTTGGGGATTTGTTTTGCTAATTTGTTCTTGTGAAATATATGTATTAGTAATTGGTTTATTAGTAATTAGTTATGTTTCTGAAATTTTTAGACGACGCCGTTTAGTAAGATTTTGAATCAGTGCAATCAATAAATAATATTATATCGCAACCAAAGTTTGACAATTGAGCACACAAACATGACTTCCAAAACAAACTTGTACACTTGCACTACGGAAGTACTTGTGGAAGAGGCTGAGATGTCAAGAGAATTGATACAGTGGTTGGAAGGAGTAAATAAAGATTTGACTAGTAAGAAGGATAAAAGAAGAAGAAGAACGAAGGAGAAAATGATATTGGAAAATGAATGTATAATTCGGGAATATGAGAAAAATGCAGCAAAGAACTAGTGAGGACGATGGGAATACAAATGAGGGAAGAACGGAATCACGAGGTAAGAAGAATGAATGAACAATGTAATCGCAAGGTCATGTTAGTGATAAGCTGCAGGTAGCAAGAAAAGACGAGCCGTGTCTCTACAGATAATCCGATAAGTCACCGATACCCTCCAGTCGTCGGGACACGTGAACTAGTTCACAAATACCCTCCAGTCGTCGGGACACGTGAACTAGTTCACAAATACCCTCCAGTCGTCGGGACACGTGAACTAGTTCACAAATACCCTCCAGTCGTCGGGACACGTGAACTAGTTCACAAATACCCTCCAGTCGTCGGGACACGTGAACTAGTTCACAAATACCCTCCTGTCGTCGGGACACGTGAACTAGTTCACAAATACCCTCCAGTCGTCGGGACACGTGAACTAGTTCACAAATACCCTCCAGTCATCGGGACACGTGAACTAGTTCACAAATACACTCCTGTCGTCGGGACACGTGAACTAGTTCACAAATACCCTCCAGTCGTCGGGACACGTGAACTAGTTCACAAATACACTCCTGTCGTCGGGACACGTGAACTAGTTCACAAATACCCTCCTGTCGTCGGGACACGTGAACTAGTTCACAAATACCCTCCAGTCGTCGGGACACATGAATTAGTTCACAAATACCCTCCAGTCGTCGGTACACATGAACTATTTCACAAATACCCTCCAGTGGTCGGGACACATGAACTAGTTCACAAATACACTCCTGTTGTCGGAACACATGGACTAGTTCACAAATACCCTCCAGTCGTCGGAACACGTGAACTAGTTCACAAATACCCTCCAGTCGTCGGGACACATGAACTAGTTCACAAATACACTCCTGTCGTCGGGACACGTGAACTAGTTCACAAATACCCTCCAGTCGTCGGGACACATGAACTAGTTCACAAATACCCTCCAGTCGTCGGGACACGTGAACTAGTTCACAAATACACTACTGTCGGCGTGATATGAGACCTAGATGGAAACATTGATACCCTCCTAGATGATCCTGCATTGCATCGTGAAAAGAGAAACATGCCCAAAACATGCCCAAAACAGGCCCAAATCCTCCAGTCGAGAAAGTTGAGTGATATAAGAGTTCAAGCAAACGACATCATCTGACGTCACTGGAATCGAGCAAACGTCTCACCTGTTGTCTTACGGTACCCAGATGTCACCCAACCATCGGGCAAGTGTTGGCATTCGATGTGACAAGCCTGGGTGTAGTGAGGCTGAGTTTGCTTGTCGGAGCAGTTGAGTTACGCGTCACTGGATCCGATTGAAAGCAACTGGGAATCGAGTGTTGGAGCACCCTGTGTCGTTAGGCACACAGACAACTGGGAGCCGAGTGTTGGAGCACTCCGTGTCGTTAGGTACACAGACAACTGGGAGCCGAGTGTTGGAGCACTCTGTGTCGTTAGGCACACAGACAACTGGGAGCCGAGTGTTGGAGCACCCTGTGTCGTTAGGCACACAGACGGCCGTCTAAGCAGGGCTCGCGTTCTCGACGTAGGTACAGACACGGCCAGCGTGTTCTTCATTGTCTGTGGCAATACGACTTGCTTAGAACACAATGGAGTGTGCCCTCGCCATATGCAATTGAGTGCAAGCTGGAAGGAATTGCGATGGTCTTTGAAGATGGCTGGACCGAGGAGACACAACTGATGTTTGCCTCGTCTGTGATGGACAGGACGTTATTGGCACAGTTTGTATCGGCCGACGAGATAGGCGATGGAGACACACCAGTCCTCTGCTATGTCGTACATCTCCTATGTCGTACATCTCCTATGTCGTACATCTCCTATGTCGTACATCTCCTAGAAATGGGCGTGTCTGTCCGTCAGCGCCTGCTCGACTCGGTAGATAATTTAACAGAGGACTCTGAAGACGCTGAAGACGATGATAGCGATGACAACACCAATACTGATTTTATACAAATTGCTGACGAATGCGAGTTGCTGCGCAAAGGCAAGGTTAAACAGTTGACAAAGGACACGCATGAGTACTACACATCTCACACGACATCAGACTTCCGTGTAGATGTCGATACGTTCTGCACTGATAAGTCTGTCAGGGAGGAGAGTTGGTCTCATGTCCGTTGACGCAGACGATGTTGACTACGCGAATGTCTGTATTGTCGACTACAACAAAATGGAGAACGTATCCAGGTCAAAGGTCAGGATTATTAAGTATCGCCAGTCTCGCTTCACTGAGCTGCCCATGCAGGCGTTCACGGAATAGGATCTGTCGATAGGCGTTCAATTAATTAAAAATAATTATGATAGGTTGATATGATGTATATATATTATTGATAGGGAATAGAATCGGTTGATAGGATGTATATATTATTGGTAGGGATAAATTTGGAATATTGACTATGAAGATGATCGATATCCCTGAGTTTCTTTTCGCCACCCGGGCGACTAGATCTAATTATGGATGCCTTAGATAGCTTTAGACACCTGTCGGTGTCGGGGGTTTTGCATATATGTGTGAATGCATTTGTATAGCTTGAGATACCCGTCGGTGTCCGGGTTTATTTAAGGCTAATGTTAGTATTGAAGTCATCGGCGGTCTTCTCGTTGTCAAACCTGTCAAGTATCGTTTGTAGATCAACCTCACAATGTGACACAAAGCCTGGATCGTCAGCGTATAGAAGGTCCCGAACGCACAGTTGTCGTACCTTAGTCTTCGCTTTGAGACGGGACACATTGAAAAGCCTTCCTTCGGAGCGTGTTGTTATGTAAACGCCTTAGGTGGTGTCACGATTTGAAACTTCGAGCACTGCAGTCAAGAAGAGAGTAAACAGTGTCGGCACTAGGACGCAGCCTGGTTTAACTCCGTGTGCGACAGGAAATGCATCCGTCGTCTCACCGTCAATCATCACCTGTGCTTGCATGCCCTCGTGAAACGCCCGCAGCATCAATGTGAACGCGAAAAAGTGTTTCTATCGCTGGATCGTTGTAATCAAACCAATCTGCTTTTACACGTCGCGGATAGCCGAGAGATTCTGCGGCAGCAGTGTAGACGGTAGAGCGGAAGGACTCCCAGTCATCGTTTATCGAATTCTCGGCAGTAGTCGAAGACGACGCAAAAGCACGTTGCATAGAGTTGCGTAGATCAGTTCTACCGGTCGTCGTAGATCAGCTCTACCGGTCGTCGTAGATCAGCTCTACCGGTCGTCGTAGATCAGCTCTACCGGTCGTCGTAGATCAGCTCTACCGGTCGTCGTGTGCAGCTTTGCGACATTCAGCCTTCGCTTCGGTTTTACCGCTTGGTGTCTCAGCGTTACGTGCCCGTCCATCTTCAAGATGCATCGGATAAGATGGCGGTCCGTTGAGCAATCAGCGCCCCTCACTGCTCGTGTAATGCAGATGTCTGGTAGGTTGCTGCGTCTTGTCAACACATAATCTAGCAAGTGCCAACGCTTTGATCTCGGATGTTGCCAGGTGTAAAAACCACTTGTCGGGTAAACTGAAGTAGCTGTTGGTGATTGCGAGGTCAAAGTCTGCACACAAAGAGAGAAGAAATTCTCCATTAGCATTGCAGTTGCCTCGTCCAAACCTTCCCAACATTCTGTCCCAAGTCTCATGATCGCTGCCGACGCGCGCGTTGAAGTCTCCGAGAACAATAAGTTTGTCCGTCGTTGACACGGCACGCTGAATACTATGGCGAGTGCGTTGTTGTCTGCTTGGATGCAGATGCGCATTTTCATGAGGCGGTCCGAAATCGCCTTCGGTGGTTCAATGATGTTCTCCATCAATCGTTTTGCAACAGCAAAACCGACACCGGAGGTTCCTTTCTTATCCATCGCTCACGTTGTCCAGTAAAATGTGTATCCCTTTTCATGCAACTCTCCTGCATCTGCGAATCGTTGTAAAGTCACTGCCTTCGTTATGCGGTTAATATAGATATAATAATAATAATTTTACTATTAAGAAAATCCAGGATGTTTATGTAGACATGTAGCCTAGCTTTGGGGGCAGAAGTTCAATTGTGACTAATGGGTATTTCGTCCGAACCAAGCTACAGGCGTGGGTCGAAATTTGACGCTCTTCCCCGTGCCTAGAAGTTTATTAATGAGTTGTCAACCGGTTTCCTCAAGATCTCACCCTCTCCTGACCCGTAAGCGGGCGGGGAAAAGTTTGGCAAGATGTAGGACAGCCACCCACACAGTACACATATAGTAATTATGCGAAAATGCAAATGGGTTTTCTTCAGGGAGGTCGTGTGGCGTCGGCCTGTTCACGCATGGGTGAGATGGTTTTGGTAGAATCGGGAGATGTTCACGTATGCGTACTTTGTTACTGGAAACTTCTGGGAAAGCTATTGACTTGCTTTAAAAGGTGACAGATTTGCGCTCTCGGGGAGCGCGTCAGAAAATTTCGCCGAGACACGACGTGTACGCTCCACGAGGGAAGCTACGAAAATGCTCCCAACATTCAGACCTTAAAAATTTTCCGCATAGACAAGCCAAGCTGGCTTGCACTAGCAGTACGTTTGATTTCTAAATTCCGAACTTTTTTATTTCAACCAAAGAGGTTACCGATGGTACGTACGGTGTACTGATGTGGCGGGATGGTACGTACGGTGTACTGATGTGGCGGGATGGTACGTACGGTGTACTGATGTGGCGGGATGGTACGTACGGTGTACTGATGTGGCGGGATGGTACGTACGGTGTACTGATGTGGCGGGATGGTACGTACGATGTACTGATGTGGCGGGATGGTACGTACGATGTACTGATGTGGCGGGATGGTACGTACGATGTACTGATGTGGCGGGATGGTACGTACGATGTACTGATGTGGCGGGATGGTACGTACGGTGTACTGATGTGGCGGGATGGTACGTACGATGTACTGATGTGGCGGGATGGTACGTACGATGTACTGATGTGGCGGGATGGTACGTACGATGTACTGATGTGGCGGGATGGTACGTACGATGTACTGATGTGGCGGGATGGTACGTACGATGTACTGATGTGGCGGGATGGTACGTACGGTGTACTGATGTGGCGGGATGGTACGTACGATGTACTGATGTGGCGGGATGGTACGTATACGGTGTACTGATGTGGCGGGATGGTACGTACGATGTACTGATGTGGCGGGATGGTACGTACGGTGCACTGATGTGGCGGGATGGTACGTACGGTGTACTGATGTGGCGGGATGGTACGTACGGTGTACTGATGTGGCGGGATGGTACGTACGGTGTACTGATGTGGCGGGATGGTACGTATACGGTGTACTGATGTGGCGGGATGGTACGTACGGTGTACTGATGTGGCGGGATGGTACGTATACGGTGTACTGATGTGGCGGGATGGTACGTACGGTGTACTGATGTGGCGGGATGGTACGTATACGGTGTACTGATGTGGCGGGATGGTACAAAGGGTAGTGATGTGGCGGGATGGTACGTACGGTGTACTGATGTGGCGGGATGGTACGTACGGTGTACTGATGTGGCGGGATGGTACGTACGATGTACTGATGTGGCGGGATGGTACGTACGGTGTACTGATGTGGCGGGATGGTACGTACGGTGTACTGATGTGGCGGGATGGTACGTACGGTGTACTGATGTGGCGGGATGGTACGTATACGGTGTACTGATGTGGCGGGATGGTACGTACGGTGTACTGATGTGGCGGGATGGTACGTATACGGTGTACTGATGTGGCGGGATGGTACGTACGGTGTACTGATGTGGCGGGATGGTACGTATACGGTGTACTGATGTGGCGGGATGGTACGTACGGTGTACTGATGTGGCGGGATGGTACGTATACGGTGTACTGATGTGGCGGGATGGTACAAAGGGTAGTGATGTGGCGGGATGGTACGTACGGTGTACTGATGTGGCGGGATGGTACGTACGGTGTACTGATGTGGCGGGATGGTACGTACGGTGTACTGATGTGGCGGGATGGTACGTACGGTGTACTGATGTGGCGGGATGGTACGTACGGTGTACTGATGTGGCGGGATGGTACGTACGGTGTACTGATGTGGCGGGATGGTACGTACGGTGTACTGATGTGCCGGGATGGCGATTTTATGTGAATGTGAAATGTTCGTGAAGTGACTTGCTGTGGAATAAATCTCTAATCGAGACGATACCTGGACAACTGGTGTTACAACTGATTTAATTCTAGACGTTAATGAATCTGGCGAGATAATTTCAAACTTTTTGAGAATCGACTCCCGCGCACCCCCCCCCCACACTCCCCCCTCCAACGACGAGACAGGGTCGAACTTTACATCGTGTTTCTGACAATGCAGCGAGGTCCTATGTTGTAGCGACCGAGCTCCTTTGTAATCAATGCAGCGATGTCTGTGTCGTAGCGACCGAGCTCCTTTGTAATCAATGCAGCGATGTCTGTGTCGTAGCGACTGAGCTCCTTTGTAATCAATGCAGCGATGTCTGTGTCGTAGCGACCGAGCTCCTTTGTAATCAATGCAGCGATGTCTGTGTCGTAGCGACTGAGCTCCTTTGTAATCAATGCAGCGATGTCTGTGTCGTAGCGACCGAGCTCCTTTGTAATCAATGCAGCGATGTCTGTGTCGTAGCGACCGAGCTCCTTTGTAATCAATGCAGCGATGTCTGTGTCGTAGCGACCGAGCTCCTTTGTAATCAATGCAGCGAGGTCCTATGTTGTAGCGACCGAGCTCCTTTGTAATCAATGCAGCGAGGTCCTATGTTGTAGCGACTGAGCTCCTTTGCAATCAATGCAGCGATGTCTGTGTTGTAGCGACTGAGCTCCTTTGTAATCAATGCAGCGATGTCTGTGTCGTAGCGACTGAGCTCCTTTGTAATCAATGCAGCGATGTCTGTGTCGTAGCGACCGAGCTCCTTTGTAATCAATGCAGCGATGTCTGTGTCGTAGCGACTGAGCTCCTTTGTAATCAATGCAGCGATGTCTGTGTCGTAGCGACCGAGCTCCTTTGTAATCAATGCAGCGATGTCTGTGTCGTAGCGACCGAGCTCCTTTGTAATCAATGCAGCGATGTCTGTGTCGTAGCGACTGAGCTCCTTTGTAATCAATGCAGCGATGTCTGTGTCGTAGCGACCGAGCTCCTTTGTAATCAATGCAGCGATGTCTGTGTCGTAGCGACCGAGCTCCTTTGTAATCAATGCAGCGATGTCTGTGTCGTAGCGACCGAGCTCCTTTGTAATCAATGCAGCGAGGTCCTATGTTGTAGCGACCGAGCTCCTTTGTAATCAATGCAGCGAGGTCCTATGTTGTAGCGACCGAGCTCCTTTGTAATCAATGCAGCGAGGTCCTATGTTGTAGCGACTGAGCTCCTTTGTAATCAATGCAGCGATGTCTGTGTCGTAGCGACCGAGCTCCTTTGTAATCAATGCAGCGAGGTCCTATGTTGTAGCGACCGAGCTCCTTTGTAATCAATGCAGCGAGGTCCTATGTTGTAGCGACTGAGCTCCTTTGTAATCAATGCAGCGAGGTCCTATGTTGTAGCGACCGAGCTCCTTTGTAATCAATGCAGCGAGGTCCTATGTTGTAGCGACCGAGCTCCTTTGTAATCAATGCAGCGAGGTCCTATGTTGTAGCGACCGAGCTCCTTTGTAATCAATGCAGCGAGGTCCTATGTTGTAGCGACCGAGCTCCTTTGCAATCAGTGCAGCGATGTCTGTGTCGTAGCGACTGAGCTCCTTTGTAATCAATGCAGCGATGTCTGTGTCGTAGCGACTGAGCTCCTTAGCAATCAGTGCAGTACGTCTACGTGCTCTGCCATTGTTCAAGTCCAGTAATGTTCGTACATTCCAGCTTCCAATTGTAAGTTTATGTCTTTTCTGTGTTTTTCGACTATATATATAGTAGGGGAAGGCAGTGTTAGTTGAGCCACTGGGTTAGTTGAGCCACCCTTGTTTCCCAGGAAACTAAAGCAGCGATAGTTATATGGTACCACTCAGTGATTGAACAAGTTATTAGAACACGATTCACATATAGTAGGTTACGTTTGTCACAACGGTCAGAACATGTGAGCTAAAAGTATGTTTTTTGATGTTTTTCGAAACTTTTAGTAATTGTGATTAATGTCTGCTGGTGTGTAATCTATCAACGCACGTGACCAGACTTTATTGTTTGTGCGCTTACAAATGGTTTAAGTATGTATAGAGAATAGGATTATTTACATTACTTCACGCATTAACGAGGAGGTAATTAAGCAAGCTTAATTGTCGAAACGGGGTTAGTGGCTCCCCAAGGCGAAAGGGAGGGTTAGTTGAGCCACCCAAGGCGAAAGCGAGGGTTAGTTGAGCCACCCAAGGCGAAAGGGAGGGTTAGTTGAGCCACCCAAGGCGAAAGGGAGGGTTAGTTGAGCCACCCAAGGCGAAAGGGAGGGTTAGTTGAGCCACCCAAGGCGAAAGGGAGGGTTAGTTGAGCAGCGGATGAAGAACGAAAACGAATGTTCTTTACCCCAAAATGCATCAAGAAATAAATTTGTTCCGCACAAATTGTGACATCGGATAGTTACAAGGCAACATATTAGCAGTTAGTTACACTGGTTGTGATTTACCTAAAAATCTACATTAACTAAGTGTGTTGACTTATTAATTAAGCGTGTAGACTTGTCAGAGACATGTTATGCCCATTGGGTAGATGTGTTGGCCGAGTTGCTATGAATTTTTTGAACAAGGCCTACGTAAATTATACAAATAAAGCATTTACGCAACTTACGTTACACTGTGGCTCAACTTACCCCACACCAAGTGTTAGTTGAGCCAGCTTACCAACCCTATTTGAATCAGCTATATATAATTATCTATGCATGCTAGATATATTATCTTCGTATAAAATGATCAATTAATAATCATAGTTTATGTGAGTAAAACAAATTTGACTTATGAATATGATTGCGCCCTAGACATCAACAAGAACGAAAAATGGCTCAACTAACACTGCCTTCCCCTAGAACCTCGCTGACCGTGGTTTGCCAGCCAGGAGTTAGTTGAAAGAGCCTTTTTACCCCGCGTTTTCTTCTTGATTGGGGCAGGCGGGTCATCCCTAAACAGGGTCGCCTGGTCGACCGGGAAGGACCTCATACCGCCGTCGTTGCCGAGCAGTGTGCGACCATCTCTCCCAGTCCGCTCTCGTGCGGGGATCCCACTACCAGCTTCCACCTTCTCAGGCCTGCCAGCGCCGTGGTACCCCGTCGCCCTGAGACTTCCCAGGCCTGCCAGCGCCGTGGGACTTCACACAACATTAAACTGATTACGGTGTTGCCTGCGCAGAGGATTAAGTATAGTCTACCTTGCGCAGGAGTAGATTATACTCTCTGGACCAATATGCTCTGTGTCCAGCGGAGATCATCTGTTCGACGGCCAGAAAGCATGTCGGTTGCCCCGCAGTACTCAACTAACTAGAGTGACTGGTCCATGCCGAAAAATATCTGCAGAGTTTGTCGAGACTTCCGCCATGCAATGTGCGAATCCACCAGTGAAGCAGTACCTGCTGCTGCCTTCATCGCAATCTCCCACCCTGCTGCCGATGGGTTTGCTATGTCCCATAGCTGGGATATGAGTTGGTGATTGGCAGAGCGTATTCCACCCGCCGGTGGGTCGTGCACAGTGCACCTCTAGGGCCCCAGGTAGCTCCGAGATCCTGCGCCTGATTTGCCTGGTGCCTCGCGGTGACCAGTTTCCATTGGTTACCTCGAGGAGGTTACGACGAGAGTCTTGCCTTATGAGAGGCTACTGTACTGGCAGACAAGACTTACGCACTCGGCTGGCTTTTCGCCGAAGCTAGCCAGCGGTGGGCGCTGAAAGCAGAAGTGACCAGCACAACTACCCACTACCACACTAGACGCATCACTAAAGCCTGTACCAGAAGGTACCACACTAGACGCATCACTAAAGCCTGTACCAGAAGGTACCACACTAGACGCATCACTAAAGCCTGTACCAGAAGGTACCACACTAGACGCATCACTAAAGCCTGTACCAGAAGGTACCACACTAGACGAATCACAGAAGGTACCAACCAACGCAAGTTAGTATTGAAATATCACAAATATTGTGTACATTTCACACGTCGTTATCGTAATTTATTTGTATATATTTTATATACTTACATGTCATTCCGCATATATATATATATATATATATATATATATATATATATATATATATATATATATATATATGCGGAATGTATATATATATATATATATATATATATGTATATATATATATATATATATATATATATATATATATATATATTCCACGTAACATCTCCCGTTTTTTATGATATATATATATATATATATATATATAAATATATATATATATATATATATATATATATATATATATTCCTCGTAACATATCCCGTTCTTTTATGATAGGGGGGGTGTAGTGCGGAACGCACATGTAAATAGTCCGCATTCGTAGTTAAACTGCACTATATTCATTATCATCCGCACAATAGTCATACCCCAAAACAATCCCCTATAAATACAATAGTCACAATAGTCACACCCCAAAACAATCCCCTATAAATACAATAGTCACAATAGTCATACCCCAAAACAATCCCCTATAAATACAATAGTCACAATAGTCACACCCCAAAACAATCCCCTATAAATACAATAGTCACAATAGTCACACCCCAAAACAATCCCCTATAAATACAATAGTCACAATAGTCACACCCCAAAACAATCCCCTATAAATACAGTACCCGTTGTTGACGCAAAAGACCAGACTGAATACTGGACCCAGCAGCGGATCCAGGGGGGTCCTAGGGGGTCTCAAGACCCCCTCCCTCAAGTCATGGAGGGGGATCTTAAACACCCCCCTGTGTCCCTGACAAATATTAGAGGAACACTTATATAGGCCTACATCGGAACTAGTGTCAATGTAAAGACTAAAGTATTAGCAGCCGGATATTAACCCTTATGTAAGTAGAACGACACATCCGTCGTCCCCCCCCCCATTTGTAAGTAGAATTACCTATGACTCCGACTGATTGACCCCCCCTCCGCCAACAAGCCTAGACGCCCCCAGGGACACCATTGTGCCGCCGTGTTACAGTAAGTAGCGAAGCACAATAGAATGACTATATGACTATATGACTATATGATTATATAACTATATGACTATATGCGGTTCTACAAAGCAATATGAGTAAACGCGATATTTTCGTGAACAACAGTCACGAGCTGATACGGGTCAAGTGAGAGATCACAGTGTCGCGGTGTCGCGGTGTCACTGTGTCACGGTGTCACGGTGTTGCTGCGCACAACTCAGTGGCAGCGAAGGTAGTTTGTGCCGGAGAAAGACCGTAACAGCAGCTATGGCGGCGAGTCTGAGACCGTAACAGCAGCTATGTCGGCGAGTCTGAGACCGTAACAACAGCTATGGCGGCGAGTCTGAGACGTAGGTCCCTTGACCAGGTGGATGTGCTACTGGTGATGTGGCTGGTCGTGACACTGGCACATCTGTGCACTGCAGGTAGGTCGTAATAAGGAATACCTGTGTTGACATGTGTCGGTCGTAGTCAAGCGTGACCAACCCACGGTGGTATTCGCTGCACGAGTCATTTTGACGGTTTACTTCCTGTTTCGTTGCAGAGCTAAAATATACCTTTACAAACAGAATGACGGCTTTTGTTTTATCAAAATGACGGCTTTTGTTTGATCAATATGATTTTTAGTTGTGCACATTATGTGATCGAAAGATTCTGCAGCTTGTTGATTTTCAATGTGATATTAAAATTGTATCACTTGTGAAGTGTGTATATCATCAAAGCGGAACAAAAGTCATGGGTTTGGGGCTATGCAAAAAAAGAGATAATAAAAACTAGCCATGTGCAACTAAATCAAGTATATGACGCCAGTCGTTTACTCAGAATGTGTTCTAAAAGTGGGAGATTCCGGTCATTTCTCTGGTTGACCGAGGGATGACATGTTAACCAGGGAGGGGAGCATACACAGAACCAACACAACGTCTCAAACAAGTGACGTATTAAGGGAGGCCGACACGCACAGAACCAACGCAACGTCTCAAACAAGTGACGTATTAAGGGAGGCCGACACACATAGAACCAACGCAACGTCTCAAACAAGTGACGTATTAAGGGAGGCCAGCATACACAGAACCAGCGCAACGTCTCAAACAAGTGACGTATTAAGGGAGGCCGACACGCACAGAACCAACGCAACGTCTCAAACAAGTGACGTATTAAGGGAGGCCGACACACATAGAACCAACGCAACGTCTCAAACAAGTGACGTATTAAGGGAGGCCGACACACACAGAACCAACACAACGTCTCAAACAAGTGACGTATTAAGGGAGGCCGGCATACACAGAACCAACGCAACGTCTCAAACAAGTGACGTATTAAGGGAGGCCGACACACACAGAACCAACGCAACGTCTCAAACAAGTGACGTATTAAGGGAGGCCGACATGCACAGAACCAACACAACGTCTCAAACAAGTGACGTATTAAGGGAGGCCGGCATACACAGAACCAACGCAACGTCTCAAACAAGTGACGTATTAAGGGAGGCCGACACACACAGAACCAACGCAACGTCTCAAACAAGTGACGTATTAAGGGAGGCCGGCATACACAGAATCAACGCAACGTCTCAAACAAGTGACGTATTAAGGGAGGTCGACACACACAGAACCAACGCAACGTCTCAAACAAGTGACGTATTAAGGGAGGCCGACACACACAGAACCAACGCAACGTCTCAAACAAGTGACGTGTTAAGGGAGGCCGACACACACAGAACCAACGCAACGTCTCAAACAAGTGACGTATTAAGGGAGGCCGACATGCACAGAACCAACGCAACGTCTCAAACAAGTGACGTATTAAGGGAGGCCGGCATGCACAGAACCAACGCAACGTCTCAAACAAGTGACGTATTAAGGGAGGCCGGCATACACAGAACCAACGCAACGTCTCAAACAAGTGACGTATTAAGGGAGGCCGACACACACAGAACCAACGCAACGTCTCAAACAAGTGACGTATTAAGGGAGGCCGACATGCACAGAACCAACGCAACGTCTCAAACAAGTGACGTATTAAGGGAGGCCGGCATACACAGAACCAACACAACGTCTCAAACAAGTGACGTATTAAGGGAGGCGGACATACACAGAACCAACGCAACGTCTCAAACAAACGTGTTGTTTGTTTCAGAAAGAGGACTAGTTTAGTAAACGAAGGCCAACTATGTTACACAAACATAAACATTGGACACAAACAATATGGCCAAATCCTACTGGCAAATAGGGTAACCTGGGGCAGAGCGCCCCCACTGAGGAAAACTTTCAAATTGTACATCATTAAACTATGTTAACATCCCTTTAATGTGCTCATATTGCAGACGGATATGTGTGTTGCCCATTGGAAAACTATTTTCAGCAAATTGACAACCTAGATGAGTTGCATTAAAAATAGCGTACCCAAAAAAACATCTTGCCCCATCCCTGGGGCAAGATGGCACTCTGCATAGGACAAGACGTGGTTTTCGCTTATATGAACGAACCACTGCTTAAACAAAAACATTACATATGGAAATGGTATAATAGGAATATATTAGGCTATTAATATATACAAAACACAACATATTATTGCCCATTTTGCATTGTTTGACCTGTCAACTGATTAATACTATTATTATGTCACCCGATTAAGTTTCATGATTCATATAATTTTATAGTGAGTTGCACCATTTGCCAAATATTAGATCAGAGCGTAAATAAGTGCATATAAAAGTTAAAAACACACTGATTTAATTATTTAATTACGTCTATCTGGTGTTGCTGAGCTTTCGGGATGAGTATCCGATAGATGTTAGCTTAATTCTGCACCAGATTTTGGGACGTTCATAGTTTTATATTTTTTGCGTACATGCTAGGGGGCCGTCTTACCCCCAGGGGTCGTCTTACCTCCAGGGGCCGTTTTGCCCCAGGTTACCCTATAGGAATATATTTATGTTGTGTGTGTGTGTGTGTGTGTGTGTGTGTGTGTGTGTGTGTGTGTGTGTGTGTGTGTGTGTGTGTGTGTGTGTGTGTGTGTGTGTGTGTGTGTGTGTGTGTGTGTGTGTGTGTGTGTGTGTGTGTGTGTGTGTGTGTGTGTGTGTGTGTGTGTGTGTGTATGTAATTATGTATTTATGTATGTATAAATGTATACATACATACAAACATACATACATGCATGCATACATGCATGCATGCATGCATACATACATACATACATACATACATACATACATATTTTTAGCGAGCGAATGGTGCATAGGCCCAAACCATGACTTTTTTTTGCTTTAATGTATGTATATATCAGTGTATGTATGTATATATATGAGGCCCATTCTCGGGTTTTTGAAGGGGATACAAGCATAAAAAATCAGCCGGAGATTTCTGGGATGATTGGTAAAAAGATTATGTAGTTAAACACGATTCTCCAAGACCGACCCCGGGCATGCTCCTGCAGATATAACTAGGATCTGAGCACTGGAACGGTAATATGGAACCTCGCCTGGCGATGTGAGGTGAAAAGTACTGGAACGGTAATATGGAACCTCGCCTGGCGATGTGAGGTGCCAAGTACTGGAACGGTAATATGGAATCTCGCCTGGCGATGTGAGGTGCCAAGTACTGGAACGGTAATATGGAACCTCGCCTGGCGATGTGAGGTGCCAAGTACTGGAACGGTAACATGGAACCTCGCCTGGCGATGTGAGGTGCCAAGTACTGGAACGGTAATATGGAACCTCGCCTGGCGATGTGAGGTGCCAAGTACTGGAACGGTAATATGGAACCTCGCCTGGCGATGTGAGGTGCCAAGTACTGGAACGGTAATATGGAACCTCGCCTGGCGATGTGAGGTGCCAAGTACTGGAACGGTAATATGGAACCTCGCCTGGCGATGTGAGGTGCCAAGCACTGGAACGGTAATATGGAACCTCGCCTGGCGATGTGAGGTGCCAAGCACTGGAACGGTAATATGGAACCTCGCCTGGCGATGTGAGGTGCCAAGTACTGGAACGGTAATATGGAACCTCGCCTGGCGATGTGAGGTGCCAAGTACTGGAACGGTAATATGGAACCTCGCCTGGCGATGTGAGGTGCCAAGTACTGGAACGGTAATATGGAACCTCGACTGGCGATGTGAGGTGCCAAGCGCTGGAACGGTAATACGGAACCTCGCCTGGCGATGTGAGGTGCCAAGTACTGGAACGGTAATATGGAACCTCGCCTGGCGATGTGAGGTGCCAAGCGCTGGAACGGTAATTTGGAACCTCGCCTGGCGATGTGAGGTGCCAAGTACTGGAACGGTAATATGGAACCTCGCCTGGCGATGTGAGGTGCCAAGCGCTGGAACGGTAATTTGGAACCTCGCCTGGCGATGTGAGGTGCCAAGTACTGGAACGGTAATATGGAACCTCGTCTGGCCATGTGAGATGCCAAGTACTGGAACGGTAATATGGAACCTCGCCTGGCGATGTGAGGTGCCAAGTACTGGAACGGTAATATGGAACCTCGCCTGGCCATGTGAGGTGCCATGTACTGGAACGGTAATATGGAACCTCGCCTGGTGATGAGAGGTGCCAAGTACTGGAACGGTAATAATGAACCTCGCCTGGCAATGTGAGGTGCCAAGTACTGGAACGGTAATATGGAACCTCGCCTGGCGATGTGAGGTGCCAAACATTGGAACACGCGTGAGTTCGATGGAAAACACGTTATGGTGCCGATGGGGCTGGTGACTTCTTCAAACGCTTGAGTTTCAATCAAGCGTATCGCCATCTTGTTGTCGAAACGAGTGGTTTGAGTCGCGTATATCTAATCAATGTAAATTTTCGATTTTTTGCGATTTATTTCGTAAATAGGCATTCTGGAGCGAAAAAAAAGATATGGGTCTGTTATATATACAAGTGTTTACACACGTCAACAAAATAGCGTTTTTGTTCGTTCCAAATAAAAAAAGTTAAAGAAATTACAACAAAACGCGCAAAAATTCGTGGAAAACGCCACACTTCTCGAACACACGAGACGCTAACCAACGAGAATATGCGATAACGGAATACCGGAACTATTTTTTACTTGTTGACAAGATGGATGCATCGCTTGTGACAGTTTTACCAGACCTGCTACTAGCGATTAGTGGTTTACTGAACTTCCGTAATAGTTGTCTATCTTTGGAGAAATGGAAACCACAGACGAAGAGTCTAGTTCGACAGGCCACACGGAAACAACCGTTGACAGTCGTAAAGTATCACCGAGTGTGCAGTCAGACTCCAGGTCGGCTTCGCCTTTGACTTTGTTGACGTTGGATTCAGGAAAAATTACAACAGCGCTTTGACTGTCAACGATTCCTGACTAGGTAATGTGATGTGGTGAACCTGTGGAAATTGCGTCCCGATGTCTGCGCACGTTTACGTTGAGTCATCATGCTGCGCCGAGGAAGCTACCATGCCTAGGGCTAGGCTATGGCTATGGCTATGCAGCACCGTGTGCCCGACCGCGTTGGTGCTTGTGTGCGAATTACAATGGCAATGCAAGCAGGCTTTTCTCTTTATTTTGTATCTAATCTAATGAAGTGTACCGTGACTGTATTTTAATATTGTGTTTGATTTTGTGTTGAATAACATTGATGACAATAATAACATGAGGGTTTATTTAATTCATTATGTGAATATATATAATTCTTAAATGTTACCGTAATCGTGATTGTAATAATGATTGTAATCATAACTACATTAGTAATTGTGATTGCAATAATTACTGTAATCATGATTACATTAATATTCGTACTTGTAATCACCCCTCTCTGTAGCACACCACAACACCTTGTTGTTTGGTGCAATGTAATCATTTAAATAAAAATAATTAACTACTGACAGTATGTAATGTTCACAGTTTTGCAACTATTATGGTAATTATGGAATTAGTGCTATCAACTAACCCTGACAAATTATATTTCAGGCTCAGGAAAGGCAAGACAAGTAATCCAATCCTGCGATGTGGGAAGGATCTGCGATGTCTATTCTGAACCGAATTGAATTGATGGAAAGTTTAGCTATGGAGATTGACCTGACACAGGTGAGTGTACTGATAGTCTGATATAGACAAATTGTGAGGCACCCACAGTATGCAGCAGGTCGAAAAACAACCTGGAAAAGTACAAAAATTCCCACTAAAATATTAATAACTGAATGATGTGAATGCCTTCTTATCCACATCCCACTTCTGTGGAAGATGGGTTTTTGGGGTGATGCTTCCACAAACAGTGGTGGACAGTAACGAGTCAGAGATCAGCTGGTTTGGAGTGCCCCTGCTATTAGCTGCCTTAGTTTTCAGGTCCTCATGGACCTTAGCAGCTTCTATCTGTGCCGTGTCACCATCATGGTTGCAGGCAGTCTTGTTGATCACATTCTGGATCTGGAGATCAGATCAGTGACCACAGCACCCTTGCATGATCAGGATCGACGCTGGCTTCACTCCCAATGAAGAGTAATCTTGTTGGTCCCCCTTCTTGGTGTAGGAATGACACTCAAAACATAGCTTCTGACCTCCTCAAATGCTAGTAGTAATTTCCATGGTGAAGTTATAAGTGAATTCTGACAACTCTGGCTTGTGCATCCAGTTTTATAGGAAAATGGAGTCACTCCAACTCTCCATGGTAAATGCAATTCAAAAGAAACCTTGTTGAGATGGCTTCTTTCAAATATCCTCAATTGTCCTAACATATCCAGGTCCTAATGTCACTGGCTTCTTCCACAATTGCAATAAAGATAATCCTTTGATTACAGGATCATCTCCAACTACATAAACTAATTTACTTGGCTGATCTGGCACAAAGAACATTAATTGCAATTAGGGTAATATATATCTTGAATTCATGTTCAGAAATAAAAAATAAATTAAAAAAACATTTCTTAAAAAAACTTACAAATAATCCAGAAGCTATGGACAGGGGGCAAATGTCCAGATCTTGAATAAGGCAAGGGGCTAATGTTTGGGGGGCAATTGACAAAGGGGCAAATGTCCGGAAGGGGGCAAATGACCTGGACCCGATATAAACAGGGGAAACTGTTCAAAACTCAGATTAATGACCCAATTGTACAGGGCTGTCCAAAATATCTGGTTTTGTTAGCAAAAATCCAGGAGAGGTGTCGCAGCAGAAAGTACATATGAAATGGCTGGATGCCATCGAATTGGATTTGAATTTTTCTTTAGCCTAGGATTTTAACAGTTGGAATAGATTTTTTGCAAGGCGGAATTAGAACTGATTTTTTGGAATTGACAAAACAGAATTGACCCCATGCCTGATATACTTCCTTCATATGTATAGCTTGTACTAATGCTATTGTGGGTTGCCGACAGTTGCCCCCTCCCCCCACGATATTCATTACAGTTTTATCAGTTGACTTAGAATAAAATGTAATTAATACATCTCTATGAACTTCCGGTTATTACATGTGGGGTTTAATCTGATCAATAAAGCAAATTAATTTTATATAATTTTGCCTTATTGTCAAGTCACAGGAATTCAGACAGAAATTGTAAAGTGTCATTATAGAAAGCAGACATGTAATCTGACAGTGTTCAACCGGTTAGATGACGATGCCTTAGTTAGTTTCCTTTCCAGCTAGACATTGCATGGGTGAAATGCATTTTACTTAAATATTTAAATACTTTAAAAAAGTTTTTGTAACTGCATTTGCACTTAATCACAATGAAAGTATTTGTATATTTTAAATATTTCCATAAAGAATTCTAAATGTAAACAGCAACAGTAGGCTTCTGTTGCACAATAGTCTATACTGTCTTTTGGTCGTGTTTCTCTCATGCATCTAACCCCCCCCCCAGGCTTAGCCTTACGCTTGCTGCTTGCTCTCTAGGCATTTAGAACACAGGAGTATGAGACTTATTATGACTGTCAATAAATAATATCAAATTATTTTCTTGAATAATTTTGCCTAGTACATACGCCATGGCCCATGTTACAAGGTTGCAGTATATCCTGTAGCACTTACTGAGTTATTGTTATTGTTTTGAGTACGGCCACGTATTGACGGTACCTATGATCACGTCGAAAATAAATCGGCGGATTGGAAAACACTCGTAATTATATCAAACTATTAACACTTACTCGCACTTTATTGTATTCATACATTTCGATTTACTGTGGGTTATATATATATATGCTAACGTTGAAGCACAGCTGTGCTTATTGGGGTGGAACTATATTGTAATCGTAGTGATAAGTCACAATGGTAACGGTAATCCAATTTACTAACCTGGTTTCGGCTCGTCGCTTCCTACGCATCGCTCTGCCCTCTGATATCTGACGTTTCCTTGTCGCAGAATAGTCTGTAGATGCATGGTCATATGCGAAAAAAAAGATCTAAGATGGAACGGTGTCTTTGACCAAGAATGACATCTTGATGCTCACCGTCTGTCCATGCTCATCACATAGTCTTTTGTCTTGTAATCTGCATCGGAAAAGTGGTCACTCGCAGAGCCTGCGGCTGGCGGACACGGCAATTTCCGCATTTGCAACCACCTTTTCCGCTGCAAATTCTTCATCGGAAGTCGATCAAAAGTTTTTTCCTTGCATTTGTAGTACTAGTTGATATATCCAGGAGCCATCCAGTGCACACCAGTTTTCTTTTTATTCGATTTTCCATGCGTTTCGGCCGTTTTTCCGAGAGGTTTTTACTGTGTGAACGCGGTGCCAGGAGCTCGTACTCAAACCACTCTGCCGCTGAG
Organism: Lamellibrachia columna; assembly: GCA_963662155.1. NCBI lineage: Eukaryota > Metazoa > Annelida > Polychaeta > Sabellida > Siboglinidae > Lamellibrachia > Lamellibrachia columna. Next base: position 4,950,528 of record OY759261.1, on the reverse strand, counting down.
CCCCCCGCAGAGCAATATGGCGCCGCCCAGCGAAGATAATGGCAAAGTTAAAAAGGATATTACAAAACTACCGTGGCGTTGCGCCCATCATATAAGGGTGATATATACTGTAAATGGTATGTTATTATGTTTGGGCTATGGTTGTTCGAGTGCTTCACCCCCCCTTTAAGGTTTTGTTCCTGGTGTTTCTAGCTTAGTCTTGCAGTCCAATTTCTTCGGTAATTGTTATTGCACGCACGCACGCACACACGCACGCACGCACACAAATGTAATTTAAATAAATTGCACATGTTGAACAATGTACCAGGTTTTAAAACTGAAAATGTATTTATGCAGAATGAAAAAACAAATTCAGGTAAGAGTGAAACAGGCCAAATTCATGACGTTTAATTTAGGATTAATGTACCGGCAAATGCAATTATGTCAACATTCAACAAGGAAACGATATACATCAACACATAATCACAGCCAGCAGTGGGGGTCGGTCACAGAGGGTGACCTAGTGGCGGAGTGACCCCCACCGATACCATGTGAATTGTATATAAGTCAGTAGTGGTACAGATAGTACTGGTAGTGGGTAGCTGATAGGCATGATTTACTAATTATGTGTAAACACCTTTTGGGGGCCGGCATGCTTGCTGAGATTATTGGATGTATCTTATTTTGATGGTGTATGCTTGCCTAATTTCATGCTCCTTAATTAATAAATCTAAATGTCATTCTTTGGCCTATTTCAATCTACGCTGGACTTGTGTTGTTATTTTGCATAAATGAATTTATGTGACAGCGGCGCATAAAGGATTTTATGCGAGATGACAAGGCAATGAAGGCGATTTGAGGTTAGACCTTTTATGGTAGAGAGAGTATTGGCCTAATTACTCGCTCACGCGTATGGATACACCCACCACGTGACCTAGAGCCAGCCTCACTCGATTTCCAAGTTAGCTTGTGTCGTTGTGAGACCTTTGCGCTGCAAATATTTCCGAATTTCTATTGTTACTGATTATTCGTTATCGCTGAATTTGTTGATTTTATTGCAAGATCAGTTTTGTTCGGTTTATTCCGATGCGTTTGAAAAATCCCACCCTCCCTCCCTATTGTGTTAACAGTTGTTACCCAGTTTTATCTAATAAATCAAGTGGTGCATTATGTAGGGATACACTGTGAAACACTGTAGACAGAGAGGTAGTTCACAAAGTTTTTGAATTTTTTGACGCTTTTCCCTGTTATAGTTTGGTACACGAGGTTCTGCATTAACGCTTTTCCCTCCTCTAAGTTTTCAGTAGTTTACACAGGGTTTTTAGTGCGGGTACTTTTTACGAGTACATTTGTGTGGCTGTTTGGCCCTACCTCTCGGTCTGATGTTTTAGTAGTTATTGGTTGACTAATGTCTAGATATGCAACACCTTTATACATTGTGTGTTGTGTTTCCATAATGTTCATTATGAATTGTTCAAGAATGTTGGGTGGTTAGCCCACTATTTTCATTTACCATGTTTGGCTGGGAGATCGAGTACCCCAGCCTTTCTGTTTGTACATGTATGTGTATGGTTAATTCACGGTGGAGTGACCCCCACCGATACCATGTGAATTGTATATAAGTCAGTAGTGGTACAGATAGTACTGGTAGTGGGTAGCTGATAGGCATGATTTACTAATTATGTGTAAACACCTTTTGGGGGCCGGCATGCTTGCTGAGATTATTGGATGTATCTTATTTTGATGGTGTATGCTTGCCTAATTTCATGCTCCTTAAACATTATGGAAACACAACACACAATGTATAAAGGTGAGGTAGTTCAGAGAGGTAGTTCACAAAGTTTTTGAATTTTTTGACGCTTTTCCCTGTTATAGTTTGGTACACGAGGTTCTGCATTAACGCTTTTCCCTCCTCTAAGTTTTCAGTAGTTTACACAGGGTTTTTAGTGCGGGTACTTTTTACGAGTACATTTGTGTGGCTGTTTGGCCCTACCTCTCGGTCTGATGTTTTAGTAGTTATTGGTTGACTAATGTCTAGATATGCAACACCTTTATACATTGTGTGTTGTGTTTCCATAATGTTCATTATGAATTGTTCAAGAATGTTGGGTGGTTAGCCCACTATTTTCATTTACCATGTTTGGCTGGGAGATCGAGTACCCCAGCCTTTCTGTTTGTACATGTATGTGTATGGTTAATTCACGGTGGAGTGACCCCCACCGATACCATGTGAATTGTATATAAGTCAGTAGTGGTACAGATAGTACTGGTAGTGGGTAGCTGATAGGCATGATTTACTAATTATGTGTAAACACCTTTTGGGGGCCGGCATGCTTGCTGAGATTATTGGATGTATCTTATTTTGATGGTGTATGCTTGCCTAATTTCATGCTCCTTAATTAATAAATCTAAATGTCATTCTTTGGCCTATTTCAATCTACGCTGGACTTGTGTTGTTATTTTGCATAATGGTATTTACACATAATCACAGCCAGCAGCCGGCCCCTAATGGTATTTACACATAATCACAGCCAGCAGCCGGCCCCTAATGGTATTTACACATAATCACAGCCAGCAGCCGGCCCCTAATGGTATTTACACATAATCACAGCAAGCACGCCGGCCCCTAATGGTATTTACACATAATCACAGCAAGCAGCCGGCCCCTAATGGTATTTACACATAATCACAGCAAGCACGCCGGCCCCTAATGGTATTTACACATAATCACAGCAAGCTGCCGGCCCCTAATGGTATTTACACATAATCACAGCAAGCACGCCGGCCCCTAATGGTATTTACACATAATCACAGCAAGCACGCCGGCCCCTAATGGTATTTACACATAATCACAGCAAGCAGCCGGCCCCTAATGGTATTTACACATAATCACAGCCAGCAGCCGGCCCCTAATGGTATTTACACATAATCACAGCCAGCAGCCGGCCCCTAATGGTATTTACACATAATCACAGCCAGCAGCCGGCCCCTAATGGTATTTACACATAATCACAGCCAGCAGCCGGCCCCTAATGGTATTTACACATAATCACAGCCAGCAGCCGGCCCCTAATGGTATTTACACATAATCACAGCAAGCACGCCGGCCCCTAATGGTATTTACACATAATCACAGCAAGCAGCCGGCCCCTAATGGTATTTACACATAATCACAGCAAGCACGCCGGCCCCTAATGGTATTTACACATAATCACAGCAAGCTGCCGGCCCCTAATGGTATTTACACATAATCACAGCAAGCACGCCGGCCCCTAATGGTATTTACACATAATCACAGCAAGCACGCCGGCCCCTAATGGTATTTACACATAATCACAGCAAGCAGCCGGCCCCTAATGGTATTTACACATAATCACAGCAAGCACGCCGGCCCCTAATGGTATTTACACATAATCACAGCCAGCAGCCGGCCCCTAATGGTATTTACACATAATCACAGCCAGCAGCCGGCCCCTAATGGTATTTACACATAATCACAGCCAGCAGCCGGCCCTAATGGTATTTACACATAATCACAGCCAGCAGCCGGCCCCTAATGGTATTTACACATAATCACAGCCAGCAGCCGGCCCCTAATGGTATTTACACATAATCACAGCCAGCAGCCGGCCCCTAATGGTATTTACACATAATCACAGCCAGCAGCCGGCCCCTAATTGTATTTACACATAATCACAGCAAGCACGCCGGCCCCTAATGGTATTTACACATAATCACAGCAAGCAGCCGGCCCCTAATGGTATTTACACATAATCACAGCAAGCACGCCGGCCCCTAATGGTATTTACACATAATCACAGCAAGCTGCCGGCCCCTAATGGTATTTACACATAATCACAGCAAGCACGCCGGCCCCTAATGGTATTTACACATAATCACAGCAAGCACGCCGGCCCCTAATGGTATTTACACATAATCACAGCAAGCAGCCGGCCCCTAATGGTATTTACACATAATCACAGCAAGCACGCCGGCCCCTAATGGTATTTACACATAATCACAGCAAGCACGCCGGCCCCTAATGGTATTTACACATAATCACAGCAAGCAGCCGGCCCCTAATGGTATTTACACATAATCACAGCAAGCACGCCGGCCCCTAATGGTATTTACACATAATCACAGCAAGCTGCCGGCCCCTAATGGTATTTACACATAATACGTAACGTACGATTTACTGACATGTTACACAGTCTAACAAACATTGCTACATATAATATGTAAAGGTCTCCGGCAGCGAGCAGCTACAAGCCTTAACTCTATGACTAATGGCTAATTAGTATTTACAATCACACCTAATGTAACCAACCCCCACCAAAATAAAAAACTGAAAGTGTATTTTCGTTTTTTTTTCACCCAGTGAAAAATGCATTTAAGAACGTTCTGCAACGTATCGTGCCTGCAGTTGACTTCCAATCCCACTGTAGGTCAGAGGAAGTGTCAACATTTTAGAAAAAAAATGTTTTAAGGTAACTGTTCAATGTTTACTATTGCAGGTGCGCATTGTCGATTCGCCAGCACGTCGGCCAACCAAGGGCCGTGTATCTTTCCCTGTCGGTGTACCGACGGCTGCAACACAACCACTGGCGAATGTATCAACGGCGGACAATGTGAAGACGGTCATCCGAGCGGCTACCGGTGGAAGGGACAGCCTGCCAGACAGGTGGGTGGCGCAATTGTACAATATTAAATGGGGCTAAGGGAATCGCAATCTTGTGAGGGAATTGTGGTTGATGATAATTAGAACCCGCAGCTTTTGACAGTGAGTTTAGCAGTTTCGTAGACTCGTTTTGTGCTGCTGTCATCTGCTTGTGTGATTCTGCAGTATGTAATGGATGCTATCGAAGACGAACAGAACCCTCACCAAAAATGGATACCAACAACACACGAACAACGTGTCTAGACACTGCAAGCGCAACCGATTTGTGGACGCCAATCCCCAGTTGAGTTTTGATTAAGAGTCACGACGGGTACACGTGCACTGAGTGGCCACTGCTTAAAACTGTCGCCCGACAGACGACCGGATTGGATGCAGCAGCAATTCCGGCGACACAACTGTAGCCACAAATTGGCCTTGCTAATCGGTCTCGCGAGGATGTTTACACGAGCGATAGGTTGTCCGGTTGGTCGGGCGAAACTGTGTCGCCCGACCAATTGGAAAACAACTGAACAAACGAAACTAAATCACCTGAACTGAAATATAGCGCCAACACAAATCAACTAAAATTTTTTTGATTTGTGTTGGCGCTATATTTCGTGATGCTGACGATTGAAGTCGAAATAATAATAATAATAATAATTAACTTCTATGGCGCCTATATCCTCAGGAACCTGAGCTCAGAGGCGCAACAAAACAGAATCGTTAAGAATAATCGTGAACAGGGACGCGCAAAAGTCAGTATCAGTACGAGGGACAACCGAACATTTATGGTGGAAATGCAATTTGGAATAGATATGTCTTGAGTTTTTTTCCGGAAAATAGCAATAGTTTAAGATGTTTTCAAAGTGATAGGGAGTTCATTCCAGACCCTAGGCGCAGCGACAGAGAAAGCACGTTTACCCAAGTTAAGTTTTGTTTTAGGTACAATAAGTTGTGAAATTGATGATCTTAGCTACCTTGTGATGTTTGAAAGATGCAGGAGACTAGCCAAGTAGGATGGTTGTTGTGTAGATAGAGCACGATATGCAACAGTGGACAGCTTAAATTTAATTCGATAAGAAACTGGAAGCCAGTGTAACTGTTTAAGTAGTGGTAGTGACGGTGAAAACCGAGGCGCCTTGAGAACCACACGTGCCAGACAATTATGTACTCGTTGGAGTTTAGCCAAGTCTCTTTTAGCAATGTTATTTAGTAGTGAATTACAATAGTCAAGGCGGCTACTAATTAGTGCCGTTGATATTGTTTTAGCAGTAGATATATATATGTAACGCCGAATTCGACGGAGATAACGAATATGATAGAAACAGGATTTACATACTTGAGAAATATGCTGGCGAAAGTTGAAGTCACTGTCAAAGACAACACCTAGATTGCGAACAGTATCTGATGGGAATGTATCACTGCCAAGCGGTTTAACTGGAAAATGGTTGATGACTCTATTTCGTTGTTGTTTAGTGCCAATAATAATAAGGTCTGTTTTATCTGGATTAAGCTTTAGCTTACTTGATTCCATCCACAACAAGATATCAGTAAGACAATCACTTAAAGTCGAAACAGATTCTTGTGCATTTGATTGTATAAGTGATATGTAAACCTGTGTGTCATCAGCATAAAGGCGATGACTAAGATTATGATTAGTAATGACTTGGCTGAGCGATGTAGTATATAAGTTGAACAGAACAGGGCCAAGGACGGATCCTTGTGGCACTCCAAATGGAAGATGTTGTGGGCAAGATAATGTGCCAGATATGTTAATACTTTGATATATGTCTGAAAAATATGATTTCAACCACCGAAGAGCTGGACCAGAAATTCCAAAATATCTATGAAGGCGTTGTAAAAGGATTAAATGATCAATTGTATCGAAAGCAGCTGAGAGATCAAGTAAAGTGAGTGTTGTGACTTTGCCATTGTCCATGTTATCAACTATATCATTGTGTATCTTGAGAAGAGCTGTTTCGGTAGAGTGGAATCGTTTATATGCAGAATGTAGATCATTTGATAAGTGATGGTTGTAAATATGTTCATGAAATACGTGTTCGCGGCCAAACTCTGTTCTCAGGGAGTTCACGAGGCGAGTGAGAGTCGGCTAATCAAAACTACCTTGCGCGTAGTGTACAAAGCGTCTCTAATGATGGATACAGGAACCACATTACTCATTTTACAACTCCCTTCTAGATTTTATTTGCATACAAATAACGCTTTTCTGATATATATAATGTTATGCTCTTCATAGTAATATAAAACTTGCCAAAATGCGTTTATTTGTCGTGTTAATCGCTAATCGTTTTGTGACGTTTTACTGTGCGTCTGTGTGCGGACGTTCTGTGGAGTTTTACTATGATTTCTGTCCGCGGACATTTCGTGACGTTTTGTTATGACGTCCGTGCACAGACGTTTCGTGGTGTTTTACGATGACGTCCATGCGTGGACGTTTCGTTGCGTTTAATGTGACGTCCGTGTGTGGACATTAGTAGTAAGTGGAGGTTTCTGAGACCTCAAACTTTATCACGTGACCAGACATCAAAGGAACATCAAAGGCAAAACACCCTAATATCGCCCACCGCTAATGAGTGCGCGCAGCCAATCAGAGAGCGTCAGAGCGCCCCCTGGCGGTGGTAGCCGAGCGTGCGTGACGTAAGCGCCCCCTAGCGACTGGAGGAGGAACGAGCATTGACCAGTAGTCAACGATGGTGGACATAGGAACAAAGAAAATACACGTAATATCACCCACCCACCACCCACCCACCCACCCACCCACTCACCCACGTGACCGTGACCTCGACCCTGACGGAGTGACCAGTCCGAGTGGCTAGCTAATGTCAACTGGACGTCCGAACGACTGGAGTTAACTGTAAGCCGAAGCGTTTATCCAGCTGTGAGCCATAGCGCGAGATCAAAGGACGCTAATCTGTACAATGTAGCAAGTTAGCTGAGCTAAACAGTGATAAACAGCAACTATGTTGCAGTGACGACATTGATGTGGGACCGAGGCGTGTTATAGTCGGTTATATGGAGTGAACATAAGACGTGATAAAATTAAAACCGATAAAGATAAGACGAATGTGTAAAAGCGAAAAATTAGCCGACATGCATGGCTACAATATAACCGCTGGACGACGGAAATCGGACCGTTCGTTAAATAAAATGTAGCAGGACGAAAATGGACTATGTGTAAAATATAATATGTCAACACGCGGTTGGAACAAGAACGCAATACAAGACGTGAATATGAGGTGATGCAAAATTTAATACATGAAAAAAGCACAAGTACAATAGAAAGGAAACGGGATTAGGTATAATAATAATAATAATAAGATAAATGTTCGTGGGGAGAAGTGTTCATGGAGTGGTGTTGAACGCGTGCAATAGCGATCGGCGCACGCAACGATTAGTCATCCTGCGTGCTAACGCTATTCGAAGGGGTACCGATCTACGGCGACGGAACAGTGCCTGGTGATCGATGGGACCTAGGTGAAGTCGACGGAGAATAGGTGTGGGTGATGGGGCGTGTATTAGGAGCAATTGATTCATCACAAGCTCCCACAGTTTACCCATAATTCCTACAATTTACCCATAATTCTCCTATTGAATAAGAGTACAAGGACATTTTATTAAATATGTGAAAATAATGACACAATATCGTCCACAAACGTTAGACAGAAGACTCTAAAGTCTCTTGCCATACGCATATTTTCGTTATATGTCAATATTGTTAAATAGTGCGCTCTTACACTTTACCCATAACTCCTACAGTTTACCCATAATTCCTACAATTTACCCATAATTCCTACAATTTACCCATAATTCCTACAATTTACCCATAAGTCTCCTATTGAATAAGAGTACAAGGACATTTTATTAAATATTTGAAAATAATGACAAAATATCGTCCACAAACGTTAGACAGAGGACTCTAAAGTCTCTTGCCATACGCATATTTTTGTTATATGTCAATATTGTTAAATAGTGCGCTCTTACACTTTACCCATACCTCCTACAGTTTACCCATAATTCCTACAATTTACCCATAATTCTCCTATTGAATAAGAGTACAAGGACATTTTATTAAATATGTGAAAATAATGACAAAATATCGGCCACAACCGTTAGACAGAGGACTCTAAAGTCTCTTGCCATACGCATATTTTCGTTATATGTCAATATTGTTAAATAGTGCGCTCTTACACTTTACCCATAACTCCTACAGTTTACCCATGATTCCTACAATTTACCCATAATTCCTACAATTTACCCATAATTCCTACAATTTACCCATAAGTCTCCTATTGAATAAGAGTACAAGGACATTTTATTAAATATTTGAAAATAATGACAAAATATCGTCCACAAACGTTAGACAGAGGACTCTAAAGTCTCTTGCCATACGCATATTTTTGTTATATGTCAATATTGTTAAATAGTGCGCTCTTACACTTTACCCATACCTCCTACAGTTTACCCATAATTCCTACAATTTACCCATAATTCTCCTATTGAATAAGAGTACAAGGACATTTTATTAAATATGTGAAAATAATGACACAATATCGGCCACAACCGTTAGACAGAGGACTCTAAAGTCTCTTGCCATACGCATATTTTCTTTATATGTCAATATTGTTAAATAGTGCGTTCTTACACTTTACCCATAACTCTTACAGTTTACCCATAATTCCTACAATTTACCCATAATTCTCCTATTGAATAAGAGTACAAGGACATTTTATTAAATATGTGAAAATAATGACACAATATCGTCCACAAACGTTAGACAGAGGACTCTAAAGTCTCTTGCCATACGCATATTTTCGTTATATGTCAATAATGTTAAATAGTGCGCTCTTACACTTTACCCATAACTCCTACAGTTTACCCATAATTCCTACAATTTACCCATAATTCCTACAATTTACCCAGCACACATATGTAGTGAAGTGTGTATGTTCGTTCACCTAGCTATAAAAAGAACGGGACTTTAGTTTCAATAGTCACTGTACCCACAGTACAGAGCTGGAATACTTAGTTGATGTACCCACAATACACAGCTACAGTACATAGTCACTGTACCAACAGAACACATCTAGAATACATAGTCACTGTATAATGAGTACACAGCTAAAGTTCATAGTCAATGTACCCACAGAACACAGCTAGAATGCCTAGTCACAGTACCCACAGTACACAGCTAGAATACATAGTAACTGTACCCACAGTACACAGCTAGAATACATATTCATTGTAAAAACAGTACACGGTTAGAATACATAGTCACTGTACCCACTGTACACATCTAGAATACATAATCACAGTAACCACAGTACACGGCTAGAAAACATAATCAATGTAACCACATTACACGGCTGGAACACATAATCACAGTAAATTCATAGTCACTGTACCTACAGTACAAAACTAAAATACATAGTCACTTAACCCACAGTACACAGCTAGAATGTATAATCACTGGACACACAGTACACAACTAGAATACATAGTCAATGTATGCACAGTGCACAGCTACAGTACATAGACCTGTACCCACAGTACATGGCTACAATACATAGTCACTGTACCCACATTACTCAGCTAGCGTACATAGTCACTGTACCCGCAGTGCACATCTAGAATATAAAGTCACTGTACCCACAGTACAAAGATATAATACATAGTTACTGTACCCACAGTACACAGCTACAGTTCATAGTCATTCTACCCACAGTACACACCTAGAATACATAGGCACTGTACCCATAGTATACAGCTACAATTTATATTCACTGTACCCACAGTACACAACTAAAATACATAGTCACTTAACCCACAGTACACAGCTAGAATGTATAATCGCTGTACACGCAGTACACAACTAGAATACATTGTCAATGTATGCACAGTGCACAGCTACAGTACATAGTCCTGTACCCACAGTACATGGCTACAATACATAGTCACTGTACCCACAGTACACAGCTACAATACATAGTCACTGTACCCACAGTACACATCTAGAATACATAGTCAATGTATCCAGAGTACAGAGCTAATGTACATAGTCACTGTACCCACAGTACACAACTACAATACATAGTCACTGTACATACATTACACAGCTAGAATACATAGTCACTGTAACCAGAGTATATAGCTATAATACTTAGTCACTGTACACACAGAACACAGCTATAGAACATATTCACTGTACCCACAGTACACAGCTAGAATACATGATCACTGTACCCAGAGTACACAGCTAGAATACATAGTCACTGTACCCACAATATACAGCTACAACTCATAGTCACTGTACCCACAGTACACAACTAAAATACAGAGTAACTCAACCCATAATACAAAGCTAGAATATATATAATCACTGTACCCACAGTAAACAGCTAGAATACATAGCCACTGTACCTTCAGTACACATGTAGAATACAAAGTCACTGTACCCACAGTCCACAACTACAATTCATAGTAACTGTACCCACATTACTCAGCTAGCATACATAATCACTGTACCCACAGTGCACAGCTAGAATATAAAGTCACTGTACCACAGTACATGGCTAGAATACATAGTGACAGTAACCAAAGTACACAGCTACAGTATATAGTCACTGTACCCACAGTACACAGCTAGAATACATAATCACTGTATCCAGAGTACACAGCTAAATTACATAGTCACTGTACCCAGAGTACACAACTAGAATACATAGTCAGTGTACCCACAGTACACAGCTAGATTACATAGTCACTTTACCCACAGTGCACAACTAGAATATAAATTCACTGTACCCAGAGTACACAGCTAGAATACATAGTTACTGTACCCACAGTACACAGCTACAGTACATAGTCACTGTACACACAGTACACAGCTAGAATACATAGTCACTGTATCCAGAGTACACAACTACAATACATATTCACTGTACCCACAGTAAACAACTAGAATACATAATAATAATAATCACTGTACCCACATTAACCCACTACAATTCATAGTCACTGTACCCACATTACTCAGCTAGCATACATAGTCACTGTACCCACAGTGCACACCTAGTATACAATGTTACTGTACCCACAGTACACAGTTAGAATACATAGTCACTGTTCCCACAGTACTCAACTTTAATACATAGTCACTATACCCACAGTACACAAATAAAATACAGCTATAATGCATTGTCACTACATCTCCAGTACACGATTAGAATACACAGTTACTGCTCACCCAGGACACAGCTCGAATACATGGTCGCTGCTGTATCTCCACCACACAGCTGTAAGATATAGTCACTACAACTCCAGTACACAAATAGAATACACAGTTACTGCTAGAATACATGACCAGTGCACACTCAGTACACATCTAGAATATATAGTCAGTAAGTTGCTACGAACTCAATAATGGCGGTTGTGATGACGACACGACGATCTCAGCCGTCTTATATACCATGCTAGAAATAAGCCAGACAACTGACGTCAGCCTCGGAACAATACCACAGTAATCAGAAAACTGATAAACGCGGCAGGCAACTGTCAACTAACGACGCCGGGCATCCATCACGGAAGGAAAAAGTGGGGTTACGCGTACGCAGACAGCGGTAGAACATTATGTATTACAGGCTGTCGTGCTGTATTACAGGCTGTCGTGCTGTATTACAGGCTGTCTTGCTGTATTACAGGCTGTCTAGCTGTATTACAGGCTGCCATGCTGTCTTGCTGTATTACAGACTGTCTTGCTGTATAACAGGCTGTCATGCTGTATTACAGGCTGCCCTGCTGTATTACAGGCTGTCTTGCTGTATTACAGGCTGTCTTGCTGTATTACAGGCTGCCCTGCTGTATTACAGGCTGTCTTGCTGTATAACAGGCTGTCTTGCTGTATTACAGACTGTCTTGCTGTATAACAGGCCGCCCTGCTGTATTACAGGCGGTCCTGCTGTATAACAGGCTGCCATGCTGTATTACAGGCTGTCTAGCTGTATTACAGGCTGTCATGCTGTATTACAGGCTGTCTTGCTGTATTACAGGCGGTCCTGCTGTATAACAGGCTGCCATGCTGTATTACAGGCTGTCTTGCTGTATAACAGGCTGTCTTGCTGTATTACAGGCTGTCTTGCTGTATTACAGGCTGTATTACAGGCTGTCTTGCTGTATAACAGGCTGCCATGTTGTATTACAGGCTGTCTTGCTGTATAACAGGCTGTCTTGCTGTATTACAGACTGTCTTGCTGTATAACAGGCCGCCCTGCTGTATTACAGGCGGTCCTGCTGTATAACAGGCGGCCATGCTGTATTACAGGCTGTCTTGCTGTATTACAGGCTGTCTAGCTGTATTACAGGCTGCCATGCTGTATTACAGGCTGTCTTGCTGTATTACAGGCGGTCCTGCTGTATAACAGGCTGCCATGCTGTATTACAGGCTGTCTTGCTGTATAACAGGCTGTCTTGCTGTATTACAGGCTGTCTTGCTGTATTACAGGCTGTATTACAGGCTGTCTTGCTGTATTACAGGCTGTCTTGCTGTATAACAGGCTGCCATGCTGTATAACAGACTGCCATGCTGTATTACAGGCTGCCTTGCTGTATTACAGGCTGTCTTGCTGTATAACAGGCTGCCATGCTGTATTACATGCTGCCATGCTGTATTACAGGCTGCCATGCTGTATTACAGACTGCCGTGCTGTATTACAGGCTGTCGTGCTGTATTACAGGCTGTCTTGCTGTATTGCAGGCTGTCTTGCTGTATTACAGGTGATGGACGCAATGTGTAAAGAGCCAGGATGTGGCTGGAAGTAGGAGAAACAGAGGATAGTATGGTGGAGGCAATGTGTAAGGAGGAAGGGTGTGGCTTGAGGTAGGAAAGACAGAGGACAGTATGGTGGACGCAATGTGTCAGGAGTCAGGATCAACATTACACAACTTCACACAACTTCGCACAACTTCGCACAACTTCACACAACTTCACACAACTTTACCTTCTGATTACCACACCTCACCACCCCCACCATAGAGTAATGAGACGAGCATAGCCATCTGACCACCAGGGGGCGCAGGGGCGCGCGCGATTACAGGAAAAAGGTGTATTTCGCGGAAAAAGGTGTATTAGACACCTTTTTCCTGTAATCGCGCGCGCCCCTGCGCCCCCTGGTGGTCAGATGGCTATGCTCGTCTCATTACTCTATGGTGGGGGTGGTGAGGTGTGGTAATCAGAAGGTAAAGTTGTGTGAAGTTGTGTGAAGTTGTGCGAAGTTGTGCGAAGTTGTGTGAAGTTGTGTAATGTTGATCCTGACTCCTGACACATTGCGTCCACCATACTGTCCTCTGTCTTTCCTACCTCAAGCCACACCCTTCCTCCTTACACATTGCCTCCACCATACTATCCTCTGTTTCTCCTACTTCCAGCCACATCCTGGCTCTTTACACATTGCGTCCATCACCTGTAATACAGCAAGACAGCCTGCAATACAGCAAGACAGCCTGTAATACAGCACGACAGCCTGTAATACAGCACGGCAGTCTGTAATACAGCATGGCAGCCTGTAATACAGCAAGGCAGCATGTAATACAGCATGGCAGCCTGTTATACAGCAAGACAGCCTGTAATACAGCAAGGCAGCCTGTAATACAGCATGGCAGTCTGTTATACAGCATGGCAGCCTGTTATACAGCAAGACAGCCTGTAATACAGCAAGACAGCCTGTAATACAGCCTGTAATACAGCAAGACAGCCTGTAATACAGCAAGACAGCCTGTTATACAGCAAGACAGCCTGTAATACAGCATGGCAGCCTGTTATACAGCAGGACCGCCTGTAATACAGCAAGACAGCCTGTAATACAGCATGGCAGCCTGTAATACAGCTAGACAGCCTGTAATACAGCAAGACAGCCTGTAATACAGCATGGCCGCCTGTTATACAGCAGGACCGCCTGTAATACAGCAGGGCGGCCTGTTATACAGCAAGACAGTCTGTAATACAGCAAGACAGCCTGTTATACAGCAAGACAGCCTGTAATACAGCATGGCAGCCTGTTATACAGCAAGACAGCCTGTAATACAGCCTGTAATACAGCAAGACAGCCTGTAATACAGCAAGACAGCCTGTTATACAGCAAGACAGCCTGTAATACAGCATGGCAGCCTGTTATACAGCAGGACCGCCTGTAATACAGCAAGACAGCCTGTAATACAGCATGGCAGCCTGTAATACAGCTAGACAGCCTGTAATACAGCATGGCAGCCTGTTATACAGCAGGACCGCCTGTAATACAGCAGGGCGGCCTGTTATACAGCAAGACAGTCTGTAATACAGCAAGACAGCCTGTTATACAGCAAGACAGCCTGTAATACAGCAGGGCAGCCTGTAATACAGCAAGACAGCCTGTAATACAGCAAGACAGCCTGTAATACAGCAGGGCAGCCTGTAATACAGCATGACAGCCTGTTATACAGCAAGACAGTCTGTAATACAGCAAGACAGCATGGCAGCCTGTAATACAGCTAGACAGCCTGTAATACAGCACGACAGCCTGTAATACAGCACGACAGCCTGTAATACAGTATGTTCTACCGCTGTCTGCGTACGCGTAACCCCACTTTTTCCTTCCGTGATGGATGCCCGGCGTCGTTAGTTGACAGTTGCCTGCCGCGTTTATCAGTTTTCTGATTACTGTGGTATTGTTCCGAGGCTGACGTCAGTTGTCTGGCTTATTTCTAGCATGGTATATAAGACGGCTGAGATCGTCGTGTCGTCATCACAACCGCCATTATTGAGTTCGTAGCAACTTACTGACAATATATTCTAGATGTGTACTGAGTGTGCACTGGTCATGTATTCTAGCAGTAACTGTGTATTCTATTTGTGTACTGGAGTTGTAGTGACTATATCTTACAGCTGTGTGGTGGAGATACAGCAGCGACCATGTATTCGAGCTGTGTCCTGGGTGAGCAGTAACTGTGTATTCTAATCGTGTACTGGAGATGTAGTGACAATGCATTATAGCTGTATTTTATTTGTGTACTGTGGGTATAGTGACTATGTATTAAAGTTGAGTACTGTGGGAACAGTGACTATGTATTCTAACTGTGTACTGTGGGTACAGTAACATTGTATACTAGGTGTGCACTGTGGGTACAGTGACTATGTATGCTAGCTGAGTAATGTGGGTACAGTGACTATGAATTGTAGTGGGTTAATGTGGGTACAGTGATTATTATTATTATGTATTCTAGTTGTTTACTGTGGGTACAGTGAATATGTATTGTAGTTGTGTACTCTGGATACAGTGACTATGTATTCTAGCTGTGTACTGTGTGTACAGTGACTATGTACTGTAGCTGTGTACTGTGGGTACAGTAACTATGTATTCTAGCTGTGTACTCTGGGTACAGTGAATTTATATTCTAGTTGTGCACTGTGGGTAAAGTGACTATGTAATCTAGCTGTGTACTGTGGGTACACTGACTATGTATTCTAGTTGTGTACTCTGGGTACAGTGACTATGTAATTTAGCTGTGTACTCTGGATACAGTGATTATGTATTCTAGCTGTGTACTGTGGGTACAGTGACTATATACTGTAGCTGTGTACTTTGGTTACTGTCACTATGTATTCTAGCCATGTACTGTGGTACAGTGACTTTATATTCTAGCTGTGCACTGTGGGTACAGTGATTATGTATGCTAGCTGAGTAATGTGGGTACAGTTACTATGAATTGTAGTTGTGGACTGTGGGTACAGTGACTTTGTATTCTACATGTGTACTGAAGGTACAGTGGCTATGTATTCTAGCTGTTTACTGTGGGTACAGTGATTATATATATTCTAGCTTTGTATTATGGGTTGAGTTACTCTGTATTTTAGTTGTGTACTGTGGGTACAGTGACTATGAGTTGTAGCTGTATATTGTGGGTACAGTGACTATGTATTCTAGCTGTGTACTCTGGGTACAGTGATCATGTATTCTAGCTGTGTACTGTGGGTACAGTGAATATGTTCTATAGCTGTGTTCTGTGTGTACAGTGACTAAGTATTATAGCTATATACTCTGGTTACAGTGACTATGTATTCTAGCTGTGTAATGTATGTACAGTGACTATGTATTGTAGTTGTGTACTGTGGGTACAGTGACTATGTACATTAGCTCTGTACTCTGGATACATTGACTATGTATTCTAGATGTGTACTGTGGGTACAGTGACTATGTATTGTAGCTGTGTACTGTGGGTACAGTGACTATGTATTGTAGCCATGTACTGTGGGTACAGGACTATGTACTGTAGCTGTGCACTGTGCATACATTGACAATGTATTCTAGTTGTGTACTGAGTGTACAGCGATTATACATTCTAGCTGTGTACTGTGGGTTAAGTGACTATGTATTCTAGATGTGTACTGTGGGTACAGTGACTATGTATTGTAGCTGTGTACTGTGGGTACAGTGACTATGTATTGTAGCCATGTACTGTGGGTACAGGACTATGTACTGTAGCTGTGCACTGTGCATACATTGACAATGTATTCTAGTTGTGTACTGCGTGTACAGCGATTATACATTCTAGCTGTGTACTGTGGGTTAAGTGACTATGTATTTTAGTTGTGTACTGTGGGTACAGTGAATATAAATTGTAGCTGTATACTATGGGTACAGTGCCTATGTATTCTAGGTGTGTACTGTGGGTAGAATGACTATGAACTGTAGCTGTGTACTGTGGGTACAGTAACTATGTATTATATCTTTGTACTGTGGGTACAGTGACTTTATATTCTAGATGTGCACTGCGGGTACAGTGACTATGTACGCTAGCTGAGTAATGTGGGTACAGTGACTATGTATTGTAGCCATGTACTGTGGGTACAGGTCTATGTACTGTAGCTGTGCACTGTGCATACATTGACTATGTATTCTAGTTGTGTACTGTGTGTCCAGTGATTATACATTCTAGCTGTGTACTGTGGGTTAAGTGACTATGTATTTTAGTTTTGTACTGTAGGTACAGTGACTATGAATTTACTGTGATTATGTGTTCCAGCCGTGTAATGTGGTTACATTGATTATGTTTTCTAGCCGTGTACTGTGGTTACTGTGATTATGTATTCTAGATGTGTACAGTGGGTACAGTGACTATGTATTCTAACCGTGTACTGTTTGTACAATGAATATGTATTCTAGCTGTGTACTGTGGGTACAGTTACTATGTATTCTAGCTGTGTACTGTGGGTACTGTGACTAGGCATTCTAGCTGTGTTCTGTGGGTACATTGACTATGAACTTTAGCTGTGTACTCAGGATACAGTGACTATGTATTCTAGATGTGTTCTGTTGGTACAGTGACTATGTACTGTAGCTGTGTATTGTGGGTACATCAACTAAGTATTCCAGCTCTGTACTGTGGGTACAGTGACTATTGAAACTAAAGTCCCGTTCTTTTTATAGCTAGGTGAACGAACATACACACTTCACTACATATGTGTGCGGGTAAATTGTAGGAATTATGGGTAAATTGTAGGAATTATGGGTAAACTGTAGGAGTTATGGGTAAAGTGTAAGAGCGCACTATTTAACATTATTGACATATAACGAAAATATGCGTATGGCAAGAGACTTTAGAGTCCTCTGTCTAACGTTTGTGGACGATATTGTGTCATTATTTTCACATATTTAATAAAATGTCCTTGTACTCTTATTCAATAGGAGAATTATGGGTAAATTGTAGGAATTATGGGTAAACTGTAAGAGTTATGGGTAAAGTGTAAGAACGCACTATTTAACAATATTGACATATAACGAAAATATGCGTATGGCAAGAGACTTTAGAGTCCTCTGTCTAACGGTTGTGGCCGATATTGTGTCATTATTTTCACATATTTAATAAAATGTCCTTGTACTCTTATTCAATAGGAGAATTATGGGTAAATTGTAGTAATTATGGGTAAACTGTAGGAGGTATGGGTAAAGTGTAAGAGCGCACTATTTAACAATATTGACATATAACAAAAATATGCGTATGGCAAGAGACTTTAGAGTCCTCTGTCTAACGTTTGTGGACGATATTTTGTCATTATTTTCAAATATTTAATAAAATGTCCTTGTACTCTTATTCAATAGGAGACTTATGGGTAAATTGTAGGAATTATGGGTAAATGGTAGGAATTATGGGTAAATTGTAGGAATTATGGGTAAACTGTAGGAGTTATGGGTAAAGTGTAAGAGCGCACTATTTAACAATATTGACATATAACGAAAATATGCGTATGGCAAGAGACTTTAGAGTCTTCTGTCTAACGTTTGTGGACGATATTGTGTCATTATTTTCACATATTTAATAAAATGTCCTTGTACTCTTATTCAATAGGAGAATTATGGGTAAATTGTAGGAATTATGGGTAAACTGTGGGAGCTTGTGATGAATCAATTGCTCCTAATACACGCCCCATCACCCACACCTATTCTCCGTCGACTTCACCTAGGTCCCATCGATCACCAGGCACTGTTCCGTCGCCGTAGATCGGTACCCCTTCGAATAGCGTTAGCACGCAGGATGACTAATCGTTGCGTGCGCCGATCGCTATTGCACGCGTTCAACACCACTCCATGAACACTTCTCCCCACGAACATTTATCTTATTATTATTATTATTATACCTAGTCCCGTTTCCTTTCTATTGTACTTGTGCTTTTTTCATGTATTAAATTTTGCATCACCTCATATTCACGTCTTGTATTGCGTTCTTGTTCCAACCGCGTGTTGACATATTATATTTTACACATAGTCCATTTTCGTCCTGCTACATTTTATTTAACGAACGGTCCGATTTCCGTCGTCCAGCGGTTATATTGTAGCCATGCATGTCGGCTACTTATTAACTATTACACATTCGCCTTATCTTTATCGGTTTTAATTTTATCACGTCTTATGTTCACTCCATATAACCGACTATAACACGCCTCGGTCCCACATCAATGTCGTCACTGCAACATAGTTGCTGTTTATCACTGTTTAGCTCAGCTAACTTGCTACATTGTACAGATTAGCGTCCTTTGATCTCGCGCTATGGCTCACAGCTGGATAAACGCTTCGGCTTACAGTTAACTCCAGTCGTTCGGACGTCCAGTTGTCATTAGCTAGCCACTCGGACTGGTCACTCCGTCAGGGTCGAGGTCACGGTCACGTGGGTGAGTGGGTGGGTGGGTGGGTGGGTGGTGGGTGGGTGATATTACGTGTATTTTCTTTGTTCCTATGTCCACCATCGTTGACTACTGGTCAATGCTCGTTCCTCCTCCAGTCGCTAGGGGGCGCTTACGTCACGCACGCTCGGCTACCACCGCCAGGGGGCGCTCTGACGCTCTCTGATTGGCTGCGCGCACTCATTAGCGGTGGGCGATATTAGGGTGTTTTGCCTTTGATGTTCCTTTGATGTCTGGTCACGTGATAAAGTTTGAGGTCTCAGAAACCTCCACTTACTACTGACATTTCGTGATGTTTTACTATCACGTCCTTCACGCCATAGTAACATGCAAGGGAAGCGGTATCGGGTTCCGCACACCCGCGGTCCACAACGGACCGCGGGAACGAGAGCATGTGGTCGCTATTAATAATATCATGTGAGAGAAATTGGGAGGTTGGTCTAAAATAGGTGGGAGATGGGAGGTTGACCCTCAAAATGGATGGGAGCTGGGAGGTTGACTCTCAAAATGGATGGGAGCTGGGAGTCCCCTGCCACACCCCCTCAATACTACTGATCATCTGATAATCTGAGATCTAGCATGTGTGGTGGCGTGTGTGTGGTGTATGTGTGTGTTTGTATGTGTGTGTGGTGTATGTGTGTGTGTGGTGGCGTGTGTGTTTGTATGTGTGTGTGGTGTATGTGTGTGTGGTGGCGTGTGTGTTTGTATGTGTGTGTGTGTGTGTGTGTGTGTGTGTGTGTGTGTGTGTGTGTGTGTGTGTTTGTGTGTGTGTGTGTGTGTGTGTGTGTGTGTGTGTGTGTGTGTGTGTGTGTGTGTGTGTGTGTGTGTGTGTGTGTGTGTGTGTGTGTGTGGTGTATGTGTGTGGGGTGGCGTGTGTGTGGTGTATGTGTGTGTTTGTATGTGTGTGTGTGGTGTATGTGTGTGTGTGTGTGTGTGTGTGTGTGTGTGTGTGTGTGTGTGTGTGTGTGTGTGTTTGGTGGCGTGTGTGTGTGGTGTATGTGTGTGTTTGTATGTGTGTGTGTGGTGTATGTGTGTGTGGTGGCGTGTGTGTTTGTATGTGTGTGTGGTGTATGTGTGTGTGTGTGTGGTGGCCTGTGTGTTTGTATGTGTGTGTGGTGTATGTGTGTGTGGTGTATGTGTGTGTTTGTATGTGTGTGTGGTGTATGTGTGTGTTTGTATGTGTGTGTGTGTGGTGTATGTGTGTGTTTGTATGTGTGTGTGTGGTGTATGTGTGTGTGTGTGTGTGTGTGTGTGTGTGTGTGTGTGTGTGTGTGTGTGTGTGTGTGTGTGTGTGTGTGTGTATGTGTGTGTGTGTATGTGTGTGTGTTTGGTGGCGTGTGTGTGTGGTGTATGTGTGTGTTTGTATGTGTGTGTGGTGTATGTGTGTGTGGTGGCGTGTGTGTTTGTATGTGTGTGTGGTGTATGTGTGTGTGGTGGCCTGTGTGTTTGTATGTGTGTGTGGTGTATGTGTGTGTGGTGTATGTGTGTGTTTGTATGTGTGTGTGGTGTATGTGTGTGTGGTGGCGTGTATGTGGTGTATGTGTGTGTTTGTATGTGTGTGTGTGGTGGCGTGTGTGTGTTTGTATGTGTGTGTGTGGTGTATGTGTGTGTGGTGGCGTGTGTGTGGTGTATGTGTGTGTTTGTATGTGTGTGTTTGTATGTACGTACATAGAGCAGCTTGGGGCATAACGCCCAGGTTTTGGGACATCGGCTGCTGGAAAGAATCCTATTGTTTGTATCTGTTTTATGTTCTATTGGTGATCTAGTTCATTATCTTAGGTACATTCCGTGTCTTAACATTTTAATGTACCTAGTCTCTGAAAAAAGTTTTAGTCATGTTAGCGGAGTTCCTACATATAAGCGTTATGCCCCACCCATGGGACAAAACGCCCACCTCTGGCAGTTTTGTCCCAATAGAATGTCTATGCCACTAGTTCGTTCTTCGGCTAACTTGTGGGACATGTATTTGTTATATATATATATATATATATATATATATATATATATATATATATATATATATATATATATATATATATATATATATATATATATATATATATATATATCGAACATAATCTGGGCAGTTCTAATATTTCATATTTATGTGGTTTGACTGCAGAAATATTACTTTGTAATGTTGTATTCATGTGTGGCATTCAAACGGTGTAGACACTTTTACAATTCAGAACTTTATTAAAACTATTCTCATCAACCCTCCAAGGTTAACCACTCGTTAATTCGCAATTGTGGCAAACATAAAATCTTCCACCCTCGTCGACCAGGTGCGACCATTGGTGATATATCTGGCACATAATGTGACGTTAGTCGTATCTGTTGCCTAACCACTCGTTCACTCACTAAAAGACTCGCAATTGTGGCAAACATAAAATCTTCCACCCTCGTCGACCAGTTGCGACCATTGGTGATATATCTGGCACATAATGTGACGTTAGTCGGATCTGTTGCCTAACCACTCGTTCACTCACTAAAAGACTCGCAATTGTGGCAAACATAAAATCTTCCACCCTCGTCGACCAGTTGCGACCATTGGTGATATATTTGGCACAGAATGTGACGTTAGTCGGATCTGCTGCCTAACCACTCGTTCACTCACTAAAAGACTCGCAATTGTGGCAAACATAAAGTCTGCCACCCTCGGTGCAGTCACGATGCGACCAGTGGTGACAGATCTGACACTGGATCCAGCTTTCGCCGGATCTGCTGCTTCTGAATGGCTCGCCGCAAACAAGGCTTGGCCAGTCGTCGTCGTCTTCAGAAGAATCTTCACACGGCCGTTTCACACCACACCTTTCTTTTCTGCTCGTTTTCGTTTTCTTCAGCTTGCGAGACGGCAATGTGCGAACTGGTTTCGCGCTTTTCTATTCAGCTGTGCTTTGGACGTACGATGGCCGACGTGGTTGCCATGGCAGTAATCCCATCTTCCATCATATTCTTATATGACGAAGACGTCACCACAGCGCTCGTCACACGCACCCTTGTTCTGTTGGTCCTGGCTCGAGTCTTTCCTGGTGTTGAGACGATCGACGTTGTTGAACAGACCTTCAAGACTCGCAACATCGCAACTTGCACATCAACGACGACATCCATCGGAGTAGGCAGGATGGCGTCTTCATTTTCCCTGTCGATATCAGGGGCGACATACACATCAGCGACGACATCCATCGGAGTAGGCAGGATGGCGTCTTCATCTTCCCTGTCGATATCAGGGGCGACATACACATCAACGACGACATCCATCGGAGTAGGCAGGATGGCGTCTTCATCTTCCCTGTCGATATCAGGGGCGACATACACATCAGCGACGACATCCATCGGAGTAGGCAGGATGGCGTCTTCATCTTCTGAATAGCGGCGGTGGCCAATAGTTCTTCGTCGAATTTGGCTTCGTCTAATGGCCATAGTCCGGCCGCTCTGAACCCGTTAGTTGCCGATGCGATGGTGGCCGAGGTTTTTTTACGCCTCATTGAAGAGCGGGATGACGTCAAACTGCGTGACCGGTCGGTGCTTGTTGCAAATCATCCAGTTGTTGACCGCACGTGAGTACGCTGCTTTCGGGGAATGGAAGAACGTCCGATCTAAGGGTTATAGTCGATGGGTGTAGTGAGGCGGGAACGTTGGTATCACGACGCCATTCTCTCGAGCGTAGAGAATGACACTGAGTGTCTTGTGGCTTTCATGGCCATCTAGCAGCAGTAGATGTGGTGTCGTCACCTTGCAGCCATTCGTGTCAACGAAGAGGTGCATCCATCTCCGGAATAAATTATTGTCAATGTATTCCGATCCACGGGTGTTTACGGTGATCACGGAGCAGGCCGGAGCGCCATTCATCAAAAAATCAACTATTCGCATTTGCGTGGAAAGACGAATAGAGGGGGTGGCTTTGCAACTGTAGTAGACCCTGTTTCGTCACAGTTCCAGGTACGTGTAGGGACGAAGCCACCATTCACAAGCAACTTCCTGTAGTGTCCAAAGAACATTCCCACAGCTTCTTTATTAAACCCTTTCATACGTTCAAATGCTAGTTGCAATCGGTCTTCTGATGGTGAGCGTCGTATGCCGGCGAATAAAGGCACTTGCCCAATCTACACCGACCAGACCACTGGTAGCATCGAATGAGTGTGCAATGTTCAAGCGGACGACGAGATCAAAGGCTAAACGACGCAAGTCGATCATCGTCATCCAGTACGTGGAAGACTCCATCTCTTTCACGTGCTTGACCAGTTCAGCCTCGACTAGCGGTGAGAACGTTGTTGTTTTGCTGCCCATCGTAATTCTGCCCGGTTGTCTGACCAATCCTCTGATGTGACTACAAGAGTCCGCCGCGGAACCCCGTAGTCACCTTAAACAGAAACAACTATGCATGCTACATTCAAGTGCTACAATAATAAGGAATTAATACGAATGACAACTGAGTCTAGTGTAGCTCTGCCGTTAATATGTTATACTTTTTTCTCGATAATATTACAACTATCCAAATTTCATAATCTACACATTAGACAACATGACACACCTACCTGACGCCTTGTTCAGGGAGTCCCCATTCTTCACTGCGTCAACTGCTCTACAGAGGCGATCATCTCCGTAAGATCCACGCGTTGATGTTCGTTTGTAATTGTGTACCATCTGGAGTGAAAAAACGAGTTTACATTAAAATATCTCAAAGCTGTAGGCCCATTAGCTAAAATAAGTATAGGTTATCGGCTCAGCCTGTGCCATAGGCAACAGTACAGATGTCCTATACTAAATAACATATAACAAACGTACTTAAATATATATATATATATATATATATATATATATATATATATATATATATATATATATATATATATATATATATATATATATATATATATATATATATATATTTAAGTACGTTTGTTATATGTTAAATTATATGTAGACCCTATAATTATACATTATATATATATATATATATATATATATATATATATATATATATATATATATATATATATATATATATATTAATGTTTATATACAATGTTTATTAAAATAATTGGAGCAACACTTGCTTTGTAAGGTCATGGGGCATAACGCGCACACTGTGCGTATTGCACCTACTATGTCTGGCCCTTTTACCCCACATGTGCAATATTATCATTTCTTAATTTTAATATTATTCTCATACATCGCCCGTAACCTATACATTTATAAAACTATTATATGCACATTTGTCTATGCTATACATTCAGTTCTTTGTCACAGTTTCCCGTGGTTACCGTACAAAGTCCTACTTTGGAAAGGACAATTGTTATAATTATAAAGCCAAATGTTTAATATGAACAGCTCAACGCGCGTTTTACATCTGCGACAATATCCGATGCACCAGATACGAGATACGATATGTAGCTCTGACGATCTCGAAATTATAATTTTCGATCCGTATAACTAGATTGAGGGTGGGCGTTATGCCCCAAAAGTGGGCATTACGCCCGCCCGCCCGCCCGCCCGCCCGCCCGCCCGCCCGCCCGCCCGCCCGCCCGCCCGCCCGCCCGCCCGCCCGCCCGCCCGCCCGCCCGCCCGCCCGCCCGCCCGCCCGCCCGCCCGCCCGCCCGCCCGCCCGCCCGCCCGCCCGCCCGCCCGCCCGCCCGCCCGCCCGCCCGCCCGCCCGCCCGCCCGCCCGCCCGCCCGCCCGCCCGCCCGCCCGCCCGCCCGCCCGCCCGCCCGCCCGCCCGCCCGCCCGCCCGCCCGCCCGCCCGCCCGCCCGCCCGCCCGCCCGCCCGCCCGCCCGCCCGCCCGCCCGCCCGCCCGCCCGCCCGCCCGCCCGCCCGCCCGCCCGCCCGCCCGCCCGCCCGCCCGCCCGCCCGCCCGCCCGCCCGCCCGCCCGCCCGCCCGCCCGCCCGCCCGCCCGCCCGCCCGCCCGCCCGCCCGCCCGCCCGCCCGCCCGCCCGCCCGCCCGCCCGCCCGCCCGCCCGCCCGCCCGCCCGCCCGCCCGCCAGAGGAGATTGTTGTAAGTGTAACACGTGTACACATTTGATCTAACTGAACAACACAGATTAGATCGTGTTATCATCTACAACAGAGGAGATTGTTGTGAGTGTAACACGTGTACACATTTGATCTAACTGAACAACACAGACTAGATCGTGTTATCTTCTACAACAGAGGAGATTGTTGTAAGTGTAACACATGTACACATTTGATCTAACTGAACAACACAGACTAGATCGTGTTATCATCTACAACAGAGGAGATTTTTGTGAGTGTAACACGTGTACACATTTGATCTAACTGAACAACACAGACTAGATCGTGTTATCATCTACAACAGAGGAGATTGTTGTGAGTATAACACATGTACACATTTGATCTAACTGAACAACACAGATTAGATCGTGTTATCATCTACAACAGAGGAGATTGTTGTGAGTGTAACACGTGTACACATTTGATCTAACTGAACAATACAGACTAGATCGTGTTATCATCTACAACAGAGGAAATTGTTGTGAGTGTAACACATGTACACATTTAATCTAACTGAACAACACAGACTAGATCGTGTTATCATCTACAACAGAGGAGATTGTTGTGAGTGTAACATGTGTACACATTTGATCTAACTGAACAATACAGACTAGATCGTGTTATCATCTACAACAGAGGAGATTGTTGTGAGTGTAACACATGTACACATTTGATCTAACTGAACAACACAGACTAGATCTTGTTATCATCTACAACAGAGGAGATTGTTGTAAGTGTAACACGTGTACACATTTGATCTAACTGAACAACACAGATTAGATCGTGTTATCATCTACAACAGAGGAGATTGTTGTGAGTGTAACACGTGTACACATTTGATCTAACTGAACAATACAGACTAGATCGTGTTATCATCTACAACAGAGGAGATTGTTGTGAGTGTAACACATGTACACATTTG
>OY759261.1:4526226-4918726 GCA_963662155.1 Lamellibrachia columna | reverse complement strand
TCATCTACAACAGAGTGTAACATGTGTAACATGAGTGTAACATGTGTACTCCTGGTGTAAGTGTAACACGTGTACACATTTGACGATATTTATTAAAACTCACCCCTCAATTAATTCAGCCCATCACTAATCAGGTTAATTAATTCAGCCCATCACTAATCAGGTTAATTAATTCAGCCCGTCACTAATCAGATTAATTTATTCAGCCCGTCACTAATCAGATTAATTAATGTTCAAATATGTATTGTGTGTGTTTAGTCATTAGCACAGTCGGTTTAATGAAATAGAGCGCGGTCTTGGCCGGTTGTGCCTTGCGCGCTCTTGTCCGACAAGTAGACCACGTCATAAACTTGACAACCACATTTTGCAAGACCAGTTTGTATTTCCCTGTTTATGCCAATTGCTGAGCTCTCAAATAAGCCACGAGTTTACCTCGTCTGATTTAGTATCCACAAAAGCGCCACAGCGTGAACAACTAACTTCACGTGTAGAACAAATTACAGCAAATTTGTCGAATCCCCAAATCGTCTGCACGTTGTTCGAATTTCTGGTGGGCGGGATGTCAGCGCTGCCAGGCAAAATAATGGTACTTTGACGGCAAGCAACGACGGGAAACTGAGCTGGAATCAGTTGAAAATAGAGGTAAATTGTGAATTATACGAACTATGCTGACTTATTTGTTCACATCGATGATTATAGGGGTGCGCACAATGTGCATGCACTGGTCACGTATGGGGTAATTAGTGGGCGATTACCTAATATTAGTCATACACAGTGATACGTACAAACTACCCACCAGTGGCGCCACGTGGTGAATGTACTGTAAACCACTCACGATGTCGCCACTGCCACAACTTATATTTGATGTGCAGATTCTGCACATCGTCATTTCATTTGGTAAACTCTTAATTTTACGTCAATAAATCTCTCAGTTTTCAATTGCGTACAATTGTTGAAACTGATTGCGTTGAAAATATGTATAGGAACAAAAAAAACGTCGTTTTTGTTTGAAAGTATAATAGTATACTCAGTTGCTATGACGTAACAAGTGATAAACAACAATCGCGTTGCCCAGCCAACATACCACTCCGCACTGTCCATCTTGAATTTATAATCAAGTTGTGGCAGTGGTGATATGCTGAGTGGCGCCACTGTCGGGGGGTTTGTGATACGTCATATGTACTTACATTTATGAAACCCGGACTTGAAGGAACTCGAATATTAAGCCATGTAGAATTAAGACTAGAATATGGTCAATGAAATTACACCTCCGATAGCTTTAAAATTGTGAAAATGGTGAGTTTTTGTAAAAACTGGAAATACATTCAATCACGAAACAGGATATACACAACTATCTTGATTAAAACGGACACATGTGGTTGATTTAGAGTGGTATGTAGTTATGTTGATGTGTCACTGGTGGGGCCGTCTGGACACGAATAGTAGATACATTAATGAGTACATTTTAACTATTCAATAAAAGGTTACTGTATCCATTGCATTAGAAACGTTATTGGGTATCACATGACAGTAACAAACATGCGATAACTGAATATATGTACACTCACATAAATGGAAAGAATGACCAGGTCAGTCATTGAAACACAACATATTTAATAGTCCGGATAATCTCGACGGTATGTGACTGGCGAACAGGAAGGTAATATGTCTGCATAATGATGTTACACCGCCACTTATACACGTACGCCGGGCATAAAATACAAGCAACAAACAGGAAGGTAACGTGACTGCATAATGATGTCACAACGCCACTTATACACGTACTCCGGGCATACAATACAAGCAACAAACAGGAAGGTAACGTGACTGCATGATGATGTCACAACGCCACTTATACACGTACGCCGGGCATACAATACAAGCAACAAACAGGAAGGTAACGTGACTGCATGATGATGTCACAACGCCACTTATACACGTACGTCGGGCATACAATACAAGCAACAAACAGGAAGGTAACATGTTTACATGATGATGTCACAACGCCACTTATACACGTACGTCGGGCATACAATACAAGAAACAAACAGGAATGTAACATGTTTACACGATGATGTTACACCGCCACTTATACACGTACGTCGGGCATACAATACAAGCAACAAACAGGAAGGTAATATGTTTACATGATGATGTTACACCGCCACTTATACACGTACGTCGGGCATACAATACAAGCAACAAACAGGAAGGTAATATGTTTACATGATGATGTTACACCGCCACTTATACACGTACGTCGGGCATACAATACGAGCAACAAACAGGAAGGTAACATGTTTACACGATGATGTTACACCGCCACTTATACACGTACGTCGGGCATACAATACAAGAAACAAACAGGAATGTAACATGTTTACACGATGATGTTACACCGCCACTTATACACGTACGTCGGGCATACAATACAAGAAACAAACAGGAATGTAACATGTTTACACGATGATGTTACACCGCCACTTATACACGTACGTCGGGCATACAATACAAGAAACAAACAGGAATGTAACATGTTTACACGATGATGTTACACCGCCACTTATACACGTACGTCGGGCATACAATACAAGCAACAAACAGGAAGGTAACATGTTTACACGATGATGTTACACCGCCACTTATACACGTACGTCGGGCATATAATACAAGCAACAAACAGGAATGTAACATGTTTACATGATGATGTTACACCGCCACTTATACACGTACGTCGGGCATACAATACAAGCAACAAACAGGAAGGTAACATGTTTACACGATGATGTTACACCGCCACTTATACACGTACGTCGGGCATACAATACAAGCAACAAACAGGAAGGTAACATGTTTACACGATGATGTTACACCGCCACTTATACACGTACGTCGGGCATACAATACAAGCAACAAACAGGAAGGTAACATGTTTACACGATGATGTTACACCGCCACTTATACACGTAGGTCGGGCATACAATACAAGCGACAAACAGGAATAACGCGTTATTATTTGAAAGAAAATTCTATTTCATACCTGAATATTCAGCAGTCCTGAAAAAAATATGTATTTATGTTTGTCTTGTCCATAATATTTTTCCGATGTCATCGAAGATGCAAGTGGCTACGTCCAAACACAGACAACATCCGTCCAACGTGACAATGTTTATGATGTCATACAGAATTGACAGTGCATTTGAATCCTATTGGTGCCGTTTCAAAGCGTGGTCAATTTCGTTTTCTCCTCGTTGCTGAAATTCATTCAGCCATATAAATGAGTACCTGACTATGGACAGTGGTGGATATGTGAACAAATAGTCTTCGCGCATTAATTGCAGAGTGGCTGAATACTTCCCAGATAAGTTGAGATGGCGTTGAAATATGTAAAAATGGCTGTCAACAGTTCCAAGGACCGGATACCGCACTAACTACGATAACATTTCGTCCTCGTACAGGAGAGAAGTAAAGCAATATCCCCAGTGTTTGGAAGTGTCACAGTATGTTCTCCGAAAGCCTTATATACGCATGATGACAACATTAAATATATAGGAAAGACAACGATGCTCACTAATCAGGAGAACTGACTTAATCAGTTGCAAAGGATAATCTACATCTGCTGTATGATACAATGCAGACCACTTTCCAGACAAGTGCACGAACAGTTGATTGCGAGACTTAGATAATTATTAAATTTTGTATTTACTGTTGGCATTATGGACGAAGTTTAAACCGACAGCATACATTTTGTGTTGATTTTATGTTCATGTGTCATGTGTGTGTGTAATTCTCATATTTTATGTTCATGTGTCATGTGTGTTTATAATTTTCATATTTTATGTTCATGTGTCAAGTGTGTTTGTAATTCTCATATTTTATGTTCATGTGTCATGTGTGTTTGTAATTCTCATATTTTATGTTCATGTGTCATGTGTGTTTGTAATTCTCATATTTTATGTTCATGTGTCATGTGTGTTTGTAATTCTCATATTTTATGACATGCCTGCGAGTCTAATTATTTGTATTCTTGTTTTATGTGCAATCTAAAGTTTAAATTAATTTGCTTGTACGTACTTATCTGGGACCACAGTGAAAACACGTATTGTTACTTTTCTGTGTTATCCTCGGCAGAAGCCGAGTGCGTACGCACGCACACGACTATGTCAGAGAACTGATGTGCGCAGACGGATGCGCAGTTAGTTCGATTTCAGGGTAGGCGCCTATCTCAATACGTATTTTGTTCTTGGCAATTAAACTCGGTTTGTCGCAATCTGCGATGCGTTGGGTATTTCACTGACGTCTACCTGTGAACCGTGCGTGAGTTGTCACTACGTAATGACTCGCCGTACACGTCGCACGTGTTCGCACTCTCTCCAGTCGTCTTCACACCGCAGTGCCGTCGTTTCGTCCGCGTCCTCCGTCTTGTCCGCGCGCTACTGTCGACGGGCCGCCGCTCATCGTGCTGCCGACTCTAGCCACTGACCCAGCGCTACCTGCCACCTGACGCCGTTACTGACCCGCTCGCCTTCCTCTTTCTTTTCACCGTCTAAGTTTTCATTCGGGTTCACGTCGACCAGTATATTGACGGCCTTACCGTCTGTAGCCAGCTTGCGCAATACTGCGTCTGTCTGTGGGTTCACCTCTTTCCCCTCAACACCCACGTGTCCATTCTCCGTCGCGTTCTCACCGCCACTCACAACATCCTCGTTCTCCCCGCCACTCACAACATCCTCGTTCTCCCCGCCACTCACAACATCCTCTTTCTCCCCGCCACTCACAACATCCTCGTTCTCCCCGCCACTCACAACATCCTCGTTCTCCCCGCCACTCACAACATCCTCGTTCTCCCCGCCACTCACAACATCCTCGTTCTCCCCGCCACTCACAACATCCTCGTTCTCCCCGCCACTCACAACATCCTCTTTCTCCCCGCCACTCACAACACCCTCGTTCTCCCCGCCACTCACAACATCCTCGTTCTCCCCGCCACTCACAACACCCTCGTTCTCCCCGCCACTCACAAGTCACAACATCCTCTTTCTCCCCGCCACTCACAACATCCTCGTTCTCCCCGCCACTCACAACATCCTCGTTCTCCCCGCCACTCACAACACCCTCGTTCTCCCCGCCACTCACAACATCCTCTTTCTCCCCGCCACTCACAACATCCTCGTTCTCCCCGCCACTCACAACATCCTCTTTCTCCCCGCCACTCACAACATCCTCGTTCTCCCCGCCACTCACAACATCCTCTTTCTCCCCGCCACTCACAACATCCTCGTTCTCCCCGCCACTCACAACATCCTCATTCTCCCCGCCACTCACAACATCCTCTTTCTCCCCGCCACTCACAACATCCTCGTTCTCCCCGCCACTCACAACATCCTCTTTCTCCCCGCCACTCACAACATCCTCTTTCTCCCCGCCACTCACAACATCCTCGTTCTCCCCGCCACTCACAACATCCTCTTTCTCCCCGCCACTCACAACATCCTCTTTCTCCCCGCCACTCACAACATCCTCGTTCTCCCCGCCACTCACAACATCCTCTTTCTCCCCGCCACTCACAACATCCTCTTTCTCCCCGCCACTCACAACACCCTCGTTCTCCCCGCCACTCACAACATCCTCTTTCTCCCCGCCACTCACAACATCCTCTTTCTCCCCGCCACTCACAACATCCTCGTTCTCCCCGCCACTCACAACATCCTCTTTCTCCCCGCCACTCACAACATCCTCTTTCTCCCCGCCACTCACAACATCCTCTTTCTCCCCGCCACTCACAACATCCTCTTTCTCCCCGCCACTCACAACATCCTCTTTCTCCCCGCCACTCACAACACCCTCGTTCTCCCCGCCACTCACAACATCCTCTTTCTCCCCGCCACTCACAACATCCTCTTTCTCCCCGCCACTCACAACATCCTCTTTCTCCCCGCCACTCACAACATCCTCTTTCTCCCCGCCACTCACAACATCCTCTTTCTCCCCGCCACTCACAACATCCTCTTTCTCCCCGCCACTCACAACATCCTCGTTCTCCCCGCCACTCACAACATCCTCGTTCTCCCCGCCACTCACAACATCCTCTTTCTCCCCGCCACTCACAACATCCTCTTTCTCCCCGCCACTCACAACATCCTCGTTCTCCCCGCCACTCACAACATCCTCGTTCTCCCCGCCACTCACAACATCCTTGTTCTCCCCGCCACTCACAACATCCTCGTTCTCCCCGCCACTCACAACATCCTCATTCTCCCCGCCACTCACAACATCCTCGTTCTCCCCGCCACTCACAACATCCTCGTTCTCCCCGCCACTCACAACATCCTCGTTCTCCCCGCCACTCACAAGTCACAACATCCTCGTTCTCCCCGCCACTCACAACATCCTCGTTCTCCCCGCCACTCACAACATCCTCGTTCTCCCCGCCACTCACAACATCCTCGTTCGCCTCCTGTTTGTCGTTATCCCTCGCCGCGTCGTCACACACGGGCAGCTCGACGAACCTCTCGATGAAGGCGTGTGGATCGACCGACACGCTGCCAGCGACCGACTGACCCGACTGGCTGGTCACCTCGACAGTGAACTCCTTCATGATCTTCTTGCCGTGTTCGTTGCTCAACACCACCAACGCCGCCGCCCGACGCCTGGCCGGGTTCTCGAGTGAGTTCGGGTGTGCGTCGTATAGCTGAAGTCATGTCTGAACGACTTGCCACAGATGCGACACAAGAGGGTTTGTCCCTGTCCTGAGTGGCACACAGGTGCGTACGACTGACGTGCACGCGCAGACTCTTGGCGTCCAGGAAGCCCTGGTTGCAATGCGGCCAGTCGTTCGTGTCGGCGGCGTGCGTGCGCTCGTGGCGATGTAAGTTCGCCGCCCACGAGAACGACGCGTCGCAGAAGCCGCTTTGGAATCGCTTCACGTCTCCGTGTCGTTGGCTGTAGTGGTCGTCCAACTGACGGGTCGACTCGAACTCGTCGCCGCAGACCGTGAACTGGACACTGCACTGGACGGCGTGGCTCTAGACGGGGCACACACAAGAAACACGTAATGAACGATTAGAATTAGAAGCGACTGCAGCAAATGTATATTTAGAAATACTACTCTATCCGAAATATTTGACAAATTTAAGAAATCCTAAAAACAAAATGAAGAGACGTATTAGATTTCGGTTATAAAATATTTGTATTTGTACAGATTATTTGGACGTTACAATGTTCTTTGTGTAAGCGTCAACTAATGTACGTTACATTCCGCGTGTGAAAATAGTACTATGGCTGTTACGAATTAGTTTAATTACCGTCACAATTATTATTACAGCTACATTTACATAACTGTTTTATTATGACTGCTTACAGTGTGATCTATTACAGTAGCTTAATCTGTGTTTACACAAGGCGATATTGTTGCAACGGCGCACATTAGTACAGGCGTGGACAGTGCGGCGCTCAAGATCCGCTTGATGTCGCCACTAGCCGGGGTCAGATTGTAGATGGACCCCCGTGGTAAATGGACCCCCGGGTCCATTTTTCACTGTGAAATATTATTAACTAAATAATTCTCATTTATTTAAAAAGCCAAAGTTGGGAGGTACGAGGAAAGAGGGGCGTACCTTTTCCACGGCCATTGAGAACGGACGCCTCCCCCATACAAACAACGTAAGAACAACATGGGGCCATGGAAGGTACACATATGGGGGAACATTTATTATAGCCAGTGAGTCATTTATAATAAATAAAACAAAATATAAAAAACCGGTAGGAGGTACATAGAAGGAGCTTACACTTTCCACGCCCATGGAAAATGGACCCCTCCCATATTTTCGAAATTGCATTTCCACACACGGGATCCAATTCCACGACTGATATTAACTGCTCCTGACCGTTTGATATGAAGTTAATTAATTTACTCACTCAACTTGGCACGGAGCTCAAGACTGCCTGTTAGCATTCATGTGTGAACAACAGTTTCAATAATGCTTTGTTATGGGTCGACCCATCCCAGCAAACATAGCAGTATTGGGCCAATGCTGGCATTATACTGGCGAGTACCGTTTGCACCGTCAATGGTACAGCCGGTACTGAGCCAGTACATTGGACAGACCACAGTGAAAGTCGATGTCCTGACCCAGCACCCGGGGGAGGTGCTCCCTATCCTGAGGTATACATGTATGTACCGCTCAAATGCCCCTGTTTTGGGCCATTTTTCTCTCTCTGTCCGTAGAAAAAATGTAAATTTTCTCTCTTTGTGCCCCAATTAAACCTGATAATTCTCTCTTTCATCGAAGAGGAAGTTTCCCAATGAAAACGTTCCGCCCTGGCTTATACCTCACACTTATAGATATTAGATAAATTGTTCAATAATCCTCTCTTGGTGACCCTAAATTTCTTGATCTCTCTCTCTCTATCTCTCTCTCTCTCTCTCTCTCTCTCTATCTCTCTCTCTCTCTCTCTCTCTCTCTCTCTCTCTCTCTCTCTCTCTCTCTCTCTCTCTCTCTCTCTCTCCACGTGCTCCATGATTACCGGATTAAGACAGTTTGGATCCGTTTCTATTGAAGTGTGAGTTTGACGTTTGTTTGGAAGTCTTGTAAGTGGAATTTTCTCAGGTAAGTTGCACTGATTAGCACAAGCGAGTAGTCTACATTATGATATGATACTTGTGAATGCACAGAGTAGTACAGTTTTACCTAAATTGGTGTTTTTACTGACACACCTGGGTGATAATTGAAGCCGTTACGGCGTTAGGCAATTGAAGCAGTGTGCATAACCTGTTCCAGTCGCAAACTATAGTATAGACCCTGCGTCAAACTGGTTTAGCTACATCAGTCCAAGCCGTAGGGGAAGCACAGTTGGCTGCACATTTATAATAATGTATGTTAAAACATTACATGTCGTATAAATGCAATGGTCTTTTCATTATATCCCCGAGCAATTCGCATGATATGGAATATGATCCCACCAAAAATTACCAACATAAAAAACCCCAAATCGTTTCAAGAAGCTATCATGGAACTCCCATTCACCACACATCCTCACCTAAACTGCCTTTAAAACACAGCAGCGTAAACTTATTCCATACTGTGGGTATGGAGACTGTCTTTGTGCATGTGGCAAGACAGCGACAGTTTCCATACACCTAACCAACCTATTAAAAAATTTCAACTGGCATTCTATACATAAAATAAATTAAAAAACCCTTTCACTAACATTAAAGATACTAGTCTTAGTTGTATGTACCACCCACAGCGCATGCGCACAGTCCACCACAAACTCCAAGATTGGGTTGTTTCACTTGTTTGGAGTGTAACCACTTGAGACTACTGCTGTTTTCATTACCGTTGCACTAAAGGGGTGATTCCATGTCAGGTGTTGACACTTTTGGATGACCCAACTCTGATTTTGCAGAAATTTTTTATATTTGCATGTACTCAAATCAGTTATTTTTTTACATGTTTTGCTGACCAATCTCCAATTTTTCTAATCTCACTCTGACCCATAACTGCTGTAATATTTTTGTCAACAAGGGGTAAGCACCAAAAATCATACCTTTCAGTTGCTTTTTCAGTTACATCATGTAACTTTTTAACACAAAATTATTCGTTACAGATAATCAACAAGTGTATATCATATTTGTTTGCCATTATGTACCATAATATACAAACATTAAATAAAGCTAGTCTAAAATAAATTATATTTTTTGGCACTGAGTATGTGTATGGTTGCTCTGTTCACATGCTATTATTTCGATATGGAATTGATAATTAGAATTGGTATTTTCAGTATAACTGACCCCAAGTCTGGATCTGACCTGGGATCACCTAAAGTTAGGATATCAGTTATCAGCCTAATAGATAAATAGATGCAAAATATTGCAAACAATGAACTGACTGGCATGGCACAGCATGACATAGCGTGTGGTCAGAGGTCAGAAGTAGGACATGGGGTGGTTGATGTAGAAGTAGATAGTCATCATAGTGATGTGGAGGGGGGGCACTCTCAAGACAATGATGTGGAAGGGGGGCACCCTCAAGACAATGATGTTTCAGTCAGTGAAAGTGAAGAAGAATTTATGGAGAATGACAGTGTCTACTCCGATGATCCAAACTCTTCACCATCTTCATTTGAAGGTGAAAATGATGATGAACATGGTGAAAATGGTCTCTATTCTTTGTTGGCTAGATGGGCAATCGAAAATGGGATCACCCACATCGCTCTAGGAGAATTGTTGGGTGTTCTTATATGTTTCCACCATGATCTACCTAAAGACCCCAGAACTCTTTTATCAACAACAAAAGTTGATGACATTGAACCAATAGCTGGTGGTTTGTACTACCATTTTGGAATTGCTGTTGCAATCAAGTCTGCACTTGCTCTTGATGCCAAGCTGAAGAACTGTGACACT
Source organism: Lamellibrachia columna (assembly GCA_963662155.1). Classification (NCBI taxonomy): domain Eukaryota; kingdom Metazoa; phylum Annelida; class Polychaeta; order Sabellida; family Siboglinidae; genus Lamellibrachia; species Lamellibrachia columna. The sequence goes on along the minus strand of OY759261.1, from coordinate 4,908,321 downwards.
ATACAGCTGTGACACTATACAACTGTGACACTGTACAGCTGTGACACTGTACAGCTGTGACACTATACAGCTGTGACACTATACAGCTGTGACACTATACAGCTGTGACACTATACAGATGTGACACTATTCAGCTGTGACACTATACAGCTGTGACACTATACAGCTGTGACACTATACAGGTGTGACACTATACAGCTGTGACACTATACAGCTGTGACACTATACAGCTGTGACACTTGCTCTTGATCCCAAGCTGAAGAACTGTGACACTATACAGCTGTGACACTATACAACTGTGACACTGTACAGCTGTGACACTGTACAGCTGTGACACTATACAGCTGTGACACTATACAGCTGTGACACTATACAGCTGTGACACTATTCAGCTGTGACACTATTCAGCTGTGACACTATACAACTGTGACACTATACAGCTGTGACACTATACAGGTGTGACACTATACAGCTGTGACACTATACAGCTGTGACACTATACAGCTGTGACACTATACAGCTGTGACACTATACAGATGTGACACTATACAGATGTGACACTATACAGCTGTGACACTATACAGCTGTGACACTATACAGCTGCAGTTAAATGTTGATGGGCTTCCATTATTCAAGAGCAGCAATGAACAGTTTTGACCAACATTGGGGCGATTGGCACAGTCAAGCAAAGCAGAACCATTTGTAATAGGATTGTTCTATGGGAATTCAAAGCCGTGTGAACCATACTCTTGAGTGCCAAATAAACGTATAGGCCAAATAACAGTATAGGGTGGCAAATCGGTCAAATTTAATAATAGTATAGTGCCGAATAACAGGATACGGGGGCTAATTGTTCAAAACAAATAATAGTACAGTGCAAAAAAATCACTAGTATATTTGTCTTTTAGTGCCGAAGGAATTTTTCTTACTTGACGCAAAGCCAATGCGTCCCTAGAAAACTATGCGGATCGTCTGTATTTTGTTTTGTTTTTCTGCCGAATATGTATAAACTTTGTGCGTATTCGTGTCACCGCAAATATAGTAACCACATTTTATATCTGTGAAAAACCGTGGAATTTTCCATTTCCATAAATGGACATTAAAGTTTTATTGAACTGAATACGTTTCAGGGGAAACCGCCGCCAGCCGACTATGACCGGCGGCCATTTACAGTCGGTTTACGCGATGATAAAGGCGTTTAAACTAATAATATACCATGTTGTGCTCCCGAGAACTAAGGATTCTGACGGATTCATCTAATCATGGAATTCTAATGGTCTAATCTAGGATCCTCAGAAGCACAGGATCCCGTTAAATTCACGACTGTCGTTCGTAAGGATGAAATCCATCAGAGGGAGCCACATGCAACTCTAGTTGGGAGCAAGTGATTTTAGTGCGAGCGGTGAACCGCTCCGTGGATGATTGACTAGCGCTAGCTATAGGGAGTGCGAGGGATTGCTCTCCTAAAAAATTATGCCCTGCATAATTTCCCACAATTATCGGAGAATATAGGCTGGCACAAAAGTTTTAATTTAATAAGAGTATAGTGCCAAATAAGGTGCGTATAGGGTGGCATTTTTCATCAAATAAAAACGCGTATAGGGACGCTTATTCGGCACTCAAGAGTATCCAATGTTGTGTGTGATGCTCCAGCACGTGCTTACATCAAATCTGTCAAGTCACATTCTGGTTATTCAGGTTGTGATAAATGTACCCAGGCAGGAGAGTACAGGGGAAAGATGACATTTCCAGAAACTGATGCCCCAATGCGCACAGACATTACAGTTGATGAAATGGTGGATGAAGGTCACCATGTATGGCAATGTGCATTGAGACGGCTGTCACCACCACTGGGCATGGTTTCTCAATTCACATTGGATTACATGCACCTAGTCTGCCTTGGTGTGGTGAAGCATCTCCTCTTACTGTGGATGAAGGGTCCTCTCCATTGTCGTTTAGGGGATCAGGCAAAACATTCATTTCAGAATGTCTTTTGTCTATGCGCAGTCACATTCCAAAGGACGTTGTCAGAAAGCCCAGGGCTCTTGTTGAAACTGACAGGTGAAAGGCTACTGACTTTAGACTTTTTCTGTTGTATACAGGTCCAGTTGCTTTGAAAGACAAAATAGCCAAAGAACTGTATAATAACTTTCTGTTACTATCAGTTGCCATCCACCTACTAGCAAATCCTACTTCAGCTAGTAGTGTGTCTTTGTGTGACTATGCTCATACGCTCTTAGTTCTTTTCAGTCAACCCTTTTCACAGCTTTATGGACCAGATAAAGTGACATACAATGTTCATGTCTTAGTTCATTTAGCGGAAGATGTAAAAGTTCATGGTAATCTTTACATGTTTTCTGCATTTCCATTTGAAAATGTCCTTGGACGGCTAAAAAAAATGGTAAGAAATCCGAACTCTGTGCTCCAGCAGGTGATTAAGAGAATAGCAGAAAAGTCCAAATTACCAGCTGTTTTTCATGATCACCCAGACTTGTTTGTTCCGAGTTTGAAAAAAAACACACAGGGCCCAGCCCCACTCCCAACAGGAAACATGTATTTTCCCAATATGGGGAAGCACAATTAAAGGATTCTACTATTGCAGCAGAAGTACCTAACCATTGTGTTAAAATTGGTTCAGAGGTTGCTCTTGTACAGAATATTCTCCAGTGTGAAACAGGGGTTTACATTGTCTACAGACTATTTCTCTCACACAAAGCCTTCTTCACTTATCCTTTAGACTCAGAAAAGCTTGATATTCATGTAGTAGACAATGTGAGTGAAGTACTCCATGTTATTAATGTTGAATTGATCAAGGGAAAATATGTGTTACTACCATTTGGAAGAGTGCATGTGGCAATGCCTGTCATTCATACAGTTGGATTTATCATAACTTTGATTTTTCTTAATTATTTATCCATTGTAAATTGATTTCTAAATTTTCGTGGCGTGGCGTTTGATGAGCACAATGAAGTTGATGCGGTGTCGTCAAACTGGCTTATTACCAAAACTAAAACGTACTGGCCGCCATTTAAATCATCACAAGCGATCAACAAAGCCGTGTGAGAAAGAGTCAACCCGGACCCTGAATAATGGAAAGTCTACGAGATGCGAGTGCCCTGTGCTTGTCGTAAGGAAACATTCTGTTTCCCTACATTTTGTATTCATGGGTGTATTTGAGTAGTTGTGTACTTCATTATATTTGAGGTAATCTCCCTCTATACTACTACGTTGTTAACATGGCTGAAATGTACAACAAAATACATTTAATATTGCAGCTCTATGTTCCCAATAAGTAAGCTGTTTGTTCAAACCAGCTTTACTTTATTAAAACTAAAATAAAGCCCCCAGCTCAGGCAGCTTAAGTACTCTGTATATTTGCACCATTTCCTTGATGTCTAGGTGAACGTCACAGGGAGTCACAGCTGAATAAACACTGTGCAAGGAAACCAAGGGCACTTGTATCATTATACCTTCCCTGTAGATACAGGCCTTCCTGACTTCCACTTACCCTTCTCTACAAACCTGATCCAGGATGTATGTTTCTTACTAATGATGCTGTGATTGCATCTTTATGACTACACATGTCCCCATCCAGGCAATGTTTGAACCAGCAGTGCATGCAACTGAGATAAGTCTTCAGTGAATTTACTCCATACAGCTCCTCCTGGGGCTGGGGGGGGGGCTAAAATAATAGTTTGCATATGGTGTGCATGAGGAGATTGGCAGAGAGATCAACAGAGGCACCACCACTTTGATGGTCAAGTCAATTAGCTGCACTCTCCACAAATAGACAATGTATAAACTGACAGTGTGAGTGTTCCAAGTGAGGCCTAACTTGCTGTGTCCCCCAAAGCTGGGGGCTCCAATTGCTGAACAGATTAGTTGAGTTAGTCCCACCTCCTAGGCCCTAGGGGGGCACGGACCACAGTCAGAATCGATCCGCCATTACATACATAAAGAGTCCCAAGGAAAAAATTCATTGTGCAGATAGGGTTAATTTGTGAGAGCAGAAATTGTTTGTATGAGTGAGTAGAAGTGATGTTTTTGTGCACAGTAGCATCTAAGCTTTGAAATGATGCCATTTGTCAGTAGGTATACCAGTTGCGTAAGGACACAGTGGCTGTTAGGCAGGATGTACTCATATTTGGGAAACCGGGGAATTTCATGGCAGAAATGCACGGGCCTCATGCTTTGAAGCAATTTGTGCAAAAAGGAGGTACGTCATTTTCACGAATTTCGCACACCAGGTGTCTTAGTGGGTCTGTCATTTTCTGTGAATTAAAAAAAAAATTGTAGGATAAATTTTCAATGTAGGTGCAAGAATGTTATAATGGTCGTCTATGGGAAAAGTGACTGTGGTCCGTGCCCAGGGGGTGAACATTGTGCACAAGTGTTGTTCATTAAATCTTGTCTTGTTAAAATCTTGTTAAATTAGTGACAGTTTAGCAAAGTTAAATTTGGTTAATAGTAAAGCTATATAAAACTCTTTGACTACTTTATTCTATCATATTGACATTATTGTAATAACATATGCATGAAAAATATTTTAACCCACCCAGGTTAGCCCAAAATGGAGGTTTAGTGTCCAGGGGGGATTTTGTCCTATATTCCTAAACAGGTGAGGGGTTATGTCCTGAGGGGTAATGTTTGTACCCCGAATAAAATACATCTGATTATTTATCCCTGCCCATGACTAGTCCTGTGATGTCTTTTCATATTATATTGTAGTGAGCTATGATGAGGGGCGACAAAAGGCATGTAAAGGTGAATTTACATCTGACGTCCAAACAGAAGAAGAAGAAGATCAAAGCAAAAGGCCAAGGAGGTGTGTTAGTAATTGTTGGATCAACATTAGGGGTAGCAAGTCTGGAATGTTAAACTAGTTTTGATTAGACAGGCGGACTAGTTGGTGTGCAATATTATTAGTCTGCAGCAATCCTTACTAGCAGGTAGTTCTACCTATGACACTTACTAGCAGGTAGTTCTACCTATGACACTTACTAGAAGGTAGTTCTACCTATGACACTTACTAGCAGGTAGTTCTACCTATGACACTTACTAGCAGGTAGTTCTACCTATGACACTTACTAGCAGGTAATTCTACCTATGACACTTACATAATTGCACTGTCATCAACATCTATTTCTGCAGCAACAGAATGTGTTAACCCTAAACTCCTATAAATCTATATGAAGCAACATCATATGTTTGCATAGAAAATAGTGTCTTGATATGTAATTATGTTATAGCATTCAACAACAGATTTCATGTTTGTCCCAGACACACACAGAAACCAGCTCATCTGCAAGATGACAGTGAAGATGACAATGTTGATGTTGACTGCGAATCATTCATAAGGAAACCAGAACAAGGACGAAGTGGAAAGACATGTCATCCTAGACTACAACGGGCACCCACACCACCAACTGTTCCTGGTATTTATCTTCCTGGAATGATTACCTTTCTTTCTGTGTGACTGCCTGTATTTATCTTCCTGGAATGATTACCTTTCTTTCTGTGTGACTGCCTGTATTTATCTTCCTGGAATGATTACCTTTCTTTCTGTGTGACTGCCTGTATTTATCTTCCTGGAATGATTACCTTTCTTTCTGTGTGACTGCCTGTATTTATCTTCCTGGAATGATTACCTTTCTTTCTGTGTGACTGCCTGTATTTATCTTCCTGGAATGATTACCTTTCTTTCTGTGTGACTGCCTGTATTTATCTTCCTGGAATGATTACCTTTCTTTCTGTGTGACTGCCTGTATTTATCTTCCTGGAATGATTACCTTTCTTTCTGTGTGACTGCCTGTATTTATCTTCCTGGAATGATTACCTTTCTTTCTGTGTGACTGCCTGTATTTATCTTCCTGGAATGATTACCTTTCTTTCTGTGTGTCTGCCTGTATTTTCAATATATTATATTGTATCTTGTAATATATTGGTCATACTTCGTAATGGAATAATGTGTAATCTTAGGCATACATGTTGGAATGTATTACATGATAGATAATTCTAACAACTTCCATTTATGACACATTTGTGTTATTCAACTGCTAATCAACGTCTTTGTAATTCGAATCACCTTGTAATTCACTGGTTTGCCCATGCATGACATAGTTACTGGTACTACAATATAAAGTGCTGCTATATGCCATCTTTGCTCTACGACAACTAAGCGAGAAGGCAATCAAGCACAACCGAGAACTGAACCTTGTATTCGTAGACCAAGAGAAGGCCTTCGACAGGGTTAACAGAGACGAACTTTGGAGAGTACTGGAAAAGTACAACGTGAAAGGACAACTCCTGGACAACATCAGAGCCATCTACGCCAACAGCATGAGCTCAGTTCACACCCCAGATGGACTCACAGACTGGTTCCAAGTTACATCTGGAGTGAGACAAGGGTGTGTCCTATCACCACTGCTGTTCATTGTTGAACAACCACATAAAAAACAAGGTCAAGAGGGTCAATGTGGGGGGATTTATTGGGGGTTTTATATAACTGGTGGTCTCCTTGGTAAAAGGCTGGAATAAGGATGAGTTACGTCTGCCACACAGGATGAGTGGGCGTCCAGATGTGTATGAGTTAGGGTTCTGGGTCTGTATCAGTTAGGGTTCTGGGTCTATATCAGTTAGGTTTCTGGGTCTGTATCAGTTAGGGTTCTGGGTCTGTATCAGTTAGGGTTCTGGGTCTGTATCAGTTAGGTTTCTGGGTCTGTATCAGTTAGGGTTCTGGGTCTGTATCAGTTGGGGTTCTGGGTCTGTATCAGTTAGGGTTCTGGGTCTGTATCAGTTTGGGTTCTAGGTCTGTATCAATTAGGGTTCTGGGTCTGTATCAGTTAGGTTTCTGGGTCTGTATCAGTTAGGGTTCTGGGTCTGTATCAGTTAGGGTTCTGGATATGTAGCAGAACTTTACAGTTCTCGGTCTAAAACATGATAATGGGTCTAAAGCTGTTGAGGTGCTGAGTGCATTGTATTTATTTTTTACCATTTCTTTCTGTCTTCAGTGCATATAGCAGGTGTTATGTTATTGAATCAATAAGAGATACAATGGTTTTTATGCAGCATTTTATGACAGACGATTTTAGAACCTTTAATTCAAAATAACCAACCCTGTTATTAGTATACAGACAAAGAGGGGTAAGGACCATATTCATCCTTTGTACACGTGTTGAGGGCATGTAGTAAGGGTGAACAATATTATAGCCTCTGACAGAATACCCGCCTAATTTTGCTCTCTGCGCTGGATAGTGTTACATTTTACACCTGACAGCAGAATTTCCATATAAGATAACAGTTCAAGATAGTGACGTGTTGAGACGTTATTATATTTGTTAGTTGATATTTTCTTGCTTTCAGTCGGCCCTCCGTACACATTTCGGTCACTAGTTAAGTTTTACTCGTCAGAGCCCAGCAACTTACATGAAGAGTTGACGAGGTGAGTGGAACGCTACAGTATTTATTTTCTTGGGAAAGTTTTCTCCTATGTCCTCGATGGGTGTGTCCCACATTCACGTTGGTTACCAGATATTTTATATAAAGAGGGTTGAAATTTATCCTGAAAAAGTACTTGTCTTTTAGGATATATCTTAAGCAAGCCTTGTCCAGTTTCTTCTGGAAGACACTAAAAAGGAATTGTTTATTTCAGGTGGAAGGGAAAATTGGTAAAAAGTAGAAAAGCCACCCTCAGACAAAATGTGCAAAGGTCTTAGTCCCGTTAATGAGGTTTATCACATAAGATAACACGAGAATCAATACATACTTGCTAAGTCTCCCGGATTCGCCGCAAGACTCCCGGAAATCTGTAAAATCTCCTGTTCTCCCGGGCGGGAGAACAAATCTCCCGGATTTATGATGAAACCAAAAACATTTTTGTGTGGCCTAACAAAAGATTGTCAATTCCTCCCTTTACTCACACCCATATGCCTGCCAACTCTTGCCCCCCTAAATATGCCAATGCACCCCAAAATCTTGGGCTGGGGCTTGCAGAATTTACATAATTATTTTTGAAATGTGGTTGTATTTGGTGCATTCTGAGGGCACATTGGTGTTATTTTGGCATGAATATGGTGGCTCAAAATTGCAATTCTGAGAAAAAACAACTAGTTACAAATTGCATGCACTTTATAGTTTTATTGCAGGCTTTCATGACACACACATTATTGCAGCCTTATTAATCGTGGAATCATTAACAAATACACACATGTACGCACGCACACACGCATGCACCCAGCCACGCATATATATATAAATATACACATATATTTCAAATTTAGTTTATACCATATATATAGATTTCAAATTTAGTTTATAACACATAAACATGATTTTACAATAAAAAACAGTCACACTTTGTACCTTTAAAGCAGTAACTTGGTAAAATACCTCACTTGTATACAACCCTCATATCCCTCTTAACATTTAAAGACATTCTCACCAAGCAAGGCTGTGACTTGGTAAAATACCTCACGTGTATACAACCCTCATATCCCTCTTAACATTTAAAGACATTCTCACCAAGCAAGGCTGTGACTTGGTAAAATACCTCACTTGTATACAACCCTCGTATCCCTCTTAACATTTAAAGACATTCTCACCAAGCAAGGTTGTGACTTGGTAAAATACCTCACTTGTATACAACCCTCATATCCCTCTTAACATTTAAAGACATTCTCACCAATCAAGGCTATAACTTGGTAAAATACCTCACTTGTATACAACCCTCGTATCCCTCTTAACATTTAAAGACATTCTCACCAAGCTTGTTAACAAATGTGTATCAGTGCATTTAAATGCATATGTTTTATTTTATTCAAATGTAAATGCCATTTTCCAGAATCACATTTAATTGACTGGGGAGAACCATCCGTCGGCGTGGGCTGAACCTGTCATGGGCCGGGATCCTATTTTATTAATCCACAAAGAATTTGTCTACCGCCAAAATGTTTATTAACATGCAAGTGTACCATTTAACAGTACATATGCAATGTAGTTGTAATTTTTATGAGTGGCGAAGATGTGAAATACTCTGATTTATGCGCAGTTCTCTGAGACCCTCCAATTTATCTAAAATTCTCTGATATCCCGAGCCCCTCCAGTTTATGTACAACTCCAATATCCCGAGCCCCTCCGATTTATGTATATATCTCCTGCATTTGCATTTCTGAAAGTTAATATGTATGAATTAATAAGACACATCTGTTTGTCTTTATTTAATCACCTGTGTATAACTATCAACTCTAGTTGAATTCAGAATAACCATTTATACACATCCTGGTACATTTGTCAGCATTTAGAAGTGTTTCTCAGTAACACTTCATGGTTGTGTGAGAAACACTAACCCTTTGCCTGTCTGTGTTGTAGATATGAACTGTTCCTGCAGCTGAAGGAAGACATCCTGTCAGGGAAGTTGGAGTGTCCGTTTGAGACGGTCGTAGAGCTCGCTGCCTTCACCCTATAGTGTGAGTCACATCATTCATGTGGTTGTATCAGTTCTCAAAGCAAAACATTTATAGTTTTTAGCATTTGTTCAGACCACCCCACCAGATTTTTTTTTCCCGACAATATGCACGTTATCGGCAATATGCACAATAAAATATTTTACAGTATTTTCTGCCATAATATTATTTGTAGTAATACAACATTTGATCATGTCTGTCATGCCACATGTGTCTTAGCAATATGTTGTGACATTTCGTTGGAAAACATTTGGTGTGCCTGCTTTATAGCCGTGTTTACCTCAGGTTAGAACTACCCACTAGTCCCCTAGTCTGTACACTAGTAAATGATCCAGTGTTAGAACTACCCACTAGTCCCCTAGTCTGTACTCTAGTAAATGTTCCAGTGTTAGAACTACCCACTAGTCCCCTAGTCTGTAAACTAGTAAATGATCCAGTGTTAGAACTACCCACTAGTCTGCTAGTCTGTACACTAGTAAATGATCCAGTGTTAGAACTACCCACTAGTCCCCTGGTCTGTACTCTAGTAAATGTTCCAGTGTTAGAACTACCCACTAGTCCCCTAGTCTGTACTCTAGTAAATGTTCCAGTGTTAGAACTACCCACTAGTCCCGTAGTCTGTATACTAGTAAATGATCCAGTGTTAGAACTACCCACTAGTCCCCTAGTCTGTATACTAGTAAATGATCCAGTGTTAGAACTACCCGCTATTCTGTACACTAGTAAATGTTCCAGTGTTAGAACTACCCACTAGTCCCCTAGTCTGTACTCTAGTAAATGTTCCAGTGTTAGAACTACCCACTAGTCTCCTAGTCTGTACACTAGTAAATGATCCAGTGTTAGAACTACCCACTAGTCCCCTAGTCTGTACACTAGTAAATGATCCAGTGTTAGAACTACCCACTAGTCCCCTGGTCTGTACACTAGTAAATGATCCAGTGTTAGAACTACCCACTAGTCCCCTAGTTTGTACACTAGTAAATGATCCAGTGTTAGAACTACCCACTAGTCCCCTAGTCTGTACACTAGTAAATGATCCAGTGTTAGAACTACCCACTAGTCCCCTAGTCTGTACACTAGTAAATGATCCAGTGTTAGAACTACCCACTAGTCTCCTAGTCTGTACTCTAGTAAATGTTCCAGTGTTAGAACTACCCACTAGTCCCCTAGTTTGTACACTAGTAAATGATCCAGTGTTAGAACTACCCACTAGTCCCCTAGTTTGTACACTAGTAAATGATCCAGTGTTAGAACTACCCACTAGCCCCCTAGTTGTTACACTAGTAAATGATCCAGTGTTAGAACTACCCACTAATCCCCTAGTCTGTACTCTAGTAAATGTTCCAGTGTTAGAACTACCCACTAGTCCCCTGGTCTGTACACTAGTAAATGATCCAGTGTTAGAACTACCCACTAGTCCCCTAGTCTGTACGCTAGTAAATGATCCAGTGTTAGAACTACCCACTAGTCCCCTAGTATGTACGCTAGTAAATGGTCCAGTGTTAGAACTACCCACTAGTCCCCTAGTCTGTACACTAGTAAATGATCCAGTGTTAGAACTACCCACTAGTCCCCTAGTCTGTACACTAGTAAATGGTCCAGTGTTAGAACTACCCACTAGTCCCCCTAGTCTGTACACTAGTAAATGATCCAGTGTTAGAACTACCCACTAGTCCCCTAGTCTGTACGCTAGTAAATGATCCAGTGTTAGAACTACCCACTAGTCCCCTAGTCTGTACACTAGTAAATGATCCAGTGTTAGAACTACCCACTAGTCCCCTAGTCTGTACGCTAGTAAATGGTCCAGTGTTAGAACTACCCACTAGTCCCCTAGTCTGTAAACTAGTAAATGATCCAGTGTTAGAACTACCCACTAGTCCCCTAGTCTGTACACTAGTAAATGATCCAGTGTTAGAACTACCCACTAGTCCCCTAGTCTGTACACTAGTAAATGATCCAGTGTTAGAACTACCCACTAGTCCCCTAGTCTGTACTCTAGTAAATGATCCAGTGTTAGAACTACCCACTAGTCCCCTAGTCTGTACACTAGTAAATGATCCAATGTTAGAACTACCCACTAGTCCCCTAGTCTGTACTCTAGTAAATGATCCAGTGTTAGAACTACCCACTAGTCCCCTAGTCTATACACTAGTAAATGATCCAGTGTTAGAACTACCCACTAGTCCCCTAGTCTGTACACTAGTAAATGATCCAGTGTTAGAACTACCCACTAGTCCCCTAGTCAGTACTCTAGTAAATGATCCAGTGTTAGAACTACCCACTAGTCTCCTAGTCTGTACTCTAGTAAATGATCCAGTGTTAGAACTACCCACTATTCTCCTAGTCTGTACTCTAGTAAATGATCCAGTGTTAGAACTACCCACTAGTCCCCTAGTCTGTACACTAGTAAATGATCCAGTGTTAGAACTACCCACTAGTCCCCTAGTCTGTATACTAGTAAATGATCCAGTGTTAGAACTACCCGCTAATCCCCTAGTCTGTACACTAGTAAATGATCCAGTGTTAGAACTACCCACTAGTCCCCTAGTCTGTATACTAGTAAATGATCCAGTGTTAGAACTACCCACTAGTCCCCTAGTCTGTACACTAGTATATGATCCAGTGTTAGAACTACCCACTAGTCCCCTAGTCTGTACACTAGTAAATGATCCAGTGTTAGAACTACCCGCTAGTCTGTACGCTAGGCTAGCGCTGGGTCTAAAATCTGTTTAGCCAATTTGGCTAAAGGTTCAAATTTTCTTTAGCCAAATGAGATTTTCTTTAGCCATTTTTTAGCAGACACTAAGATGACAAAATGTCAAAATGCAAAACATGACATAAAATAATGTGTTAAGGCCTATTGAAAAAATTAACTAGTTTCTTGTCCATGCCCACTTCCTTTTTTGTCTCTGCCTCCTTTTTTATTTACTATTGAAAAAGATTATTTTAAAAAGTTTTTTTTCGGTTCTGTGAAGAAATCTTTGTCCAAAACTTGCTATACGAAGTACTGTTATACTCTTTCAGTTCACTTGTTACTAATCATACAAGGTGTAGGGATGTATCTGCATTCTATAGAGTCTAAAATAAGATTCGAATGATGATGCCTTGCATGAAATAGTCTTTTGGCAGACTCATTTACATAATTCCAGTTTCAATTAGTATAAATGCCATTCAGGTGTATGCCTGTGATACATACTAATGAAACCATGGCCAAACCTGCACATGACATTCATAAATACATTCAACATTGCGTTTGCTTCTTGTTTCTTTCTAGTAAATTTAAGTAGTTTTCCGGTGTAACAGGATTGTGCCATGTTACATTTACGTAAATGTTTCTATTCATCTGCCATTCCCGCTAAAAAGTAATGTATCTGATAATGGAATGGCAGGCTATTATAGTAATATACATCACTGGCATGTTCCATATTGCATCAAAAAAACTACAGCTTTCAAACACAGTGAGCATCTAAGACATGGCGGCCATCTAGAACTACCCACTAGTCCCCTAAGACATGGCGGCCATCTAGAACTACCCACTAGTCCCCTAAGACATGGCGGCCATCTAGAACTACCCACTAGTCCCCTAAGACATGGCGGCCATCTAGAACTACCCACTAGTCCCCTAAGACATGGCGGCCATCTAGAACTACCCACTAGTCCCCTAAGACATGGCGGCCATCTAGAACTACCCACTAGTCCCCTAAGACATGGCGGCCATCTAGAACTACCCACTAGTCCCCTAAGACATGGCGGCCATCTAGAACTACCCACTAGTCCCCTAAGACATGGCGGCCATCTAGAACTACCCACTAGTCCCCTAAGACATGGCGGCCATCTAGAACTACCCACTAGTCCCCTAAGACATGGCGGCCATCTAGAACTACCCACTAGTCCCCTAGTCTGTTCACTAGTAAAGATTGCTGTGGACTAGTAAAACACACCAACTAATGTGAATGTCTTATAAAACAACTAGTATGATATGTTTACATGATTGACAGCAGAATTTGTCCTCATGTGATTGACAGCTGTGTTTTTTTGATTGACAGCTGAACTAGGGGACTATGACAATGAGGAGCACACACCGGGGGTCATCTCAGAGTTCCGCTTCGTGCCAGAAGAGCTGCAATCAGAGCAGATGGAACTCGCCATCTTCGAGAAGTTCAAGTCCTGCAAGTCAGTGAATAATAATATATTTCTCATATAGCGCCCCATCCAAATAATTATTCTGTGCCAATGTACAGTGGTATACACATTATATCATCATACAATTATACGCGATTCTACTACTGATGTACAGTGGTGTACACAATATATTGTCATACAATTATATGCATTTAAACTACTGATGTACAGTGGTGTACACATTATATATGTTTAAACTACTGGTGTACAGTGGTGTACACATATCATCATACAATTATACGCATTTAAATTACTGTTGTACAGTGATGTACACATTATATTGTCATACAATTATACGAGCTTAAATTACTGATGTACAGTGGTGTACACATTATATCATCATACAATTATACGAGCTTAAACTACTGATGTACAGTGGTGTTCACATATCATCATACAATTATACATGTTTCTACTACTGATGTACAGTGGTGTACACATTATATCTTACAATTATACGTGTTTCTACTACTGATGTACAGTGGTGTACACATTATATCATCATACAATTATACGCATTTAAACTACTGATGTACAGTGGTGTACACATATCATCATACAATTATACGCATTTAAACTACTGATGTACAGTGGTGTACATATGACTGAGGTGTTCATATGACTGAGGTGTTTGTGCTTACAGAGGCATGACGCCGGCCCAGGTAGAGTTGAACTAGGCCAAATGGCTGGAAATGTATGGAGTAGACATGCACACCGTGCAGGTCAGTGGTCAGCCTCCGTCCAAGTTGACCAGTGGTGATTTATACATTCACCTCTTGGAACTGCACATTTTTTGGTTGAATTTGTATTATACAAAGCAGTATAAAACTGTATAAAGCTACATAAAGCCGTATAAAACTGTGTAAAGCTACACAAAGCAGTATAAAACTGTATAAAGCTACACAAAGCAGTATAAAACTGTATAAAGCTACACAAAGCAGTATAAAACTGTATAAAGCTACACAAAGCAGTATAAAACTGTATAAAGTTACACAAAGCCGTATAAAACTGTATAAAGCTACACAAAGCCGTATAAAACTGTATAAAGCTACACAAAGCAGTATAAAACTGTATAAAGCTACACAAAGCCGTATAAAACTGTATAAAGCTACACAAAGCAGTATAACATTTTTCATTGGTTAACTGGGCTAAAGTATTCCTATTCCGACCAAGTGTCGCCATCTATCAGGCTACGAAATGTACCTGCAAAATCTGCCGGAAATCACAATTTTCCCTTTTGAAACAAATCCATGGATGTAAAACGGGACGAAGTTCATTGACCTTCAAATCTGTTATGTGTGAATAGTTTAAGTGATTTGTACAGTCGGTTTAATAAAAGAATGTGGACTTTTGTGATATTCATCCAAAGAATTTACTTTCATCTTTAAGTCAGGTAACTTGCGATAGTGTATAGAGCCAAACCACTTTTGACCTTTTTCGTAAAATTTTGACCGGTTCTGGTAAAATATAATTAAATAGTTTGTCCAGTGATTTCATCGAAACTAAATAACACATTTGCACAAAAGAGGGTCATTTTGGATACTTGACAGGGTTCGAATTTATCGGGGGCCAGTTGGCCCCTAAATTTAATGTCGGGCCCCCAAAATTTCCAACTATGAGAGCCCGGCTGACACCCAGAATTTTGCGTTGTAAATACTATGATATCGTTGCATCTCAAAGGCACAAAATATACAATTTCATATTGTACGAGGCACTACCGCTACCGACCCATCCTACTTTATTTCTCCACCCTAACGAACACGAACGAACATCTGGAAGTTTCATCCGTCGTTATCCAAACACACGTTGTACAAGACCACATGATTAGTCAACAAACACCATTTTAATATCGATCCGTTTCACCGGAACGTTGATCTTAGTCATCGCTGTATTTGCCAGGGGGATGTTCGTGTGCTACTGGTTAACAAATTACGAACTAGCCCGGCCAAGACTTGGAAATTGCGGGAAAGTGTCTGTCTTTGATTTTTTCGATCATAATGGCCAATATTTACAAGTATATGACTGGCGGGGATAAAGGCAGACAACAGAAGAAGACAACAAAACACAATCAAAACGTTTAAAAGGTAAAGTCTACGATGCTGAGAAAAGAAAGAGAGTTTTCCTTGATTCATGGCTGGATGGCCGACCGTGGCTGGTTCATAACGCTATAAACACCACCGCCACCACCAACACCACCGCCACCACCAACACCACCAACACCACCACCACCGCCACAACCATCGCCACCACCACCGCCACAACCACCACCACAGCCACCACCACAACCGCTACGTTATGTGCTGCAACATATGCATAAAATATCCTAAATTAGCAGATCAGTCAGGACGGTTCGTGGTGGAAAGTGGATGTGACAACATCAAAATTATTGCGGTCAAACGGCACGAAAGCAGCAACAGCCACATCAAGTGTTGGGAGAATTTTGCATAAACACTTAGGCTTAGACTTAGGCTGAGCTGACGTAGCTAAGCTAGGTAAGACTTGATCATATATAACTAAGTGCATTTGCAGCCATGCCATATTTTACATATTACCCGTATTCTAAACAGATGCTAGGGATTTTTGGAGACATACGACTGAATTTAGTTTTTTAATACAGAATTTTTCAAAACATTTACGAAAAAGCGCTATGCAGATATAACTGGCGACACCTAGCGGATAACGCCTGATGCATATTTTGTTGTATTTATTTATATTAATTATAAGGTTTCAACCCCAAACACAGACCTGCCAAGTCTTCCGCTTTTGGCAGAAGATCTTCCGCTTTTTCGGGTTTTTGAGAAAACCTTCCGCTATTCCGCTATGCTTTGAAAACCTTCCGCTTTTTTCCGATTTCCCCGGTGATTGCAGACTAGCTGCTTGAGACCAGAGTGTGGGAATGACACTGAACTGTGGCAGTATCGACTCATCCACAGACCCGTCCACCCGTCTTTTGGACGGGTAAAATGCGTAAAGTGCGTTTTTGGACGGGTAAAGATTTATTTTGGACGGACTAGCCCGTCCATGTCGTTTTTATAATCCGACATACCCGTTATCCAACGCAATGCTTACTACAACGTGTTGCAAATTCAGTTGACAGGCAAATTCAGACTGTGAGAAATAGGTCAAGCCAATATAATTTTCTTGGAAGCCGGCCGCCCGCCAGTAATTACATTGTATCCACCTGCCACTCAACTTCTTTGATGTGTGTGTGGAAACCCAAAACAAACAGAACTTAATGATTTTACATGTTTCTACATAAAACATCATAAAAACAATACTGCTCAACATATTTTATTCATGTTTGCTTAATTTATGTTAAAGCTTACACATATGGCTACATTTGTCCCACTGGATATAGGGACATTCAGCAACTCATAAATTATCTAGTAGCAGGTTGAAATATGTTTATTATTTGCTTTGTGTTTTGATACTCATTTTAAAAATCGTCAACGTTTGACATGGTTCTACAAAAACCGTGATGCAAACAAAACTGTTCAACGTATTTGATTAATATTTGCTTTATTGTATAGCTTACATCTTTGGCTACATTTTCACCACTGGATGTAGGGACATTCAGCCGCTCTAAAATTGTTTGGTAGCAGGGTGAAATCTGCTTTCAGTTGTGATGAAATTTTTAATTTCAGATAGTAATGTTCCCATGATTACATAATGTGTTGAAGTTATTATCATTCTATTATAGAAAATAGTATCTTAGCAACCAACAAAATGATACCTCATTCATACTTTTATGATGATAATTTGCAGAGCTATGATGTTTTAATTGTGTGTGGTACAGTATTCCCAGGCACTGAATGGACTCACGTTAGAAGACGATCTATGTTTGTCAGTTGTTATTTTGAATTATTAATGATTATTATTTATGATGCATACAATATGTACAGGTAAATGTATTGGTAGTTACCCCTGTCTTTTAAGACTTAGTCAAATGATTATGTAAGTAAATATACATATATATTTTTATCGTATTGTTAACTTGATTATATATGAATATTATACTTACATTTTTGATCACGCGAGAGTGTGCGATCGAGCGTGCACATCCATTTTGTTACATTCTGAAAATATTTTGGACTGGCAAAAATTTGATCCCGGATGAGCCCGAGTGGCAGTGGCTAGTTTTAGCAGTTCTTTTAAATTGTACGCCATGTTTGTTATTTCATTGGCATTGGTCGCACTTTTTTGTTGTACATTTTTGTTTTCCAAATTTTTTCAATATAAAATTTGGTTGTTTTTCCGAGCAAAAAGTCTTCTGTGTTTTTTTTACAGTAAGAGGAAGATCTTCTGCTTTTTGTTCATAAAATATTGGCAGGTCTGCTGAACAGCATGTCTGCATATAGCTTATACTTTTAAAAATAATGACAGTTATTAATTGTCCATATCTGCTGCAGATAGACTTTTTTAGCAAGTAATTAAAACCTCAATCTAGTTGTGTACGTTCCAGTTTCATACAACACCTAGGCTAAAATATATATAATTCAGTTAAGGGATGCTTTGACTGAAATTATTTCAAAAATGTAATTTTAATGTGCTTGCAACTAAATAAATTGTTGATTTTTGTCTGTATGCGTAGGGACATCAAAAGCAGAACAAGCACTGCAAAGCATTGATGCTACAAATGCTGCAAGTCTGAAGAAGTTGTTTGTTACAGCGCATGCTCTTGCGAAGAACAGACAGCCATACACTTCGTTTATGTGGATGTGTGGTATGCAAGAAATGTCAGGTCTTGATCTTGACCTTAGCTACAGATCTGCTTTTATGCATATCATAATTATTAATCAGGCTGCTGCAAAGCCACATTCGCCACACATGCGTTGTGTACAAATTAAACAATTTTGTTGAACAAAAGTTACATTATGGCTTTTTCATGCAACTATTTCTTGGCCCCCACTTTTGGTGAATGGCCCCTAGATTTTGGAAAGTAGGGGCCCTGCTGACCCCCACTAATTTTAGGCTAAATTCTAACTCTGCTTGATAATGTCATAGTGGATACTAGATGGTGTCATAGTGGATACTAGATAGGTTTGATTTTTCACTAAATAATTCTAAAAAGAGATGACCCAAAAAAAATTTATGAGGACGAACTATTAAATGATAAATGTCACTTTATGTTGTCACTATATTTTCACTACGTTGTCACTGTATGTTGTTGTTGATACGTGATGTTGTTTGTGTCATCTAGGGGCGAGACAGCAACTCATGGTCTTGGTCTCATGCCAACTGGCATCCTTGTGTATGAGGACCAACAGAAGATTGGTCTCTTCTTCTGGTGAGTCACATAAACTGGTCCTCAGTGTAGTTGGTCTGTACGACTCAAGGTGGGAGCCTTTCTGGGCCTCTTCTAGGATCACGTGGGACGTGGTTATGATCTCTGGTGATGTCAGTGATTAACAGAAGTAGTAGAGAAGTGTAATCAGTACAGCAAACTCCGCTTAACCGAATCATGGATAACATCAGCCATTTAATAGAATCAAAATGGCTGTGACAGAATCACTCTCTATTCCTGCTGTGTTAGAATGCTCTGTTTAAAGGAATCACTCCCTATTCCTGCTGTGTTAGAATGCTCCGTTTAAAGGAATCACTCCCTATTCCTACTGTGTTAGAATCCTTTGTTTAACAGAATCACATCTGCCACGTAGTAGAATCAGATATGAAAAAAATTATCAATGTAGTGTGAAATAAGAGGTTTTATGGAAACCCCCCCAAGGCTTTTGGACTATTAATCAGTGTTTTTGATGCAAAAAACGATACATTGTACAGGTTAAACGATGAAACATTACATAACTGAAATAGTATTTAATGTAGCTGTTTCAGCATAGACAAGCCATAACTCTATGTAACAAAGTTGCAACTTTTGTCTAGTTAAGAAAATTTGTCGCTCAAGAATACCTGTTTACAAAATTTGCACAGCCCTGTAGCTACTATGTAGGAATTCTGTATGGACAAAATAGAACTCAGTTGTTTGACATACATTCACTTCCACATCATTCACTTCCACATCATTCCAAGTCCATATTTTCTTAACTTCGCTTAACAGAATGAAATTGCTTTGGCCCGAAGTGACTCTGTTGTGTGGAGTATCAACATAAGTCAACACTGATAAAGCACAACCATGAGGGCTCAGTGTATGTTTTGATATACATCCAGTCAGTGTCTTGTGCGTGAAATAGTAGGTAACTACGTGGCATATTGTCTGTGGTGATGACATCATAAGTGTCTTGTTGTGTGTGAGACAGTAAGTAAGGTAGGCTGGTTTCACTTCCACTACAGGTAGGGCTGGTTTCACTTCCGCTGGAGGTAGGGCTGGTCTCACTTCTGCTACAGGTAGGCTGGTTTCACTTCCGCTACAGGTAGGGCTGGTTTCACTTCTGCTACAGGTAGGCTGGTTTCACTTCCGCTACAGGTAGGGCTGGTCTCACTTCTGCTACAGGTAGGGCTGGTTTCACTTCCGCTACAGGTAGGGCTGGTCTCACTTCTGCTACAGGTAGGGCTGGTTTCACTTCCACTACAGGTAGGGCTGGTTTCACTTCCGCTACAGGTAGGGCTGGTTTCACTTCTGCTACAGGTAGGGCTGGTTTCACTTCCACTACAGGTAGGGCTGGTTTCACTTCCGCTACAGGTAGGGCTGGTTTCACTTCCACTACAGGTAGGGCTGGTCTCACTTCCGCTACAGGTAGGGCTGGTTTCACTTCTGCTACAGGTAGGCTGGTTTCACTTCCGCTACAGGTAGGGCTGGTTTCACTTCGACTACAGGTAGGGCTGGTTTCACTTCCGCTACAGGTAGGGCTGGTTTCACTTCCACTACAGGTAGGGCTGGTCTCACTTCCGCTACAGGTAGGGCTGGTCTCACTTCCGCTACAGGTAGGGCTGGTTTCACTTCCGCTGCAGGTAGGGCTGGTTTCACTTCCGCTACAGGTAGGGCTGGTTTCACTTCCGCTACAGGTAGGCTGGTTTCACTTCCGCTACAGGTAGGGGTGGTTTCACTTCCGCTACAGGTATGGTCGTCTTCCCCAGGGCTGGTCTTTCCTGTATAGACCAACATTGTGACAAGTAAAAACATAAAGATGAGAAGTAAACCAGAGAAATGACTTACAGTCTCCTGGGTATACAACTATAAAGTTTATGTGCTGCCATCTGTCACATTGCATGTAGGTCATTTTGTTTTAGTCAGTATGTAACAACTCTGTCTTTCTAACAGTTCCTTGGATGCTGTTGGATAACATTTATGGTAAAACTTAATGTGATATCTGTAGAGTGTTGCATGGCTGTGTTTCAGCGGGCGCACAGAGTTCCAGACGGCGAGTGTGAAGCGCGCCCGACGCAGTGTGCGCTTTGAATGCAAGGCCAGTCAGCGTTACTCGCAGCGACCGACCTTTGAGAGGAGCGAGAGAGAGAGGATGGCCCGGGTCGTTGCGTCCAAGGCAGCGGCCCACCCTACAGTGCAGGGGGGTGTAGTTCTTCAAACCTGTCACGGTTTTTGACTTGAAATTCTGCATGGAGCCATTGAAATTTTGTTTTGTAAAATCTGGAAATCTGCCTAGCATCAAAATGTTTGTGTTTCGACCACCATAACTTTATCGTTTGATTTTATACAAGAAAATATGTACTTTATCACAATGTTTGTCCATTTGAAATGAATCCATATATAAATGGGCCGTATTCCTCCAAAAATCCATAGTTCATCAACAACCAGTTGAGGTTTGTGAGTGCTCCGGCCGTCATCCCGCCCGACCAGATGAAGTGTAACATCCTCAAGGCCCAGGCTGAGGAACAGTACAAGAACACCGGTCAGTGGCAGATAGAGTGACCACTGAACACCGGTCAGACCTGAGCTTTCTACCTGAGCCTTGGACCGCAGTAAATGACGACTGCAGCATCCCATCTACTTTGGGTTTAAAATGTATAGGAAATATGAATTTAGAAATATTTAAACAAAATATAGGAATATTAATTTTATGTGTTACATCAGGTGACGCATCTAAGTTAATGCAAATTAGCCACTGCCAACTTTCAACATTACTTAATAAAATTAACCGATTTCGTCAATCTGATTATAGTATGATGTGACTCAATGTACCAGTCAGATCCCCACCCATGGGTGGTCATTGACGTGTAGATTTCTACCACAAAATAATTTTGTAGTGACGAATTGCCAGAAATCTCCACAGTTATTGGGACAATTTTGAATTTGTTGAAATGGGAATGCTGGGCACCCAGTACTCCAGTACCCCAGTACTTGCACAGGAACAAGGTCTCAGCAGGTGTGAAAAGCTCAGGTGTGCAGACAGTTTTGTGTATTGAAATATTTGAGTTGGCCAGTTCTTTGGGGGTGTTACTTTGTATAACATGTCTTGATCTACTGAGCTGAGCTGAGTTCTCGAAATGTGCTGAAATTTTTCCAGGGAAAGTGAATCTCATATTGGTAAAAATGTTTGTCAAATTGGGAGATAATCCAGTGAATGGATTAATTCTTACAACACAACTGTTTATCTCACTCAATTCTAAGTATCAACAATCATCAGTCATCGTCATCATTGAAATCACAGAGCATAGATACAGAAACAACTGTTTATCTCACTCAATTCTAAGTTTCAACAATCATCAGTCATCACCATCAGTGAAAGCACAGATCATAGATACAGAAACAACTGCATGATTGACAGGGAGGGAGCCAGGGTGATTGATAGGGAGAGAGCCAGGGTGATTGACAGGGAGGGAGCCAGGGTGATTGATAGGGAAAGCAATGGTTAGGTGGATAAAGTAGGCCCTGTAGGTAAGACAGACAATACCAGTTAAGAATAGAGATGAGTGTTTACGGTGGTTACAGCTACGTAAGAGACAGCTGTTGCCTGGGGAGGAGAACTCAAGCCCAAGCATTCAGTTTGCTGAAGGCATGAGCAATGTAAATAATTGTTGTAAGAAAATTTTATTCGAAAGTGAATCTCGGTAGATTTTCTCTTATATGTAACAATTGTGTACGTAGTGGCCTTGCTGCTTGCTGTATAATGCTTTATACAAGAGAATCTGAACCAATCAATTTGTATATTTGCCTGCAACTCAAGCTATGATGACAGTATCCAGGACAATGTTTCAGTTGTATCAAAATCAGGTCAATTGATTTTTAACTCGTGTTGTGGTTACTGCTTATGTAAATATTATATCTAGTCATTGTATATACACAAGACAGCCGTGTAGGAGCACTTGTTGATTATCATGGGAAACACAGTATAACCAAGTGTGTTATGTCATTATCATGGGAAACACAGTATAACCAAGTGTGTTATGTCATTATCATGGGAAACACAGTATACCCAAGTGTGTTATGTCATTATCCTGGGAAACACAGTATAACCAAGTGTGTTACGTAATTATTGTTAGTTAAACTGAAGTATTCTAATGTTACGTTTTGTTGATGAGATCTGATGACATGAATATGTTGAATGTTATGTTCTAAAAGTCTGCCATATATATCTTAGCAAGCTGAGACACTTGCAACTTGTTGAGTTATTGGTGATCAAACACTTCTTTCAACATGTCACCGTAAACATGTGGAAGTTCGTTCGTAGTTCCCTTTATCTTGAGTGATTGCTGCCTGTCTTCCTGCTACGTTGACGTCATCCTACAAGGATGTCATTATCATTAGTACTGACGAAGCCACCTTGTCCAGGTGGTGACAGCCCTACAGGTAAACAAACCTTATGGATATGTTGAAAGAAGTGTCTGATCATGAAAACAAACTATTCTGAGAAAGATGTTTAATAATGTTTCAGTTATTGTTTTGAAGCTTCACCATATTATTTTGTGAATGAAACTGTGGAAACTGTCTATAGCAAATACTGTCTGTCTCACTGTTTGTTGACCGAATGACTTCTGGTGTTAAAGTTTTACTTTGTGATGTCTTGTAAGTTGTAAATAAAAGTGCAATAACATTTTTGATACGAGTCTTGGTAAAACAGTGATTTGTCACGTCAATAAGTTATTAATTCCTATCTGTACAACCTGTATAACTGCCCCATTTTCTTGGTAGTTATGCCAATAATTTCACTGGTTCGTGTCACAAAAATAGCATGATGCAAGTTTTGTCAAAGGAAGAATATATATATATGCAGATTGCCATTTCATCCAGGGATGTTAGAGGGTGGTATTGTGAAGACTTTGTTGATAAAATGCATTGCACACATGGCCAACTTAAACTTCAGAAGGTATAGATCTGAACGGTGGTTTCCATTCCCTATAAATTCTTCACTGTGGCTGTCTGTGAAGCCTGCGTTGTACCACTAACCCTGTAGCCTGGCGCTGTCTCACCAGCCATGTACCTGGCAGACACGGATGTACACCTGCAGATATGCATTTCTCACACACAATAAAATGTTTATATTACAAAAGACTGAGTGTTCTTTGTTAGAATCACTGCTGCTTCCAGTTGCTACACTACACGATGCATGGTCAAGCCTTGGCAGATTACGTCTTTGGTCAACATAGATGTCCGTTTGTAGTTCCCCAAAATGTGACGTCTCTGTCAAATGAAATTCATTTTCAGCACTGTTCTTTTTTCCATTCCTACTGCGCGTGTCATTTCCAGTGCGTTGCTATGGTAATCGGCCAACAAATAATATTCATGTTTGATGGATGCTGACGTGTTGAAATTCTCTGGACTGAAAATAACACAAGATTGGCGACTCTAGTAAGAACGTAGAGTAACAACTGTTGAATAGTTTCAACATATTAATGCAAGTGTTTTGTTTGTGTTATAGTTAAATATACAGCGTGTCCTGAACATTTATCAGGTGCCAAACATATAGTGTTGTCAACTCTAGGCATTTTAACATCGCCATTTAGAGGGTTGAATACAACATACACATCGCATGATTTCCAGCCACAATTTCACAAAGAATCAAGACGTCTACACAGGCGATACCAGACTTGGGGTCAGTTACTTGTCCTATAAAGCATGAGGACACAGCTGATGCTCCACATGATTTATCCAAAAATAAAAACATTATTTTGTCACTGGATCTTTAACTGTACTTAACCATTATGCATTCAGCCATACATTTGGTGATACAACTGTATACATTGTAACCATTTAATTAATCATCAATGATCCTGTAGCAATCACTGCCTGGATTTATCCACTGTCATTGGTCATCATCACAGACAGCTCCAGCCAATCCCAATCCACAAGAGCTGTTCATGATGACCACTGTCCAGGCGTGTCACTGCCCACTGGTCAAACCACACACGGTCACCACAAACCAGTTGGCATTGAGCTGGATGTCTACCAGTGACAATGTCAACTCTGGGTACGAGTATATGCATTGTTGGTCAGTCAACATACATTTGTCCACTACTGGTCAGTGATATTGACCACTCAGTGTTTATACTGGACGGGGCAGCAGACTTGCGACAGAGCCTGGACAGAAGACCAGACAGCTGCAGCAACGACTGGACGCTCCCCACTAGCCGCATGTGGGTGTAGCCAATCTCCTGTCAATTAAAGTACACAAGGTACTGGTCAGTGCTTGAAATGTGCCCCAGTTCAACACAAGGGGTGATCTCAAACATCAACATACAACACTACATGAAACCAGACCCCCCCCCTCTCCCGCTGCATGAAACGTTGAATCACATTAACCAGTGTGTAACTTTGGCAAGTTTGTATTTGTCACGTGGAACTATAGTCATCATACCACAAAACTGTAGTCATCATACCACAAAACTGTAGTCATCATACCACAAAATTATAGTCATCATACCGCAAAATTAGTCATACCACAAAACTATAGTCATCATACCGCAAAACTGTAGTCATCATACCACAAAACTAGTCATCATACCACAAAATTAGTCATAATACAAAACTACAGTCATCATACCATAAAACTATAGTCATCATACCACAAAACTGTAGTCATCATACCACAAAACTGTAGTCATCATACCACAAAACTGTAGTCATCATACCACAAGACTGTAGTCATCACACCACAAAACTGTAGTCATCATACAACTTAACTGCCTGTGTGGGCCAAAGTGAACACCTCATGAATTGTGATCAGAATATAAACGATTTGTTATCGCCACAGAAATTAACTCATGGCACACTGATATCAGTGATATCAGTAATATCACTGATATCATACCATGGAACTTCTACATTTCTATACATTAACACTGTAAACTTGACATTTGCCCCAAAATATCCAAATTAAACAGGTAACAGTCAAAGTATATGTGGATCATTAAAACACATCTGACCAGAACAGACATAGTTTATACCGACAAACATGACTTTAGAATAACAAAAACCTGACTGTGTCTGACCATGTGCCTTCAAAAGACAGACTCTAACTGACCTCAGCAACTGACCTTAATGAACACAAGTTTGACCTTAATGACTGACCTTAATGAACTCTAGTTTGATGTATTCGGGCATGCTGTGTGTCTTGCAGACTCGGAACACGATGGAGATGATGTCATCAGGTGAGTAGCTGAGCTTCCACTGATGTGCCATGATCTTGTAGGTGGCGTTGATGTTTGTGTTCACACAGTGCTGCAGCATCTCCTTCACAAGTAGGGGTGGGGCTCATTGCAAACCTACGCCAAATCACAAGGGTTGCAGTTTCCCCTACAGGTGTCTTAGGTGTACTCCCATTCCAGAAGATACTCATCTTTCAATAAAGTTTAAACTATATTTCCATAAAATTACTTTTAGTGGTACAATATTACTAATGTAGTGTTCTCATACTGCATGCAGTATTTATTTGTTCTGAGCATAGCTGGCTCATGTTCTGTTAATATAGGCCTCCCTTTTGAACTGGGCAACAAGTTTTACAAATATTTACGTGGTTTTCTTTCAAGAAAAAGCTATATAAAGAGGAAATATTACCTATTTTAAAAAATACATTTTGGCATTATTACAAACAACACATTTTTGGCATTACAAAATTTTAATGTACTTACCTTAAAGACATTTTCGCCAATCACAATTCCAAAACCTTGAAATGTCGACTGCAAATTGTTGAGGCCCTACCAAACAAATAATTGTTGAGGCCCTACCAAACAAATTGTTGAGGCCCTACCAAACAAATTGTTGAGGCCCTACCAAACAAATTGTTGAGGCCCTACCGAACAAGGAATAATATCAAAAAAACTTTGTGTATGTCACAGAAAAGCGTCACAGGACTTGACATTAAGGTTTTGACCCTGACATTTGACTTGCCCGACCAGAAATCGTTAATGAAATTGATGCATTAGCATGCGTTTGTATACAAATAAAAACAAATGTGTCATCGTCAGGCCTGGTGTAATAGTAACGATTACAACTGTTCAAGTAATAGTATTAGTAATAGATGAAACAGAACGCAATGTAATAGCAATAGAAAGCAAAGTAATAGTAATTGAGCTATTACTTTGCTATTACATTGAACATTTCAATCACACCTAAATTCAATTTCAGGTCCACCAGCCATCTATCCTTTTCACACAAGCCTATTCATTCATTCACTGAAGCAGGATAAGGGTTCCATCTGAATCAATCAATCAATCATTGCCACCTCCCAACCCTAGCTGCCAGTCTGCTATGCTGGGTAATGCTGTAGCACGTAAAGACCTTCAGTCACTTCCAAGAGACCCCCCCCCAGGTCTCATTCCATCATCATCATCAAGTTGTTGATGCTGGGTAATGCTGTAGCACGTAACAACCTTCAGTCGCTCATCATACCGCAAAACTGTAGTCATCATACCACAAAACTATAGTCATCATACCATAAAACTGTAGTCATCATATGACAAAACTGTTATCATACCACAAAACTAGTCATACCACAAAACTAGTCATTATACCACAAAACTATAGTCATCATACCACAAAATTAGTCATACCACAAAACTACGGTCATCATACCATAAAACTATAGTCATCATACCACAAAACTGTAGTCATCATACCACAAAACTGTAGTCATCATACCACAAAGCTGTAGTCATCATACAACTTAACTGCCTGTGTGGGCCAAAGTGAGCACCTCATGAATTGTGATCAGAATATAAACGATTTGTTATCGCAACAGAAATTAATTCATGGCACACTGATATCAGTGATATCACTGATATCAGTAATATCACTGATATCATACCATGGAACTTGTACATTTCTATACATTAACACTGTAAACTTGACATTTGCCCCAAAATATCCAAATTAAACAGGTAACAGTCAAAGTATATGTGGATCATTAAAACACATCTGACCAGAACAGACATAGTTTATACCGACAAACATGACTTTAGAATAAAAAAAACCTGACTGTGTCTGACCATGTGCCTTCAAAAGACAGACTCTAACTGACCTCAGCAACTGACTTTAATGAACACAAGTTTGACCTTAATGACTGACCTTAATGAACTCAAGTTTGATGAATTCGGGCATGCTGTGTGTCTTGTAGACTCGGAACACGATGGAGATGATGTCATCAGTCGAGTAGCCGACCTGCCACAGATGTGCCATGATCTTGTAGGCGGCGTCGATGTCTGTGTTCACACAGTGCTGCAGCATCTCCTTCACAAGTAGGGGTGGGGCTCATTGCAAACCTACGCCAAATCACAAGGGTTGCAGTTTCCCCTACAGGTGTCTTAGGTGTACTCCCATTCCAGAAGATACTCATCTTTCAATAAAGTTTAAACTATATTTCCATAAAATTACTTTTAGTGGTACAATATTACTAATGTAGTGTTCTCATACTGCACACAGTATTTATTTGTTCTGAGCATAGCTGGCTCATGTTCTGTTAATATAGGCCTCCCTTTTGAACTGGGCAACAAGTTTTACAAATATTTACGTGGTTTTCTTTCAAGAAAAAGCTATATAAAAAGGAAATATTACCTATTTTCAAAAATACATTTTGGCATTATTACAAACAACACATTTTTGGCATTACAAAATTTAAATGTACTTACCTTAAAGACATTTTCGCCAATCACAATTCCAAAACCTTGAAATGTCGACTGCAAATTGTTGAGGCCCTACCAAACAAATTGTTGAGGCCCTACCAAACAAATTGTTGAGGCCCTACCAAACAAATTGTTGAGGCCCTACCGAACAAGGAATAATTTACCAATCATATCATAAAAACTTTGTGTATGTCACAGAAAAGCGTCACAGGACTTGACATTAAGGTCTTGACCCTGACATTTGACTTGCCCGACCAGAAATCGTTAATGAAATTGATGCATTAGTTTGTATACAAATAAAAACAAATGTGTCATCGTCAGGCCTGGTGTAATAGTAACGATCACAATTGTTCAAGTAATAGTATTAGTAATAGATGAAACAGAACGCAATGTAATAGCAATAGAAAGCAAAGTAATAGTAATTGAGCTATTACTTGCTATTACATTGAACATTTCAATCACACCTAAATTCAATTTCAGGTCCACCAGCCATCTATCCTTTTCACACAAGCCTATTCATTCATTCACTGAAGCAGGATAAGGGTTCCATCTCAATCAATCAATCAATCATTGCCACCTCCCAACCCTAGCTGCCAGTCTGCCATGCTGGGTAATGCTGTAGCGTGTAACGACCTTCAGTCGCTCTTGATGTGCTTCACTGTAGAAAATTGATGCTCAAACCCAGCTGTGTTGACTGGCAGTTCCCAGAAATGTGATTGCGCAAGATCAAACACAAGAGGTGCAATATCCTTCCCTGTGGCGTGCAGACTTTATAATCCGTAATGTAAAGTTGGCGTTCGTCTCAGCCGCTGTCACAATAAGTAGTGGCTGAAAAGCTTCACCAGTGACTCTTCCCCATACGCTGCCAACTATTGGAGGTTTTCAGGCCATGTAGTTACATCGAAGATGTTGTACACATCCAGTACACCCCCATAACATGCACATAATTATATCCACACTGTAATATGTAATTTGTTTTTACAATTTTGGGTCTAAATAAATACAATTCTTCTTCTTAAAGCAAACCAGAGAGTGATAGTTTGTAGTTCAGCAAGTTCTCGTGGGTAGTTGTATTAGGAACAGTGCAAAGTTCAGTACCCATATGCATGCTATTTTTATCTCCTTCAAAACAGTTTATATTCATTAAAAGATTTGTTTCTAAACATTCCTGGGACACGCCAACATTTTAAAGTCCCATTTTACCAAGATTCTCATGAGAATTAAGGGCATCAAAGCCGATGGCAAAAATGCTGCTCTCTGAGGGTCATGAAACAAATTTATTTAATACATTAACAGATTACAACAGAAATGTTTCGTCACGAATTCCTACGGGGAAATAATAGAGTAACACAATTACAAAAAACAAGAAAGACATTCAAAACAATTATCGAAAACCAGAAAGACTTTTTGGCAATTTCATTCACCCCACATTCCCACAAGTTCACTCAGTATAAATGAATACCAGTCCATCATCATCATCAAGTTGTTGATGTTGGGTAATGCTGTAGCGTGTAACGACCTTCAGTCACTTCCAAGAGACCCCCCCAGGTCCAGTCCATCATCATCATCAAGTTGTTGATGCTGGGTAATGCTGTAGCATGTAACGACCTTCAGTCACTTCCAAGAGACCCCCCAGGTCTCAGTCCATCATCATCATCAAGTTGTTGATGCTGGGTAATGCTGTAGCATGTAACGACCTTCAGTCACTTCCAAGAGACCCCCCCAGGTCTCAGTCCATCATCATCATCAAGTTGTTGATGCTGGGTAATGCTGTAGCATGTAACGACCTTCAGTCACTTCCAAGAGACCCCCCCAGGTCTCAGTCCATCATCATCATCAAGTTGTTGATGTTGGGTAATGCTGTAACATGTAACGACCTTCAGTCACTTCCAAGAGACCCCCCCAGATCTCAGTCCATCATCATCATCAAGTTGTTGATGCTGGGTAATGCTGTAACATGTAACAACCTTCAGTCACTTCCAAGAGACCCCCAGGTCTCAGTCCATCATCATCATCAAGTTGTTGATGCTGGGTAATGCTGTAGCATGTAACGACCTTCAGTCACTTCCAAGAGACCCCCCCAGGTCTCAGTCCATCATCATCATCAAGTTGTTGATGCTGGGTAATGCTGTAACATGTAACGACCTTCAGTCACTTCCAAGAGACCCCCCAGGTCTCAGTCCATCATCATCATCAAGTTGTTGATGCTGGGTAATGCTGTAGCATGTAACGACCTTCAGTCACTTCCAAGAGACCCCCCCAGGTCTCAGTCCATCATCATCATCAAGTTGTTGATGCTGGGTAATGCTGTAGCATGTAACGACCTTCAGTCACTTCCAAGAGACCCCCCCAGGTCTCAGTCCATCATCATCATCAAGTTGTTGATGCTGGGTAATGCTGTAGCATGTAACGACCTTCAGTCACTTCCAAGAGACCCCCCCAGGTCTCAGTCCATCATCATCATCAAGTTGTTGATGCTGGGTAATGCTGTAACATGTAACGACCTTCAGTCACTTCCAAGAGACCCCCCCAGATCTCAGTCCATCATCATCATCAAGTTGTTGATGCTGGGTAATGCTGTAACATGTAACAACCTTCAGTCACTTCCAAGAGACCCCCCAGATCTCAGTCCATCATCATCATCAAGTTGTTGATGCTGGGTAATGCTGTAACATGTAACGACCTTCAGTCACTTCCAAGAGACCCCCCAGGTCTCAGTCCATCATCACCATCAAGTTGTTGATGCTGGGTAATGCTGTAACATGTAACGTCAAACACAAGAGGTGCAATATCCTTCCCTGTGGATTGCAGACTTTATAATCCGTAATTAAAGTTGGCGTTCATCTCAGCCGCTGTCACAATAAGTAGTGGCTGAAAATGGTTGAAAAGCTTCACCAGTGACTCTTCCCCATACGCTGCCAACTCTTGGAGGTTTTCAGGCCATGTGGTCATGTCGAAGATGTTGTACACATCCAGTACACCCCCACAACATGCACATAATTATATCCACACTGTAATATGTAATTTGTTTTTACAATTTTGGGTCTAAATAAATACAATTCTTCTTCTTAAAGCAAACCAGAGAGTGATAGTTTGTAGTTCAGCAAGTTCTCGTGGGTAGTTGTATTAGGAACAGTGCAAAGTTCAGTACCCATATGCATGCTATTTTTATCTCCTTCAAAACAGTTTATATTCATTAAAAGATTTGTTTCTAAACATTCCTGGGACACGCCAACATTTTAAAGTCCCATTTTACCAAGATTCTCATGAGAACTAAGGGCATCAAAGCCGATGGCAAAAATGCTGCTCTCTGAGGGTCATGAAACAAATTTATTTAATACATTAACAGATTACAACAGAAATGTTTCGTCATGAATTCCTATGGGGAAATAATAGAGTAACACAATTACAAAAAACAAGAAAGACATTCAAAACAATTATCGAAAACCAGAAAGACTTTGGCAATTTCATTCACCCCACAATACCACAGTCCACTCAGTATAAATGAGTACCTGGCTACAGACAGAGGTGGCTATGTGAACGAATAGTCTTAGTCTTTGGCTGAATGCTTCCCAGAGAAGTCGAGATGACGTTGGAATGAACTGCCAGGGGGTGAAGTGTAAAGTGTTGGAATGAACTGCCAGGGGGTGAAGTGTAAAGTGTTGGAATGAACTGCCAGGGGGTGAAGTGTAAAGTGTTGGAATGAACTGCCAGGGGGTGAAGTGTAAAGTGTTGAAATGAACTGCCAGGGGGTGAAGTGTAAAGTGTTGGAATGAACTGCCAGGGGGTGAAGTGTAAAGTGCTTTGAGCGGTCCCAAGGACTGGATACTGCGCTATATAAGAACTTATCTTTATGAAACAAGACCTGACAAGTTCCTGAAACGGCGGGTGAGAAGTCATGTTAATAATGTTATTAATAATTAAATAGTGACTGATTTTATGTTCATAATAATTGGTGTTGAAACGACCAGAGACAGTGCCCAGCCAAGAACAGGACATTTAACAAATTTGGCACTCACCTATAATCTTGTCAGCGGCGTTACAGGCAAGAGCAAAGCGAGTTGTCTTTGAATAAATCTCCATCATTCTCCTCAGTGCTTGCTGGGCCCCCGACGTCATACTGTCATCAAAACAAAACAGTCACGGTTACATTGTGACATCATACTGTCATCAAAACAAAACAGTCATGGTTGCACTGTGACATTATACTGTTATTAAAACAAAACAGTCACGGTTGCCTTGTGACAAGCCTTGACAGATCTGTATCGACTGGTTCAGACCACTGTTGACAACTATTTTTTTTTAAATGGTAAATACTCCAAACTAACTACTGGGAGCCAATTATCCTGTCCACCTGTACAAACATCCTGTCCACCTGTACCAAACATCCTGTCCACCTGTACCAAACATCCTGTCCACCTGTACCAAACATCCTGTCCACCTGTACCAAACATCCTGTCTACCCGTACCAAACATCCTGTCCACCTGTACCAAACATCCTGTCCACCTGTACCAAACATCAGTCTTGTCTCTAATTCTAACACAGGCAATGACAAAATAAATCACTTCTAAGAAAAATTATAAATTAGCTTGCTAGAAGCTTCATCAGATATGAAAATAGATTAACCATAACAACATTTCTGCAATCACAATGACTATTTTTCTAATAAAATAATAAATAAAAGTAATAAAAAAATTATAATTAAGATTTGGTCAGAGTAAAAGCATTTACCTGTCTGCTTCATTGAGGATCGCGATCTTATGACATCCTTTTAGTAATGTTACTTTTTGCTGAGCAAACATCTTGATTTTGTTCCGTACCACATCGATCCCTCTGAATGAGACAAACAGGCAGTTAAAATCAAACAAAACAAGAGATCTTTTTGCAGTAAATGTCAGTCATTTTTTATGCATTCCTTTTTTTATGAAAATAGTAATTCCTGTTTCTTCAAATTTTTTATAATTAATAATTCTACAACCAAACTCATAAACCATTATTTGCAGCTAAGATGAAAGAAACTGTATTGTCAACAACAAACAATGCATCAAACATCCATGCATAATTTGCTTAATATTAAAAACAGAACCGGTTCATCCTGAGGTGGTAAAAACAAAATTATTTTGTCTAAGTTGTAAAATGTCTTCATCCCTACTATAGAGCAGGGCTGCAAGCCAACTGGGCCCTCTGTCAGGCTACCAGCCCTGTATAGAGCATGGCTGCAAGCCAACTGGGCCCTCTGTCAGGCTACCAGCCCTGTATAGAGCAGGGCTGCAAGCCAACTGGGCCCTCTGTCAGGCTACCAGCCCTGTATAGAGCAGGGCTGCAAGCCAACTGGGCCCTCTGTCAGGCTACCAGCCCTGTATAGAGCAGGGCTGCAAGCCAACTGGGCCCTCTGTCAGGCTACCAGCCCTGTATAGAGCAGGGCTGCAAGCCAACTGGGCCCTCTGTCAGGCTACCAGCCCTGTATAGAGAGATTAGCTGCTACTGCCACCTGGCGAGTCACAAAGAGTTCATCTGTTGGTGACAAAATGGGATAACCTCATCAACTCACCATGGACAGAAGAGTGACAATAAAATGATGTGTGATTTTGTTGCTTATGATTGCATTAGTTCATACTTTTAGAGACGTCATTAGTCACATAATGTTGGACAGAGATTAACAGTGACCGTGCCATATGGTATAACGCTGCTCATTCAGGCAGTTGTTCATTTTATTTTATTATTTGTGATGTTAAGGGCAGATAGTGATGAAGACAGACTGTTATCCCGGGTGAGGCAAGTTGAGCAGATTATAATGACAGTGATTAATAATGACAGCTGTGATCATGTAATGATTGCTTTGATCATGTTGTACGGTGTAATGACCACTGTAATCACATACAATGTAATGACCGCTGTGATCATATTATATGATGTAATGACTGCTGTGATCATGTTATATGATGTAATGACTGCTGTGATCATGACATATGGCATAATGACAGCTGGGATCATGCTACATGGTGTAATGACAGCTGTGATCATGTTACATGGTGTAATGACAGCTGTGGTCATGTTATATGGTGTAATGACAGCTGTGATCATGTTATACAGCTTAATGGCAACTGCGATCATGTTACATGGTGTAATGACAACTGTGTCATGTTATACGGCTTAATGACAACTGTGATCATGTCACATTGTGTAATGACCGCTGTGATCATGTCACATTGTGTAATGACAGCTGTGATCATGTTACATTGTGTAATGACAGCTGTGATCATGTTATACAGCTTAATGGCAACTGCGATCATGTTACATGGTGTAATGACAACTGTGTCATGTTATACGGCTTAATGACAACTGTGATCATGTCACATTGTGTAATGACCACTGTGATCATGTCACATTGTGTAATGACAGTTGTGATCATGTCACATTGTGTAATGACAGCTGTGATCATGTTATACAGCTTAATGGCAACTGCGATCATGTTACATGGTGTAATGACAACTGTGTCATGTTATATAGCTTAATGACAACTGTGATCATGTTACATTGTGTAATGATAGCTGTGATCATGTCACATTGTGTAATGACAGCTGTGATAATGTCACATTGTGTAATGACAGCTGTGATCATGTTATATGGCGTAATGACAGCTGTGACCATGTTACATGGTGTAATGACAGCTGTGCTCATGCTATACACCTAAACAGCCGTTGTGATCATGTTATACAGTGTAATGACTGCTGTGATCGTGTTATACGGTGTAATGACTGCTGTGATCGTGTTATACAGTGCAATGACTGATGTGATCGTGTTATACGGTGTAATGACTGCTGTGATCGTGTTATACAGTGCAATGACTGATGTGATCATGTTATAAGGTGTAATGACTGCTGTGATCGTGTTATACAGTGCAACGACTGCTGTGATCGTGTTATACAGTGCAATGACTGCTGTGATCACGTTATACAGTGCAATGACTGCTGTGATCACGTTATACAGTGCAATGACTGCTGTGATCATGTTATACAGTGCAATGACTGCTGTGATCACGTTATACAGTTTAATGACTGCTGTGATCATGTTATACGGTGTAATGACAGCTGTGACCATGTTACATGGTGTAATGACAGCTGTGATCATGCTATACAGCTTAGCAGCCATTGTGATCATGTTATACAGTGTAATGACTGCTGCGATCGTGTTATACGGTGTAATGACTGCTGTGATCATGGTATACAGTGTAATGACTGCTGTGATCATGGTATACAGTGTAATGACTGCTGTGATCATGGTATACAGTGCAATGACTGCTGTGATCGTGTTATACAGTGCAATGACTGCTGTGATCAGTTATACAGTGTAATGACTGCTGTGATCATGGTATACAGTGCAGTGACTGCTGTGATCGTGTTATACAGTGCAATGACTGCTGTGATCACATTATACAGTGCAATGACTGCTGTGATCATGTTATACAGTGCAATGACTGCTGTGATCACATTATACAGTGCAATGACTGCTGTGATCATATTATACGGTGTAATGACTGCTGTGATCATGTTATACAGTGTAATGACTGCTGTGATCATGTTATACAGTGCAATGACTGCTGTGATCATGTTATACAGTGCAATGACTGCTGTGATCATGTTATACAGTGTAATGACTGCTGTGATCACATTATACAGTGCAATGACTGCTGTGATCATATTATACGGTGTAATGACTGCTGTGATCATGTTATACAGTGTAATGACTGCTGTGATCACGTTATACAGTGCAATGACTGCTGTGATCATGTTATACAGTGCAATGACTGCTGTGATCGTGTTATACGGTGTAATGACTGCTGTGATCATGTTATACAGTGCAATGACTGCTGTGATCATGTTATACAGTGCAATGACTGCTGTGATCATGTTATACTGTGCAATGACTGATATGATCGTGTTATACGGTGTAATTCTGCTGACTCAGATTATTCTTCATTTTGTTTTTAATCAAAGTAAAAGCACTTAATACCCTTCTCATTGTTTTTACTTAACAATTAACACATTTTCCCCAAGCGCAATATCAGGGAGGCTGGTAGAATATTGGTCGGGCTGACCGGAACTTACCAGCCCGATTGGGCTGGCATACAAAAATATAAGTTTTTGCCCCAGCTACAGAGACAACATTTAGAATATACGTTAGACAAAAAACATTTTCATGGGACAAGTAACCCAACAATACTCCCCAGTTTTTCTCTGTTTCATACATAAATCAATCGTATTTAAAAGTAACAACTTCCTAATTAACATAAACTGTAAAAACTAATTATTTATTGTTTCAATGGGAGTCTGACATTTAATATTCAACATTCAATTACAATGTTGTCTGCATGAATTAAAAATGTGTTGGTAATTTGCATACCAGACAAGAATGTTGTTTCAACACCAATTATTATGAACATAAAATTAGTTACTATTTAATTATTAATAATATTATTAACATGACTTCTATACCAACCTGTCATTGGACGCATTCAATTCGAGAACAGCCTCACAGTAAGATGATCCCAGCAGTGCCCGGGCTATGCACAGGATACTTGTCATCTTCCCTGTACCCGGCGGGCCCTGAAAGGGATATCGCAATAAGAAAACTACCACTGGAACGTTACTTTGGGGCCTTGTGACCTCAAGTGACCTATTTAATTCTTGTCTGCATTATTATTTAAATATTGTCATTGTTTCAGTCAATAATCATCAATTGACATATTTTAGTCTACATGCACACATGTGAAATTTAATTGTACGCATACATGTGAAATTAAACTTTATCTTACAGTTACACACAATTTAGACTTATTTTAGCATACAAGGGATGCAATACTAAATAATAAAAATAAGTGAAAATTGTGAATGGAAGATGACAATTAAGCACATAATATTATGTTAATATATGTAGAACTGTTGAATAGATATGTCCAGATAATAACAAATGATAAGTGTTTTATTGTTTAGATCTAGATAATATACACCTGCATGCCACTGATTAATTAAGTATGGGCAATGATTTATTTTATATCCTAACCTTTTTTAAATATTAAGTTAATATTCACTTAAAGGTGAACAAACTGCACCATTTTCAGCCGAGTAACTTATTATTTACTCACATTTTTTATTACTAACTTATGACTTTTTTGTAGAGTAAAAATTAAGAAAAAATAATTGGTTGATCTGGAAAATTCAACTGCCCCCTTTTTTAAAAATTGTATTTTGTACTATGACGTGACTACATATATAATTTGCATTGTTCTTGCAATACATTTTTTATAATGTAACCGTCTTCATTAAAAAAAGTTACTGGCACTGCCACATAGAACATACTTATAGCAATGATAAGATTGAGGACGTTTCCTTCTTTGGCAAACACAGCCAGTCGGTTGATTGTCCCCTCATTTCCCACCATATCTTCCTACTTTATCGGATGGTATTTCTCAACCCTAGCAGTCGACAAGAGTACATTGTAAAAACAATTTCAGCAACTATTATACAATTAACTACTATTTACAACAATAATTTTTACAACAATTATAACCTTGTGTCTGGGCCAAAGATTTGAAGAACTGAATATACCAGGTCATGATTTCCCAGTATTTGGATACAAGTTTACAGTGCTCTTTGCACAGATACAGCTATAAATATCTTCACAAAAAATTTGCATGGTAATGTTCTGTAACAACAGTAATACCGTTCAATTCCAACTTAGAATATGAATTTCAGCCACTTTTACACCTCATTAGACTAGCAGGTTATGCTTTTCATGTGAAGATCCTCATGTAGGTCATTATTTATAACTTTGCATAGCCAGATATGGGGTCAAATACATTTTGAAAGTATTGAAATATTTTTTTCAGTATTTGTAATTGTATTTGACCTTAATGAAATGAAAGTATTTGTATTAAAACACTTCCCTAAAGTATTTGAAATTTATTTTCAAATACTTTTTAAAATACTTTGTGCATGGGTATTAATCATTTAAATGTCAAGTTAACTTTTGAAAAGTAAAGATTTTTTCGCTAGTCTCATTTCATATTCATTTTGCAAAAAATCAAACCTATCTAGTATCCACTGCAACATGCTAGCTCATTTGTGCAACTTTGTAAGTAGTCTTTGTGTGAAATCATCAGACAAACTATTAAATTACTTAATGTTTGGTCAAACATTAAGTGAACTGAAAATGGAAATGCTGAAACTCACGAATTTCACCCTTGGTGAAACTTTTTTAACTTTGGCATGTGATCGAAGGATGGAAGTCACGCCCATGATCGCCATTGACCCACACAATGTTTATCATTTTGGATATCTACTATTTTGACCCTTACCAGATATAATGACTAAAGTAAATTCTTACGATGATTCGAACAGAAATAGGCATTTTTATTAAATCGATTGCGGATGTTACAAAAACTAGTCACACACTACATATTTGGACATCAATGAATCGGATCTGCTTTTCATGCCCAGCTAACTAACCATGATGCTGCTTAAGTCTGCTGTTGTTTTCACGCCCAGCTAACCAACCATGATGCTGCTTAAGTCTGCTGTTGTTTTCATGCCCAGCTAACCAACCATGATGCTGCTTAAGTCTGCTGTTGTTTACATGCCCAGCTAACCAACCATGATGCTGCTTAAGTCTGCTGTTGTTTTCATGCCCAGCTAACCAACCATGATGCTGCTTAAGTCTGCTGTTGTTTTCCTGCCCAGCTAACCAACCATGATGCTGCTTAAGTCTACTGTTGTTTACATGCCCAGCTAACCAACCATGATGCCGCTTAAGTCTGCTGTTGTTTTCATGCCCAGCTAACCAACCATGATGCCGCTTAAGTCTACTGTTGTTTACATGCCCAGCTAACCAACCATGATGCCGCTTAAGTCTGCTGTTGTTTTCATGCCCAGCTAACCAACCATGATGCCGCTTAAGTCTGCTGTTGTTTTCATGCCCAGCTAACCAACCATGATGTTGCTTAAGTCTACTGTTGTTTTCATGCCCAGCTAACCAACCATGATGCTGCTCAAGTCTGCTGTTGTTTTCATGCCCAGCTAACCTACCATGATGCTGCTCAAATCTGCTGTTGTTTTCATGCCCAGCTAACCAACCATGATGCCGCTTAAGTCTGCTGTTGTTTTCATGCCCAGCTAACCAACCATGATGCCGCTTAAGTCTACTGTTATTTACATGCCCAGCTAACCAACCATGATGCCGCTTAAGTCTGCTGTTGTTTTCATGCCCAGCTAACCAACCATGATGCTGCTTAAGTCTACTGTTGTTTACATGCCCAGCTAACCAACCATGATGCTGCTTAAGTCTACTGTTGTTTTCATGCCCAGCTAACCAACCATGATGCTGCTTAAGTCTGCTGTTGTTTTTCATGCCCAGCTAACCAACCATGATGCCGCTTAAGTCTGCTGTTGTTTCAATATTTGTGTGGGCTGATAAGACATTTGGACTGAGGGAAGTTGGGGAGTTGGGGGGGCTTCACAAGCCAAATGTCTTCAATGTGTTCATCAACTATATATCAAATGTTTTTGTTACTTTTACTGGGGACAGAACCAATAACTGCTAGCCTGAGTCTTCACCCTTACCCTGACCAGGTTCCATGAAAGGCCACATTCCCACAACTAGTACTGGACTCACCATCTAGCTACAGAGATCCAATCACCCAGCCTGAGTCTTCACCCTTACCCTGACCAGGTTCCATGAAAGGCCACATTCCACAACTAGTACTGGACTCACCATCTAGCTACTGAGATCCAATCACCCAGCCTGAGTCTTCACCCTTACCCTGACCAGGTTCCATGAAAGGCCACATTCCCACTAGTACTGGACTCACCATCTAGCTACTGAGATCCAATCACCCAGCCTGAGTCTTCACCCTTACCCTGACCAGGTTCCATGAAAGGCCACATTCCACAACTAGTACTGGACTCACCATCTAGCTACTGAGATCCAATCACCCAGCCTGAGTCTTCACCCTTACCCTGACCAGGTTCCATGAAAGGCCACATTCCACAACTAGTACTGGACTCACCATCTAGCTACTGAGATCCAATCACCCAGCCTGAGTCTTCACCCTTACCCTGACCAGGTTCCATGAAAGGCCACATTCCCACAACTAGTACTGGACTCACCATCTAGCTACTGAGATCCAATCACCCAGCCTGAGTCTTCACCCTTACCCTGACCAGGTTCCATGAAAGGCCACATTCCACAACTAGTACTGGACTCACCATCCAGCTACTGAGATCCAATCACCCAGCCTGAGTCTTCACCCTTACCCTGACCAGGTTCCATGAAAGGCCACATTCCACAACTAGTACTGGACTCACCATCTAGCTACTGAGATCCAATCACCCAGCCTGAGTCTTCACCCTTACCCTGACCAGGTTCCATGAAAGGCCACATTCCCACAACTAGTACTGGACTCACCATCTAGCTACTGAGATCCAATCACCCAGCCTGAGTCTTCACCCTTACCCTGACCAGGTTCCATGAAAGGCCACATTCCCACAACTAGTACTGGACTCACCATCTAGCTACTGAGATCCAATCACCCAGCCTGAGTCTTCACCCTTACCCTGACCAGGTTCCATGAAAGGCCACATTCCACAACTAGTACTGGACTCACCATCCAGCTACTGAGATCCAATCACCCAGCCTGAGTCTTCACCCTTACCCTGACCAGGTTCCATGAAAGGCCACATTCCACAACTAGTACTGGACTCACCATCTAGCTACTGAGATCCAATCACCCAGCCTGAGTCTTCACCCTTACCCTGACCAGGTTCCATGAAAGGCCACATTCCCACAACTAGTACTGGACTCACCATCTAGCTACTGAGATCTAATCACCCAGCCTGAGTCTTCACCCATCCAGGTTCCATGAAAGGCCACATTCCCACTAGTACTGGAATCACCATCTAGCTACTGAGATCCAATCACCCAGCCTGAGTCTTCACCCTTACCCTGACCAGGTTCCATGAAAGGCCACATTCCACAACTAGTACTGGACTCACCATCTGGCTACAGAGATCCAATCACCCAGCCTGAGTCTTCATCCTTACCCTGACCAGGTTCCATGAAAGGCCACATTCCACAACTAGTACTGGACTCACCATCTAGCTACTGAGATCCAATCACCCAGCCTGAGTCTTCACCCTTACCCTGACCAGGTTCCATGAAAGGCCACATTCCCACAACTAGTACTGGACTCACCATCTAGCTACTCAGATCCAATCACCCAGCCTGAGTCTTCACCCTTACCCTGACCAGGTTCCATGAAAGGCCACATTCCCACAACTAGTACTGGACTCACCATCTAGCTACAGAGATCCAATCACCCAGCCTGAGTCTTCACCCTTACCCTGACCAGGTTCCATGAAAGGCCACATTCCACAACTAGTACTGGACTCACCATCTAGCTACAGAGATCCAATCACCCAGCCTGAGTCTTCACCCTTACCCTGACCAGGTTCCATGAAAGGCCACATTCCACAACTAGTACTGGACTCACCATCTAGCTACTGAGATCCAATCACCCAGCCTGAGTCTTCACCCTTACCCTGACCAGGTTCCATGAAAGGCCACATTCCACAACTAGTACTGGACTCACCATCTACCTACTGAGATCCAATCACCCAGCCTGAGTCTTCACCCTTACCCTGACCAGGTTCCATGAAAGGCCACATTCCCACAACTAGTACTGGACTCACCATCTAGCTACTGAGATCCAATCACCCAGCCTGAGTCTTCACCCTTACCCTGACCAGGTTCCATGAAAGGCAACATTCCCACTAGTACTGGACTCACCATCTAGCTACTAAGATCCAATCACCCAGCCTGAGTCTTCACCCTTACCCTGACCAGGTTCCATGAAAGGCCACATTCCACAACTAGTACTGGACTCACCATCTAGCTACTGAGATCCAATCACCCAGCCTGAGTCTTCACCCTTACCCTGACCAGGTTCCATGAAAGGCCACATTCCACAACTAGTACTGGACTCACCATCTAGCTACAGAGATCCAATCACCCAGCCTGAGTCTTCACCCTTACCCTGACCAGGTTCCATGAAAGGCCACATTCCACAACTAGTACTGGACTCACCATCTAGCTACTGAGATCCAATCACCCAGCCTGAGTCTTCACCCTTACCCTGACCAGGTTCCATGAAAGGCCACATTCCCACAACTAGTACTGGACTCACCATCCAGCTACTGAGATCCAATCACCCAGCCTGAGTCTTCACCCTTACCCTGACCAGGTTCCATGAAAGGCCACATTCCACAACTAGTACTGGACTCACCATCTAGCTACTGAGATCCAATCACCCAGCCGGAGTGGTTGTGTCTTGGTCTGGTGGTGTCTTGGTCTGGTGGTGTCTTGGTCTGGTGGTGTCTTGGTCTGGTTGTGTCTTGGTCTGGTGGTGTCATGGTCTGGTTGTGTCTTGGTCTGGTTGTGTCTTGGTCTGGTTGTGTCTTGGTCTGGTTGTGTCTTGGTCTGGTTGTGTCTTGGTCTGGTCGTGGTTTGGTCTGGCCGTGTCTTGGTCTGATCGTGGTTTGGTCTGGTCGTGTCTTGGTCTGGTGGTGTCTTGGTCTGGTGGTGTCTTGGTCTGGTGGTGCCTTGGTCTGGTGGTGTCTTGGTCTGGTCGTGTCTTGGTCTGGTCGTGTCTTGGTCTGGTCGTGTCTTGGTCTGGCGGTGTCTTGGTCTGGTCGTGTCTTGGTCTGGTCGTGTCTTGGTCTGGTCGTGTCTTGGTCTGGTGGTGTCTTGGTCTGGTTGTGTCTTGGTCTGGTTGTGTCTTGGTCTGGTTGTGTCTTGGTCTGGCCGTGTCTTGGTCTGGCCGTGTCTTGGTCTGGCAGTGTCTTGGTCTGGCGGTGTCTTGGTCTGGTCGTGTCTTGGTCTGGTCGTGTCTTGGTCTGGTCGTGTCTTGGTCTGGTCGTGTCTTGGTCTGGTCGTGTCTTGGTCTGGTCGTGTCTTGGTCTGGTCGTGTCTTGGTCTGGCCGTGTCTTGGTCTGGTTGTGTCTTGGTCTGGTTGTGTCTTGGTATGGCCGTGTCTTGGTCTGGCCGTGTCTTGGTCTGGCGGTGTCTTGGTCTGGCGGTGTCTTGGTCTGGTCGTGTCTTGGTCTGGTCGTGGTTTGGTCGTGTCTTGGTCTGGTCGTGTCTTGGTCTGGTCGTGTCTTGGTCTGGTCGTGTCTTGGTCTGGTTGTGTCTTGGTCTGGTTGTGTCTTGGTCTGGTGGTGTCTTGGTCTGGTGGTGTCTTGGTCTGGTGGTGTCTTGGTCTGGTCGTGTCTTGGTCTGGTGGTGTCTTGGTCTGGTTGTGTCTTGGTCTGGCCGTGTCTTGGTCTGGTCGTGTCTTGGTCTGGTCGTGTCTTGGTCTGGCCGTGTCTGGG
Organism: Lamellibrachia columna; assembly: GCA_963662155.1. Classification (NCBI taxonomy): domain Eukaryota; kingdom Metazoa; phylum Annelida; class Polychaeta; order Sabellida; family Siboglinidae; genus Lamellibrachia; species Lamellibrachia columna. Next base: position 4,864,285 of record OY759261.1, on the reverse strand, counting down.
TCTGGCAGTGTCTTGGTCTGGTGGTGTCTTGGTCTGGTTGTGTCTTTATTATTGACACAAGAGATTTGCTTAGTTTAAATAAAATCATCTGCCACTGGTGTGCAGACGTTTGCATTTCACAAAAACTGTGGATCCAGACGTGAATTATGTGAACTAATCTTGCAATCATTCATTATGTTACCATTACCATTCATTCCATTACCATTCATTGTTACCATTACTATTCATTATGTTACCATTACCATTCATTCCATTACCATTCATTGTTACCTTTACCATTCATTCCATTACAACTCATTCCATTACCATTCATTCGCAAGGAGCCCCTTCTCAGACAGAACTCAAGCCGATAACATTATATTTTAGCGATGAGAATAGGTATAGTCAGGTATGTCAGACTGGCGTCGGGATACCCGTACTATTCCATTTCTATTTTTGGTATTTACGCTGCCTATGATGTAAAATTGAGCCAATAGGAAAAGAGGATTCCATTCTTCGACCTCGTCTTGGTAGGGTTTTCCTAGATGGAGGATTTTCGGAGATACGGTAAGTTTAAGTGCCATTCACCAATACATATGTATTTTTTTTCATGAAAACGTTACAATACTACAAATCCAACTATTAAGACTCAAAAACATGATAAGCAGCTATGTAATGACGAAGTATGATGATTTTACGAGGTCCTGTAAAAAGATTATTTGGTTCTGGAAATTATGCAAATCCGCATTGCAAGCATTGGGCATGCTGTCATGGCCGACGGACCAGCTGTTGAATGACAGACGTAATCGGCTATCATCCGCATTACCTTACACAAAACATGATGTATTTTACCAAATTATAAATAAATGCTGACATTCATTTCAAATGCAACAATTGTTGTGAAGTTTTTAGTCATGTTAACAATATTTTGATACTTGAATGGATTGACATTCCAGTATTCTGGAATGTGATATTTGACATTACCTCTCCAAAAAATGTCAGGAAAAACACCAACAAGTTTCTTGAGAGATAATCAAGTTAAACAGTATTTTAGTTTTTTCTTTGTTCATATGCACGCACGCACGCACGCACGCCCACACACACACGTACGTCAGCTCACATAAATACACTTTGTTTAATAAATAAAAAACATGCACGTACCACTTTGTAATTTTGTTTAAGGAAACATGCCAAGAAGAGGAATTCAACAGTAGCACCAGGTGGCAGCACACTAACTTTCTTCTTAATATGGTTCCTTTAATCAGGGAACACCAGTTTTATTTTCCGTTCTTAAAAATAAACTAGATAAGATTGAAACTTCACTGAATGACTGAAGTGAGTAACTACTTAAGGCAGCTTTATTTTCCGTTCTTAAAAACTAGATAAGATGTCTTTCGTGATTGTAAAAATGGCATGAGGTACATGTTAAAAGCAATCACTTCTAAATGTGTACATCATGAAAATAAAATGTACAAGTAATATTAAATTTTTTAAAGATGGTAAGGTATAAATATGACATATATATGTTATATGTATATATATATATATATAGTTACTGCCTTTAAATAATTATACACCATTTTTATGAGTGCTCTCTTCATCTTGTTTATGGCCAAATGGTCTTTTTCATATTTTAAAGATATTTTATATCACTATAAATTACAAACATTGAAAAATGTATAATCGCAGCCTTGAACTAAAAGGAGCTTTATTCAAGCTTCATTCTGCACTTTGTTCATTAAAAAAACTATTATTAACAAAGTTGTGAAGAGTTTTGTGTCTTTGGTCACAAATAACGGTAATATAATTGCATTGGTTATGTTTACAAAAATGTCCGGTTTTTTTTCAATCTAAAGTGTCGTAACATTAATTTTGATCTACTTGACATAGAAACAAAATTGAAACTGTTTTGTAAAGGGGTTTTCAAGGTCTATGCAACATAACAACATTTTGGTAAACATTAATAATTTTACATTTCTGACAAGTGCCTATTTTAGCTTCATAAGGTCGGAATGTGTAAATAATTGACAAGGTTGAAGGCATTCACAACCTCATTGTGGCCAAACTGACTGAAAACCATTCTGCTCTATCCGTGATCATTGCGATTTTCCTTATTTTGCATAAAAAAAAAGCAGACCTGCCACATGGTATGGGTCACCCGTATCCGATACGGACTTTGGCGATTTTTTGAGTAATATGGCCGTACTCCATTTTGATATGGGTTTCAATGAAATTGACAGAAAATATTTATACAGCTACATTATTTACTTGTATGTGTCACAAAGATGAAAAACCAACAACATTTGATGCAATAAAATAATTGTTTATTGTTAGTCGGTGATTTAGTTCACTGAAGCGAGCAATATATTGCTCAACCAGTAGTCAAACATTACTGCGTATCTTCAATGTAAGCTGAACATCGACAGCTCCTGCCATCAGTTTTCTGTTTCAGCTGAGATGCTGAGACTAGCCAAATGTGCAACGCATGCTGAGTGATGAATGTATTTTGTGATAGATGTTTCAAGTGTCTCAAGTGATTTACTCTAAACAGCCCAATCTTGGGCTAACGCAGGAGTTTGTGGTGGGCTGTGCGCATGCGCTGTGAGTGGTACATACAACAACGAAAAGACTAGTATACTTAATGTTAGTCAAAGGGTTTTCTAATTAATATTTTGTTTAATTTTTATATTTTTGTATTTATTTTGGGTTGGTATATAGGATGTCAGTTGAAATTTTTAATAGGTTTAGTTAGATGTATGGAAACTGTCGCTGTCGTGCCTCACACTTCATAGACAGTCTCCACACCCACACCATAGAATAAGTTTGTGATAATGTATTGTATGTGTAATCAATTATGTACTTGTTGTTATGGTGTGCGCGACATGTATGTTTGAATGCTACAGATTCATACCAATTCTTACAGAATTTTAGGTCAAAAATATAGAATGCAACCCAAAAAATGTGTCAGGTCTGATAAACTCAGTCACTCTTGACTCTGTGAGTGAGACTGTCTCTGTCTCTGAGCACCATTTCATTCGTTCATTTGACGTTAAAATACGGCGAATTCCCCCTACGTTAGATATTTTTAAGGTAAAAAATACGGAGACGGCATACACAATATTTGGGGTGGGGGTGACACATATGGCTTTTGTGCCGAATGACCCATAGAAAGAAACAAGAGTTACCCAAAGCGCTGGGCGATATTATAAATAATTGCTAATACACTTGCCACGGAAGTTAATAACCAGTTCGTTTTTCAGATTTGTTCGGTTGTGTGTCTGGTTTAGGTTTTTCCTTATCTGTTTTGGGTGTTGTTCCCTCCAGGTCAATGTCCATCGGTTCGGAGTCTGTCATTTTACTTTCTCGATAGTTTCCCGCGAATTCAGAATAATGACAGTTCTTGGCCTGGCTGACTCAGACCAATATCAGAGGTAGCCTCGGTCACCCTAGACGCATTTTCATACATATTTACAACAGAATTTCGTTGCAAGTACTCAAGTACCTGGTAATCCAGTTATTAAATTGTTTTACTCTTTGGAACAACTTATTAAGGTTGGTAATGGTCGTTAATGTAGTCGTTAAACTTAACCAAATTTGGTCCAAGCATATTTTTGCAAGAAATCCATGAATGTACCCAGGTAACAAAATTGTCTGGGCCAATGATGGCGCTTAAAAACATGATTGGCCCAACGATGGATGTCATTGGCTTAACTGGCATTGACTTGCTATGAAAAACACATGATTGGGCCTACCAATGATGGTTATCAATCATTGGTCCAATCAGGTTTTACCAGCTGGGGCCATGCAGTAAAGGACCAATGACCGATGTTCTCATTAGTTGTCATCATCTTCGTCATCATCATCATCATCACTATAAGCCCGCTTAATTGTTTTCATCTTCTTCCTCATCATCATCATGACCATTTATCACCCTCATCATCACCGTCGTTATCATCATTATCATAACCATAATCGTTATCATCATCATCATCATCGTCATAATCATCATCATCATTATCATCGTCACTAAGATAACCCCTTAATTGTCGTCATCATCATAATCGTTTATTACCCTCATCATCACCTTCTACATCATCGTTATTAACATCATCATCATCATCATAATGATTATCATCATCATTTTTATTACATTACTGGTCGATTTATTACATTACCGGTCGATTATTACATTTATAGTCGATTTATTACATTACTGGCTGATTATTACATTATCGGTCGATTTATTACATTACCAGTCGATTATTACATTACTGGCTACCATGGTAAATAACAGCTATTTTCCCTGTGAGCCGCAGTTGTGAAACCACTTCCAAATATGACTGTCGACAAAAAGCTGCTAAAGACAGTCTCCAACATAGTATTCACCAGCAAAGTGCTACAGAAGGCTGCAGTTACTCGGCTAATAGAACTCCTTGCCGTGAACGAGTCGTGTACATAGTGTTCACCAGCAAAGTGCTACAGAAGGCTGCAGTTACTCGGCTAATAGAACTCCTTGCCATGAACGAGTCGTGTACATAGTGTTCACCAGCAAAGTGCTACAGAAGGTTACAGTTACTCGGCTAATAGAACTCCTTGCCGTGAACGAGTCGTGTACATAGTGTTCTCCAACAAAGTGCTACAGAAGGCTACAGTTACACGGCTAATAGAACTCCTTGCCATGAACGAGTCGTGTACATAGTGTTCACCAACAAAGTGCTACAGAAGGTTGCAGTTACTCGGCTAATAGAACTCCTTGCCATGAACGAGTCGTGTACATAGTGTTCACCAGCAAAGTGCTACAGAAGGTTACAGTTACTCGGCTAATAGAACTCCTTGCCGTGAACGAGTCGTGTACATAGTGTTCACCAGCAAAGTGCTACAGAAGGCTGCAGTTACTCGGCTAATAGAACTCCTTGCCATGAACGAGTCGTGTACATAGTGTTCACCAGCAAAGTGCTACAGAAGGCTGCAGTTACTCGGCTAATAGAACTCCTTGCCATGAACGAGTCGTGTACATAGTGTTCACCAGCAAAGTGCTACAGAAGGTTACAGTTACTCGGCTAATAGAACTCCTTGCCATGAACGAGTCGTGTACATAGTGTTCACCAGCAAAGTGCTACAGAAGGTTACAGTTACTCGGCTAATAGAACTCCTTGCCATGAACGAGTTGTGTACATAGCGTTCACCAACAAAGTGCTACAGAAGGTTGCAGTTACTCGACTAATAGAACTCCTTGCCATGAACGAGTCGTGTACATAGTGTTCACCAACAAAGTGCTACAGAAGGTTACAGTTACTCGGCTAATAGAACTCCTTGCCATGAACGAGTTGTGTACATAGCGTTCACCAACAAAGTGCTACAGAAGGTTGCAGTTACTCGACTAATAGAACTCCTTGCCATGAACGAGTCGTGTACATAGTGTTCACCAGCAAAGTGCTACAGAAGGTTACAGTTACTCGGCTAATAGAACTCCTTGCCATGAACGAGTCGTGTACATAGTGTTCACCAACAAAGTGCTACAGAATGTTACAGTTACTCGGCTAACAGAACTCCTTGCCATGAACGAGTCATGTACACAGCGTTCACCAACAAAGTGCTACAGAAGGTTACAGTTACTCGGCTAATAGAACTCCTTGCCGTGAACGAGTCATGTCACATTCATTACGGTTACCAGTCCGCTTATAACATGTCCAGTAGGGGAGACCGGGGCTAGTTGTATACAGGGGCAAGTTGTTATATAGTCATTTTACGAAATCATAGCACACATATGGATATACCATCGACAGTAGTTGATTGGAAGTCCACCAGCAGACACACTGTCCAGAAATCGGGAGTTAAGTAGACGAAATTAACGAGGTGTAGAGAAAAACGACTTTTTAACCACCTAAATTATTTTTGGTATGTCCACATAATATCATCTCACGCAGCCACTTTTTATGTTTCGTGAATGAAACTTGAAACATGTCTACTATACGGTATAAGGGATTATGCCAAGTAGAAGTTACACTGTAATTCAGTATGTGTTATCGTCCGTGTTCGTTCAACTGCAAAAATTGTGTTTGGGGCAAGTTGTTACAATTGTATTGGGGCAAATTTTTACAATAATCACAACGCTCGGGCGGCTCTCATCGATGGCTCAGCCAGCGAGTTGTGTACTGACAATGATTGAAACAACACAATTGGTTTAACCACGACGTGTGGACGTTTTATTTCACTTGTGAAGCCTATCGTACTGGTTTATAACAAGTATTGTAAATGCCAGCAGCGTCAAACAAAATTGGCAAGGGCGGGTTACACATAGTTGAAAAATTGTTGGACTCTCGATAAACAAATGGCTTCCTTGTCCACTTGCCATCTGGGTGTTTTGCCTTGGATGGCAATCTTGCTAAATCTTATCAAATTGTTATGGCACAGCTCTATATGAGTAATTAATAAACATTGCACGATGCATTGAAATGTGGATGTTCGTGCGCGTGTGTGAGTGTGTGTGTGTGTGTGTGTGTGTGTGTGTGTGTGTGTGTGTGTGTGTGTGTGTGTGTGTGTGTGTGTGTGTGTGTGTGTGTGTGTGTGTGTGTGTGTGTGTGTGTGTGTGAGTGCGTACGTGTGTGCATCATTCAATCAAGTAGAAGTCGCATTACCTATACATTGCCATTCACTATTTCGTATTCCATTCAATAATTTATATTCCATTCACAATTTATTGTTATGTAAGAATCCGGGGAATAAGTGCCCTTTGGTAAAAAAAAATGAAAAGCTTAATATGTGAAGGGGTGAACACCTACATTTTCATGCACACTGTGTGTAAGTGTATGTAATTCAATTAATGTAATAACAGTAACATGTACGAGTGACACTTGCGTCGAGATCCACACGTTCTTTGCTGTAACAACGTGCCCGGTATGATGTAACAACGTGCCCGGTATGATGTAACAACGTGCCCGGTATGATGTAACAACGTGCCCGGTATGATGTAACAACGTGCCCCGTATGATGTAACAACGTGCCCGGTATGATGTAACAATGTGCCCGGTATGATGTAACAACGTGCCCCGTATGATGTAACAACGTGCCCGGTATGATGTAACAACGTGCCCGGTATGATGTAACAACGTGCCCGGTATGATGTAACAACGTGCCCGGTATGATGTAACAACGTGCCCCGTAAGATGTAACAATGTGCCCCGTATGATGTAACAACGTGGCCGGTATGATGTAACAACGTGCCCGGTATGATGTAACAACTTGCCCCGTAAGATGTAACAACTTGCCCCGCTTTCGGGGCTAGTTGTTACAGTCCACAGCGCCTGGGAAACTTGACATATCTACCTAACTACAATACGGAATATCAATGGTATGGTATATTTTATTAACACGAATAATAAATTGGACGTATGCGTTGACAGAAATAATGCATCTAATATACTTTCCCAAAAAGTGACTCTAACTGAAAATTGTAACAACTAGCCCCGGAGCTACAAAGACAGCTCTTTTGCGAGTCCAGCACGACATCGCGTAATTACTAGTCGAGAACTCAACTTTGAAAATGGAGCCCCAGTTGACAGTTAACCGGGGTTCGTGAACTATATTAGAACGCAGTATTAGTTACGTACAATTGTTCGCAACGCTATGCGTGTTTTCTACGATTGTTCCAAGTTAAACAGACAGACAGACAGACAGATGTACTTTATTTGACCCATATGCATACATATCTCTCAATAATTGAGTATATAAAAGTATAAGAATAAAAGAGTATGCAAGTATTATATAACTATCAAATAAGGGTCCAGGAGACTCCCGTTAAGGCTAAAGTATAGCCGCTCTCACAGGAGCCACCCAAGTATAATTAACACAAATTTAATCCTGGCGTATACAAATAGCAGCATATCGGTAGACAGACTGACGTAGTCAAGGCTATGCACCATGTCCTTTTGGGTGATTTGAATGGTTATTCATCCAAAGATGTACAAGACAAACTGGCTATTCATTCGTGTGTGTATGTTGCATTGTCCATGTGTGTTAAAATGGTGAATGCTATTGTTCTGATCAAGCTGCAAGTTTTGAAGGTAGACGGGAAGTTTGTAGCGTTTTAATTTATGATACAATTTTAGTTCTTGTAATTTTAATATGTGTTCTATTTTGAGTAATTTGAGACTTTTTAAAAATATATTTAATATTTAACAAATTCTGCATTTCCATTTTGTTCACACGTGGACAATTAATCTAGTGTACTTGTTGAAATATTAAGCATGTCTGATTTGGCATCCTCTATTTCCACATACTGTTTTCTATCTGTTAGATAATTTCTAATTAAACTTAAAGCTACTCCCTTTACACCAAAATATTAAAAAAAATTCTAATAATATCGTATGATCCAGTGTGTCGAATGCTTTGGTAAGGTCCAAGTAAATATTTATAGGTATTTCATTTTTGTCCATTTGTGCAGTTATTCTATCGGTTAATTCAAGAGCAGCAAATTCAGTGCTATATTCCGTTCTGAATCCATATTGGTTACCGAACAAGAACTTTTGCGTTTTAAGAAAGATATCTAGCTGGGTGTAAATTATCTTTTCAATTACTTTTGAAAAAACCGGTAAGAGGGAAGTAGTAGATATAGACATCTAACAAAGCAATTCCGGTGTCCATGTGTCTGAACGACTTCCGGTTGCGCGCGCAGCCAATCAGAGCGCCCCCTGACGGTTGTAGGAACACCACAAACCATACGCAGCGCCCCCTAGCGACTGTAGGAGGTGTGCAGTCGGAGCACGAGCGGTGGTTACTAAAAATAGACATTGGGAAAAACCCACATATCGCTGACGTGACGTTTAATTTTAATTTTTAATTTAAATTTTAAATTCAATGAAAACCTAGGGAAAACTCCACATATCGCTGACGTGGTGGTTATTGAGTACGGTATCAATGAATGAGAGAGCTAATCAATCAGGGTTCAGTACGTTATCGGTGAATGGTATAAAGAGCTGCGATTCGTCGGTTATAGTTTCATAAAAGTTATGCGTATGAGTTTCATAAAAATCGTGGATGATTAATGAGGTAAGCAGGCTGAATGGCTCGGGTGGCCATCTGGAGAGAGAGATGGGTATATGCTCGCGTTTCGGTATGTGAATAATTACCCTCCGATGTGGACATACTTGCCGTCGAAATGCGGCATCTTAAAAACGGAACAAACGCACTCGGTCGTGTGCACACACACAATCATCTTTTAATTGCATAACAATACAGATACTAGCAGCTGGTAAGTATTACCAATACATCGAAGCAATAAATAAGCTATGCTGTATTACAGTTTACCCTATCTCAGGGTCTTAACCCAATCAAACACGCGACAATCGTTAGCGACTAAATCACTACCAAATGTATTGACGAAAGCCTTCATCGATATGCCGTTACAACGAAGCACCAAATAAGCAATGCAGTATTGTCCGCACACGTTAGATAGAGGACTCTGAAGTCTCTTGGCATTGTGACTCCACTCGGAACAATGTTCGTTCAAGAACACGCGAAATGCGCCGTGTAGCGGCGGTAGTCCGTACGAGCAGAAGTATTCACCGCGTCTGTCGGCATCCAAGTAGAGAGCGATCCAATGTTGACCAGGTTTATCGCCGTCGTGAGTATTGCATACGAAAGCGAACGGGAAAGCATCGATCATCGTAGGCAGTCCGTCTTTGGGTACGACGTCGCGAACGATCGAATGAGTTCGTGCGTCTCTCGCCAGGAGACGTGCAATCTGGCTTGTCTCCATCAGAAATCGTAGATGACGTTCCTGCTCTTGTCGATTTCCAGCACCGATTCGAATTCTGCGTACACGACGACGTTGATGGTCTGTTGGAGCGCTGCAGCGAAATGCATCTCGATGCGCAGGTTGCCCTTTTGTACCAGATGGAAGCACGATCCATCACACGCGTCCGGGGTCAGGTCAAAACCAAAGAAGGTGTACCCATCACGGAAGTCGTCACGAGTCAGACCGTTCCCTTCGTCCTGTGATACCTTGCCAGTTGAGGTGAACAGGTTGAGGTAACTTCTGATGAATCGATTCTCATCGAAATTCGGCTGGAGAGGTTTGGAGGGTACCTGTCGACCATCCACGTAAACGGCGAGGAAGTTGACGTTGTTGTGCTTGGCGTGAAACGGGTTTTTCGCGTACGAACCGTTGTACGCGTCGTTGTCGATGCAGCATAGTACCAGACGTTTCGGTAGGGTACCGAGGAACAGGTTTTCGTGCGTGTGCGACATGGCCCCTGTGGGAATGGAATATACTTTGCAGTCGACGGAACGCAGCGGGTACTTGGCCGTGCCCTTGTCAAGTGCCTTGATGTGCGCCATCTGAACGGTCGGATTCAGTGTGGCTTTCCTCGCGAACAACGTGGCGTTGACGATGTGTACTTTATAATCGAGTTTGCCACCACCGGCCATGAGCGCGAACGTGTCCTTGCTTCGCACCAGTCGTATCTTGACGTCGACGCCGTTGAGCAGGTAACGATCTTGTAGGAACAGGTCCACGTGTAGTCGTCCCATCATGTCGACCACTCGACTCTGCGTGACGTGCGCTCGCCGAGACACCAACCCACGGTTCATTACGTCCTCGTCGACAATGTTGACGGCATCCATGCGACCGGCGGTGTCTTTGTACCACAGTTGACTCGTCAGTTGAGTCTCTTTGGCCTCGCTGCCGTAACTCAAAAGCGTTTCGATATAGGCGCGATACGGGTACGTGTTTGTCGAAGGAGTCACGAGCGTACCGTTTAGGTACACGTCGACTTGACTGAATAACGAATGCAACCAATTATTCACCGGAGCCACAGCGTTGTCGGGGTCGAGAGGCGTCCCGTTGCCTTTGGTTACCTTCGCTTGCACGTGCAGGTAGCTGCTGGCGAGATCCAGGTAAGTATCTCCCGATCCGGGTAGCAAGAATTCTATGGGACCACCCGACTCGAGGGAGGCCATCGGTTGGTGTTCCACCCATTGTGCGTCTTCGATGCTGGTCTGGGTCGGCGGCACGCCGAAGAGATCGAGTTCGCTCTTGACCCCCTCGCAAGATTGCCTATGCACGAAAGCCATCGTCGAATACGTCACGTTCACGAATCGTCTGCGCTTTACGACGTCTTTTCACTGCACTGACCCGTCGCGGTGCCGTCGCGCGTTTTATACGTTTTTGCGGTCGCACGCCAGGAGTCGTCAACAGACCGCGTATCAAATCTTTACCGGCATCGGTGGCGCGTCGTTTGGCCGCCGTTTTTATGTTCTGACCGGACATGACGTCGTCGGCTATGCGCAAGCCAGTCTTCAACGCCCCCTTTCCCAAAGCCACGGCTCCTCGCTTGATGAGTGGCATGGCGCTCCGAATCAGACCTCCGAACAGACTACCCAACCCGTGTCCTCGTTGCACTCTGGCACCGACAATGTAGGGTAAAGCCCCTCCCACTTGTCGGATGTAATAATCGTTGTAATTCATTCTTCAGAACAGACCAGTCTTGCGACGTCGAAAATGAAGCGTCACCGTCACCTTACCGCGTTTGAATGGCACGGTATGCCCGGTATCGTCTCTTATATCGATTTCGATTGTTCCAAACTCCTTGCGCAACATGGGCAAGTACTGAACGTGCTCGAAATGTCTCGAGATAGTATGTCCGTGTTCGCCTTGTATCGGAACAATCCTCAACAGCGGTACGAGACTGTCGCCGACGACGCGCGATTCCACGACGTTCGTGTACACGTAGAGTGACTCGAACCCTTGCTTCATGTCCACCACGGAATCCCCTTCTTTCACGAAGGTGTACACCTCTCCATCACCATCTAGCAGCACGTGATTTTCAGGACTACGGATGGTCCTTGCGTCGAGACCTAGTATGACTCCCATAGAACCCTGGGTTGTGAATTCGGTACTCGGTGACATGCGTACGGATACTTTTTGAGTGATGTCGCTGTAGCTTAATTTCACTCTTTGAAGTACCGCGATACCCGCTAGCGAGCGGTTGATGGCTCGTATGAGTTTACGAGTTCCGTCGTAATATCCCGTTGCTATCCCTCCAACAGAATGACCATCGCTAGAGCTTTCCGAGAGGAAGAACCAGGAATCCTTCTCTCTGACATTGTACCAATCGTGCGGGTACTGGATCTCCACCAACCCGCATTCCCATTCGCCGGACAGACTGATGCGTTGCGGTAAGGACGTGACGTAATGGGTCAACGTGTTGTCGGGATGCAGGTGCATCGACGCGTTGCTAGGCAACGTCAGGTAGAAATCAGCCGTCATCGCGTTTCACGGATGGATTGGGTAGCAGGTAGCCCAACGAACTACTCAACAGGGCCGTCCAAAGATTAGAGTCGGTGTGACCGGTTGTCAGATTGTAGATGCTGACCGCGATGATCGTGTACAAGACGACGACCTGACACAAGAACACGATTTCCGTCTTGGGACAATCGGTGCCGAAGAGGTGCCAACGCGATGTAACAACCTCGTTGTCGTTGTCGTCCGTAACGTCTATCCCTTCTTGTCTTCTTCGACGATAGACATCGTTGGAATGAGGAGTCGACCGGCGCGTAACTACTCTTTATACCGAACGAGCGCCTTGGCATCGATCCAGCTGTTGTTCGAAGTGGGGTAGCCGTACCATTTGACTAACGCCTCCGTTCGTTTTCCCACCTTCCGTCGCTGCAGCACCGATTCCACGCGGTACAGTTTATCTTTCGAGACCAATACTTTCTGCAGTTCCGGTTCGTAGAAGGTTCCGTCCAGCACCTCACCGAGATCGTCGACCAAACGGTACACGGGTGGATCGGAGGCGTGAACTTCGCGTATCGTGAAGAGCTCCTCGCTCCAATTTGCCATGTACCCTTTCTCGAACCGTCGCTTCGCTTTGCTGATGCGTACGCGATCATCCACCTTGAACTTTGGTACACCCTTACCGTCGTGACCGTACAAGCGCTGCCACACCTCCTCTTGATTCGCCGCGTTCACTTGCGAAGGGGTCATACCTATGCTTCGATGATAGGTGTTGTTGTACGACTGCACAAAATCCTGTAGCGCGTCGATGTACCGCACCGTCTGATATTTCGTAAAATATCGCCACATGCGCGTCTTCAGCGTTCTGTTGAACCTTTCGACGATACTCGCCTTGGTCTCCTCGTTATGAGTGGAAAAATGATGGACACCGTGCTCCTTCAACAAACGCCTCACGGATCTGTTGAGGAACTCCAAACCTTTGTCTGTTTGCAAGGTTGTAGGCGCAATGTTGACCAACAATCCTTTCAATGCCGTCACCAGAGACGATGCCGACTTGTTTTTCAGAGGAACGCACCAGGCCCGTTTTGAAAAGACGTCGATCACCGTCAACAGAAACACGTATCCGTCGTTGTCTTTTTTCAGTTTTGACAAGTCGACGAGATCGGCCTGCCACTGGTGGTTGCGTCCACCCACGATGACACGTCGTCTCTTGAATCGAATTCTCACCGGTTTGTGTAAGGTGTACGCGTCTTGTTCCGACAACCATTGCTTGACGGCTTTCACTGGTGCGCGCGTGACACGTCTCAGTGCGTTGACCCCACCATAACTTCCGACGCGTTTCGGATCGAAGTAGACGCGTTTGAGTGATTCTTCGACTCGACGTCCCATGGTTTGCACCACACGACTAGAGGAGACGAACTGAGGTAATATCTTGCGACGAGTGCGATAATGTATAGTAGGATACAAAACAGTACTCCCACGACGATAGGTCGATATCCTACCATCGAAGTAGCGGCAAGACTTTTTTCGCGAGCGGGTAGTAGTCAGCGGTCATGTACAGCACCGAGACAAACACTCCTGTCAGTGGGTAGTAGTCGGCGGTCTTGTACAGTACTCCTAGGACTACCAAGCGATATGTATCCACTACCGATACCATGGTTAACTGTTGAATCGTCGTAGCGCACAACTCTTTTAAAACGATTCCCAACCATCCAGTGACGGTAACCGACGATGACGTTTTTTTCGAGGACTTTTGGACTGTTCCACTTGCCAACGACTGTAGGGGGTCCAACGCGGTAACGGACGATTTCTGGGTGTCACCGCCACCGGTGTTGCCGTTGCCGCCTGTCGTATGTAGCGTCTCCGTTCGACGTTACCGATCAATTCCATGGGTAGGTTGATACGTTTGAGCTGCTGCGCGAACGCTTGCCATCCTACAGGATCGCTCTTTCTTCTTTTTCGCAATACATCATTCACGAGATCTACCATGTTACTTCCAGGCACAGGCGTACCGTCGTGTAACAATTCGCCTCGATCGGTCCACGAGAGCTGGGTTTTGAGACGATCTATCAACTTCTTGACCTTAACCTTCATGGTCTTTGGAACGCTGTCCACGATGTCGGCCTCTACGGCAGAGGGAGCTGCTGTTGCCGGTGCTGCTGCTGCCGGCTTTTCCGGTGTCGCTGTTTCTGTCGTTGCATCATCGTTCACTACAACCACTCGTGTCGGCTGTTTGTCGCGTCGATCGGACAAGTGGTTGTAACGCTGCAATACCTGATTGTACAGTTTCACTTTGTCCCCATCGTTTAGGTCTTTTTGATCGAGAATGGAGGTCATCTCGGCGTCGAGTCCTTGCATGACCTTACCAACCATGTCTGTAGGCGGTGGTGGTGATCGGAGGGTCTCCAACAACCGTGGATCCACCAAGGCCATTTTTCGCGCGTGCTCCATCTACGCGAGCACCTGTCTGAGCAAGGGAAGAATCACCGAACCTGCCAACGGAGCTAGTAAAGCCGATAGGAAACCACCGGTCTGTTCTTGCAGGATGTGTCTCCTCCTCGCGATGGGCAACCGTCTCTTAACCAACTCGCGCAGTTCTTTCCTGTATTTTTTCAACCGCCTCCTATGTGTCGGAGTCAACGGAACGTTTCCTTTCAAGATGTTGTAGGCACACTCGGCCAGAGCGCAAATGAGATCGGCGTCAGCGTTGGCGAGGATGGCTCTTCTCAATTTGTTGTTTTTGTATCTATTCAGCGCCTGTATACACAGGATGTGTCTTTTCACCAGTTCAGACATCGTGCGAATGAAGACTCGAACCAGCGCTCAGCGTTTTTATACCTTTGGCAAGTAGACGTACTGGACGGGGTCGTCCGGAAAAATGGTCGTACGTAAGCGTAGATCTTCGGGCGTGTCCTGTTTCAGATCGATCAACAGGTAGCCATATGGTACCGCCGTTGCGTCTTTGAAAGCTTCTTGCACGAATTTGACAAGACCCGGATACATCTGTCGTGCCAAGTGCGTTATCTGCGACGTGTCACGGGGATTCTTGAACACCACCATGTATTGAGCGTTCAGACCCGACCGTCCGTTTCAGCCATCAGATCGTCTATGACGATGAGGTTCCTCGTCATTGATTCGAACATGACTGCCGTCGGTAACCCTTCCTCGAATCGTACGTCGACCAAGTTCATCGTTGCGTAAGCCTCTTGCCATTCTCCGTAACACCACGTGATCTTTTCGGGTGGTGGATCTATCATTACAGCAGCATGACGCAACATACGCGTCACGAAAGTACTCTTGCCGCATCCCGTCGGTCCGGCGACGATGCACGTGAAGGGATGTTTCCATCGTGTATCCATGATCGCTTATGAAAGATGACAAGAGTGCATTGCCTTATCTACACATCCACTGGACCCGTGGTCACCCCGTCCTCGTGCACCACGCGTTTGGCATAGAAGTAGGTGAGGGCTGCCCTTTCCTGCGCGTACGTCAACACCGTCGAGTTATGCACCCGGAATCCGCGGTTCATTCCACTTACGCTCCGACGGTTGGTGAGCACCTCCAGGAACGCATCCTTGTCAATGGTGTTGTGACGTTTGCTCAGTCCTTTGGTGCTGTACTTGTCGGTGGCTCCGAAACAATAGTACGTCTTGCTACACAACCCCACGAACCCGTCACCGCACCACTCGACCTTGAACAGACCCGGTGTCCTCTTGTCGAACGCTCTGCGCGCCTTACAGCACGCCTCGTCTCCGACCCACGGTCGATCGGCGAGTCGACAGCGCACGTACTCGTTCCGATGTTCGTCGCAACATTCGGACGGGAGCCATTCGGAACGATGTCGAAAATAATGATCTCGTAGTGCTGGGGTCACGAGGGCATCGACGGACTCACCGGCCATGGCCAAATAGGCACTATCCGTATCCATCTCACAGTACTGGAACAGAGGGCGCTCCACTTATCTGTTGATGAAGTCGTAATAGAACTGCAACATGCGCATCTTGGCGTACTGCAGAACGAAGAAACCCACGTGTACGGGTAGGGTGTACTTGACGGTTTTCTTGTTCATCTCTATCTCGTACGCATCGTCGACGACGATGTCGAGTTGTCGGAATCGTTTATTGTTGACCATGAGCGATGCCGCCTTCTCCGTGCAGTAGCTGACGTCACGATGTCGGTCCACATTGGTGATGGTCTTTCCGTAACCCGAGTTCCCCAACAATTTCATGGTATCCGCGATGATGGCCTTGTGCGAGTGGACGTCTCCCTCGCGTCGGGCTTTGGACACCGCATCGCCGAACCGCTGGAAACACGGAATAGGATCGTACTCGATGACCTGGTAGACGTGCATGACTTCGAGACCATGGTCCAGATACCATCGCAACAGGGGCGTTGCAAGCAATATCTTATCACCACGATAACTACCCACGAGCATGCGTCTCGGAGTCGACATGATGTGGTGCTCTTCGGCGTATCGACGCATGAACGGTCCGAGATCCTCGCGTATCAGACGGATGTTCTTGAACACGGGTTGCATCTCGGCAAAGTGCTCACGCAATTCTTCCGGTACGCAAATGTCGCACTCGATCATGCCGAACACGGTTCCTGCACGCACACCGCTCAGGATCTGTTGTGACGTCATCGTCCACCGCACGTGTCGACGTCGGGGAAATGCAGCATTCAGACACTGTTTTACGGCCGGATTTCGTCTCATCTCTTTCCACTCGCATTCCCACAGCTCGACGACCTTGACAAAGTGACGTAGGTAGGCGGTGGTCTTTCGGGTCTCGGCGAGCAGTTGCGCCATGGGTTTCCCGTTGACGGTGTTCACCTCTTCTCGAGTGCACGGGCAACCATGGAAAAAACAACCTTGGAACTGATAAGCCGTGTTCGTCTCACTACACCATCCATCCACCCGATGTTTGCCTATTCTCTTCTCTCGTCCGTTGATCTGATGTCGTATGGGACGTCCCGTGCGTTTGGATTCCCACGTCAACCATTCTACAGCCATCTGTCCGTACAGCTGTGCCGATTCGGGACGGAAGTCGTTCTCTACCCGTCGTTGTGTGTACCATCCCATAGGCATGTCTTGCATGAGCGACCATAGGTACAGTGCGTTCGCATCGTATCCGACGATCGACCGACACGGACGAGCAACCTCTCCGTACACGTTCTGACGTAGCGTGGTGACCCCTTTCTCATGATAGCGGTGAAAAATGATGGAAGGACCGCCGACAATGTTATCTTTGACGAGGTCATGTAGATCTTTATTCTTCTCATTGAAGATGGTAAAGTAGGTCTTCTCTGGAAGGTCGTTGAACAGGTACAGTAGGGTCAGACCAGGTACGCTGATGCCTTGCTTGAACATGTCTATTCCACGTTGTTGATAGAAGGCAAACTGTCTATCGATTGCCTGAAGAAAGGGAACCACGTCCCTGTTGTTGTACCAGACGAGAAAGTCGCGCAACGTCGTCATGTCATTGTCGCACCAGGCCTCTTGACAACTGGCGTAATCCTCGTCTGAAATACCTTCATTCTTCAGTCGACTGAAGAAGGCCTCTTTCTGTGGAAGAGCGGTATCGTCGAGCCTTTCCAGACGGTCCATGTACTCGTACGGGAAATGACCTTTCGTCACCTCGCGCACGCTTTCAGATACTTGTCGTAGCTGAATCCAGGGGCTATGTAGTTGGTCATGTCTAGGAATTTCAGCTGATCCGTCGAAAGACACATGAAAGTGTTGTTGCGTTTGATGACGAAAAATGACCCGATGCCATTGTTCTCTTCTTTTTTTTTTCTTTGTCCTCTTGCTCCCTCTCTTCTACCTCTTCTTGTTCCTCTGTCTTGGACGTGGACAGGAAGTATGGTATGAGGAACTGTTTGATGGCATTGATATCATACTTACCCGAATTGAACCCGATGACAGGTAACTGGTGCATCCATCCATACAGTTGTCCCATTAGCGTTTTGTATGGATTGGTTGCTGGTCGAGCTTCCTTATCGGTGGCTGACCGCGCAGTCTCCTCCTGTTCGTTCCAGTTCGACAGCGCTTCTGCGAGTTTTTCCAACACATCCTCGTAGGAGTCTTTGATGTTGTCGTACGCGGCGTCACTCATCGATTGCAGGATATCCATCATGGCGCTCACCAACTTGTTGGTGTCTCCATCTGTGACGAGACATTTCACTTGCTCGTGTCCGGGCACGTTGGATGCCACGCTGACGCTCAGCGGGACGTGACGTGCAACCCAGTGAACCCGGTCACTGTCAGACGGAAGTTGTTCGGTGTCGAACCAACACTCAAAGTCAAAGGTGGCTCGGTACGGATAGTACCGCAACGATTCGGACACTCGAATGTTCTCGTCGTCCAGTCGTTCGAATACCGACGGAGTCGAATGGTACACGCCACCAGGATAGACTCGACGCACACCCCCCGAACACGTGCTCTCGTGTTTACGTAACTTCCATGCATTTTTCCACAACGAGTCACCGCACTTTCGACATCTATACGAGTGACAGTACATGTGTACATCCTGAATGAAGGAAAAATGTGTCTCGTGAAGATTGAGGTAGAGTGTATCAGGATATTTACATAGTGATCGACGGACGAGTTCGGCAGTTGTCTTTCCATCCTCTCCATCCGGTTTTACGAGTCTGTACACGCACACATTCGTTTGAAACGTGGTCTCTACACGATAGAGGTCATCCATCTTGACCCCGGCAAAATCTTCCATGGGTACATCGTCTTGGTCGTAAGTCTCGTAAAGCGTCTTCACCGCTGGTTTCAATCGATATAGATCGCATCCTCGATGCAGGGCCAGACACCGGAAGAGACACAGGTTATCACTGTACCTCTTATTATGATTGGGTTCCGTTTCCAATCCGATGACGGCTTTGTTCTTCTTGATGTAGACTGGAAGGGAGATCATTCCTACACATCCTATCGGGTGATCGATGATGCGGTTGACGAAGAAAGTGACATTGGTCACTAGTTCGCACACCCACGCAGAATCCGGTCTTTGATTGATGGCCCATTGCAAGACGTCGGTTTCTCGGATGCGTTCGAGAAATTCATCAAAATCCTTGCTGTTGGTGATGAGACTGGGTACGTCCAGGTAACGTCCACAGCAGTTGTACGAGGAATGGTAGTACTTGTATTGACCTGTGTTCTTGTTTCTCAGAACGAACCCGTAACTGAGGTTAATCTTGAAGGCATTGGTCTGTTCCTGGAACATGATCTTCAATGACGGTTCTAGGACGGTCGTGTCTAGCGTGGTTAATCTGTAATCGTACCTGCATTGGAGGGGACCTCTCGTTACACGTGTCCGTACGGCAGACCAATGATATCTAACGACATCTAACAGTTCCGTCCGCAGGTTGTCGGCGAAGGGAAGTCGATCGGGTGGATCGATGGGGTCTACGTCGGTAACTAGTGGGTGGTGGGGTGTGGTGTCTTCCATCTTTGATCTCTTTGGTGATGGTGGCTCCTTGACGACGCCACACGTTGTTCGTGCGTGTCTGGTCAGGGTGTAACGTCTGTTGAACTCCCGTCCACATTTCGTACAAGTGTAGACTGTGGTCTTTTTTCTACTACTACTACTACTACTACTACTACTACTACTACTACTACTAAGACGACATACGAATTTTACGTGATGCTGCAAATCATCCCATCTCCCAAACACTGCATCACATTTACACGCATATTTCGTTCTCTTTGCGTTGTCGCTAGGTGGCACCGCTGCTGGTTGTGCCACCGAATACGAGTGCTCATTCACCGACGGTGTCGAATGACTCGCTACGTGACGTCGTAGCTCTGCATACGTGTCGAGTGCCACTCCGCAGTGACGACATAGATGACGTTTCATGGTGTTCTTCGCGTCTACAACTGAGAGGCAGCGGTCCTTAGTACATCTATATATAGTGGTGGTGGTGGTGGTGGTGGTGGTGAATGGTGTAACTAAGGTGTGTTCCTATGGTAATGACTAATATGTGTGTCCGCTATCAATGGCTACGGGTTCTCTTTCAACTATGTAGGACGAGGGAACACCACTGACAATACGTTCCAATCATGGTATGACTTTTTTTTATTAATTAAATGTGGTATGTCATATACATATATATATATACATATACACGGATAGACTTATATAACTACGATGACGACATGATGGTTTGTGGGATTGTTACATCCTCGACAGTGACCACTAGCTTACGATCGGTTATCGACACGCCAGTGGCTAGTAGCATGGTTATTAACTTGTGGGCTGTTACACCGCGACAGAGGTTACGTAAATTGATGATGATGATGATGTACTATATAAGTCGTTATGTGTATATATATATATAAATACCTCTATGTCATACAATAAGAGAGAGACTACAATACGATAGACTATATAACATATATGTCATACAATAAGATAGACTAAATAACATATATGTCATGCAATAAGATAGACTAAATAACATACAGTTCTACAGGTTACATTACACTACTGTAGTTAATATGACTTTTCGTTGCAACGGTGGTTCTTAATAATCGTGTGTCTCTAGCATATAATCGATAATTATATCAAATAATCCTCGCAATGCACGTCTCCGCAATTCTGTTGGTAGCACAGGTGCTTCGTCATACCCTTCCTCATCCTACAAAAAAATGAAAGATACTAATATTCAACAACATACTAATATTCTACAGTGGTTATAATGTTCAACTACTACTACTACTACTACTACTACTACTACTACTACTACTACTACTACTACTACTACTACTACTACTACTAATGTTCAACTACTAATGTTCAACTACTAATGTTCAACTACTAACTACTAATGATCAACTACTAATGTTCAAGTACTAATGGTCAACTACTAATTTTCAAATACTAACTACTAATGTTCACTGATGACGGAGGATGTTGGCGCGCGCATATGTTTTCATAAGTTGATGCCATTCCGGCGAGAGTATAGTCGTCGCAATGCATTCACACATGTTCGTCGTCACCTCTTCTAAGGTTTGGAACGATGATTGCCACTCGTTTGTGATAATGTCGGCCACCGATTCTTCGATCGTGATTTTACACACCTCTGTGTTCCTGCTTGTGTGGGTGCGGTTTGTGGAGGGTTCCGGTTGGTTGGTGGACCGGTCTGGTATCCGGACTGTAGCGCCGTCTGGTGTTACTACGACGCTCGAGTCGGGTAACACGTAGACCGTCGGTGGCTCCTCCTGCTTCGTCGTCTGTGACATAGGAGGTGAAGCGGGGCTCTCCTCCTCCTCCTCCTCCTCCTCCTCCCACTTCACCATCTGTGTCAGCGAAGGCGAAGCGGGGCTGAATTCGAACGTCGGTGGCTCCTCCTGCTTCGTTGTCTGTGACATAGGAGGTGAAGTGGGGCTCTCCTCTTCCTCCTCCTCCCACTTCGTCGTCAGTGTCAGCGAAGGTGAAGCGGGGCTGATTTCGAACTTCTCATCTTCATCCCATTGTAGTGGAAATGATTCTAGTGGAAATGATGCCGGAGGCGACTCGTAGCCTGGGGATGATGGTGACACCTGCGATGGTGTTGGTGGTGTGGTAGTTCTCCGTTTCTTCATCACCACCTGTCTGGTGCCATCATCCTCCCCTTCCTCTTCATACGCCCTGCGTAGTTGACGCAGGCCCTGGCTTATCTATTGAACAGAAAGAGTAGTTACGTTGCTAGTCAGTATTATCAAGCATTTTGTTTGCATATCGTTCTGCATAATCGTCCGTGTCACCCTGTATATTTGCGTATGTTTCGGTTAGTCTCTTTCTAACCAAATCTTTCATGTTGTTTCGCCACTGCATATTCCCACACTTTGCGGTGATCTCTGCCGTTAACCACCGCAAGATATGCAGGACCAAGTCGGGCGATGGTATGTAACACTCCTTATCGTTCGTTAAATTCATTATGCGAGCCACCTCATCACACGCATACTGGACACTGGCGGTCTCTAGTGTTTTATAGAAGTTATTTTCGATACTCATGGCTTCGGATCGATCACGTATCCTATCTAGACCACTCACCGTCGCCTCCATCTCATCGCTACTACTTATTGATATAACATCCTCCTCTTCGCCATCTGTTATTATAATGAGCGGTGGTGGTGAACAACTTTCCACCGAAGAGGAGGAGAATAGTATTTCACTACTATTAGCATATAATCATTCCATTACCTTCTCTCTCCCCTCCCTGACGTCACTGCTAGCAGCGACGACGCTGTCCTCCTGTCAACAGATTTACACGTTCAATACTTTCAGTTCTGACACGGTGTAATTGACATACTCTCCCGCTACGCGTTTCCTAATGCTCACCATGACACGGGCCCCCCGCAATATCGACAGTGCTGCATACCGCTCATTGTCTGACTTCATGTTCATGTAGGCATTACCCGTAAATCCCAACACCTGGACTGCCTTGTCATTAAACAGAGTGGTCCACACTTCACTTCCAAATGCATCCTGTAGGAGGATACGTAGAGCGAAGTTGTACACTACACCACGCTGCCATAGATGTATGGGACACACATATCCATTGCTTTCCGGAACCACACGTTTGTTACACTGCTGACATGATGGATATACGATGTATTTCTCGTTAACGGCACATTGTACTATAGTTAACGGATGTGTAAATCTATAGTTTCCGTTACTTACTTGACTCTCGAGACGTGTGATAGTCATCTCCTTGTCGTCAAACTGCTTCGCGGCCATTTCTTCTGCTGACGACTTGATTTCTACTAGGCAATCGGAGAGTGGTTGTGAACAAGTGGTCTGACAGCGCAGCTTATATAGGCCTGCTGCTATTGTTTGCGTGCTTTTCTTATCATGACCGTTGAACGGTTATTTTAGTGCGGTCTAGTGCGTGATGTCTCTCTTATCGATCACGCGCCTGGTGTCGCCTGCTCGATCATCATACGATTGTCTCGCGTTACGTTTGGCCCCCGGTTCACTGTGGGGGGATTCTGATACATTCTCAGTTATCATTAATAGTAATTTAACTAATGTGACATCACTGTATGTACCAGACTGCATATAGGTAACTAAATCATGAATACACTGAACCAGTCGTGTCTCACAATACAACCGAGACCAAGAATCATATTGATGATAATATAATATATTTTGTGAATGTTCATGTTTTGTCAACCAATGTTGAAATATTTGGGTTAATGATCGTGCAATTTCAATAGCCAACTTTTTCTGACTCTCGGGCTGATATTATCTGTTCCTTTTTCTTTCCAGTGCGTATGACCAGCATATTTTCACTGATATGTGCTTTCAATGTTAAATTCTCTATCCCACACACGTATCCTGCACACATAGAAATTGGACCGGTAACTGTTACCACCTCTGAACTTTATAGGACGATACATACTGACTTTTGTGATGTTAAAATGTACATGCATCGTATTAAATACACGACGTTATATAGTATAGTGCTCTCTGAGTACTTCTAACCCCACTTTTGATGTATGTGCTGTGTCAGATATGTAACAGTTCTCAGAAACGTTTATCAGGTTTACGACTCGACCGTGATGTCTCTATTATCCACCGGGTACACTGAATTGTACTCTACCCGATCGTACGATCGTCTCGCGTTACGTCTGACCAGCGTTCTCCGAAGCTACGTCAGTTGTCGTCTATTTCTAGCCTGGTATATAAGAGTGTTGAGACCCATCGTGTCGATATCTCAGCAACTCTCAAAATGTCTATAACGATGCCTGCAGCCATGGTCGGAGTGATGACTGACATATTGGTTGTCCTAACACTACTAGACGACGCATTGTTGGTGTTACTGGATCGTGCGTGAGTATATATAATACTACTATACAGTAACGATGTTTGAATGAATGTTCACCTTATATACTGTTCTATAGTTCCCCGTGTACATGTCTCACTGTAAAAACACTCCCCCAGCTTCACTGCTAGTCGACGTCGAATTCCGTATGTATCGGATATATATATATATATATATATATGATGGATACACTATGCATCTCACTCTGGTTTTGTCGTTTCCTTACAGAGTTCATCGTAAGCTATGGCCTATGATAATGGTGGAAATGGAAGAAATTACCGTAGAGCGACGGAGAATGGCCAACGAGTCATCTCCCAATTCTACGCTCGCTGTGAAGGAGCGGGAATCGGAAAGTTGGGACGAGGAGTGCGACATCCCCGCTGCATTCCTCGACCACAGTTCAAGGAAGACCGTCGTCAAACAACTAGGTGACGTCACACCGTTAATTCACGCCGTTGATGTCGTTACATCCACCCCCATCACCCACCCCCAACGTCCGGCCAAGCTCATCGACAGGCGTGGGAAGTCGCTGCCTCTACTCCCACTGAATGTTCGCTTTCGACGCAGTCTCCTGTCGGCATTCAATGCGACAGTGTGAACTATACTTTTATAATGAACTATACTTTTTATCATTGGACTGTATCTACATATTTTAAACTTTCTTCTACATTTTAATTATGACATGAACAATTACATATATATGTACTTTTCATTATATGTACAATTGCGCTGTTTTAAATATATAAAAGATTTGTCGGCATTTCTAACTACGCTACGAAAACACCGATGGTCACATTTAACTCTGCTAAAAATTTCTTATCTGAGCGGTCAGATTTCCATCATCCAGCGAATAAAATGTCCGTATGCACGTAGGCTATATAATAAATATTACATAATCGTATTGTTGTGTGCATTTCTAACTACGCTACGAAAACAGCGATGGTCACATTTCACCCCCTGCTACAATTTCTTAACTGAGCGGTCAGATTTCCCGACGCAGTCTGCTGTCGGTATTCAATGCGACAGCGCGAACTATACTTTTATAATTGCTATATTCATTGGATTGTATCTACATATTTTAAACACTATATACTTTCTTCTACATTTTAATTATGACATGAAAAATTACATATATATATATATATATATATATATATATATATATATATATATATATACTTTTCCTTATATGTACAATTGCGCTGTTTTAAATATATAAAAGATTTGTCGGCATTTCTAACTACGCTACGAAAACACCGATGGCCACATTTAACTCTGCTAAAATTTCTTATCTGAGCGGTCAGATTTCCATCATCCAGCGAATAAAATGTCCGTATGCACGTAGGCTACATAATAAATATTACATAATCGCATTATATTTAAAAGTTTTCATTTTATGACGTCTTATGTCCCACCGTCTATATACTGGCTATAATATGCCTAACTGTACTTGCAACAGTATCGCTGTGTTTTCACTGATACGGTCGGGTCCACTACAACATTCCGATTAGCGTCCTTTGATCTCGCGCGACGGCTCACAGCTGGATAAACACTTGGGCTTAGAGTTAACTCCAGTCGTTAGGAGTGTAGTTAGTATTAGCTCACCACTCGGACTGGTCACTCCGTTATGGTCAAGGTCACGGTCACGTGTTTACGTGGGTGGGTGGGTGGTGGGGGTGGGGTGTTGGATGATGTATTATTATTAAAGAATAAAAAAATTAATTTTTTAATAAAAAATAAAATAAAAAAATTAAAATTAAGATTAAAAAGTAAAATTAAAATTTGCTGCGCGCGCAACCGGAAGTCGTTCAGACACATGGACACCGGAATTGCTTTGTTAGATGTCTATATCTACTACTGAGGGATATTGGTTTGTAACTGCCAAATTGGGTACTGTCACCTTTTTTAAAAATTGGAATTACTTTGGCAATTTTAAGTTTGTCAGGTTAGATACCAGTAGCTAATATTTGGTTTGTAATAAGTGTTAATGATTATTAGTGCCGGTTTATCTAATTTTTAGCAATCGTGAAGAAATACCATCATACCCATAACTTGTTTTTGGGTTAATATTATCTATTGTTTTAGAAATTGTTTCTTCATCAATATATTCAAAATTGAATGAATTGGCATTTTTCTCTGTCAGGTAGTATCTGAAAGTTTTATTTATGGGATTATGTATTTGTTTTGCTAGATTTGCGACAATATTGGTAAAAAAGTATTACATATGTTTGCAATGAACGTCTTGTTTGTTACGACTTCTTCGCTATTTATCAATGATTTAGGTAAAGTTTTCTTTTCGTCTGTTCTAGAAAGAATATTATTTATAGTTTCCCAAGTTTTATTTTTTTTATTTTTGAATTTGTTAAAACAAGATTCTTAATGCATTTGTCTGGCTGCACGTCTACTGTTTAAGAATGCTATTATACGTTGTCAGGTTAGTCCGAATTGTAAAGTGTTCAGGTGAACCAAACTGCGTCGTTTTGAGTTTCTTATGTAACTTGTCTCTGTATCGTATAGATTTGAGCAAATCTAGTGTAATCCATGTTGATTTTTTTTGCTTATATTTTTTTAATTTAACTATTTTATATAGCAACTCCCTGTAAGGCATTGTCGTGTCTACATAGATTGCCTGCAGGATTGCAATCCACATTAGCAGCACTGGGATTATTTTCTAGTTCCTTCAGCAGAGATGCTTTGACAGTCTTTACCAAGTTCCCCTCAGGTGTTGCAATGGCAAGGATACTGGACCCAAGGAGTACTTGAAGAGTTCTGGCAGATATATATTTCGGCTCTGGCTAATTACGAAGAAATGTCCAAAGAGTTAACGGGTTGATCTCAAGACAGAAGTTTGCTTCTTGGATGTTTTACCCACATCCAAAGAATTAAAGGTTTTCAGTTTCATCTTTGGTACTGGCGCATAGAAGTCCTTTTGTCCATCTGTGCCCAACCCCTCACGAACAAATTCCTTGACAGCTTCCTCCCACTTTGCATGTGCTCAGCTCAGCTGAAAAGTCACTTGTCGCATTTCTTGCAGAAGCCAGATGACAGAGTTTATCATCTGCCTGAAATGGGTTGATCTAGTTTTTTTTTTCATGTCTCAATACGTCGCACAGTCGCTTCGTCTTCTGCAACACGTCTTTTCCCAGCATCCGTTGGTCTGTGGTTTTTAGCTGCATTCGATTGTTCAGAGACATCCCTGCACAAACGCAAGTGCCATTCATTTAAGAACTGTTCCATTTTTCAGTGTGATTCCCACAATTCCACCACGAGATTTCGTGTCTCGATTTGCAGTCACTTCAATGGTGTGGTCATGTGGAATGCGGCAAAATTAATTTCCTGTCGAGCTTTGCACTGCAAATTCACCATTGATAAGGAATGTGTGTGCATCTGGATGACTTTCCGGAAGTGTCATCATTTGTAGAACATATGCAGGCAGGTATCTGACATAATTTATCCTGTCATATGCTGCAAACCATGACATCATCTCTAGCAAGCACTGAATGTGCAAGTTCCAACCAGCCTCTCTGGTAGAACGAATAAATTGCAACAGAAGGTCCACAATATCAATGTATGATGACAAGAACTTTCCATTTGGTCCAAGTGATGAGCAAAACTGTGAAACGCTGCTTTGCCATTATAAAGATTTCAGATATATTTCTGGACACAGATTCTGTCTCACCTGATTAATAGCCCTTACCGGAGAGACCTTGTTTAAAGCTGGTTCTTGTTCTGTGTTCTACTGCAGAAACATGGCCTAACGAAGTCGACCAATGCCTTCTGCAACTAACTTGTGTGCCCTGACACCTGTCTTGTAATGGTGACCATCAAGTGTAGCATCAACGGAACCTGTTGCTAAGATATCTGACTCGATCAACACATCTCGCAAACCTGCGCTACCAAAGCGATGCTCAATAATTGCCATGAAATTGATGATGATATGGAACGCACCCAAGCGCAATACAGTTCTCTCAAGTCTGTCATGCAAAGGGGACTTGTTTATCTCAAAAGCCTTGACACACACAGCTTGGTCACAAACCACAACCACTGAAGGTCTTGGTTGATCTACATTGCAACCAACTAATCATGTCAACTGTGTCTATAGACCTCTTCATCAACGTGTAGACAGCATTCATATAGATTGGTGGTGTTTCAATGACTGTGTGTGCCTCATTTTCCTCCCAATCGGTATATGCTTACTTATTTAGTCCTCTTCGAGCCCGGTGGCACATAAGGCATCAACAAGAGAGCGCCACTGCTGTCGGTCTGCAGCCCATTTGGTGATGGTGTTCCATGTCAGGCCGCATTCTTTCATCTCCTTCTCCACTGTTCGTCTCCATGTTTCTCTTTGGCGACCACGTCTCCTTTTACGTAAGGCTGTCTTGGGCAGTGCGCCAGGTGACATTCAGCATACGTGCCCGATCCATCTCCGTCTTGTCCTCTAGATCTGTGTGGCCACACGCATGTGTACATTATTTACTGTAATGGGAAGAGAAAGAAATGTTTTGATTTGATATCATACCTCTTTAACAAATCTGCACACCTTGTTAGTGTGACGTTGTCTTGTTGGTCGGAACAGTGATAGCACGAGTGCTATATAATTTAAAATGCAGTTACTCGCGGCATTACAAAACGCTATGACGGGTTATTATATAAAACGTCATTGTTGAACGGTCTTTGTCTTCAACACGTTGTTACAGCTCCGACCTACACGTCAACAACTAGCGATACCGCATCAGTCACTCCTGCTTTGTCTTCAACACGTTGTTACAGCTCCGACCCACTCGTCAACAGCCAGCGATACCGCATCAGTCACTCCTACTTTGTCTTCAACACGTTGTTACAGCTCCGACCCACTCGTCAACAGCCAGCGATACCGCATCAGACACTCCTGCTTTGTCTTCAACACGTTGTTACAGCTCCGACCCACTCGTCAACAGCCAGCGATACCGCATCAGACACTCCTGCTTTGTCTTCAACACGTTGTTACAGCTCCGACCCACACGTCAACAGCCAACGATACCGCATCAGACACTCCTGCTTTGGCGATGTCTGTATGGATTTGAATAGCCACTGGGATGTTGGTCCTTGGCATGACCCTCATGGCAATCATCCTGCCAGGCATTCAAAGGTAAGTAACTGATCTTCATCGTGTGTCCTTTTTCACAAACCTTCAAGTGCAGTTCCTCACCAGAGAATACGTATTTGCGTGGCCTAATCGATCGCGTAGCAGATACGTCATAGCATAGCTGTCAACCCTCGATGGTTCTTAGGCGTGCGTCATTTTCCCTGCCAGGGTCCAGAGGCCGCATGTGGCGAAGTCCTCCAGTCCATGGACCTAAGTGAATTTCAAGAGCATTTGGAGACCAGTGGGGAAACTTTTTTTATCCCAAAAGTAGAACAAAGTTCATTTTCAACACGTGATTAGACTGCTTTCCAACAGGAAATCTCATTTATTGATGCTCAGCTGTTGACCAATCACTGACCGCGTTTCATACGTTATTCGGTAAAGTGAGAAGACCATCGATAACATTAACTGAGCCTCTGAGGCATTCGCTTGTGACACACACAAATTTATTTTACGTCTGATTTTCGCAAAAATGGGATATTTTTTTTCATAATTTTCATTGCTAAACATATGAAAATATGCGTGAGATTTCATACCATTGTCGTGAGACCGTGACATTTAATGCAAAACCGTGAATCTCACGGCTTATGTGTGACAGTTGACAGGTATGCTATAGTATTAAAATCTGTATTTCACAATGGCGATCAGGTCACGTTTATTGCATGATTGTCAACGGGCCATCACAATCACATACCCTCTTACGTACACAGATATACAACTGTTAACGACATACATGGTTGAAACCATCGTGTCCACGTCGTTACCGTAATAGATAATTAATTATTGCCATATATTAAATATATTCGATGGGATGCGTTTTAGGATGCGTCTAGAGAAACCGAACACTGGCGAACAACGACGGGAAACTGAGCTGGAATCATTTGAAAATAGAGGTAAATTGTGAATTATACGAACTATGCTGAAGTATTCGTTCACGTCGCTGATTAGAGGGGCGCGCATAGTGCGCATGCACTGGTCATACATGGGGTAATTAGTGAGCGATTACCTAATATTAGACATCTACAACGATACGTACAAACTCCCCACCAGTGAATGGTGGGAAGTTACATGGTGAATGTAATGTAAGTCACTCATGATTTCACCACTGCCACAATGTACATTTGATGTGCAGATTCTGCACATCGTCATTTCATTTGGTAAACTCCTAATTTTTGTTAATAAATGACTCAATTTTCAATTGCATACAACTATTAATACTGATTGCGTTGAAAATGTATATAAGAAAAAATAACGTTCGTTTTTGTTTGAAACCATGCCACTCAAATACACAGTTGTAATGACGTAGCAAGTCGTAAACAACAACAATCGCGTTGCCCAGCCAGCTTGTCCATTTTGAATTTATAATCAAGTTGTGGCAGTGGTGATATGCTGAGTGGCGCCACTGTCGGGGAGTTTGTGATACGTCATATGTACTTACATTTATGAAACCCGGACTTGAAGGAACTCGAATATTAAGCCATGTAGAATTAAGACGTGTATAATATGGTCAATGAAATGGCATCTCTAATAGCATTAAAGTTGCGAAAATGAGGACAGCTTTGGTAAGAACTGGAAATATGAAACACTCACTCACGAAACAGATTATACACAACGATCTTGATTAAAACGGACACATGTGGTTGATTTAGAGTGGTATGTAGATATGTTGATGTATAACACTGGTGGGGCCGTCTGGACACGAATAGTAGATGCACTAATTAATAAATACAGTTTACCTATTCAATAAAAGGTTACTGCATCCATTGCGTTAGAAACACTGTTGGGTATCACGTGACAGTAAAAACATGCATGATGATATTACACCGCCACTTATACACGTACGTCGGGCATACAATACGAGCGACAAACAAGAATAACGCGTCATTATTTGAAAGAAAGTTCTATTTCATACATATTCAGGTATGAAATAGAACTTTCTTTCAAATAATGATACATAATTGTTGTTTGTCGTCGAAAAAATAGGTAAGTCTTGAAAAAAATTATTAGTTTTGGCAATTTCGTTTACTCCACGTTGCTGCAATTCACTCAGCTGTATAAATGAGTACATGGCTACGGACAGTGGTGGATATGTGAACGAATAGTCTTTGCGCAGTGATTGCAGCGTGTCTGAATGATTCCCAGAGATGTCGAGTTGGAATGAACAGGTGTGCCAGGGGGTGAAGTGTAAAAATCGCTTTCAACAGTCCCAAGGACTGGATACCGCACTAACTGTGATAGCATTTCGTCCTTGCGCGGGAGAGAAGTAAAGCTATGTCCCCACAGTGTTCGGAAGTGTTGTAGTAAGTTCTCCGACAGCCATATATACCCATGATGCTGCCATTAAATATGTAGGAAATACAACGACGCTCACTAAACAACACAACTGACTTAATCATATACAAAGTATAATCTACATCTACTCTATGATACAATGCAGCCCACTTTCTAGACAAGTGCACGAACAGTTGATTGCGAGACTTCGATATTCAATTTTGTATTTACTGTACTGTTGGCATTATGGACGAAGTTTGCATCGACAGTATACATGTTGTGTTAATTGTATGTTCTTGCGCGTTTGTAATTCATATATCTTGTGATCAAAACAAGCCTAAGAGTCTAATTATTTGTATTTTTGTTTTATATGCAATCTAAGTTTAAATTAATTTGTTTCTATGTACTCATCTAGGACCACAGTAAAAAATATGTTGCTCTTGTGTGTTATCCTTGGCAGAACCCGAGTGCGTTTTATACTGTAATTGAATTGAACTACCAAAATACATACGTATATACACGCTAGTGCCCTGCGCGGGCCTATAATTTGAGCCCAAGCCCGGCCCGCAATTAGCAGTTACAGTCCAGGCCCGCAACAATTTTTCAGGCCCGGCCCGGCCCGGCCCAGGCCCGCAAACTAGAATTTATGCCCAGGCCCGACCCACACCGTGAATGTTTGGCCCAGGCCCGGCCCGGCCTGCAAGTTTCAGGCCCATACCCGGCCCATACCCGCGGGCCAAAGACGGGTAATCCCGCGGGCCAAAGACGGCTAAGCCCGCGGCCCGCTAAGTTTAGAGAGGATAAACCTATAATCTTATAAGAAAGACAAAACACAAATAAACTGTAAAACAGACTTATTGTTTTATTAGATAAAAAATAATATATGAACATTGTATAATGTTTACTACTGAAATACTAATGTCAGTTGTTGTTTAGTAGTGTCTAGCTAGTAGCTAGTGCTAGCTAATACTATGTCACCCTCTGGCACTGACACCTAGTAGCATTTCCAGCAGGCCTGCAGTCACTAGCCTGAGACAGATCACATTCAGACATGTGTGAATTAGTACAAGTGTGAATGAATCAGTACTGGGGAAATTGTAGCCACTAAATAGTAGACACTAGTTCACACAATTGAAAAATACCAATTACCAACTGGGGTGGGTACTGGGTACTGGCACTACTGGGTAGTGGGCAGTGGCCAGTGGGCTGGTCATTCAGGCAATGTTTGGAGGGAAGACCTAGACAACAGAATGTCCACTGGTTGGGTCAAAGGGTGATAAGTTGATGGTTAATCAAGGCTTGATTGCCTCTGCAAATATGTCTAAAGTAAACATTTGGGGCTGGCTGATTCCAGCCAGGTGAACTTAAGTGGCCTGGTATGGGGCCATTAGATCTATGCAAAAGGGTACATTCATGCCAAACATATGCGGTTTACAGGATATAGACATCACAGATTAAGGGATAGGAAGTTAAGTTTGAGTTGAAAAGAATGATGGGAAACATGCATTAACTGTGATGAAGCCAGTGAAACAAGTGCCACTACTCCAGTCACAGTGTCTTGGAAAGCCAGTACATGTTTAAAGAATTACAATACAAAGATATGGGCATGCGACTATGCATATATTTTATATGAAATGTCTCTATTAAAAGAATGCACATTATTAAAATTATACCATAGGAAGTCCCATTGTTGAAAAGAGGTTAAATTGCATTCCAATGTATAAAGCACTAGTGTCATTCATAATTCCAGTCAAGGTCTCAATTTGCAACTATATAATACTAAAGAAATAATTTTAAGCATTCGATAACAATTTATAATCAGTTTTTATTAATAATAAAATTAATAATCTGGGTTTTGCATGAATATTTGTTTTATGTCCAGGCCCAGCCCAAGCCCGGCCCGGCCCGCTCACACCAGGCCCAGCCCAAGCCCGATGTGTTTAAATTTTTTTCAGCCCAGGCCCGGCCCGGGCCCGCAATATGTAGGCCCAGGCCCGGCCTGGCCCGCGAAATTATGTAGAGGCCGGGCCCTGCCCGCAGCCGGGCTTGGACCCAAAGCCCGGCCCGTGCAGGGCACTAATACACGCGCACGCACACGACTACGTGACAGAACTGATGTGTGCAGACCGATGCGCAGTCAGTTCGATTTCAGGGTAGGTGCCTACCTCAATACGTATTTGTCCTTGGCAATTAAACATTTTAGACGGGTCAAGGCTGACACGGCTGACACACGTGGGTAGTTTAATTTACTCTCTTCACGTTACAATGTATAACTGTTTGATTGCGAAACTTAGATAATTATGATTACACTAACATATTCTTCGAAAACGTCGAAGTCGTGTGAATTGAGGTTACATATCCCTGAAATAACCTGCGGCACCTCTGGTGGAAATAATATAATACATTTGTGGATGCCCAAGCAACTCGTTGCCCGACGTTGCACAGGATAAAAGGCAGCAGTTGCAAGTGCTAATGACTCCTTGCACTGCCCAGTCAAGTTTTGCTAGGGCCATGTCAATGGCACTGCAACTTCATGCCCCAAAAGCATGTGCAACTGTCGGTTTCACTAAGCGTACGTACGACACGAAGGAAATTGTGCGAACGCTTGACGTAGATCGCGTAACTTGGAACAATCGTAGAAAGCATGCACAGCTTTGCTAAAAATAAAACGTAACTACGAACTACTATATTGTCTTGAGTTACATAATCTAGGTCAATCGTGCCCAACCCTAGCCCGGAAATTTAACGGATTATTTAACGGATTATCGCAATAGCGAAAAAAACATCGTATCACCAATAACGCTTAATGATATTTAAATAAATCAAGCACGAGAACGGAAAACATCCGTCGATCTGGCGTTTGAATGTTTCAAACGGGGTCGAGCAGGCGTTGGCATAGATACACGATTTTTTTCAATGCAGAGCAAAACAATCGGATGAATTCACCGACCCAGAGTATGACGTAACTTCCGCCATGCTTCGCCTTAGCAACCATGTTTTAATATATTACATTACTAGGGCGGCATATATCAGCCAGATCACACCATCCCACATAACATTCTAGCAGAAACAACGTTGCCCTTTGTTTTTGTCGCAAAGACAAATGTTTGGATCATAAATGCAACGAAAAATACGACGGAATACCCGACAGTGGCCGTGTTTGTTAGGTTGACGGACCTAGTTAGCCAAACAGTCACGTGATGGATCCGTCAATTGTTTACTTGTCAAAGTGTTCATTTTATTCAAATTATGTCGGCCACTCATAGATATACAACGACACATTAATATTAATATTAACCGACGAACATTGTGCAGCACCACGACGAACACTCGTTTTATTTATCATAGCTTCTAAAACATCACAGGAAACATAAACCACATGCACTTCTCTAAAACATCACGGGAAACATAAACAACATGCACTTCTCTAAAATATCACAGGAAACATAAACCACATGCACTTCTCTCAAACATCACAGGAAACATAAACCACATGCACTTCTCTAAAACATCACAGGAAACATAAACCACATGCACTTCTCTCAAACATCACAGGAAACATAAACCACATGCACTTCTCTAAAACATCACGGGAAACATAAACCACATGCACTTCTCTAAAACATCACAGGAAACATAGATCACATGCACTTCTCTAAAGCATCACAGGAAACATATACCACATGCACTTCTCTAAAACATCACAGGAAACATAAACAACATGCACTTCTCTAAAACATCACAGGAAACATAAACCACATGCACTTCTCTAAAACATCACAGGAAACATAAACCACATGCACTTCTCTAAAACATCACAGGAAGCATAAACCACATGCACTTCTCTAAAACATCACAGGAAACATAGATCACATGCACTTCTCTAAAACATCACAGGAAACATAAACCACATGCACTTCTCTAAAGCACCACAGGAAACATAAACCACATGCACTTCTCTAAAACATCACAGGAAACATAAACCACATGCACTTCTCTAAAGTATCACAGGAAACATAAACCACATGCACTTCTCTAAAACATCACGGGAAACATAAACCACATGCACTTCTATAAAACATCACAGGAAACATAAACCACATGCACTTCTATAAAACATCACAGGAAACATAAACCACATGCACTTCTCTAAAACATCACAGGAAGCATAAACCACATGCACTTCTCTAAAACAACACAGGAAACATAAACCACATGCACTTCTCTAAAGTATCACAGGAAACATAAACCACATGCACTTCTCTAAAACATCACGGGAAACATAAACCACATGCACTTCTCTAAAACATCACATGAAACATAGACCACATGCACTTCTCTAAAACATCACAGGGAGCATAAACCACATGCACTTCTCTAAAACATCACAGGAAACATAAACCACATGCACTTCTCTAAAACATCACAGGAAACATAAACCACATGCACTTCTCTAAAACATCACATGAAACATAGACCACATGCACTTCTCTAAAACATCACAGGAAACATAAACCACATGCACTTCTCTAAAACATCACATGAAACATATACCACATGCACTTCTCTAAAACATCACCGGAAACATAAACCACATGCACTTCTATAAAATATCACAGGAAACATAAACCACATGCACTTCTCTAAAACATCACAGGAAGCATAAACCACATGCACTTCTCTAAAACATCACAGGAAACATAAACCACATGCACTTCTCTAAAACATCACGGGAAACATAAACCACATGCACTTCTCTAAAACATCACAGGAAACATAAACCACATGCACTTCTCTAAAACATCACCGGAAACATAAACCACATGCACTTCTCTAAAACATCACCGGAAACATAAACCACATGCACTTCTCTAAAACATCACAGGAAGCATAAACCACATGCACTTCTCTAAAACATCACGGGAAACATAAACCACATGCACTTCTCTCAAACTTCACAGGAAACATAAACCACATGCACTTCTCTAAAACATCACGGGAAACATAAACCACATGCACTTCTCTAAAACATCACAGGAAACATAAACCACATGCACTTCTCTAAAACATCACGGGAAACATAAACCACATGCACTTCTCTAAAATATCACAGGAAACATAAACCACATGCACTTCTCTAAAACATCACAGGAAACATAAACCACATGCACTTCTCTCAAACATCACAGGAAACATAAACCACATGCACTTCTCTAAAACATCACGGGAAACATAAACCACATGCACTTCTCTAAAACATCACGGGAAACATAAACCACATGCACTTCTCTAAAACATCACAGGAAACATAGATCACATGCACTTCTCTAAAGCATCACAGGAAACATATACCACATGCACTTCTCTAAAACATCACAGGAAACATAAACAACATGCACTTCTCTAAAACATCACAGGAAACATAAACCACATGCACTTCTCTAAAACATCACAGGAAACATAAACCACATGCACTTCTCTAAAACATCACAGGAAGCATAAACCACATGCACTTCTCTAAAACATCACAGGAAACATAGATCACATGCACTTCTCTAAAACATCACAGGAAACATAAACCACATGCACTTCTCTAAAGCACCACAGGAAACATAAACCACATGCACTTCTCTAAAACATCACAGGAAACATAAACCACATGCACTTCTCTAAAGTATCACAGGAAACATAAACCACATGCACTTCTCTAAAACATCACGGGAAACATAAACCACATGCACTTCTATAAAACATCACAGGAAACATAAACCACATGCACTTCTATAAAACATCACAGGAAACATAAACCACATGCACTTCTCTAAAACATCACAGGAAGCATAAACCACATGCACTTCTCTAAAACAACACAGGAAACATAAACCACATGCACTTCTCTAAAGTATCACAGGAAACATAAACCACATGCACTTCTCTAAAACATCACGGGAAACATAAACCACATGCACTTCTCTAAAACATCACATGAAACATAGACCACATGCACTTCTCTAAAACATCACAGGGAGCATAAACCACATGCACTTCTCTAAAACATCACGGGAAACATAAACCACATGCACTTCTCTAAAACATCACGGGAAACATAAACCACATGCACTTCTCTAAACCATCACAGGAAACATAGATCACATGCACTTCTCTAAAGCATCACAGGAAACATATACCACATGCACTTCTCTAAAACATCACAGGAAACATAAACAACATGCACTTCTCTAAAACATCACAGGAAACATAAACCACATGCACTTCTCTAAAACATCACAGGAAACATAAACCACATGCACTTCTCTAAAACATCACAGGAAGCATAAACCACATGCACTTCTCTAAAACATCACAGGAAACATAGATCACATGCACTTCTCTAAAACATCACAGGAAACATAAACCACATGCACTTCTCTAAAGCACCACAGGAAACATAAACCACATGCACTTCTCTAAAACATCACAGGAAACATAAACCACATGCACTTCTCTAAAGTATCACAGGAAACATAAACCACATGCACTTCTCTAAAACATCACGGGAAACATAAACCACATGCACTTCTATAAAACATCACAGGAAACATAAACCACATGCACTTCTATAAAACATCACAGGAAACATAAACCACATGCACTTCTCTAAAACATCACAGGAAGCATAAACCACATGCACTTCTCTAAAACAACACAGGAAACATAAACCACATGCACTTCTCTAAAGTATCACAGGAAACATAAACCACATGCACTTCTCTAAAACATCACGGGAAACATAAACCACATGCACTTCTCTAAAACATCACATGAAACATAGACCACATGCACTTCTCTAAAACATCACAGGGAGCATAAACCACATGCACTTCTCTAAAACATCACAGGAAACATAAACCACATGCACTTCTCTAAAACATCACAGGAAACATAAACCACATGCACTTCTCTAAAACATCACATGAAACATAGACCACATGCACTTCTCTAAAACATCACAGGAAACATAAACCACATGCACTTCTCTAAAACATCACATGAAACATATACCACATGCACTTCTCTAAAACATCACCGGAAACATAAACCACATGCACTTCTATAAAATATCACAGGAAACATAAACCACATGCACTTCTCTAAAACATCACAGGAAGCATAAACCACATGCACTTCTCTAAAACATCACAGGAAACATAAACCACATGCACTTCTCTAAAACATCACGGGAAACATAAACCACATGCACTTCTCTAAAACATCACAGGAAACATAAACCACATGCACTTCTCTAAAACATCACCGGAAACATAAACCACATGCACTTCTCTAAAACATCACCGGAAACATAAACCACATGCACTTCTCTAAAACATCACAGGAAGCATAAACCACATGCACTTCTCTAAAACATCACGGGAAACATAAACCACATGCACTTCTCTCAAACTTCACAGGAAACATAAACCACATGCACTTCTCTAAAACATCACGGGAAACATAAACCACATGCACTTCTCTAAAACATCACAGGAAACATAAACCACATGCACTTCTCTAAAACATCACGGGAAACATAAACCACATGCACTTCTCTAAAATATCACAGGAAACATAAACCACATGCACTTCTCTAAAACATCACAGGAAACATAAACCACATGCACTTCTCTCAAACATCACAGGAAACATAAACCACATGCACTTCTCTAAAACATCACGGGAAACATAAACCACATGCACTTCTCTAAAACATCACGGGAAACATAAACCACATGCACTTCTCTAAAACATCACAGGAAACATAGATCACATGCACTTCTCTAAAGCATCACAGGAAACATATACCACATGCACTTCTCTAAAACATCACAGGAAACATAAACAACATGCACTTCTCTAAAACATCACAGGAAACATAAACCACATGCACTTCTCTAAAACATCACAGGAAACATAAACCACATGCACTTCTCTAAAACATCACAGGAAGCATAAACCACATGCACTTCTCTAAAACATCACAGGAAACATAGATCACATGCACTTCTCTAAAACATCACAGGAAACATAAACCACATGCACTTCTCTAAAGCACCACAGGAAACATAAACCACATGCACTTCTCTAAAACATCACAGGAAACATAAACCACATGCACTTCTCTAAAGTATCACAAGAAACATAAACCACATGCACTTCTCTAAAACATCACGGGAAACATAAACCACATGCACTTCTATAAAACATCACAGGAAACATAAACCACATGCACTTCTATAAAACATCACAGGAAACATAAACCACATGCACTTCTCTAAAACATCACAGGAAGCATAAACCACATGCACTTCTCTAAAACAACACAGGAAACATAAACCACATGCACTTCTCTAAAGTATCACAGGAAACATAAACCACATGCACTTCTCTAAAACATCACGGGAAACATAAACCACATGCACTTCTCTAAAACATCACATGAAACATAGACCACATGCACTTCTCTAAAACATCACAGGGAGCATAAACCACATGCACTTCTCTAAAACATCACAGGAAACATAAACCACATGCACTTCTCTAAAACATCACAGGAAACATAAACCACATGCACTTCTCTAAAACATCACATGAAACATAGACCACATGCACTTCTCTAAAACATCACAGGAAACATAAACCACATGCACTTCTCTAAAACATCACATGAAACATATACCACATGCACTTCTCTAAAACATCACCGGAAACATAAACCACATGCACTTCTATAAAATATCACAGGAAACATAAACCACATGCACTTCTCTAAAACATCACAGGAAGCATAAACCACATGCACTTCTCTAAAACATCACAGGAAACATAAACCACATGCACTTCTCTAAAACATCACGGGAAACATAAACCACATGCACTTCTCTAAAACATCACAGGAAACATAAACCACATGCACTTCTCTAAAACATCACCGGAAACATAAACCACATGCACTTCTCTAAAACATCACCGGAAACATAAACCACATGCACTTCTCTAAAACATCACAGGAAGCATAAACCACATGCACTTCTCTAAAACATCACGGGAAACATAAACCACATGCACTTCTCTCAAACTTCACAGGAAACATAAACCACATGCACTTCTCTAAAACATCACGGGAAACATAAACCACATGCACTTCTCTAAAACATCACAGGAAACATAAACCACATGCACTTCTCTAAAACATCACGGGAAACATAAACCACATGCACTTCTCTAAAATATCACAGGAAACATAAACCACATGCACTTCTCTAAAATATCACATGAAACATAAACCACATGCACTTCTCTAAAACATCACAGGAAACATAGACCACATGCACTTCTCTAAAACATCACAGGAAACATAAACCACATGCACTTCTCGACCATCTTGCCGACATTAAGGTAGGCGCTTACCCTGCAATAGTCTCGCTTATCCGACTCTCGCTCGGCTTCGTGAATCCGCCGAGAAGAGTCTGGCAGCAGATGCATGGTCTCGTTGTTACGAATGGTTACAAGCAGCTGTCACACTGTGTCATCGTGAAATGTTGATCCAGGTGAACTCCTACATTTCGTACACGGTCTATTTGTGAAACTGAGCCATCTCAAATGGCCATGGAGCAAACTCTGTACACATTTGAAATGGTATTTCGATGTAAAGATGGCCATCCAAGGCAAAGGCCCAGATGGCAAGTGGACAAAGAAGCCATTGGCTTATCGAGAGTCCAACATGTTTCATCTATATGTGTAACCCGCCCTCCTGAGATATGTGTCAACCTTGTTTTAAACACATTCACGCTAGCAATTACACAATCTGTAGATAATTTGTTCCATTCTTTAATTGTCCTCTGTGAGAACGAGTACTTCCTGATATCCAATCTACACTGATCTTTTACTAATTTTACCGCATGTCCTCTAGTTCTACTATCTTTCCTAAGTGAGAGGAAAATAGTTCTATCAATATTTTCATACCCATTCAATATCTCAAAAACTTCAATCTGATCTCCTCTTAACCTCCTTGTCTCTAGAGTTGTTAAACCACATTCTTTTAGACGCTCCTCAAAACTAAGGTCTCCCAGTTCCAGAATAATTTTATATGTATTCGTTCAAGCGTATCTATATCCTTTTTACGATATGGTCTCCACGCTTGTATACAGTATTCTAAATGAGGTAGAAAACACGCAATCGTACAAAACACGCATAGCGTTGCGAACAATTGTACGTGACCATTGCTGCGTTCGAATGCGCTCACACTTCTCGTGAATACGACATGTAAATATGGTTCACGAACCCCGGTCAACTCTCGTAATTACGAGTTCACCGGGGTCGTGAACTCAGCGATGTTGTTGTCTTTGTACTGTACATGTTATAAGCAGACTGTTATCCGTAATGAACGTGACACGACTCGTTCATGGCAAGGAGTTCTATTAGCCGAGTAACTGCAGCCTTCTGTAGCACTTTGCTGGTGAACGCTATGTTGGAGACTGTCTTTAGCAGCTTTTTGTCGACAGTCATATTTGGAAGTGGTTTCACAACTGCGGCTCTCAGGGTGTGGGAAATAGCTGTTATTTACTGTGGCAGCCAATTAGGGAACGTGGATGTGTAGAGATGTCTTCAGAAGGTCGGTGACGCAGGAATCCAAGCTGCAGGTCTTTGGGGGGCACAGTCTGGTGATGTTCTTTTTCTGATTATAAAAGAAGTTGGTACAGCATGCATCAGTGATGTAGTAGTACAGGTCGTCTGTGCATTGCAAAGTGCACCTTAACTTAACCACTTACTCGTCTGTGCATTGCAAAGTGCAACTTAAACAAAATAAACGCAACAGTAAAATCGTCAGTGCACACTTTAATAATCTCAAGTGGATCATGTCTATACCATCACCTCTAAAATAACACTGCATAGTAAACGCGACATTCACCTAATAAAACCTGCTATGTGCCTGTTTGTATGTTGACCTAAATGGGGAGGTTCATTTGAAGCTCAACAACACATATTCTGCTCAACGTTACAGCAATCTCTGATGTAGCATATCTAGTGTATTAATGTAAAGACACGACAATAACACTCAGTCATGTAGTAAATCAGTACATGTTCTCACAAAAGTTCAGCAGAAGTCCCCGCCACTACTGGAGACAGAGATAGCATGCATCAGAACCTTGGCTTGATATGTCATCACTGAGTGACACGCATAGCCTGGCTTACAACAAAAAGTGATATGTCATCACTGAGTGACACGCATAGCCTGGCTTACAACAAAAAGTAATATGTCATCACTGAGTGACACGCATAGCCTGGCTTACAACAAAAAGTGATATGTCATCACTGAGTGACACGCATAGCCTGGCTTACAACAAAAAATGATATGTCATCACTGAGTGACACGCATAGCCTGGCTTACAACAAAAAATGATATGTCATCACTGAGTGACACGCATAGCCTGGCTTACAACAAAAATGATATGTCATCACTGAGTCACACGCATAGCCTGGCTTACAACAAAAAGTGTCATATGTCATCATCACTGAGTGACACGCATAGCCTGGCTTACAACAAAAAGTGTTATATGTCATCACTGAGTATGTGTCTATATGAACATATAAGCCGGACGTGTTGCAGCTTGCAAGCAGTTTTATCTATAGTGCTTACACAGGGAACTGAAGCAACGCAATACAATGTAACAAACATTCTCTACATAACAAACAGAATACACTACACAAAGTATTAACGACAAGTTATGATGGTTTCACACACACACACCACACCACCACCACCACATACACACACACCACACCACCACACACACACAACACCACCACCACACACACACCACACCACCACCACACACACACCACCACCACACACACACCACCACCACACACACCACCACCACCACACACACACACCACACCACCACACACACACACATCTCAACTGCTGAACAAATACAAACCAGCTGATCAATAAAAAAAATAGTAAAAATACAAAATTCTATACATTCTTCCTGACGTCACACTTGTCTTCTTTACCAAAACATAGATCACATTTCAATATACAGGGTACATGAATATATATATATATATATAAATTCATGTATATATTGAAATGTAACAACATATAACATATCAACACCTTTGTGATGTTGTTACAGACATTTCATTTGTGAAAACAATAAAAACTAGCTGATGAATTTAAAAGTATAAATTTCTGCACATTCTTCCTAACATCATCACACCAGACAAACGATGTGGGTGAGAAACCTAGTTAAAAAATTTTTGTTTTTACAAAACACAACCACAGTGACCTCTCACTATAAAGACTTCCCTTTTAGGGAACACCCGGTTAAGTGGAACAACTCTGAGATCTCCGCCCTGGCCTGCAGTGTGTTATATACCCACGGATGAAAGGAACATCGGACATAGGGAACCGTTTGTTATACACCCACGGATGTAAGGAACATCGGACATATGGAACGGTTTGTTATATACCCACGGATGTAAGGAACATCGGACATAGGGAACCGTTTGTTATACACCCACGGATGTAAGGAACATCGGACATATGGAACGGTTTGTTATACACCCACGGATGTAAGGAACATCGGACATATGGAACGGTTTGTTATACACCCACGGATGTAAGGAACATCGGACATATAGAACGGTTTGTTATATACACATGGATGTAAGGAACATCGGACATATGGAACGGTTTGTTATACACCCACGGATGTAAGGAACATCGGACATATGGAACGGTTTGGCCGAGTCCCAA
This sequence comes from Lamellibrachia columna, assembly GCA_963662155.1. NCBI lineage: Eukaryota > Metazoa > Annelida > Polychaeta > Sabellida > Siboglinidae > Lamellibrachia > Lamellibrachia columna. The sequence goes on along the minus strand of OY759261.1, from coordinate 4,820,038 downwards.
CATATTCTTTATAGCGAGAGTTCACTGTCTGCCTCCCTTTTCTCTTCGAAACATAGCTACTAAAATAAATATATATATAAATATTTATGCATGTTATACATCTAACATGCATATTGCACATTTCTGTGTTATGGCACTTTGTGTAAGACTTAAGATGATTTCGTAGTGCTCAGTGCTGCGTTTAAATCACCATTTTATATTGGTCATGACCTCATAGTGCTCAGTGCTGCATTTAAATGCACTACGTCTTATGACACTGACAGTGGTGCATCTGACGTTGACAGTGGTGCATCTAAAATTGATGGTGGTGCATCTGATGTTGACAGTGGTGCATCTGACATTGACGGTGGTGCATCTGACGTTGACAGTGGTGCATCTGACATTTATGACGTTGCATCTGACATTGATGGTGGTGCATCTGACGTCGACAGTGGTGCATCTGATGTCGACGGTGGTGCATCTGACGTTGACGGTGGTGCATCTGATGTTGACAACAGTTCATCTGATGTTGACGGCAGTGCATCTGATGTTGACGGTGGTGCATCTGACGTTGATGGCGGTGCATCTGACGTAGATGCATCTGACGTTGACAACAGTTCATCTGATGTTGATGGCAGTGCATCTGATGTTGACGGTGGTGCATCTGACGTTGATGGCGGTGCATCTGACGTTGATGCATCTGACGTTGACAACAGTTCATCTGATGTTGACGGCAGTGCATCTGATGTTGACGGTGGTGCATCTGACGTTGATGGCAGTGCATCTGACGTTGATGCATCTGACGTTGACAACAGTTCATCTGATGTTGACGGCAGTGCATCTGATGTTGACGGTGGTGCATCTGACGTTGACGGTGGTGCATCTGACGTTGATGCATCTGACGTTGACAACAGTTCATCTGATGTTGACGGCAGTGCATCTGATGTTGACGGTGGTGCATCTGATGCTGATGGTGGTGCATCTGACGTTGACGGCGGTGCCTCTGTCTGCTTCTGAAACACGAATGTATGGAACAATAAAACACACCTGTCCACACTGCAGCCTTCCAACTGTCTCTAGACAGACTGCTTCTAATACTGGTGCTCTTAAATATGTAGTCTTTGAATCATTGTGCAATACATTGTTTTAGTAACTCTAACAGACTTCCAATAACACAGATGCAAAACCTAGAAAAGCATCACATAAATCACGTAAAAATAAGAGCTGTCTGAATGGAAAAGGAATTCCAACATGCGGATTTTCTATGGTACTAAGGGAATTATTAGTATTCTGCGTGTTACTAAGAAGTAGATATATTACTATCGTAGGGTTAATATATATATATATATATATATATATTAACCCTACGATAGCAATATATCTACTTCTTAGTAACATGCAGAATACCATATATATATATACATACATACACATATATATTGGGCACTAGAGGGTACCACACAGTATTTAATTACCCACTAGAGGGCCAGGAGTCTTGCATATATTAAAACAATATCACGTGATGTAAGGGGGGCACCCTATATAAAATGACGCTGGAGGGGGGAGGTCTTCTTCCAGGTGGGTTTTAGGTCGGTGGTTGTGTGGAAGGCTCTTGGTCAGGGTACATGCTAGGGTAGCATGTGTGCAGATAGCACCCTCTTTTGGTTGGTTATTATACACTTTAAGATGCTCTAAATTTTATTTAGGTGCAGCTATTTTATAAGCGAACTATTTCACCAATGTTGAGATTGTATTTGTTATAATAAATAAATTGATGTGTTAACTGGGATCGCTGCGTGGTGTTGCTTACTATTAAATGGATACATTAACCGTAATCTGTTCTAGTAAATATAATTCGCCATCCCCCGTTGGCTGCGAAATGGTAGCAGTACATTACATTGCTTACTGCAAAACAATGTGAAGTTTCGCATTGAAATGTTGGATATATTTTTGTGAGTTTGTCGGAAAGGCTTGTCGCATCGCAAGACAAACTATCAATTATATATTTGCACAGCTCAGATCATATCATAAACTGGACATGATCGATGGTGTTCATACAAACTTGTAAATATTTTGTCAGGAATAGCACAGGCACACAGCACAATTACTTAAATGAAATAGATAAACCACCAGTGCATTATATGCAATGATTCAATTGTTGGAATAAAGTTCTTGGTACCTAAACAAGTGCATTCTTTATTTCAAGACAAGTTGGACACGTAAACTGACGTACGGAAGGTGAATATTCAGCTGTTGGTGAGATAAATAGCACGCCATAACTTCAGTTCAAAACAGAACGTACATCTCAAAAAACTATTTTCCGCAGTTTTATGTTAAGAATTATTCAAAGTAAGCTTTACATTACAAGCATATGTACAGAAACATAAATGATTTAGTGTCATGCAACAATTAGGCAGCCATTTTAATCCACTTTTCTGACTTTAATTGCTCTTTAATCCACTTTTCTGATTTTAATTGTTCTTGCCCAACTCCCAAACATATGGAACCGGAAGAAACTGATTGTGCAGGTTCTTTAATGTCAACTTATCTTGGAGAACAAGTTTGAAATTCATTAGACACAAAAAAACAAAAGGCAAAAAAAGTTGGGAGGTCTTGTGCAATATTGTTTTTAGAAATATCTGACTTAGTTACATCAGCTACATACTGTGCTCTGATTATAATCAGTCATAACACAAGATTTATTTACCAGTCAAATATAAAACTTGCAGGAATATTGCAACTCATTTTCATATTATAAAAATATATAAAGCATTTATTATTCATCTCCGTGTACACTGTAAAAACTAATGACGTACCAGGCAAAAACTACGTTTTATCTTGAAATCACACAAGTTCTAAACAAAACGTGAGGCCTGCCGACAAAACCAGTCACTTGTCAGAGATCCTAATTATGCTGTAAAAGCAGATTAACAATTGTATGTTAAGTTTCAGAAGTGCCAATGTAGGCATAAATTGGTGGGTCTCGGGATATCAGAGAATTGTGCGTAAATCTGAGGGTCTGAGGGTATCAGGGAATTATCACGAGATCAGTTTCAGTTCCAAATACATTGCATGTGTACTATTAAATGGTACACCTGCATGTTAATAAACATTTTGGCAGTAGAAAAATTCTTTGTGGATTAATAAAATAACATGGTTACAATACTAGGTATAAGAAACTATTATTTTACGGTATGACAAACATCCCTTACCTGGTAGGCAATAGTCTACATATTCTATTACACCAGAGGCAAAACCAATTTTATTACTCAGATTACGGACCTGCTGATATTGTTTTGGGCAAAACAGAAATCAAAATAAAATTGTAATTTTGAACTTTTGTTCATCGAAATGCCAAGCCAAATTTTTGTACCGATTCATCGAGCGTATACGCATCATACTGTGCAGAGCAATGTATTTCAACAACGCTGTTTCATTGGTTGTCGCGTACTTTTGGCCTACAATTCAACAAATCCGCATAAGCGTTATTTAATTAATTTTATCTAAAACATGGCCAAACCAGGCGCCACAGCCTGGTTTTGTGTAATGAAATTGAAGTTTGGCACTCCTTCACAACTGGAAGTTAAAAAAGAATTTAAATTGATATGCTCAGAGATGTAACAGCCTGTGTTTGTAGCAACGCACCAATGTCAAAGATATGGGTAGGGGTCGAGAGCGCAAACGAGAGAACTGCCACTGAAATTACAGCGGCTTTGCGAATGCTGCACTAACAATTTAATGTTAAATACATTATCTTGGTCTTGGACGATGACAATTTTGCCCAAGTCAATCCAAAAGATAAGCCAAAGGCTAGTGTTTTAGAAACAGTGATGGAAAATTGCAAAAAAAGAAAACACACTTCCTTCGCGCAAAACAGGTGAAACCAGTAATGTGCGCATGTTTAATGCGTTCTTTGTACACTGGAAAAGCTGAATGTCAGATTTCGTGATGATCAAGTCGACACACTTGGGAAATGGATTGTCGATACAACTTTTGATGCTTGTAAAGCTGACGGCAAGGAGCCAGCAGTGAGAGGTGAACAAATGTGGGCTATAAAAAGAGGAAATGAGTAAAGATGTTGCATTGTTCCAACTCATCTGAATCCAGAATGCTAATTAACAGCTGTTCTGATTGGTTGCAGACAGGTGGCCATCCAAGTATATAATTACTCTTGCACCGTCAATATCTTGTTATTGCAATGGAAGCATTTAATATGGCTATGCTTTAACATGTTCATATGTTGTAAGCTGTACTGGTTGTGAATCATGGTACATTATTTGTATGAATGTCATAAATCTTAACAATAATTTTATTTCTTTGTTTTTGTATCAGCAGACTGCTGTGGTATTCATATGTAGCTGTGTAATCAATGTCATGTGACTATGACATGATGATTAGATGTGCGTCACTGTATTCTATTACAGCTGACAAGGGATGTACACAGTACACACGTTTCTCTTGCAGTTAATTTTATTTTTATTCCCCCCTCCTCCCTAACAAAAATGCCCCCAAAATCCGTAATCCTAATAATAAGATTGGTGTGGCCTTAACAACTAACATACTATTCCCTGGCAGGGCCAGAACCGACACATTTTCTTTATCTTCATAGTTTGTGATCCTGGGTGATGGAGGCAGTTTTTGCTGAAAACCTGTTTTTTAATCATGTCTTTTCGTTCATACTGCGCTCCGATTGTGACAATTATATATATATATATTTCATAATTACATTGACACCCAATTTACAAACTATTATTATTATATTGTTATTATTCTATTCTGTACAAATGGGCAAATAAACAATTCTGTCTGTCCCTTCCAAAATCTCAAAATCCAAATCATTGCAAACTCCATCACCACGCCATTCAGGGTAAGACAAATTCGTGGATCAGATCTTTTCTGTCAAATAGAACCCAAAGAGGTGGTAGAGGGTGAAACATCTTCTGAGGTCCCTGTAACATCAGGGGTACTTCAGTGTTTTGTCAAATAGAACCCAAAGAGGTGGTAGAGGGTGAAACATGTTCTGAGGTCCCAGTAACATCAGGGGTACTTCAGTGTTTTGTCAAATAGAACCCAAAGAGGTGGTAGAGGGTGAAACATCTTCTGAGGTCCCTGTAACATCAGGGGTACTTCAGTGTTTTGTCAAATAGAACCCAAAGAGGTGGTAGAGGGTGAAACATCTTCTGAGGTCCCAGTAACATCAGGGGTACTTCAGTGTTTTGTCAAATAGAACCCAAAGAGGTGGTAGAGGGTGAAACATCTTCTGAGGTCCCAGTAACATCAGGGGTACTTCAGTGTTTTGTCAAATAGAACCCAAAGAGGTGGTAGAGGGTGAAACATCTTCTGAGGTCCCTGTAACATCAGGGGTACTTCAGTGTTTTGTCAAATAGAACCCAAAGAGGTGGTAGAGGGTGAAACATCTTCTGAGGTCCCAGTAACATCAGGGGTACTTCAGTGTTTTGTCAAATACATCTACACTTATGTTATTTGCACATGACACTTTAATGTATCTAGTCATTAAACCTAAATCAAATACTGCTGTGCTGCAGGTAAGGTAAGGTAGGTAAAGTCATCCCCCAGGCATTACACCTTAGGAAGCCATGAAGGCTTATATGGCCAATGCTTAAACCTGGTTTCTATAGTGCGAAGCAACTTAGAGTGCAGTTATACTGACTCTCCTGGACGGGACACTAGTCCATCGCAGGTACCTTCCAAACAGTGTTTGTACTCATTTGCAGCTGAGTAGACTGAGGCAAAGTAGGGTAAACGAAATTGCCTAAGCTTCGAAAACGAACCATGACCAGTGTGGGTCTTGAACTCACAACCCTTGAATTTAGAGTCCAACACCTTAACCACTAGGCCACGGCTGCCCCCCTTGCTGTGCTGCAGGAGGATCTGGATAAACTTACAAAATGTGAGATGTCATGGACTAGCTTGTTAGGCTTCCTTCGCAGAAACTTACAAGTTACAATTCAAGCTTACTTTGCCCTTGTCAGACCCCATCTTGAGAACAGCAATACTGTTTGAGATCCCTATACACATACACAAATAATTCAATGTCGTGCAGCCCGGTATGTCTTGCATCATCATCACAATGTTTCTAGTGTGACAGACAGGCTGCAAACATTGGGATGGAGGCCGCTAGCATACCGCAGGGAAGATGCTACTCTTGAGTGCTAAATAATAGTATAGGCCGAATAACAGTATAGGGTCGCATTTAATAATAGTATAGTGCAGAATAACCGCATAGCGTGGCAAATTGTTCAAAACAAATAATAGTATAGAGCAAAAAAGTCACTAGTATATTTGTCTTTTTTACCACCGAAGATATCTTTTCACCATTTGTATTCGACGTCAAGCCGAGGCATCCCTAGAAACTACGCGGATCACCGTGTATTTCTGGTATTTTTTTCTGCTGATTGTGCATAAACTTTGTGCGTATTCGCGTCGTCGCAGATATAGTAGCCGCGTTTTATTGAACTTAATACACAAGGCCAAGCCCATTTCAGGGGAAACCGCCACCAGCCGGTTGCAACCGGTTTGAGGCGCTGCATATGGCGGCCAATAACAGTCAGTTTACGTGGTGATAATGGGGTTTTAGCTAATAATACCATACTGCGCTCCCAAGAACTAAGGATTCTGACCGATTCATCTAATCATGGAAATCTAATGGTCTAACGCTTCGGGATCAAAATCGAGGATCCTCAGAAGCACAGGATCCCGCTAAATTCACGACTGTCGTTCAAAAGGAAAGGATGAAAACTTAGCCATTAGAGGGAGCCACTTGCAGCTCCAGTTGGGAGAAAGTGATTTTAGTGCGAGTGGTAAACCGCTCCGTAGATGATTGATTGGCGCTAGCAATAGGAGTCAGACCACTGTTGAGAATTGCATTTGTTAACGTTTTGTCTGATTATAAGAAAACGTGACCACTAAAAATTCTGAAACTTTTTCACAGCAACTGCCATCATCTCATTGACATGCTGACCAAGTTTTGTCAAAATCACATACCTCCAGCTCTTTTAAAATGCCCCGACGTGCAATGCCCATCAATTTTGACAAAAATAGCTATGTATTCATGCGCCCACGTGGCCCATAGCAGAAAAATTCCCATAAATCCCTCCGCCTGTTAAACTCTAAAAAAAATGCACCATTTCACAGCCAATAGCTTCTACAAACAAACCTGTGAATATACCTGCTCAATTGCGCTTATGTCACATCATATGAATTCTTTAAATTCACATATCGCAATTTAATACGCCCTACATTCGTGTGAAACAATAAACAGGAAGGTCAACAGTGGTCTTACCCCAAATAGGTAATTGTTTTGTTTGAGAAAGTGTCAAATTTTATATCAAGTTGCGGCACAACGTATATGTAGACACATTATGGAACACTCCTGCTTGTCAAGTCATTATTATTTGTTTGACAGCCAAGTCTAAACAATGCCTTGCCCGTATTATTAGCTGGAAACCAGTCACATAATTTAATTATAGGTCAATTTTGACACTTGATAAATCATAGATCATGTACACTAGATTTACAGAGCATTGCGAACCAATGAAGCCTGCTTACTGTCCCTTTAAATATACTAATGAGTTTATTTTCAAATTAGTGTTCATATAATTGCTTGATTTTAAACCAAACATGGCATAACTTTGTAAGAAAATTAATTTTTTTTTACATTTAACAGGATTTAGGGTAAATTCCAATGTGTCAGGTTTGTCAAATTTTATTGTTTATGTGACTGCTTTCATACTTCTAGTTGATAAGATATAAGGCGAACGGCTTGATTTCAATACGCCACCATAAAGGGGTATCAAATGACCAGATGACAGTCGCGGCCAGATTTGAAAATGCTGATCTACCCAGTGCTTCCAGTGGCTGTGACACAACCAAAATACAACTATTCTGTCCAAATTTGTTACACAATGTTGCTAACGCACTGGGCCACAACACAAATATCACCAATGACCGTTCTAGTGCAAAATGGCTACCTGTTCCGTCACATACTGGTGTCATACCCCCTAATTTTCGCCAAATTTCCATTTTGGCATCCGATCTGTACCATGCTGTTCATGATTGCTACTGCTGTCTGCCTTTTCCAAGCAAACTGTTCACTTTTCCTATCAACCTGTGCCTATGAGAATGATTATATCTTATGTAAACCACTTCAGCGTTAGGGTTAGCTAGGGATGGGGTTAGCTAGAGATGGGGTTAGCCAGGGTTGTGCTTAGCTAGAGGTGGGGTTAGCTACGGTTAGGGTTGCATACCTTCATTTCCTTGTGCCCAAGCACTTACAAAGTACTGCACATAACATGAAATTGGTATTGATATGTGGTGAATAGACATTTTGGAAAGGCAACAGTTATTGTTGATATTAAAAAGTGCTTATTGTAGATTTTTAACTTACCACAAGCTCTATAATGCTATTTTAGCATATGAAAAATAAACAAATTGTATTTATTAACAATGAAATATCATATTAAACATAAATTGCGCAAAATATCAGCTAGTGCACACCAAACGTTATAGTACAAAACTAAAATGTACATTTATTTGACATGTTTTATATTTAGTAGATCGGTTATAGGACACCTCCTAAGGGAGACTGTTAAACAGTTTAAATAGTAGTGGCGTTTAACCAGTAATGATCTTGTTGACTAGATGGAATCAATAACATATATATAATAATATAATATTATCCAGTCTGACACCGACAATTGTCTAAGTCAAATACACACAACATGGGACAGGTTAGCAACCATTTTTATTTATTTAAAAAAATATGATCCCTAATTATATTATCAGAATTGCAAATTATAAAAATTATAAGAATTTTTTTATAACAAACTAATAATTTCATCCAAATTATGTGTAATATCCACAATTAAGTTAACAATAACGACCAAAACATAAGCATATCAACATTTTATAACTGTGTTTGTGACCCCGACTTCCGTCTATTTGGAGTCAGACTACTGTTGAGAATTGCATTGGTGGCCATGTTAACGTTTTGTCTGATTATAAGAAAACGTGACCACTAAAAATTCTGAAACTTTTTAATTAATTTTTTTTTTAAATGCATAATAATAAAATGTAATAAAAATAAATAAATATATAAAAAGTAGAAAAAATAAATTAGTAAAATAAATACAGTAATTAAATAACTATTCTAAAAAATAAATTTTAGTTAGATCACTAGTATTGAGACAGAAATGTAAATACGTGTGTATATATATATAACTTAACTAATGTATAAGTAGTTACACAATAACAAATAAACATGAAGTTAAGTTGATAATTATAACATAACTATATTAATGCAGGAACTAGAATGTAGAAATTAGAGAGTTTATAAAAGTGAGTCTTTAGGCGTGCCTTGAAAGTGGAGAGAGTGTCTGACATTTTGATGTCAATTGGCAGAGTGTTCCACAGAGTCGCCGCAGCGGCTGTAAACGAACAGTCTCCAGCTTTGACGTGAGTCCACTGAACAGTTAACATGTTATTGTTAGCAGAGCGCAAGACTCTTGTTGGTGTATACGGGCCTACGAGATCACATAGGTATTTCGGCGCATCACCATGCACAGCTCTATATGTAAACACTAAGATCTTAAACTCGATTCTGCGCGCTACAGGGAGCCAGTGAAGAATGCACACAAGAGGCGTGGCGCTATCGCTTCGTGGCCGGCGTAAGATTAACCTCACAGCCGAATTGTGCATCCTCTGCAGGTGAGCAATGTTGTTAACACAAGTACCATATAAAAGAGAATTGCAGTAGTCAAGCCGTGACGTAATAATGGCATTGACGACACGTTCCTTTGTTGTCATTGGAAGATAATGGCTCATCCGGTTAATGTGGCGGAGATGGAACGAACACACACTGACGATGCTTGACACTTGCTTCTTAAGATCAAGGTGTCGATCCATGACGACACCAAGGTTACGAACAGATCGTGACGCAATAATTGTGACATCACCCACGCGTATTACACTGCTGTCAACGAGCGCAGCTGCAGTCCTGGGTACCACAGGGAGATATTCCGTTTTATTGTCATTCATGCACAGGCAGTTTGATGTCATCCACTGTTTCACAACATCCAAACAGTCTTCCATACGTCGCAGCATAGTAACCAAAGCTGTCGCGGTTAGGTCAAAGTGACAGTACAATTGCAGATCATCCGCGTAATGATGAAACGAAAGTCGATGTGCTCTGATTATATCGCCGATGGGTTGGACGTACAGCGAGAATAGCAATGGTCCAAGCACCGAACCCTGCAGGACACCCGATGTCAAACATGTTGTGTTCGATGACACATCACGAATGACTACTCGCTGAGTCCTATTCTGCAGATAAGATTGCAACCAGCCAAGCTGTCGTGGTTAGGTCGCTAATCAATTCAAGACAAGCATATACTAGCCGCACCAGCTACCTTAATGAAATGAAAGATCAAAATGAAAGCTAAAATTAAATACCAAGTATGTCTGCTAAAAGTGCTAGAGTTTGTAGGGCGTGGTGGCATGGTGGTTAGAACATCGGACTCTCAATCGAGAGAATCCGGGTTTGAATCCTCTTGTTGCTGTTTCAAGACATGGGCAATTTTGTTCACCCCACATTGCTCCAGTTCACACAGATGTATAAATGAGTGCCTAACTATAGACAGTGGTGGATATGTGGATGAAGTCTTCACAAAATAATTACAGCATGGCTGAATTCTTCCCAGAGAAGTCGAGTTGGTGTTGGAATGAACAGGTGAAGTGTAGAGCACTTTGAACAGTCCCAAAGACTGGATACCACACTATATAAGACGAGTTGTCAATGGAATGAACAGGTGAAGTGTAAAGCACTTTGAACAGTTCCAAGGACTGGATACCGCACTATATAAGACGAGTTGTCAATGGAATGAACAGGTGAAGTGTAAAGCACTTTGAACAGTTCCAAGGACTGGATACCGCACTATATAAGAATTAACGTATGTACCTAGACTATACATAAAACTCTTATTCTTTTTTTAAATGTAATACATATATTATATACAAACTATTTATTATTATGAGTATTATTATGACCAATAATTATCAGTGATAGCTAAAGCTAATGTTTGGCATAAGTTGTTCCACACTTTTCATTACGTCATCCTCATCTCTATCTCATTTAGTTTCCAACATGCGTGTAGATCATCAGACCAGCACCAAATGTTGACTGTACGTAACAACCAGGTACAAGAAGAAACCAGTAATATTGTTAAGGTTGTGTGTGGTATTGTGGTACACCATTCATATTGTTAATTGTGTGTATGGTATTGTAGTACACTATACACTATTAGTATTGTTAAGTGTGCATGTGGTATTGTGGTACACCGTTAACATTTTTAAGTGTGTGTTTGGTATTGTGGTACACACACGCACGCATTAATTAACACACCATTAACATAGTTAAGTGTGTGTGTGTGTGTGTGTGTGTGTGTGTGTGTGTGTGTGTGTGTGTGTGTGTGTGTGTGTGTGTGTGAGGTATTGTGGTACACCATTAATGTAGTTAAGTGTGTGTGTGGTATTGTGGTACACCATTAATATAGTTAAGTGTGTGTGTGGTATTGTGGTACACCGTTAATATAGTTAAGTGTGTGTGTGTGGTATTGTGGTACACCGTTAATATAGTTAAGTGTGTGTGTGGTATTGTGGTACACCGTTAATATAGTTAAGTGTTTGTGTGGTACTGTGGTACACCGTTAATATAGTTAAGTGTCTGTGTGGTATTGTGGTACACCGTTAATATAGTTAAGTGTATGTGTGGTATTGTGGTACACCATTAATATAGTTAAGTGTGTGTGTGTGGTATTGTGGTACACCGTTAATATAGTTAAGTGTGTGTGTGTGTGTGTGTGTGTGTGTGTGTGTGTGTGTGTGTGTGTGTGTGTGTGTGTGTGTGTGTGTGTGTGTGTGTGTGTGTGTGTGTGTGAGATATTGTGGTACACCATTAATATAGTTAAGTGTGTCTACATGTTCTCCGTGTAGTGCTTACAACAAATATAAAACAACTGTGTACCGCAATGCTACAAAATAATAGCCTATTTTGTAACTTCAGCTGATCTGCTAATACAACAGACACATTTATATATCATATAAAAATATATTATGCATGATGCTGTGGCCATGACCGAGCACCGCTACTGCCGCTGGCTGGGCCTGCCAAGTCAACATGGTCAGTGGGCTGATCTACAGGCAATACCAGCAGCATGTCACCACTGGAAGATTCCCATTCTCCTAAATAGGTATACACTGTATTTATCACTTCATAGGCCCCTATTCCGAACAATTTGTATCGCAACCACTCGCCGGTGATACCACTATATCCCGTGATCACCCATCTCATTATCTTCGAATTTTACATGCACTTTGCGATTTGAACACACTAAACATCTAATTTATTTTGTTGGCATATGTTGACAATATTAAACTTTGTACACACATTAAAAAACCTCTTAGCTAGTGCCTTGTTGTCAATCCCTTTAATACTCGATTATTTGAGTATATATTATTTTTTATCATTCACTATGTAATACCTTTGTCTGGTTTCCAGCATGGGGAAAGTCAGACAGCAGCTTCTTCTTCTCAGGAAATTCCTTGACAACTCTGTACGTCTCCAGCACCAAACTTTCAAAGTTTGTGTGGAAATAGGAGAAAGCTTTGGAGTAGCAGAAAGTATGAACTCCCTTTTCATCTTTGTCTCCCAGTTCATCTTTGACCGTCTCAGGCCTGCAAAACATACAGGTTGAATGTTTTCAGATAGCAAATAAATATAATAGATAATTAATTATCTGGGTGCACAGTTTACATACTTAGCAGCTATTCAATGGTTTGGATATTATCACAACTTATTAATCTTTTAACACAGAACCCGATGCTTGCAAAATTATACTGGTTGAATGTTTTCAGGCAGTAAAGAAATAAACTGGGTTATTGATAATCTGGTCCCACTGTTTATATGCTGTCTGTGAGGCCTTGTAGCCCAGTGGGTTATTAACAATCTGGTCCCACTGTTTATATGCTGTCTGTGAGGCCTTGTAACACAGTGGGTTATTAATAATCTGGTCCCATAGTTTATATGCTGTATGTGCGGCCTTGTAGTACACTGGGTTATTAATAATCTGGTCCCACTGTTTATATGCTGTCTGTGAGGCCTTGTAGCACAGTGGGTTATTAATAATCTGGTCCCACTGTTTATATGCTGTCTGTGAAGCCTTGTAGCCCAGTGTGTTATTAATAATCTGGTCCCACTGTTTATATGCTGTCTGTGAGGCCTTGTGGCACAGTGGGTTATTAATAATCTGGTCCCACAGTTTATATGCTGTCTGTGAGGCCTTGTAGCACACTGGGTTATTAATAATCTGGTCCCACAGTTTATATGCTGTCTGTGAGGCCTTGTAGCACAGTGGGTTATTAATAATCTGGTCCCACAGTTTATATGTTGTCTGTGAGGCCTTGTAGCACAGTGGGTTATTAATAATTTGGTCCCACTGTTTATATGCTGTCTGTGAGGCCTTGTAGCAGACTGGGTTATTAATAATCTGGTCCCACAGTTTATATGCTGTCTGTGAGGCCTTGTAGCACAGTGGGTTATTAATAATCTGGTCCCACAGTTTATATGCTGTCTGTGAGGCCTTGTAGCACAGTGTGTTATTAATAATCTGGTCCTACAGTTTATATGTTGTCTGTGAGGCCTTGTAGCACAGTGTGTTATTAATAATCTGGTCCCACTGTTTATATGCTGTCTGTGAGGCCTTGTAGCACAGTGGGTTATTAATAATCTGGTCCCACAGTTTATATGCTGTCTGTGAGGCCTTGTAGCACAGTGGGTTATTAATAATCTGGTCCCACAGTTTATATGTTGTCTGTGAGGCCTTGTAGCACAGTGGGTTATTAATAATTTGGTCCCACTGTTTATATGCTGTCTGTGAGGCCTTGTAGCAGACTGGGTTATTAATAATCTGGTCCCACAGTTTATATGCTGTCTGTGAGGCCTTGTAGCACAGTGGGTTATTAATAATCTGGTCCCACAGTTTATATGCTGTCTGTGAGGCCTTGTAGCACAGTGGGTTATTAATAATCTGGTCCTACAGTTTATATGTTGTCTGTGAGGCCTTGTAGCACAGTGTGTTATTAATAATCTGGTCCCACTGTTTATATGCTGTCTGTGAGGCCTTGTAGCACAGTGGGTTATTAATAATCTGGTCCCACAGTTTATATGCTGTCTGTGAGGCCTTATAGCACAGTGGGTTATTAATAATCTGGTCCCACTGTTTATATGCTGTCTGTGAGGCCTTGTAGCCCAGTGTGTTATTAATAATCTGGTCCCACTGTTTATATGCTGTCTGTGAGGCCTTGTGGCACAGTGGGTTATTAATAATCTGGTCCCACTGTTTATATGCTGTCTGTGAGGCCTTGTAGCACAGTGGGTTATTAATAATCTGGTCCCACAGTTTATATGCTGTCTGTGAGGCCTTGTGGCACAGTGGGTTATTAATAATCTGGTCCCACTGATTATATGCTGTCTGTGAGGCCTTGTAGCACAGTGGGTTATTAATAATCTGGTCCCACAGTTTATATGCTGTCTGTGAGGCCTTGTGGCACAGTGGGTTATTAATAATCTGGTCCCACAGTTTATATGCTGTCTGTGAGGCCTTGTGGCACAGTGGGTTATTAATAATCTGGTCCCACTGTTTATATGCTGTCTGTGAGGTCTGTGATTCAATGGTAGAGAGGTCAACTCACATGATAACTATTTATGTAATATCTCGTTCAATGTCACAAATTCTTACCATTCTATGACATCGAGTATGGTAAAAATTGAAGAAAAAAAAATTGACAAACAAATGTTATTATCTTACTATTATATCCTTGTTGCTAGGCTTATATAGAATTGACAACAAATGTTATTATCTCACTATTATATCCTTGTTGCTAGGCTTATTTAGAATTGACAACAAATGTTATTATCTCACTAGTGTATCCTTGTTGCTAAGTCTATTTTGAATTGACAACAAATGTTATTATCTCACTGTTATATCCTTGTTGCTAGGTTTATTTAGAATTGACAACAAATGCTATTATCTCACTATAGTATCCTTGTTGCTAAGTCTATTTTGAATTGACAACAAATGTTATTATCTCACTGTTATATCCTTGTTGCTAGGTTTATTTAGAATTGACAACAAATGTTATTATCTCACTGTATATCCTTGTTGCTAGGTTTATTTAGAATTGACAACAACTGTTATTATCTCACTAGTGTATCCTTGTTGCTAGGCTTATTTAGAATTGACAACAAATGTTATTATCTCACTATTGTATCCTTGTTGCTAGGTTTATTTAGAATTGACAACAAATGTTATTATCTCACTATTGTGTCCTTGTTGCTAGGCTTATTTAGAATTGACAACAAATGTTATTATCTCACTATAGTATCCTTGTTGCTAAGTCTATTTAGAATTGACAACAAATGTTATTATCTCACTGTTATATCCTTGTTGCTAGGTTCATTTAGAATTTACAACACATGTTATTATCTCACTATTGTATCCTTGTTGCTAGGCTTATTTAGAATTGACAACAAATGTCATTATCTCACTATAGTATCCTTGTTGCTAAGTCTATTTAGAATTGACAACACATTTTATTATCTCACTGCTATATCCTTGTTGCTAGGTTTATTTAGAATTGACAACAAATGTTATTATCTCACTATTATATCCTTGTTGCTAGGTTTATTTAGAATTGACAACAACTGTTATTATCTCACTGTTATATCCTTGTTGCTAGGCTTATTTAGAATTGACAACAAATGTTATTATCTCACTATAGTATCCTTGTTGCTAAGTCTATTTTGAATTGACAACAAATGTTATTATCTCACTGTTATATCCTTGTTGCTAGGCTTATTTAGAATTGACAACAACTGTTATTATCTCACTATTATATCCTTGTTGCTAGGTTTATTTAGCAGCCATGTTACCAATTGTGATTACAAAACTACTTCTACATAATGCTATTGCAGATGACAACAATTTGCTAAGTCAATGGCTTCCAGTCCACATACCATTTGATGCTTTTTGTTTTATGTGACAATACTTTTGAATCCAGTTACATCTCCTGATTTCTCCGTCTTCAGCCACAGTTTCAGGTCAGTTCATTTAATTGTTTTCATTTAATTCTTTTTGGTAACAGCTGAATTTAATGAGCAACACACAAAATGAAAACATACATTGCATTACGAAATTGAATACAAGACTCTCATAAATAAAATCTAAAGTTAAATGGCGGTATTTTCTGATAAGACTTACTGATCTACATAATGCTCTTGGATATTTCTCATTGCACGAATGAGCTTACACACAGACTTTGTACTGTCTGTTGAGTAGAGGAGTGTGTATCTTGGTACATTTGCTGCTTCAGCTCTATACACAGGCACGATACTCAGACCTTCCTGCAATAAATACACAACAATGTTTCACAGTTTACATTGATAACACATTATGAAGCATTAATGATGTGACATGAAACTAACACATTACAATTACATAATAAAGGACATATTTTGTTAAAGTCACTGTATATTAATACTAGGGGTGTAACATATATACAAAATTGTGAATATGTTTTTCCAAATGCAAGCAAACAGGAGTCATGCGGGGATGATGCACACAAGCAAACAGGAATCATGTGGGGATGATGCACACAAGCAAACAAGAGTGATGTGGAGATGATGCACACAAGCAAACAGGAATCATGTGGGGATGATGCACACAAACAAACAAGAGTCATGTGGGGATGATGCACACAAGCAAACAGGAGTCATGTAGGGCTGATGCACACAAGCAAACAGGAGTCATGTGGGGCTGACGCACACAAGCAAACAGGAGTCACGTGGGGATGAGCTGATTAATCCTGTATCACAATGATTAGTGTCATTCCTTGACCCTGCCCTGTGTCACCAGACCACACCTTGTGTGTTGTTTATGTCAGCTTGTGATGTTGTGTACAGTACATCAGCCACATTACTGACATTCTGTGACTGGCTCATTAGTGACACTAAGTGAGATTACTTGTCTTAAACTATTGAAAATAATGAATACAAATCAATCTGGGCCTAGTTTTGATTAACTGACAAGAGTAAAGTGTTACATCCTTAAAACATACATGCAGGTACCAATGTGCACAGTATTCATACTAATATATACTATATGAAATGTAAACAAATATAAACATATTAGTTCTTACCCAGTCTTTTCCATTTTGAAACACATTACTCTTCGTATCTTCCAGCTTCATAACAAACTCACTGCTCTTGTGTGGCTCTTCATGACTAAAAAATAATCAAACACACAAAGTAGTGTACCTGATAATGGAATAAGTTATTCTGTGAACACATGAAACAACATCTGACCAAGTGTCCACAGAGCAACAAGCAACATGGTACTCACAACATTCAGTGACACACCATGGTGATGTACTAGGGTGACAAACTGAGAATCGTATTAGGAAATGTACATGTTCCCTCCTCGTCAGTAGGTAATTACTCGAGTATATCAACTTGTTTGGTTTATCATCTTGTACGTGTGTTCCCTCCTCGTCAGTAGGTAATATACTCGAGTATATCAAGTTGTTTGGTTCATCATCTTGTTTATAGATTCAATATACATGACAAACTCGCAGGGCGTCTGCTACTTTTGTCAACTTTTTCACAATGCAGGGGGCCATGGCGTACTTTGTGAGATACCTTGTCTTTTGAACCCCACATGAGAAAACCCATTAAATCTAGCTGTGGGGAAACATGGATGTGAAGAGAACAGAAATTTCATCATTTGATCTATAGAACTTCCACTTTCATGTGGCACTGGCCGATAAGACACAGGCAGATGCAGCCCTAGCCCTAGAACCTTTTCCACATGCTGTGCTGAATATGTATTTGTTAGCATCCCACCAGCACTGACCACAGCAGACAGCACTGGTCAGTGCAGACCTAAAGGACGCTATTTGCACAGCGACTGCTGCGAACGTATCTAGGTCAAAACCACCTGTAGTATCATTGCTTTGTGGCACCAGAAGGCAGTGCTAATGCAGCATGCTACCTGCTTCCATGTGCCTCCTCTAGTAATAGCTTGTCTTAGCCCAATTCACCTACGTCAAATTTGCAGATGACACAAAAGTATTCAGAAAGGTTACTAATGATACAGATAAACAAAGTTTACAGGATGATCTAGATAAATTAGTTAAATGGTCAGAAAAATGGCAAATGTTATTCAATTTTGGGAAGTGTAAATGTATACACATAGGACATGGAAACATGGACGAAGAATATAAAATGGGGGATGCTGTACTAGGTAGAACCACACAAGAAAAGGACTTAGGAGTAACATTTAGTGCTGACATGAAAGTTTCAGAGCAATGTGGGATTGCTGCTTCGAAAGGAAATCAAATTCTAGAGCTAATTAGGAGAACTATCATGTATAAGGAGAAACAGCTAATTGTACCCCTGTACAAAGCAATAGTCAGACAACATTTGGAATATTGTATTCAAGCATGGAGGCCGTACCGTAAAAAGGACATAGACAAGCTAGAAAGAATACAATGAAGAGCAACTAAAATGATTCCAGAATTGAGAGACCTTAGTTACGAAAGTCGCTTATTACAATGTGGTTTGACAACACTAGAGACCAGGAGACTAAGAGGAGACCAAATAGAAGTGTTTAAAATAGTGAACGGTTATGAGGATGTTGATAGGAATATGTTCTTCAAACTTAAAGAAGGCAGTAGATCCAGAGGACACAAAGCAGCATTAGTTAAGGAGCAGTGTAGGTTGGACATGAGAAAGTACTCTTTCTCTCAGAGGGTGATAAATGAATGGAACAAACTGCCAAATGATTGTGTTAATGCTAATAGTGTGAATATGTTTAAAAATAGAATTGACAGATATATGATAAGGGCGGGCTACACATAGATGATAAAATTGTTGGACTCTCGATAAGCCAATGGCTTCCTTGTCCACTTACCATCTGGAACTTGTTGTTTGGGATGGCAATCTTGTTAAATCTTATTAAATCTATTGCCTAACTATGGCATAGATTGATGAAATCAAATGTAAGACCTTTTAAAGGCATTTCTTCCCATTTTAAAGATATTTTCTATGTTACTTATTTCTGTCTTATGAAATTCTATCATTACAACATTACATTTATTTCTCTGTCGGATGAAATTTTATCATTACAACATTACATTTATTTCTGTCACATCAAATTCTATCATTATAACATTACATTTATTTCTGTCTTATCAAATACTATCATTACCATATTATGTTTATTTCTGTCATATCAAATTCTACCATTACCACATTACATTTATTTCTGTCATATCAAATTCTATCATTATAACATTACATTTATTTATGTCTTATAACATTATATCATTACAACATTACATTTATTCCTGTCTTATAAAATTCTATCATTACATTACATATATTTCGTTCATAACAAATTCTACCATTACAACATTACATCTATTTATGTCTGGTAAAATTCTATATTTACAACATTACATCTATTTATGTCATGTCAAATTATATCATTACATTACATTTATTTCTGTCATATCAAATTATATCATTACATTACATTTATATCATTACAACAGTACATTTATTTCTGTCATATCAAATTCTATCATTACAACATTATATATATTTGCTGATGATGATGTTTCAAACTTGAATTTTCCCTAATGTGCTATCATTGATTTATGTTGAGCTATTATGTTGACAATTCAATATGTACACCTGCGTCAACAATGGGAATGCTAATTAAAGACTACAAGGACAAATGTTGACAATTCAATATGTACACCTGCGTCAACAATGGGAATGCTAATTAAAGACTACAAGGACAAATGTTGACAATTCAATATGTACACCTGGGTCAACAATGGGAATGCTAATTAAAGACTACAAGGGTAAATGTTGACAATTCAATATGTACACCTGTGTCAACAATGGGAATGCTAATTAAAGACTACAAGGACAAATGTTGACAATTCAATATGTACACCTGTGTCAACAATGGGAAAGCTAATTAAAGACTACAAGGGTAAATGTTGACAATTCAATATGTACACCTGTGTCAACAATGGGAATGCTAAATAAAGGCTACAAGAGCAAATGTTGACAATTCAGTGTGTGCACCTGTGTCAACAATGGGAATGCTAATTAAAGGCTACGAGGGCAAATGTTGACAATTCAGTGTGTGCACCTGTGTCAACAATGGGAATGCTAATTAAAGGCTACGAGGGCAAATGTTGACAATTCAGTGTGTGCACCTGTGTCAACAATGGGAATGCTAATTAAAGACTACAAGGACAAATGTTGACAATTCAATATGTACACCTGTGCCAACAATGGGAATGCTAATTAAAGACTACAAGGGAAAATGTTGACAATTCAATATGTACACCTGTGTCAACAATGGGAATGCTAATTAAAGACTACAAGGGCAAATGTTGACAATTCAATATGTACACCTGTGCCAACAATGGGAATGCTAATTAAAGATTACAAGGGAAAATGTTGACAATTCAATATGTACACCTGTGTCAACAATGGGAATGCTAATTAAAGATTACAAGGGAAAATGTTGACAATTCAATATGTACACCTGTGTCAACAATGGGAATGCTAATTAAAGATTACAAGGGAAAATGTTGACAATTCAATATGTACACCTGTGTCAACAATAGGAATGCTAATTAAAGACTACAAGGACAAATGTTGACAATTCAATATGTACACCTGTGTCAACAATGGGAATGCTAATTAAAGATTACAAGGGAAAATGTTGACAATTCAATATGTACACCTGTGTCAACAATGGGAATGCTAATTAAAGATTACAAGGGAAAATGTTGACAATTCAATATGTACACCTGTGTCAACAATGGGAATGCTAATTAAAGATTACAAGGGAAAATGTTGACAATTCAATATGTACACCTGTGTCAACAATAGGAATGCTAATTAAAGACTACAAGGACAAATGTTGACAATTCAATATGTACACCTGTGTCAACAATGGGAATGCTAATTAAAGGCTACGAGGGCAAATGTTGACAATTCAGTGTATGCACCTGAGTCAACAATGGGAATGCTAATTAAAGGCTACGAGGGCAAATGTTGACAATTCAGTATGTGCACCTGTGTCAACAATGGGAATGCTAATTAAAGGCTAGAAGGGCAAATGTTGACAATTCAGTATGTACACCTGTGTCAACAATGGGAATGCTAATTAAAGGCTAGAAGGGCAAATGTTGACAATTCAGTATGTACACCTGTGTCAACAATGGGAATGCTAATTAAAGGCTAGAAGGGCAAATGTTGACAATTCTGTATGTACACCTGTGTCAACAATGGGAATGCTAATTAAAGACTACAAGGGCAAATGTTGACAATTCAATATGTACACCTGTGTCAACAATGGGAATGCTAATTAAAGACTACAAGGGCGAATGTTGACAATTCAATATGTACACCTGTGTCAAGAATGGGAATGCTAATTAAAGACTACAAGGGCGAATGTTGACAATTCAATATGTACACCTGTGTCAACAATGGGAATTCTAATTAAAGGCTACAAGAGCAAATGTTGACAATTCAGTATTTACACCTGTGTCAACAATGGGAATGCTAATTAGAGGCTACAAGAGCAAATGTTGACAATTCAGTGTGTGCACCTGTGTCAACAATGGGAATGCTAATTAAAGGCTACGAGAGCAAATGTTGACAATTCAGTGTGTGCACCTGTGTCAACAATGGGAATGCTAATTAAAGGCTACGAGAGCAAATGTTGACAATTCAGTATGTGCACCTGTGTCAACAATGGGAATGCTAATTAAAGGCTACAAGGGCAAATGTTGACAATTCAGTGTGTGCACCTGTGTCAACAATGGGAATGCTAATTAAAGGCTACGAGGGCAAATGTTGACAATTCAGTGTGTGCACCTGTGTCAACAATGGGAATGCTAATTAAAGGCTACGAGGGCAAAGGTTGACAATTCAGTGTGTGCACCTGTGTCAACAATGGGAATGCTAATTAAAGTCTACAAGGGCGAATGTTGACAATTCAATATGTACACCTGTGTCAACAATGGGAATGCTAATTAAAGACTACAAGGACAAATGTTGACAATTCCATATGTACACTTTTGTCAACAATAGGAATGCTAATTAAAGACTACAAGGACAAATGTTGACAATTCCAAATGTACACTTTTGTCAACAATAGGAATGCTAATTAAAGACTACAAGGACAAATGTTGACAATTCCATATGTACACTTTTATCAACAATAGGAATGCTAATTAAAGACTACAAGGACAAATGTTGACAATTCCAATTGTACACTTTTGTCAACAATAGGAATGCTAATTAAAGACTACAAGGACAAATGTTGACTATTCCATATGTACATCTGTGTCAACAATGAGAATGCTAATTAAAGACTACAAGGACAAATGTTGACAATTCCATATGTACATCTGTGTCAACAATGAGAATGCTGATTAAAGACTACAAGGACAAATGTTGACAATTCCATATGTACATCTGTGTCAACAATGAGAATGCTAATTAAAGACTACAAGGACAAATGTTGACAATTCCATATGTACATCTGTGTCAACAATGAGAATGCTAATTAAAGACTACAAGGACAAATGTTGACAATTCCATATGTACACCTGTGTCAACAATGAGAATGCTAATTAAAGACTACAAGGACAAATGTTGACAATTCCATATGTACACCTGTGTCAACAATGTGAATGCTAATTAAAGACTACAAGGACAAATGTTGCTAAGAACAGAACATTAGTTAAGAACAGTAGTTATTTATGTACAGCTTGTAATATGAACAGTTTCAGTTAGCAACAGCACAAAACTATCCAGCTTATATTTGCAAAAATCTTTCATTATTATTTTGTGTTGCTTAAAATAGTTTTTAAAAACAATTTATCAAACTACAGTCGCGCCTCGTTATTACGCGGATTCAGATATAACGCGGTCGGTGGTGGACCCCGATTTTCTGCCTCCAGGGGAAAAAGCCAAATGGGCCTGCTTAAACCTACTTAGAATTGCTTTAAAAATTCTCAAGAAACATTAGGCGAACAATGTCATTGAACGAGAATCAACGTGTTGTTTGTTTTGTACCGACATCAATCGCTGTCGCTGGCTTCGCTTCGATAGGCAAAGTCAATCGCCATACAATTTTTTTCTATCTGGCTGTTGCTGTTGTAGGGCGAAGATCTCGTTCGTCTAAAACGTAAGTATTTTCATGAAACGTGAAACCTTAGAAAAACGCCATAAACAGAGCAATAAACACGTCTTTCGTGTCTGTATGCATTCTTATATGTGTATCACTGAAGTTACCTGACAATAACCATGTAAAAGTGTGAAATTATTACCTTTTTGTCAGAACGCATGTGCTTGTCAACATTTGTATATAACCGGATGTTGTTGTGAGTGAGATTACCAAACGGGATTCCCGTAGATCTATATAAGGTCACGCTAAGAATTGCCATCTGCTGGCCATAGAGTTACATCATTAATCATGCCCCTATAAACTACTAACTTACTAACGGGTGTTTTATTTATGTCTGTGCTGCTGGCCCACTCTGGCCTCATTCTACATGAAATCGCGTTTGATCATGTGACCCAAAGGCAACATCACGTGCACAGTATGGCGGCTAATTGTGAAATGTTTTCTATGTCACCGATAAAAGTACTCATAAGTAATTATTTGGAGCACATTTCTTCAGTTTCTTGACGCCCAATTGTCGGTTGTATGTCACAGAATACACATGTGAAACGGTTAGTGCGTATTGGTTTTAAAACTTAAGTTATTAGTCCAAGCCCAAATCGGCGAGTTGACAAATGCCGGTCAGGAACTCCGCCCCGGCCTAGGCTAGCTCAAGAGTGGGGCGGATGACTGCCTACGCTTCGACGGTTTGTAAATTGCAATCGAGACTCACAAATACGCCTTGCCTAAGAATCATATAAACAGTTTTAATGCATTTAGTATGTATACCAACATAACACTTGGGTGAAATGACATGCTTCCATTACATCGTAAATTTAATCGTTTTTGTGCCGCGAAACCAACAAGCCAAATTCCTAACCCAAGCTCCACGGGTGCGCAAAAATACGAATTCGTCATCCGCACATGAAACGATGAATCTATGTTAAGTGGTGCGTAATAAATTTATGCTTCTGTCGAGATCGGTTGAGAGACGAAGTGAAACAATTATTAATTCTACCTATTGTCATTTTATGTCTTTTATCAGCTTACATACTACGTTTGTTAAATCATATACGTTTTCGGCTGCTCAGATCCAGGTTATTATTTTAGATTTGTAGGCCTATTGGTCCAGTACATCATCATCGTAGTAGATCTATTCCATAACGATATACGTACGTGTTTTATTCAGTTCAAGAATCAACAGGGTGTGACATTTAAATATAATACACGTTGATGCTAGTATAATAAGTTTAATAAGTTCCATAAACTGCATGTTGGCGTATAAGACAGTGCTGCAAGCACACAGGGCTTCAACAGCATTCATGGACTTGGTGCGGCGATCGCTGTTGTTTAGTAGCTCCCTGGTGGCAGATATTAGAACACCTAACGCGCCTCCCGTACAGCGCGGTCCGAAGTCGTGGACCCCGACCCCCGCATTATAACGAGGCTCAACTGTATGTTAGCTGCCCATGTAGAAACTACTTTTTTGATATTTGTTATTATGTTGAAAAAGAAGGTACTGATATGAATGCCGGAAATGTTCAGGTAATTAAAATTTGTCATGCCAAGTTCTCAGCCACATTGTTCTATTTCTGGGAGTAAACAAAAAGTACGAGACTGCAGGGTGGATCACTCGAAGACAGTGCTGGAAATATAATATCACAAGGTTTTTTAATGGCAGAAGACCTAAATGGATACTTCAGTTTAGTGTTTACCAGAGAGGATATTAGTTCATAACCAGTTCCAGATGCTAAATTTCAGGAGGCTAAATCGGACTATTTAGGGAAATTAATTGTAACTCCAGAAATGGTAGCTAAGAAAATAAAGGCAATGAAAGATAATAAATCACCGGGAGTGGATGTAATTCCTCCAAAACTACTAATGGAAACAGTAGAACAAATCAGTATACCACTTGCAAGAGTGTTCAACTTGTCATTAAAAGAGGGAATTGTTCCTTTTGAATGGAAAGAAGCAAACATCATACCATTATTTAAAAAGGGTTCGAGAAATTAGTAAGACAATTACAGACCAGTGAGTTTAACATCAGTGATTTGTAAATTATTAGAAAGGTTAATTAAAGACCACATGGTGGACTTCCTTGTTAGGCATAACTTATTAAATCCACCTCAACATGGATTCCTAAAAGCGAGGTAATGCTTAACAAATATGTTATGTTTTTTTGACAAAGTGCCACGTCAAAGATTACTACTTAAATTAGAAGCCCGTGGTATCGGGGATGGCATAATCGACTGGACTGAACAATGGCTGACTGGCAGAAGATAGCGTGTTGTAGTAGACGCGGAGGTTTCAAATTGGAAATCAGTTTTGAGTGGGGTACCACAAGGATCAGTACTGGGACCTTTATTATTCTTAATATATATCAATGACTTCGACGATAATATAACAAGTAACATACTGAAATTTGCGGATGACACAAAAGTCTTTAGAAGGGTTAACAATGATGGTGATAAACAACATTTACAAAGCGATCTAGACAAATTAGTTAAATGGTCTGAGAAATGGCAGATGTTATTAAATTTTGGGAAATGTAAATGCCTACATACAGGACACAGGAACTTGGGATGTAAACTATAAAATGGGAGATACTGTTCTAGGAACTACTGTAAAAGAAAAGAACTTACAATAAGTGTTGATATGAAAGTTTCAGAGCAGTGTGGTATTGCAGCTTCAAAGGGTAATGAAATTAAAGGTTGATTAGGAGAAATATAACATACAAGGAAAAAAGTTAATTATACCTCTGTATAAAGCGATAGTTAGGCCTCATTTAGAGTACTGTAGACAAGCTTGGAGACGGTATCATAAGTGTACAAGGATGGAGATGGTATCATAAGTGTACAAGGATGGAGATGGTATCATAAGTGTACAAGGATGGAGATGGTATCATAAGTGTACAAGGATGGAGATGGTATCATAAGTGTACAAGCATAAGAAGTACATACATACGCTTCATAGAATACAGAGGAAAGCAACTAAAATGATTCCAGAACTGAGAGACCTTAGTTATGAAGAATAACTGAAAGAATGTGGTTTAACAATTCTAGAGACAAGGCGGTTAAGAGGATAAAAAATTTAAGTTTTTAAGGTATTGAATGGGTATGAAAATATTGATAGAAATATTTTTGTTTTATTTAATAAAGATAATTGAACTAGAGGACATGAGGTAACATTAGTAAAGGATCACTGTCGATTGGATATCAGGAAGTACTCTCACAGAGGACAATAAATGAATGAAACAAATTATCTACAGATTGTGTAACTGCTAGCAACATGAATATGTTTAAAAACAAGGTTGACACATATCTCAGGAGGGCGGATTACACATAGATTAAAAATTGTCCACCTGCCTTCTGGGCCTTTTCCTTGGATGGCAATCTTGTTAAATCTCTGGGAGCTAGCTAGCAAAGATAACTATGCACTATTGTTTGACAGGCACAGCTCCAGGGGTAGGTAATAATGTCTGAAATTCAAAAGCAGCTTTGAAAATAAAATTACCAACAATCTCACAATCATCCATACCTGAACATATTTACTTCAGTTATTTTATTTCAATGTGGCTGAAAATGTAATATTATATGATTGGGAACACTCATTTTAGAACAGATAGAGTTTTTGGAAATGGAGGTATCCATGAGCACAGGTAGAAATTAACTTTTCTGAGCAGTGGACTACTGGTGATCCAGATCAGTGGTTAATAATACGATCCATCAAACGCTGTCTGGAACATCTAAGAACAATTATGCACTAATGATTTTAAAGATAACAACCTGATATGCAAACTACATATATGTATAATTATGTTATAATGTTACTTCTATGCAGTAATCACGATTCGTAATGTTAATAATTGTTGTTTGGTAGTCATACAGGTTTATTACTGTTACTTAGCATGGGTCATTTAGCAATTTTAGTAATGTTTTACTTGCAACAGCGAAGATGTATGTTAACTTGTAAACATGTTAATGGTTTTTACCGGTAATTGCATAAATAGTTTAACTTTTGGTTATATATAATTATACTACATATAATTATATATATATAATGGAATTTTGATATAATAAATGTTTTATATAGGTAAATCTAACTACATAATTCATAAATGTTGACATGTTTAATTTGCTTATCTGGTGCATAGATACGTATATATATATATATATATTGAATGATATATATAAATATTGCAGTTATCACATTGTAAGTTTTTATTACAGTTTCAATTAAGCATCACCATAGCTAGCAATTTAAGTCTCCTTGTGGTGTGTTTGTGAAAAAATGTACTTGTAATTATCTTAAATATTATTTTAAAAGTGCCTGATAGTGCTTTACAAATAATGTGTTTAATGTGAAAATTGTTCGGAATGTTTCCATTTTCCATTATCTATTTTATGCTATGCAGTGCAAATTAAATATTGCTTCGTTGTTTTTAATAAAAATGTCAATATGACCCCTTTGCTTGTTGAATCGCCTTTGTGATTCTGATGCAACTGTAGTAATGTTAGTGCTCATTCTGTACATGTGCCATATTGAAAACACGGCTAATGCTGGTATTTGTAGCAATTCCAATCGCTAAAACTGTCAGTGAATTGTTTGCAATGTATATCAATACCGTTTTGGGGGCGGCATGTTGGCATGGACTATAATTGTGTGCTAATGAATGTAAAACTGAAAGTGCAAACAAACACGGTTGTTGGTATGTGATTAATAAATTGTCATTAATTTGGCCTATTTCACTCTACACTGACTTGCGTTGTTGTTCTGCATAAACATAATATTTGACAATCATAAGTGCCATTTGTGCACTGAAAATGATGTAGTATGATATAATGAAGGTCTTGGGAAAGTCAAAGCGAGGTAAGAATGAAACACAAAGCCGTAATAAGGGCCCGGAATATGCAAGATTATCCAAGATAACACGCAGGTCAATTTGACTGTTTATGATGGATATATTTTGCTTTATGAGCAGTCTAACCTCGTCGTAGGTTATGAGCGAAATCGTGCTTAATAGCTCATAAGAATGTTAGTGAAACGGTGCTGAATATCACTGCTCAGTATCATCAGCAAGGTGATAGAAAGATTTCTAAATTCAGCCATCTGGAAGTATGTGTGTAGGCACCCCATGATTTCAGACAAACAGTTTGGATTCAGAGCTGGCCACTCTACTACAGGCGATGCCTTAATATACATTATATACAACAACTACACAATGTCATTGACGAAAAGCAAGAAATTAGAATAATGTTGCCTTGACATCAGCCGATCATTCGATAGAGTGTGACACAAAGGCCTGACGACCAAACTGGAGTCCACTGGGATACAGGAAAGCAGCTATCCTGGCTAAATGACTGCCTGATGGACAGAGCTCTGAAAGTTGCCATCAATGGAATAGGCTCTGGTGCCAAGTCCATCAATGCAGGAGTTCCCAAGGATCCATTCTAAGACCTCTCCTACAGAACCATGTCGTCCTTTATGCTGATGACTCATCAGTCTATAGAACAGTCAATGATAGACAACTTTTGGCAACTGCCATTTTACTCACTTAACGAAGATCACCTGCAGATTCGAATATGGGCAGATAATTGGAAAGTGATATTCGGTGCAGCCAAAAGCCTAATTGTATCAAAGCTGAAAGATGCAGAGGCTCGCCACTCGTCACTAACATTTCTGAACACTATCTTGCCAGAAGTGGAAAGACATTTTGGGCATTTCTATTCAGAAACAATTGTCCTGGATACATATAGTAGGCAAGATGGCCAAGGATGCAGGAAAGTGGCTTCGTCTCCTCAAAAGAGCTTCACCATCCTTGAACACAAACCAGTAGGCTATGATCTATGAAAAGCATGGTGAGATCCAAAATGGAATATGTCTCATCTGTTTGGATGGCAGCTTCACATCGCTAGGCAGACTTGATGTCATCCAGAGGTGAGCTGTCAAAATTATAGCTATGCCAGAGGCTTCTCTGACAGGAATGCCATCCAACCACTAGCACAAAGACAAGTTGGTGCACTCACGTTGTTCCAATGGATGCACCATGGAGATGCACCAACTCTACTCAATAGCATGTTACCTCCTCCTACAGTAGTGCCAACAGCCACCAGGGCATCAACATCTCACCACACAGCTGCTGTGGCAATTCAATCCTCAAACACGGCTGAAGATTAGAGGACATTCTTACGGGCCACTGACCGCCTCTGAAATGAACTATCAGATAACATTTTTACAATCAGGAAGAGAGAACATTTCAAGAAAGAAGTCAACACCTTCCTTGGTGCCTTGCGTCAGTGCCCACCCCCAGAATGGAGAGGAACAGCTTCCCAGCCAAGAAAGAAGTCAACACCTTCCTTGGTGCCTTGCATCAGTGCCCACCCCCAGAATGGAGAGGAACAGCTTCCCAGCCAAGAAAGAAGTCAACACCTTCCTTGGTGCCTTGCGTCAGTGCCCACCCCCAGAATGGAGAGGAACAGCTTCCCAGCCAAGAAAGAAGTCAACACCTTACTTGGTGCCTTGCGTCAGTGCCCGCCCCCAGAATGGAGAGGAACAGCTTCCCAGCCAAGAAAGAAGGCAACACCTTCCTTGGTGCCTTGCGTCAGTGCCCACCCCCAGAATGGAGAGGAACAGCTTCCCAGCCAAGAAAGAAGTCAACATAGAAAACAAATACTGAATCCTACGAGAACATTTCAAGAAAGAAGGCAATGCCTTCCTTGGTGCCTTGTGTCAGTGCCCGCCCCCAGAGTGGAGAGGAACAGCTTCCCAGCCAAGGAAGTCGTAGAGCATTCCTAGGGAAAGTTGAAGATCTGACCACCGAGGCCACCGCCTACGGTCAGGAAGAACCTAAGTAAACCTAAGTAAGGAAGAAGCCCACATAGAAAACAAATACTGAATCCTACGTTACCTTTAATATTGTAGTTATCATACCACATACTACTAATTATAGACAGTGTTAATTATATCAGCGCTAAGTGTCCTATGCAGTATCTTTACCACAGTACCAAACACTAGAGTAGCGGACGAAATTAATGCTACGCTGTCGAGGAATGCACATAGTGCTTTACAACGCAACCATGAATTTTTGATGTGAGATTCTTTAAATGAGTTAAATAAAAATATGTTAGAAGATAAATCTGGCAGAGAAATCAATGTCTTTGGGTGCTAAAAACATCTGATGATGTTTTGTTGTCTAAATTTTTAGTCGACCACCGAACTACCGCACAGAAGTGTTTTGGTAAATTCGGGCCAATGGTAATTTCGAACCCTGAAGTTACACCCAATGACTTACCTCATGTGTACCTCATCTTCTTTGGCAACAGCAACAATGAATTCATATCGGTCCCTGTCACTCCATAAGTACAGATGCCTACAACATATCCCAACATCACGTCACCTCAGAAAGCCATCT
This sequence comes from Lamellibrachia columna, assembly GCA_963662155.1. Taxonomy (NCBI): domain Eukaryota; kingdom Metazoa; phylum Annelida; class Polychaeta; order Sabellida; family Siboglinidae; genus Lamellibrachia; species Lamellibrachia columna. The sequence goes on along the minus strand of OY759261.1, from coordinate 4,789,315 downwards.
GTGCATCTGGACAATATTAATAGATGAACATTGTATTTATGTGTGCTACTTTTTATATGCTTCTTTCATCTATTTTACGCCATCATCACATTGTCATCACATATACACATTAAGGTTACGAGATTGATGCAACAATCTCCCTTTCTAACAGACATGTACAGTGATCCAACCTAAATCTACAGTATGCGAGCTTGTTAACCAGTACCATGAAACATTAAGTAAACTCCTGGATAAACATGCCCCTAAAGAAACCAAAAGTGTACAAGTTCGCCCTCCATCACCATGGATATATCTAGAAATAGTTGTAGCAAAATGTCGTCGTCGATATTTTGAAAGAATTTGGTGGCGAAGTCATGCTTCCCTTGATCAATCCCGTTATACTAAACAGCTACACAAATATTCAATCACATGATATCAAAAGCAAAGTCTGATTACTATACACATTTTATCTCAACAAATTCTGAAAACCCTCACCAGATGTGGAAATCCGTAAACACAATTCTACATCGGCAGAAATTAAAAGCACTGACTGAACATTCTTCATTGGATACACTGTGTAGTTCTTTTTCAAAATACTTTACAGATAAGACTGCTCGCATTCGATCGAATTTTGCCATTAATGATAATGACTATGATTTCCCTGAACCACCACTTTCTGGAAATACACTACTGTGTTTCACACCTGCAACTACTAATGAAGTTCTCATTATGTGATCTTGACCCATTTCCAACACTTATACTAAACGCTCTATCAATCAACTCATCTTTCCCATTACTACTATCATAAACCTTACAATGCAGGGCAGAGTTGTTCCATGGGATTTCAAACAAGCTCTTGTAAATCCTCATATTAAAAAACAAACTATGTGTAAAAATTACATAAAAAATTATCGTCCTATGTCCAATCTCAGTTTTCTGTCAAAATTATTGGAAAAGTAATTGCTAATTGCCTTCATGAACATATTTATAACCATCACTTATCAAATGATCTACAGTCTGCATATAAACGATTCCACTCTACCGAAACAGCTCTTCTCAAGGTACACAATGATATAGTTGATAACATGGACAATGGCAAAGTCACAGCACTCACTTTACTAATCTCTCAGCTGCTTTCGATACGATTGATCATTTAATCCTTTTACAACGCCTTCATAGACATTTTGGCATTTCTGGCATGGCTCTTCGGTGGTTCAAATCATATTTTTCAGTCAGACACCAAAGCATTAATATATCTGGCACATTATCTTGCCCACAACACCTTCCATTCAGAGTGCCACAAGGACCCATACTTGGCCCTGTTCTGTTTAGCTTATAATAGTACATCGCTCAACCAAGTCATTACTAATCATAATCTCAGTCATCACCTGTATGCTGATGGCACACAGGTTTACATATCACTTTTACAATCAAATGCACAAGAATCTGTTTAGACTTTAAGTGATTGTGTCTTACTGATATCTTGTTGTGGATGGAATCAAGTTAAAGCTTAAGCTAAAGCTTAATCCAGAAAAAAAGACATTATTATTGCCACTTATCAACAACAAAATAGGATAATTAACCATTTTCCAGTTAAACTGCTTGGCAGTGATACATTCCCATCAGACACTGTTCGTAATCTAAGTGTTGTCTTTGATAGTAACTTCAAATTTTGCCAGCATATTTCTCAATTATGTAAATCCTGTTTCTATCATATACGTGATCTTCGTCGAATTCGGCGTCACATATCTACATCTACTGCTAAAACAATATCAACAGCATTAATCAGTAGCCGCCTTGATTATTGTAATTCACTACTAAATAACATTGCTAAAAGTGCCTTGGCTAAACTCCAGTGAGTACAAAATTGTCTGGCACGTGTGGTGCTCAGGGCGCCTCGGTTTTCACCATCACTACCACTACTTAAACAGTTACACTGGCTTCCTGTTACTTATCGAATTAATTTTAAGCTGTCCACTCTTGCATATCATGCTCTATCTACACAACAACCACCCTACTGGGCTAGTCTCCTGCATTTTTCAAATATCCTTAGGCAGCTCAGATCATCAATTTCACAACTTATTGTGCATAAAACAAAACTTTACTTGGGTAAAAGTGGTTTCTCTGTCACTGCATCTAGGGTCTGGAATGAACTCCCCATCACTTTGAAAACATCTGAAACTATAGCTATTTTCCGAAAAAAAACTCAAGACATATTTATTCCAAATTGCATTTTCACCATAAGACATATTTATTCCAAATTGCATTTTCACCATGAATCTTCGGTTGTCCCTCGTTCTGATACTGACATTTGCGCATCCCTGTTCATGACTATGCTTAATGATTCTGTTTTGTTGCGCCTCTGAGCCCAGGTTCCTGAAGAGGTATGTGTCATAGAAGTTAATTATTATTAATGCTCTTACCTTTGTAGTTGTTCTGCTGGTAGTCGTGCCTCTGGGTCATCAGCCAGCATGCTACTGATGAGATCATAAGCCAGTGAGTCATGTTCAATATGTGACAAGTTGTACTGGCCTTTCACAACCCTGGTGTGTAATTCATGGTCAAGAGGTGCATAAGGGTGTTTCCCTCGTGTCATGATGTAGTGGCAGACCATGCCTGCCACCTGTAAATCATATTGTCTAATAAGATTTATCAAGTAAGCACAGCACATTAACACACACAATATTACTCAAGTTATTCAAATAACAAAGACGTCAGTTTCCTGTATGTCAAATGCATATAGTTTACCATCAATCACAATTTGCTTTAATCTCTATATTGTGCTGATTCACGGCTGGAGTAAATGTTGCAATGTCTACACGTCACATCACGTGTAAATGTGCAAGCAACAGGGTTTCATTTCATTTGTTGCAATGTTAAACAGTGACAAACTATGGAATAATACAATTTATTTTTGAGGCTATCTAGTTAGATTTAAATTTAGCAGTTACCAACCTATCTTATAGAAATGACTCCACATTTTAATCCACAGGCCAGATAGGGGAACCTAAATGTTTTTAAGATGCTTATAGCATACCAATGTGAAATAAAGTTGTTTGCCACCTGGGAAATGCAGTTTTCATATAGTTTTGGTGGTTAAGTACAAGTAGTGCCCTTAGCAAAGCTTGACTGTAAGGACAGGGGTAAGGACAGATAGTTTTGGTGGTTAAGTACAAGTAGTGCCCTTAGCAAAGCTTGACTGTAAGGACAGGGGTAAGGACAGATAGTTTTGGTGGTTAAGTACAAGTAGTGCCCTTAGCAAAGCTTGACTGTAAGGACAGGGGTAACAACATATAGTTTTGGTGGTTAAGTACAAGTAGTGCCCTTAGCAAAGCTTGACTGTAAGGACAGGGGTAAGGACAGATAGTAACTGATTTTATCAACACATATCTGCAGACAATAGCAAATGATGTATCAAATGAAAGATATTTGAATACTCTTCCCAATGGTGGTACAGAAACATACAATTATGTATGGATGACATTGCACTCTATCTATATGGCTGCATCATGTACAGCTGACCTCATCGATCTTCCAACACCAATGTACTCATGTTGCTACAGTATTATGGTAGCCGACTACAGCAGACGTTTCTTTGACACAGGTATTGTAAGCAAAATCTGTAATGCCACATCAGTAAACTTGGTGAACTGATCTATTCAGCAATGCTTGCAGTGCTTGTGGCCCTTTCAGGACACCTCATGAGTCAGGGAGTGTTCCTGAAGGTAGAAGTTGTCTTGCTATCTGTATATTATACTATCATACATATGTGTCAACAAGTTACACCATCATTTCACCAGGCAACTATTCCACAGGTGATATGGGTCGCCACTTTCCCGCCAAAATGAGTCTCTTGTCACCAAGCCAATTGTCTCTGAAGACACATTTATTTGGCTTATTTCACTATACACTCTTATTCTGCATCACTGTTAATTATTAGTTTGGTACAAGAGAGCATCATTTATTGTTTTTGCTTCAGTTATTACATCTTTTAAAACTATATCAACCATAGCAACACTATTTAGCTGAGATTAACTAATATGGACCAAGTTTGTGGGAACACAACTTTCATGATGCAACCATGGTATGTTTGACAAATGCCGATATCACTGGTAATGTGAAAATAAAATGTTGACGACAGGAAGCGTAATAATAAGGTTAGTGACACTTTCACCGATTCCTGCATAATTGTGCTTCAGGTTACGTTCATAGACATGTATTTGTCTATTAATGCACAAAAGCAACATTGACATATGATGTAAACTTATTAACCAAAGCAACAGTATTTGTATTTTACATGTAAAAAGGAAATTATAAATATTTTAACAATACTCACTTGTATGTCACCTGATTTTTTGTATTTGATCTTTGGCTTACTGTCAATTGGCTCACTGTCGGTTGACTCATTGTTGATTGATTCAATGGCTGTTGACTCGTTGTTTGTTGATTCAATGTCTGTTGACTCATTCTCAGTTGATTCAATGGCTGTTGAACCATTGTGAGTTGATCCAACAGCTGTTGATCCGTTATCAATTGATTCAATGACTGTTGCCTCATTGTCAGTTGATTCAATGGCTGATGAATCAGTGTCAGCTGATTCTACTGATGCTGACCCATTGTCAGTTGATTCGATGATTGCTGACTCATTGTCAGCTGATCCAATGGTTGCTGACTCATGGTCAGTTGATGGAATGGCTGTTGACTCACTGTCAGTTGATTCAATGGCTGCTGACCCATTGTCAGTTGATTCAATGGCTGTTGACTCATTGTCAGCTGATTCAATGGCTGTTGACTCATTGTCATTTGATTCAATGGCTTTTGACTCATTGTGAGTTGATGCAATGGCTGTTGACTCGTTGTCAATTGCTTCAATGGCTGTTGTCTCGTTGTTAGTTGATTCAACGGCTGTTGACCCATTGTCAGTTGATTCAATGGTTGTTGACCCATTGTCAGTTGATTCAATGGCTGTTGACTCATTGTCAGTTGATTCATTGGCTATTGATTCACTATCAGTTGATTCACTGTCAGTTGACTCACTGTCACCCAACTGAACAATGACCTCTTTTGGCAGCCAATATGTTGTTCCTGTACAAAGCAAGGTACACACAATAAGGACCAGTTACATGTGTAACTCCCATTGCACATCCAACAAAAGTACTTTTTTGATAATTCAGGAAAATAAAGGATAACCAATTTAACACACACAGTGTGTGTCAGTGCTCTACCTTGACCCCCATAAGGTTTTGGTCAGCTGGACCAGTAACTTCCAAAAGTTTCTGGTCAAGCAGCAAAGTTAGTGGTGTTCATTTTACCATTGACACAATGCGTGAGTGCAAGCAGCTTGTATAACAACATACTGACCTCAAGCAAGTCAACAATTGTATTGTCAGCCGAAAATATGTTGTCAGATAGGTATTATTCTAATATACTCTACCCATGACAATTTTGTTGTTTAAAAAATACTTTCCTCTGCTTTTCCAAAAAGCAGCCGTACTCTATTTATTATCAGTAAATTACATTGGTGTGCTAAATGAAAAAAAATATTTAACTTGGTTTTCCGCTTTGAGCAAACGTACAATTTCCAAAATGTAAACATACTGACTCCCTACCCACCTTCGTTATTTATATGTATATCTGAATTATGTACATACATGTTTACCACCCTGCTGACCACCTATTTTTAATATATCAAACTGATGGACTGTTTGCGAACACTGTGTTTCACGATAACACTTTTCAGGCAATAATGTGGGCGTAAACACGCATTTTGTGAACAGTTTGCTTCTTCTGATGGCCATTTTAAAGATCAGCTGATGAATACTGCTGTAAAACGTTGTATTTTCTCCAGGAAAGTAGGCAGTCACATGGACCACTAACTAAAAAAGTTACTGACCCGGTGGAAAAGTAGGTGATCATGGACCACCAGGTCAGTGTATATTTCGAACACTGGTGTGGGCATTTTGTCCATCTATGTACTTAATATGTACTTGTGTGAGTTTACAACTGTGTGTATGTATACGTGTATGTTAGTTTCTGATATCATACATACACATATTTACCTGGCTTCATACTGATACACACTACAGTAGTTTTACCACTTAAGAAGTTTGTCGATAACTTAAATAATAGTTTTATTACTTCAGTAAGTTTGCCACATTGCATGATTTGTGGATTACTTAATGTAATACTTCAAGGCTGAATGATGTGGTCAGCATTACTAAATATATATGCAACACACCTGCAAAAGCTGCTTCAACAGTACTCTTATCATTTTCTAGGCTACGACTTAGATCAAAGTCTCCAATCTTCAAGCACTGGCTTCCATTGGCAAGTTTCACAACAAAGAGGTTTTGTGGCTGTAACATGAAAGTCATCATGGAAACATACACGGCAAATGGATGAATTTAACACCATTAAATAAAGAATATTCTTTAATTAGGAACAACAAACAGGTTTCAGCGTTTAAGTTGATTCTGTATACTGACCAATATCTGAACTTCAGCTGAAACCATCACCTAGAGCACAAACCATCAGTAGTCAGAACTTTGATCAACAGAGCAACCAACTAGTAACTAACGATGATGACACTGATGTCACACATGTCAAGGCAGCATGCAGGGCCAACAACTACCATGAGTGGAAGTTTAACATCACAAAGGAAAGGTCGAAGATAAACAGTGCATACCAGGTGATGGAAACCAGAGACACCAAACATCCATCTACCATACATGCACAACCTGTCGGAAAAACTGACACTATCTTCCGACAACACGAAGCAGGGACATACCACAAACATTACAACACCATAAAATCCATGGTTGTACACAAAACCCCAAAAACAACAGACTCCAATGTCTGTATCCAGACACAAAGAACGCACACACACATCAAAGCTCCTCTGACTGATGTAGGGGAATATTAGGTCAGCCACGGTCATGACATCATGGCCAGAGATGCGATAGTGATAGTCAGAGAGGACAACCCAGAGATAAACGGTACGGCGGCTACAACATTCCTGCAATCTTCATGGAACTGCTGTCATGTGACAATCAACATCTAGGTCACATCACATGTCCCGAAGTAGAGCTCAACCAGTATTCTGACAGTTAACTTATTTTTCAATAAACAAACAAGTAATTTTTTTAGTTTTTCTCATCAACATCACCTTGTGTGCAGTACTTTTATAAGACTTCCACCACAAGTATCTAGTCAACACCTTATCAATCACTATGAACTGTCAGCACATGATTAAACTGGTTGTACTCCAACAAGAGAACTAATGCTATGCACATACATACAGGCAAGGTAAACTGTTATGTTGTGATGTGAATGTCATGGAAATGAAAGTGAATACCGGTGAGACCAACCTTTAAGTCCCTAGAGCACAAACGATCACCTAGAGCACAAACAATCACCTAGAACACAAACCATCACCTAGAGCACAAACGATCACCTAGAGCACAAACAATCACCTAGAGCACAAACAATCACCTAGAGCACAAACGATCACCTAGAACACAAACGATCACCTAGAGCACAAACGATCACCTAGAGCACAAACCATCACCTAGACCACAAACCATAACCTAGAGCACAAACATTCACCTAGAGCACAAACAATCACCTAGAGCACAAACAATCACCTAGAGCACAAACGATCACCTAGAGCACAAACAATCACCTAGAGCACAAACAATCACCTAGAGCACAAACGATCACCTAGAGCACAAACAATCACCTAGAACACAAACCATCACCTAGAGCACAAACGATCACCTAGAGCACAAACAATCACCTAGAACACAAACCATCACCTAGAACACAAACCATCACCTAGAGCACAAACGATCACCTAGAGCACAAACGATCACCTAGAGCACAAACGATCACCTAGAGCACAAACGATCACCTAGAACACAAACGATCACCTAGAGCACAAACGATCACCTAGAGCACAAACCATCACCTAGACCACAAACCATAACCTAGAGCACAAACATTCACCTAGAGCACAAACAATCACCTAGAGCACAAACAATCACCTAGAGCACAAACGATCACCTAGAGCACAAACAATCACCTAGAGCACAAACAATCACCTAGAGCACAAACGATCACCTAGAGCACAAACAATCACCTAGAACACAAACCATCACCTAGAGCACAAACGATCACCTAGAGCACAAACAATCACCTAGAACACAAACCATCACCTAGAACACAAACCATCACCTAGAGCACAAACAATCACCTAGAGCACAAACGATCACCTAGAGCACAAACGATCACCTAGAGCACAAACAATTACCTAGAGCACAAACAATCACCTAGAGCACAAACAATCACCTAGAGCACAAACAATCACCTAGAGCACAAACAATCACCTAGAGCACAAACAATCACCTAGAGCACAAACAATCACCTAGAGCACAAACAATCACCTAGAGCACAAACGATCACCTAGAGCACAAACAATCACCTAGAGCACAAACAATCACCTAGAGCACAAACGATCACCTAGAGCACAAACAATCACCTAGAGCACAAACAATCACCTAGAACACAAACCATCACCTAGAGCACAAACGATCACCTAGAGCACAAACAATCACCTAGAACACAAACCATCACCTAGAGCACAAACGATCACCTAGAGCACAAACAATCACCTAGAACACAAACAATCACCTAGAGCACAAACAATCACCTAGAGCACAAACGATCACCTAGAGCACAAACGATCACCTAGAGCACAAACGATCACCTAGAGCACAAACAATCACCTAGAGCACAAATGATCACCTAGAGCACAAACGATCACCTAGAGCACAAACAATCACCTAGAACACAAACCATCACCTAGAGCACAAACGATCACCTAGAGCACAAACAATCACCTAGAACATAAACAATCTTTTATAAGACTTCCACCACAAGTATCTAGTCAACACCTTATCAATCACTATGAACTGTCAGCACATGATTAAACTGGTTGTACTCCAACAAGAGAACTAATGCTATGCACATACATACAGGCAAGGTAAACTGTTATGTTGTGATGTGAATGTCATGGAAATGGAAGTGAATACCGGTGAGACCAACCTTTAAGTCCCTAGAGCACAAACGATCACCTACAGCACAAACGATCACCTAGACCACAAACCATAACCTAGAGCACAAACAATCACCTAGAGCACAAACGATCACCTAGAGCACAAACGATCACTTAGAGCACAAACAATCACCTAGAGCACAAACAATCACCTAGAGCACAAACCATCACCTAGAGCACAAACGATCACCTAGAGCACAAACAATCACCTAGAGCACAAACGATCACCTAGAACACAAACGATCACCTATAACACACACCATCACCTAGAGAACAAACGATCACCTAGAGCACAAACGATCACCTAGAGCACAAACGATCACCTAGAGCACAAACAATCACCTAGAGCACAAACCAACACCTAGAGCACAAATGATCACCTAGAGCACAAACGATCACCTACAGCACAAACCATCACCTAGAGCACAAACCATCACCTAGAGCACAAACAATCACCTAGAGTACAAACGATCACCTAGAGCACAAACGATCACCTAGAGCACAAACGATCACCTACAGCACAAACCATCACCTAGAGCACAAACAATCACCTAGAGCACAAACGATCACCTAGAGCACAAACCATGACCTAGAGCACAAACGATCACCTAGCGCACAAACGATCACCTAGAGCACAAACCATCACCTAGAGCACAAACAATCACCTAGAGTACAAACGATCACCTAGAGCACAAACGATCACCTAGAGCACAAACGATCACCTAGCGCACAAACGATCACCTAGAGCACAAACCATCACCTAGAGCACAAACAATCACCTAGAGTACAAACGATCACCTAGAGCACAAACCATCACCTAGAGCACAAACGATCACCTAGCGCACAAACGATCACCTAGAGCACAAACCATCACCTAGAGCACAAACAATCACCTAGAGTACAAACGATCACCTAGAGCACAAACCATCACCTAGAGCACAAACAATCACCTAGAGCACAAACGATCACCTAGAGCACAAACGATCACCTAGAGCACAAACCATCACCTAGAGCACAAACGATCACCTAGAGCACAAACGATCACCTAGAGCACAAACCATCACCTAGAGCACAAACCATCACCTAGAGCACAAACAATCACCTAGAGCACAAACCATCACCTAGAGCACAAACAATCACCTAGAGCACAAACCATCACCTAGAGCACAAACCATCACCTAGAAGCACAAACCACCACCTAGAAGCACAAATCACCACCTAGAGCACAAACGACCACCTAGAGCACAAACGATCACCTAGAGCACAAACCATCACCTAGAGCACAAACAATCAGCTAGAGCACAAACGATCACCTAGAGCACAAATGATCACCTAGAGCACAAACCATTACCTAGAGCACAAACGATCACCTAGAGCACAAACGATCACATAGAGCACAAACGATCACCTAGAGCACAAACCACCACCTAGAGCACAAACGATCACCTAGAGCACAAACAATCAGCTAGAGCACAAACGATCACCTAGAGCACAAACAATCACCTAGAGCACAAACCATCACCTAGAGCACAAACAATCAGCTAGAGCACAAACCATCACCTAGAGCACAAACCATCACCTAGAGCACAAACCATCACCTAGAGCACAAACAATCACCTAGAGCACAAACCATCACCTAGAGCACAAACAATCACCTAGAGCACAAACAATCACCTAGAGCACAAACCATCACCTAGAGCACAAACAATCACCTAGAGCACAAACCATCACCTAGAGCACAAACCATCACCTAGAGCACAAACCATCACCTAGAGCACAACCAATCACCTAGAGCACAACCAATCACCTAGAGCACAAACCATCACCTAGAGCACAAACAATCACCTAGAGCACAAACCATCACCTAGAGCACAAACAATCACCTAGAGCACAAACAATCACCTAGAGCACAAACAATCACCTAGAGCACAAACGATCACCTAGAGCACAAACCACCAATCATCTAGTAACTAATGATGATGATAAAACCATCGACCACAGGGCCAACAACTACCGTGAGTGGATATTTAACATCACAAAGAAAAAGGTCGAAGGTAACCAGTGCATACCAGGCGATGGAAACGATTTTAAACAAAGGATTCATTGCCACATTTCATTTCATAATGCGCAGACATGGCAGAGCATTTCCATATTTAATTATTCAATACCAATTATAAATGTTCTGGTTTTGCACTTTAAAAGGCTAAACGATTTCGAGTTTTTTATGTCCACTGGTAGTTCCTTAGTCGTGCCCCTGTTAATTTCAAAGAATTCTCTCCAATCTAATTTTATATGTTGGTATAAATAAATTTGCATCCTGTCTTGAACTTCTGATCCTGATCTTACTATTAAGTTCATAGAATTTATTGAATACATGAGTATAAAAATTATTACTGCGCTGTTTATAAAATATAAGAATGTTAAGTAAGTAAGTAATAATTCAGTGATTTTGGGCAACTTGCATTTTGCTAAGTTTGTTTTACACGCTGCCCTGTATAATTCAATCCCATAACTAATATAATTGCCTTACCATATCTGGGCATATGAATGAGGCGCTATGATGAAACACACCGGATAACTTAGATAAATTCATACAAAGTTCATTAATATGTTCACACCATGATAGTTTACAGTCCATATAGATGCCAAGCTATTTGGCTGATTTAACCATGATTTGCCTGTATGCCCATACATACAGGCAAGGTAAACTGTTGTGTTGTGATGTGAATGTCAGGAAGTGAACACAGGTGAGACCAACCTTTAAGTCTCTGTGCAGCATCCGCTTTGCATGCATGTGTTCAAGTCCACATAGTAAGTCTCTAATCAGATCAACAGACTTCATCCTCCAGATTTCCTTAGTCAAGTGTTGCACCTTTTCCTGCTTGAACCATTTGGCAAGGGTGTAATCACAAAGCTCTACTGCAATGTATATGTAGGTTTTGTCCTTGGCTAGCATCTGGAAACAACATAGAACATTGTAAATATACTGCTGAGCTTAGGTTAGAGACGCCCCTGTAGTTCTTCTCGTGGCAGCACAACTTAATGCCACGCTGGGAAGATAGATTGTGGTGATTCATGAATGCTGCAGAATCTTTCAAGCAATATCTGATGCAATTATTTATTGCTGAAATATTGGTGATAAAGGTAACTCAGAAATAATGATTAGCAAATGTGTCTAACTAAAGTGGGCTTGCAATTTATTATAAAAATGGAAAAAGATAACTGCACACAGTAAATTATCATGTATAAATGTTAGTGTTATTTGCTATTAATACCTTATAGAAGTGCACTATTTCATACACACGCACACGAATGAAAGCACATGCAAACACATACTAGTACACTTTCAGGATTGAAGCATTAAACGCAAAGGAAAGCAATACTGCTGTTGGCACCACCGTGCAGACTCTTTAGAGATAATTCATAGTGTTTGTTCTTTTTGCATGTTGTTACTGATAGTGGCGACTTTCACTTGACATCACTACCACTAGTATTTGTTTATTTTATCACTCACTCGTTGTTGACAAAGCATCAGTTTAAATCTTCAGCACTGATTCAGCAGACAGAAAGTCTAATGTCCTCTCACTGGCACAATTATCTATTTAGCACTGCTCAATGAAACGAATGGTGGCCGGCCGGTGCTTGTTTGGAATTACAAAAACACAATGAACGACCTGTCTGTCTTGTGTGTAGCTGTCATGTGCTGATTAAGTGTTGGTCGGTTTGGCAGATGTTTTGAATCTGTGTCTTTGTCAAGTGTTGCATGGCAGAGTTGCATATGCATGACATACATGCAGTTTGTGCATCAGCCCACCCTCGACAGCTTGTGCCTAATATATGTAATCAATGAGCCAGACAAGATTTGAATCTCAAATTAGGGGAGTAATTCCAACTATGATTTTCAGCTACACCAATATGTGAAGTGTCTGAAAATGTGTGATGGACATTTCAGATGAGTAGCTTAATGTCTTTTTTGATGTCATCTTTAAACATGGCTGCCTTTTTCAAGATCCTAAATAAATTTTCTATAGCAACATCTAGTGGTTGGATCTTAAAGTTGCATATATAAAAGTTGTTCAGCGTAAAAATTATGAGTATGTCATTACTCATCTAAACAATTATTTTACATGTTTGTCAAACATATAATGGTAAATGTCAAGAAAAGTACCCAAATACTGGTTTCCACTTTTTTCAGGGATGTGACAGGCACAAGAGGAAAAACCCTGAAATAATTTGACTAGATGGTAAGGGCCCGAAAGAAGGGGGGCATCGGCCAAAGGTCGATGCGGGGGAGGATGCATGAGGGGTCTGGGGGACCTCCCCATGCATGGAAAAATTTACAAATAAGATGCTCTGTGGTGAATTCTGAGACACCTTTGAAGCCAAAGCAAAATGTTCAAAATCATGACTCTCACAAGGAGCAAAATAAAAATTCTGACTTTTTCTAAAACAAAGTATATTTCAGATTGGGAGGAGTGGGGGGTCAACCTACAGGGTTATCTAACAGCTACGCTGCAAACTGCTTAATCTATCTGGTCTGGTCATGGTTTTTAACATGCTTAATAAGTGTCATCAACATTTTGACAGTTGGGTTCCACTATACGTGTAAGTTTTCTATTTTAATAGAATCTAAATTCTTCTTATGTAGATTCTCACTTTAATTGATAATATTTTGCCAGATCGATTTTTTAAAATCAGCCTTTCCCCACTAAAGTAATACTCTGAATTGGTGTGAATGATATTTAACCTCATCCTTTCACCACACCCTCCATTCAAAATATAAGATATAAAATAAGCGCATTATCACCCACTAAACACTCGTGAAAAAGTTCTAAATTTGACTTCTAGCGTTACCCTCTTAATGAATTAATGGGTGGCACACATGAAAACAACTTCAGATATAAATTAGATTCTGAATTTTATGTGTCATCACGAAATTGAGAGAAAAAACTGAGGAAGAGTCTACGTAGGCCCTAATTAGAATTTTCGGCCCCCGATTGGATACATGGATAGTGAAAAATAACCTATTTTTAAAGTCAATTAATAGATGGGGTAAGAAAATATTCATGAAACTGATAAAATGATTATATTTTATGAGCCATTTGTGTGGTTGTAAGAGTGGATGGCTTTCAGTGAGGCATATATGAACCGGATTTTCAACTGAATTGATTTATACCTTTCCGGTTCATTTGGCGGCCATTGGCAAGATGCTCAGGTACAAGTCTTGTTTCTTTCAAATGATCACAGTGATTGTATCAAAAATAGTTGGAGAAATGTTTGACGTCAATGGGAAGTAACATGTGGGTAGAGTTCTCAAGCAAAAACATGAAATGCGAATGAAAAATGCGATCACCCCATATCCCCCAGATTTTTAAACCGGATTCACACGAATCACAAAAAACGTTATTTTCGGCCCTGGAAAAACTGGAAATCAGGGAAAAACCGGAAAAAATCTCATCCCTGTTTTTTTAGCTGTAGTTTGACTATGATGATATTTTAATTAATTAAATGATCCGTGTTTTACTTTCTTATGACACAATACATAATATATGTGCGTTCAGGTTTATCTGTACTGCTGCTGTATGCAGTAGGTACATTGAAACCAAAACCAAACACAATTTCAGGGTTTTCAGTATCCTGAGACATTTATATTAATTATACATACAGGTTAATCAACGTATGAAATAAAGGTATTCATAATGTAAATAAAAAATAGCAATAGTTACCAAAAAGCCATTAACGTAGCACAAAAGAAATATTACCCCTGCAAAATCTGTTTATCCTTATTATGAAAGCAACTGTCAAAGAATCCACATTGAATTAGACTACTAAAATTGCAAAGCAAACATTTATAAAAATAAATCAAACAAATGGACAGATTACAAGCCAACTCATATTATTGACAAAATAATTCACAACAAATAGAAGACAATCTATTATTGATTAAATATCATTTCACATCAAATAAGTATAGTTGATAAATATTACTCATGCTAAAATAAAACCAGAAAAAGAAAAATTAACATGGAATATTGATAATATAGTTGCTGGTTACATGCCAGCACAATACATGGCCATTGCTCTGCTTTCTGCTTGGCGCTATCCATTTCTCTTCCAGAACATGGTGAGATTACCCAACTATCTGTACCTGTGTTTTTCGTGATACAATCCTCGAGCGTCTAGTGTCCAGCAGTCATTATCATAGTGCCTGCGCAAAACAGTGCGTTTAAGGATTTATGAGCCAAGGTGCATGCACACTTTTATGGGGAATAACAGCATAATGCATATGTAATATTGTACATATGAGGGCACTACATGTTAGGGCATAGCATGACCTCATGCGTTGGTTGTACGTTAGTCGCCAAATCACCTGGGTGCCGTGCTGCAGATTACAGTGCACCTTTGGTAAACATTGAATTTTGCCAGGCCGTTAAGCCAGGGAGTAGTTGGAAATTTTGCAACCGATTCCATGAATCCATTTGGTCACACTTGAATTTAGATAACCTTGTGTTGGGATGACCCTACGGGGGTGAATTGTCATTGCTAGCTAGTGTAATAGTATATTTATTAATTTATTTATTAATTAATGGTAGCTGAACGACAAATTAACTAATTTCGTGATCAATGTCGGTTGGCTGTCGTGGTATGTCAGAGAACTGTTTGTAATGTATGTCAATACTGCTTAGGGGCTGGCATGTTGGCATGGACTATGACTGTGTGCTAATGAATGAAAACTGAAAGTGGATACATACACGGTTGTTGGCATGTGACTAATAAATTGTCATTAATTTGGCCTATGTCTCTGTACACTGGACTTGCGTTGTTGTTCCGCACAAAACTCATGTTGATATATTAGTTAAAAATTTCCCAACAGGAAGCAGCATGATTTTCTCAAATAGAAGTTTTCCGTATTTTTTATATGCATGATTCCATAACAAACCGATTGCATGCGTATTTCCATATTTGTTATTATAATCCACAACAAATACGAAAAAATACGGAGGGTGCACAGGTCTGCAAAGCATTACACATGTCACGTGACACATTGGTAACTTCAGTCTGCTGCAGAAGACTGCGGGATGCAGTTGAAATATACATGCAGATCGAACACTAAGTTTCTTGTGAGGTAATTATGCTTAATAATTTAAAATACTCGCATTCATATACATTTGCTGTTCACAACTGTGCACGGCATGGATCTATGTTCAGGTACATCATACAAATTACACTACATTACAGAACTCATATGAATCTGATCATAACAACATGCATAACCAGGGCTGAAAAAAATTATGATTTAAAAAAAATCAGATTTGTTTTATTTAAATCAGATTTTTTTATTTATTTGATTTTTTTTATTTATTTGATTTTTTTGAAATCTGGTATATAGACATTTATATAGATGTTTATATTTATAAACTCTTTCAAACCTGTTCTATTCAAATCGATTTGGTACTTGTCTTAACCGAGGGTACAAGATTTTTGGTTGTATAAAGACATTAGACAATGTCCACTAGGCCTTACCCCCTGTAGTTGCATAATCTGTCTTGGAAAGGAAAGCATGCTGTGTGTCTGTGGCTGTAGCAGTGCTAATAACTGTTTGCTGAGAGGGTGGATTAGCACCTGTCCAGGGCTCTGTGTACTCTAAGGGTCTCCAACCAGACTTCAAACTGGTACAGTATTAAACAATTGTAGCCCAGACTATCTCACTTGAGTCAACATACTGAATTGGTAACAACTAGCACAAGCTCTAAGTGGATTTTAACTCAGGGCTTCTGACTTGAAAAGATACTTCCTCTGGAAGACAAGTTTGTGTGGCTTCACTGCATTCAGAAAGGGAATAGCTCAAACATACACAATGTCATAAAATATTAGACTATCAGGCTATCTGGTGTCAATACAGCTACACAAGTGTGCGCACATTGTGCTTTTGTATTAAAAAAACATATAAAACTTTGTTGATATCAATGCTTGTAAACAATTATTTGTGTTAAATTCATATAAATCAGCGATTAAAAAAATCAGAAGTAAAAAAATATCATAAATCAATGATTTTTTGTGTGATTTAAATCATGATTTAAATCAATGATTTAAATCAAATGATTTCAATCAAACAACCCTGTGCATAACATGATTGAATCATACAAATTACACTACATTACAGAACTCATATAAGTCTGATCATAACAACATGCATAACATGACTGAATCATACAAATTCAATATAATGCAAATTTACCTTGTAATCCACAATGTTGGGATGCTTCAAACTAACAAGAGCTTTCACTTCTTCCTCTACCAGTCTGTCGAAGCATTGGTCATCATTTACGACCCTCTTGACAGCGGCTTCACGACAATCATTTGTGATGAAGCCGAGATATACGGCTGTTCCAGGGCTCCTAAATATTATACATAATATATTAATTAAACGTATGAGCTTGATGAACCTTTCTGTGATATATTTTAAGAGGGACGTACTGTTCAATTGTTTTTTATAGCTGTCTTATTTGGTTTTAGCAAAAAGTGTTGGCTCACTATTGTTCTTGCAATGTCACTCATCTTTGCAGGCTTAAAGAAGGTATACATCTAATTTTTACAACGGGACGTTTTCACGTAATGGGTACACTTTTGCCAAATGCAATTTCCTTCATTGTGTTCAAACAATTCATTGTGTAATATTAATAAATAATAATAAGGAACCTACAGGCCATATTTCATGAAAATACATCAAATACTTATTAAGAAAAATCTGCACAGTATGCTGTTTTAGACAAATTTCTTAGTCCCACTTCAGTTTATGTTAGTACTAAAACCTGCACTGCAATACTATGAAGCAAGTTATCAATCAGTGAACTAAACTTAATAAATTTGGTGGAGATTGAAGGGGTAGGTACAGCATAAAGTCAATTTGTATTTAATGGTGCATTTTTGTAAACAAAATTGGAATGTCCTCACCAAAAAGACACCCCACTAATACTAATGAATTCCTACTTACCTAAAATTTAGTTATGAAATGTATTAGATATTCCAAGTCCATACCAAAAAGCCAATTTTGTCTAAATATCAAGATTTACAATATGTGGCCACCATAAACTGGTGCGTGTCATTTTCCGTTAAAACATGTCCTCTCCAACACCAACATACCAATGCCAAAGAGTAATAAACCAGTGCTCAGTGCACACCAGAGTCGGTATGCTTTCAGATGTGTAGGATTTTGTTATATATATGTTTAAACTTGGTTCTAACGGCTCTTGCTAATTTATGTGTGTTCAATGGAATGTCCTCTCCAGAACAATATCAAACTGTATACATATGTATATATAACTATGTTAATGTCCCTGCATTGGCTATGGCTATTGCTATGACAGAGTAGACCTGAATAATCTGAAAGCATGTAGAAAACATCTGTTATGCAAGTATAACTTAACTATAAAATATTTTGTTAATGACCCTCACAGCAGGGTTTTTGTTAAGAGCTGGGACCCGGGTAATTTACCCAGCTATGATGGTCCATGTACCCGGCTATTGTAGAGGAAGACCGATTTTTATTATCCCTCGCATGGGCTAATGATCGACCCACTTTTGCATTAAACATTGCAGCGTCAACATCTCACAGACAGGTCAGCGACTGTTGATGATCACGACATGTGGCCACAAAACAGCGATGGTAAACGAATGTCATTTAACGTTAATAGCAGTTTTTTAACAGCAGTTTTTAAATCATTCGCACAGACATTTTATGCCTCGCCAAACCATATTTACTTCCCACAATTCGTAGCATTACTTGTGGTTCGTAGTTAGTAGACAGTCCACCAAGCGCCTAGAAGACAGATCTGCAACTACATCGCGTGTAGCGGACAGATCGGCAACCATGCCAAAGCGCCGCTAGTTCAGCAAAAGAAGATGTCTAAGAGACAGTCGTCCATAGTGCATTTTTGTTAAAGCAAACTTATAAGAAAAGGTAACGTTTGTTAAAGCATATCCCGATATGTTAGTCACTGAACTTGGCCAACATTATCCTTAAATAGCGTCTGAATATTCCATTATTGCCAGAGTTTTACGGAACTGGTTAACGTACGCTGCTGGTGCATGGCGAACCCCTACTAGTGATCTACTAGTGTTGTGACCTAGTTTGGCACTGTACTGCCATAAAATGACAAAAGGGATCAAGTGACGATGAGGTGTTTTTGAGATATCGGACAAAACATAGTATTGCTTTGCTCTCTAGTGTATATTACGGCACAGTAATTATCCACAATTCTGCGGACTATTTGACTATGTGTATTTATAAAAATGATTTGTATACTGATTGCTGCACCATTTGCTATAGCCTAGGCCCTAGGACTAGGTTATAAACAAGTACATAATATAATTTGTGTTGTTCGATAATCGTAATTTTAATTTTTTTCATTAAAAACAACTTTTCTAACAATTTGTTTGCACTGCAACAATGAAATAATTTAGAATATGGATGTCTTAGGCGGATGTCTTAGGCAAAAGTTTCTTCTGATTTCTGTGAAAATGGCATATTATAATACGTATAGCGACTGGCTTGGCGCAATGATTCTTCCCTATGTTACTATAATAATAATGTTTAATTCAGACAAAAGTCCATATATATATATATATATATATATATACATATATATATAATATACATGTAGATAAATGTATGTATAAAACACACACACATTGAGCATAACAATAAATGTAAACATTATGTCAGATAAACATGTAGAAATACACATACATACACATATATATTATATACATATTATATACATATATATATATATATATATACATACACATATGTAATAAGGTTATTGTTTAAGACAATCAGCAGTTTGTTTATATAAAATAAATATATAAAAAACAGTATATTTAAAGATTATACAACAACAAGGATGCAATCCAGTGAATTCTCAATTTAGATGTACAATAGGTGTCGCAGATTGCAATGGCCTGAATAATTGGATCCAGTGACTTGTCAATCCTAGTCATTAAACTTTAAATAGCATTTCTGATGACGCATTTACAAGAGTTGACATTAGCTGCAGCAAACATGTGGCTGGCATTGCATCTCATAGGCAGCCTATTTAAAATTCTGTATGAGTTGTTATATACCACTATAAAATGCTGGAAAACTGCTTTTCACCCATAAGGCACACATATACACATTACTGAAGTAGGCTGTGAATAACTTATTCTTTACAGCAGAAGAGCAATAGTGAAATTTTTGACGCAGCATGTTGCTCTTAGCATAGAAAAACATCTCTGAAAAAGGTTATAGATGCGTATGTTTAAATGCAAGGAGCATAGTAAATAAGAGAAATGAATTAAACATTATGGTAGAAGATATTGACCCTCACATAATTGGTATAACTGAATCATGGGCCAACATAGATATAACAGATGCTGAATTAGGATTGACAGGATATGTAATGTTTAGGAAAGATCGAATAGGAAGAAGGGGCGGGGGAGTTATTTTATATGTTAAAGAATCTATTCAGGCTTATGAAATAAAACTAGAAAGGGAAGCAGATTGCGATGAAGCTGTTTGGTGCAAAATTGTTTCAGGAAATTCAAAATTAACTATTGGATTAGTTTACCGAAGTCCAAACATAAACGAAGAGGACAACACAAAAATAAAAAACGCTATAAAGGAAGTTAGTAAAGGGGAATGTATCATAATGGGAGATTTTAACCATGGACACATACAATGGAATTCTCTAGAGAGCACAGGGATTGAGGACCAACAATTTCTATTTTTAATCCAGGATAGCTTTCTTACTCAGCACGTACTAGAACCAACCAGGGGAGAAAATGTATTACATATAGTTTTGTCATCACAAAAAGAATTAGTGGACAATGTAAAAATATTTGAACCATTGGGTAATAGTGACCATAATCAAATACATTTTGACATCACTGTAAAATCAGAAAGTATAAATAAGAAAACGTACAAGAGAAACTTCCACAAAGGTAACTACAAAGATATGAGAAAATACTTAGCAAAGCTAGATTGGAATAACATGCTGATGAATAAGACCGCAATTGAATGTTGGAATATTCTAAAATATGAAATTGAGAGTATCATCGATAAATTTGTTCCCTTCCAAAAACAAGGAAAACGGTGTAGAAAGAAACACTTGTCAAAAGAGGCTATTAGAAAAATAATGCTAAAACAAACTATGTGGAGGGTTTATAGGCGTACCAGAAAGGAAGAAGACTATGCAAATTACAAAGAGGCACTGAATGCAGCTACAACTGAAATCAGACAATCTAAAAGAAGCTATGAGCAAAAAATAGCATGTAACATAAAAAATGACAGCAAAAGTTTTTATGCATATGTCAGGAGTAAACAAAACGTACAAGACAAGGTTGGACCTCTAGAAGACAGTGCTGGAAATATAATATCACAGGGGTTTTTAATGGCGGAAGAACTAAATGGTTACTTCAGTTCAGTGTTTACCAAAGAAGATATTAGTTCATTACCAGTTGCTGATGCTAAATTTCAGGGGGCTAAATCTGACTATTTAGGTCCGTTAGTTGTAACTCCAGAATTGGTAGCTAAGAAAATAAAGGCAATGAAGGATAACAAATCACCGGGAGTGGATGGGATTCCTCCAAAATTACTAATGGAGACAGTAGAACAAATCAGTATACCACTTGCAAGAGTATTCAACTTGTCATTAAAAGAGGGAGTTGTTCGGTTTGAATGGAAAGAAGCAAACATCATACCATTATTTAAAAAGGGTTCGAGAAATAAGTCAGAGAATTACAGACCAGTGAGTTTAACGTCAGTGATTTGTAAATTATTAGAAAGGTTAATTAAAGACCATATGGTGGACTTCCTCGTTAAGCATAAATTATTAAATTCATCTCAACATGGATTCCTTAAAGCGAGGTCATGCTTAACAAATATGTTATGTTTTTTGGAAGAAATCACTAAGTGGATAGACGTGGGATCGCCAGTAGATATTATCTACTTAGATTTTCAGAAAGCTTTTGACAAAGTGCCACATCAAAGATTACTACTTAAATTAAAAGCCCATGGTATCGGGGATAGCATAACTGACTGGATAGAACAATGGCTGACTGACAGAAGACAACGAGTTGCAGTAGATGGAGAAGTTTCAAATTGGAAATCGGTTTTGAGTGGGGTACCTCAAGGATCAGTATTAGGACCTATATTATTCTTAATATATATCAATGACTTGGACGACAGTATAACAAGTAACGTACTGAAATTTGCAGATGACACAAAATGGTTTAGAAAGGTTAATACTGATGGTGATAAACAACATTTACAAAACGATCTAGACAGATTAGTGAAATGGTCTGAGAAATGGCAGATGCTGTTCAATTTTGGGAAATGTAAATGCCTACATACAGGACATGGGAACTTGAATGTAAACTATAAAATGGGAGATACTGTTCTGGGTACTACTGTAAAAGAAAAGGACTTAGGAGTTACAATGAGCGCTGATATGAAAGTTTCAGAGCAGTGTGGTATTGCAGCTTCAAAGGGTAATCAAATTCTTGGATTGATTAGAAGAAACATAACATACAAGGGAAAAAAGTTAATTATACCTCTTTATAAAGCAATAGTTAGACCTCATTTAGAATACTGTATACAAGCATGGAGACCATATCGTAAGAAGGATATAGATACGCTTGAACGCATACAAAGGAGAGCAACTAAAATGATTCCAGAACTTAGAGACCTTAGTTATGAAGAACGCCTGAAAGAATGTGGTTTAACAACTCTAGAGACAAGGAGGTTAAGAGGAGATCAGGTTGAAGTTTTTAAGATATTGAATGGGTATGAAAATATTGATAGAAATATGTTTTTCTCAATCAAGAAGGATAGCAGAACTAGAGGACATGAGGTAAAATTAGTAAAGGATCAATGTAGATTGGACATCAGGAAGCACTCGTTCTCACAGAGGACAATAAATGAATGGAACAAATTGTCTACAGATTGTGTAACTGCTAGCAGCGTGAATATGTTTAAAAACAAGGTTGACACATATCTCAGGAGGGCGGGTTATAAGTAGATGAACATTGTTGGACTCTCGATAAACCAATGGCTTCCTTGTCCACTTGCCATCTGGGCCTTTGGCTTGGATGGCAAATCTTGTTAAAATGGCGTATCGTAAAAAGAACGTGCTTGTTGTTGACCAAGTTCAGTGACTTTAACATTTCGGGATATGCTTTAACAAACATTACATTTTCTTATGTTTGCTTAAAAAATGCCCTATGGACGACTGTTTCTTAGACCTTAGACATCTTATTTTGTTGAACATTATTGCCGATCTGTCCGCTAGGCGCTTGGCAGACTGTCTACTAACTACGAACCACAAGTAACGCTACGAATTGTGGGAAGCAACGCGTAAAATGTCTGTGCGAATGATTTAAAACTGCCGTTTATTAATGCAAAATGACATTCGTTGACCGGCGCTGTTTTGCTGCTACATGGGCCATGGCGTGATCATCAACGATCGATGACCTGTCTGTGAGACATCAACGCTGCAATGTTTAATGCAAACGGATAATAAAACTCGGCCTTCCTCTACGATAGCCAGGTACATGGACCGCCATAGCTGGGTAAATTACCCGGGTCCCAGCTCTTAACAAAAACCCTGTTATATACGCACACACACATATATACAAGGAACTGCCAAGGTTCCATAAAACCAACATGTCTAATCAAACCCGAAAGAAATAAAAAGGCAGGGTAAAATCACCTGCTATGAAAAACGACCAGTACAGACAGATTTACCCCCTTAGCAAATGAACCAGTAGACGACGATCTTGACAATCTCACAGCCAGCTCTGTGATTTGCAAAAGAACTTTTGGAAGCATGGACCATATTGTCCAATGCGAAAAATGTAGATGGCAATGTGCTGGGATGTCCGACAAGGTATATCACTATGTAGGGAAGGCCACAATATGGGTGTGCCAACAATGACAAATTTAAAGTGGCTGCAATATCAGCCATTGCAACGGACGTAGAAATAGAGCAGAGATGCAGCGCATTTCTATAAAAAAAAGTGACTGGAGCAAGTAGAAAAGCAAATGGAAACTAAGGTCGACAAAGTGATGGTCGACGAACTAGCTGTAGAAGGAAGCTTTGAGGATAAAGTAACCAACCTAGCAATGGACATGTCAAAAATAAACAAAAGATTGACATGGTCAGGGACGAATCCCTAGAAAAAAGCAAAAGGGCAAAAAATAAAGAGGTAGAGGCCTACCAAAAAACAACGAAAAAAGAGGACCACAATCTAGCCAGTGAGATGTTCAAAGACAGGATGTCACCAGATCGAAATTACAAAGAGACTTGGTAGAAAAGAAGGGGAACCAAAAATGAGACAAGAAACAAAGAATGAAATACTGAGAAAATCTGCAAAAGTGAGACAGGTCAAAACAGAATTGTACAATCCAAGAAGAGTCTTCATCGTTCCAGACAAAGCCACACTAGAAATGGAAGCTGACATCACTTTGAGAGCTCAGTTAAAAGAAACAAGAGCAAAACACAAACAGCAGGGTCAAAATGAGAGCAGGTCGGATCATGAACATCCACCAAACCTAACCTAGTAAACCAAAAATCAGCTTAAAAAAACAAGACACTTGTAAATATGTACACAGCACTATTCTTAAAAATGGAAAGGAGAATTTACCACTAAAAATATACTCTTTTAATGCACAATGCAAATTTACACAACTTGAAGTTCTTATATTGGAGGAAGATCCAAACATTATATTTATAGCTATTACTGAAACATGGTTATCAATAAAAAAATCAATATATATATATATATATATAAATAAATAAAAAATACATACACGTTATGCATTAAAAGTACATGTAGAAAGAAAAAATATATAAATTATTCAGTTCTGCAATTTGTATAGGAATAGGTTGTATGGTTTATGCCACATGTCAGCAAATACCCAAATGTGACAAAAACTGTCAGAAATGTGAGACCTTTCTATTATTTACCAATAAATACAAAAAAGTGCATTATTATCAATGAAATGTAATTAGGATTAACTTCATATTCATCTGTATCAATATAAATAATACCAGGTTTAATCTCTGTTATATAAGGTCACTCTGGGTGGCAAAAATCAAAATGAGATTTACATACTTATATACTTTTTGGAAACTTTGGAATCTAATGACTACAAAAACTAATGTTTCCATGTGCCTGTAAGCATATAAGAAAATAAAAAACAAAAAACTCACAACATGATTATTGTGATCATTGATGTAGTTAACTATTCTGCGCTGTGTGTGAACCATTTATGGTGCGGTGCTCTTTTCTTCCACATTGGAAGAAATTGAAGTAGTTGATACCAGCCTGGCAGTGGAAGTCATTGCCAAGTCCAATATGTTGGCTCTTGTCACTCCACACAACATCTGGCCAGGTAAGTTTTTGTATGCAGTTGCAGACAAGAGTGACATTAACAAAGAAACAATATATGGCAAACACACAACTCTTCCAACAACACTTGTGTTGTACCAAAAGGGACAATTTGGTCCACTACCACAAATGAAGGCCTATGAGGATCACTCAAGAAAACAACTTATACGGGACACTTATGTGGGACGCCAAGCCATGTGTGAATGCAGTACTTTTTTAATGAAACCAGTGGAAAAGTTACTTGTGCCATTCAGCACATTGAGTAGTTGTTTCGGTCCAGTCAAGTGACACATTGACGTGGCGAGGTCAGCATGTTTAGGTGTCTCACTCTTCCATACGAAGCACAGTGGTTGAATACACAGAAAAGCATACATCGTGGCCACCTATATTGATATGTAATAAGGAACTTAATGAACGTCACGTTTCTTAGTTGAGATGCATGTATCTCATCAAGGTATAGAAGCTTTACTTAGGACATATAACAAGTTAATGGAACGTACTGACGGTGTTACGTTATGCCGTTTATTCCTAGCATAAGAGCAACACACCATAAACAATCACACACAGCGCAGAATAGTTAACTACATCAATGATCACAATAATCATGTTGTGAGTTTTTTGTTTTTTATTTTCTTATATGCTTACAGGCACATGGAAACATTAGTTTTTGTAGTCATTAGATTCCAAAAAATATATAAGTATGTAAATCTCATTTTGATTTTTGCCACCCAGAGTGACCTTATATAACAGAGATTAAACCTGGTATTATTTATATTGATACAGATGAATATGAAGTTAATCCTAATTACATTTCATTGATAATAATGCACTTTTTTGTATTTATTGGTAAATAATAGAAAGGTCTCACATTTCTGACAGTTTTTTGTCACATTTGGGTATTTGCTGTCATGTGGCATAAACCATACAACCTTGCATATTACATGTCTGCTGAACATAGACATTTTATTTTCTGGTTTATCACAATTTTATAAGAATCATGAAAAACATGTTAAAAATTTATTACATTAATTTAGCGTCTAGGGGCGTTTTCACGTAAAATGTACACTTCTAGTCCCATGCAGCCTTGAAAAAAGTTTTCCAATTATTTGGTTCATGTTACTTTCCAACACTATAATTTTATAATGATATTACATTAACACTGACATTTTAGGAGCATGACGGTACATACATTTCCTAAAAAATGGCTTCAAAGTTAAGCTGTAAAATTAGCAATCTGGAGAGGACACTTCTTTAACACACAATATACCATTATGATATGAGTTAACTATTCCTATACAAATTGCAGAACTGAATAATTTATATATTTTTTCTTTCTACATGTACTTTTAATGCACAACGTGTATGTATTTTTTATTTATATATATATATATTGATTTTCTCAGTATTTCATTCTTTGTTTCTTGTCTCATTTTTGGTTCCCCTTCTTTTCTACCAAGTCTCTTTGTAATTTCGATCTGGTGACATCCTATGTCTTTGAACATCTCACTGGCTAGATTGTGGTCCTCTTTTTTCGTTGTTTTTTGGTAGGCCTCTACCTCTTTATTTTTTGCCCTTTTGCTTTTTTCTAGGGATTCGTCCCTGACCATGTCAATCTTTTGTTTATTTTTGACATGTCCATTGCTAGGTTGGTTACTTTATCCTCAAAGCTTCCTTCTACAGCTAGTTCGTCGACAATCACTTTGTCGACCTTAGTTTCCATTTGCTTTTCTACTTGCTCCAGTCACTTTTTTTTATAGAAATGCGCTGCATCTCTGCTCTATTTCTACGTCCGTTGCAATGGCTGATATTGCAGCCACTTTAAATTTGTCATTGTTGGCACACCCATATTGTGGCCTTCCCTACATAGTGATATACCTTGTCGGACATCCCAGCACATTGCCATCTACATTTTTCGCATTGGACAATATGGTCCATGCTTCCAAAAGTTCTTTTGCAAATCACAGAGCTGGCTGTGAGTTTGTCAAGATCGTCGTCTACTGGTTCATTTGCTAAGGGGGTAAATCTGTCTGTACTGGTCGTTTTTCATAGCAGGTGATTTTACCCTGCCTTTTTATTTCTTTCGGGTTTGATTAGACATGTTGGTTTTATGGAACCTTGGCAGTTCCTTGTATATATGTGTGTGTGCGTATATAACAGGGTTTTTGTTAAGAGCTGGGACCCGGGTAATTTACCCAGCTATGGCGGTCCATGTACCTGGCTATCGTAGAGGAAGGCCGAGTTTTATTATCCGTTTGCATTAAACATTGCAGCGTTGATGTCTCACAGACAGGTCATCGATCGTTGATGATCACGCCATGGCCCATGTAGCAGCAAAACAGCGCCGGTCAACGAATGTCATTTTGCATTAATAAACGGCAGTTTTAAATCATTCGCACAGACATTTTACGCGTCGCCAAAACGTATTTGCTTCCCACAATTCGTAGCGTTACTTGTGGTTCGTAGTTAGTAGACAGTCTGCCAGGCACCTAGCAGACAGATAGGCAACCGTGTCGTAGGCATAGCGGTGCTAGTTCAACAAAATAAGATGTCTAAGGTCTAAGAAACAGTCGTCCATAGGGCATTCTTTAAGCAAACATATAAGAAAATGTAACGTTTGTTAAAGCATATCCCAAAATGATGCAGACGTTAACTGATTGAAGCTCATCATTCAAGAACTGTTACATGATGAAATCGTTTTGAAAAAAAATAAAGCAGTCCTCTACCCGAAAACACTAATGGACTGATTTAAAATCCAAAATCGATGATCTCTCTGAATCTTTATTAGCAAAAGATGTACAGATTGCAGATTTAGAAAACAAAGTCAAAAACCAGGAAAACAAGCTAGATGGGTACGAACAATATTCCCGCCGATCAAATCTGCGCGTTCTGGGAATTGAGGAAATTGTCAGTGACGAACAACTAGAAGGCACAGTAATTGACATTATCAACAAGCAGATGTGTGTCTCTCCACCGCTCCACCGGCGATATTGTTTGGAATCACAGAGTCGGAGTGAAGCTCCAGTCTACAGAGACAGGTCGCCCTTGCCGTGTGCTCGTGAAATTTCAAAGCTGATGTCGCCGAGACAAAGTCTTCCAATAGCGCAGCAAATTGACGGCGAGTACCAACAAAGGAAGAGTCTTCGTGAATGAGGACTTGACGGCCCGGCGCACTTGGCTCGCCCACGACGCAAGAAACCTGCGAAAACTGGGTACTATCCTGGACACGTGGATATATAATGGTAAAATCCTGGTAAAGGATTGTCAGTCATAACAATACTTTCGTCGTATCAACGAAGGCTGACTTTCCATAGAAGTAAAAATTGTGTTAGCTGCTTGTATACATGAAATGTATATAGATGCTCAGACGTTTCTGTGAACTGGATTTCTAGCTAAGCTCTCGAACATGGGAATTTAACTTAGTGCGGGCCCCACGCCTTTGGCCCCCATTAAGTTTATACTATATATAATCTTCCATATTATTGATTTTCGCTGGTTTTGCCTTATGTGGACTAGGGACTAACAACGAAGAGAGAGAGAGAGAGAGAGAGAGAGAGAGAGAGAGAGAGAGAGAGAGAGAGAGAGAGAGACTTTTTCGGAAAATATTACTGGCCAGCGGTGCACGCTGGGGAAATTTGCAGATAGTGAGCGGGGCCATATTTCGAATCACTTTTCTTCGCTGTGCCATACGAACAACATCATCCGAGCTTCTGAATTTATTTGTTACGGCTACACGTTATTTGCGTTTGTTTGACGATTTGTGATTGGCCACACGGATCAACACCGCGAGCCAGCAACAGGAGATTTTGCCCTCGAGGCCGTGAGAAGTTCTATGAGTTTGCTTCGTAAATAGGTCAACGTAGAAGTTCTATAAAAATGTCGCACGTGCTAATCACAGGTCACAGTTTCGTGGCTCGACTCGAGCAATTCATTCGTAAAACGTATAGACAACTTTGAGTTTAACCCGTTGCGCACCCAACTCGATTTCTGCGGTCGGGGTGGAGCAACAATCTCCAAACTGGTCAACAACGGCTTATTTGGAAAACTTTCGAAGAAAACTTATGATTTGGTCATCTTTGAAATCGGCACATGCGACATCGACAATGTAAGTGCAGATGCACCGCAATTGGCACATGACCTATTTCGGCTAGCTAGGTGCTGCGTAAACGACTTCGGAGTTAAATCGGTGTTGTTTTGCCCTGTGCTGCCCAGGGGGGCTGGACGCTTTAAAGCTAAGACAGCAGATTTCACAGTTAAAGCCGAGTTGTTTAACAACACACTAAAACGACTGTGTTCACGCATAGCAATGCCAAATACTCGTATGTCTGTGTTGAAACACCAACGCTTTACTTCCATGTTGCCATCGCTTCTGTGTGACGGTATTCACCTCACTCCCGAGGGGTTACAACGGTATTATTTCTCTCTCCGTCGGGGAATCGTGGCAGCTCTAAAGTAGCAAGTTGACAATGTCAGGAAACCTAATTTGAATTGTAACGATTAGGAATCCCAGCGGCGATGGCGCAGTCGACTCATGGTCCTGTCGCTAGCACTTCAGCTGAGCCTGCTCGCCGTCGACGTCGAAAGCGCGTCCGCTCTCCATCACCTGATCTGGCTGTCAACTCATCCGATTCTGACGAGCTGACAGACAACTCCCCTGCTGAGGAAATTGAGAGAGCGATCCACCACAAAGCGAAGTGCCAGCGGACTTCAAAACCAGGTACTACCGCTTTTGACATGGGCTGGGCTCAGTTAGGGGACGAGGTAACAGTGAAACTAAGAAAACGTATCCTGTCCAATGAATATTTCCCACTTTGCATCCTGCGCACCGATTATGACCTAAACTCCCAGGAAGACCCAGCCTCCCCCACCACAGACAGGAAATGAGCTATTATCCCTGCAGATCAGATTGGGGAATGGCTTCATCTGTTCATGACCTACGCAGCAATCAGGTCAGAACAATTTCCGGAGGAAGGTAGTCAGCTCATGACATATATGGATCACATCATAACCATGCATGCACAGAAAGGCCCCCTAGTCTGGTTAGAATACGACTACCGTTTCCGGGTCAGGAGGGACAGGACGGGTGCCCCTTGGAATGTGTTTAACTACCCTCTGTACTCGAGCGTGAAAGCAAAATGTAAAACTAAAGCAGCCAACACATCAGTGACATCCCAGCCTTTTCGTGACTACGTCACCAAAAGCACACGTCCCCACTCCTCGCGCTTCTGCTATAACTTCAACAAGGGTAGATGTTCTAAGCGGGATTGCAACTACACACACGGATGTTCCTTCTGCAAGAAGGAAGGTCATAGCCAGCTGGTCTGCAAAGCCAAGCTTGCTTACAACAGAACTCACTACAAAGCCCTCCCTAAAGCAACTTCATTTTTCCACAGGGGCCAGCAATGCAGTGATCCAGCCAGCGTATCAACAACCAAGATACATGTGTTACCAACACCGGTGAAGCCTAATGTTTTGACATTATTGTTGCAGGGATATGACAAGAATCTAACCAACGCTCTTGTTACAGGCTTTACTGATGGTTTCCGCGTTCCTTCCAGTATCCCATCAGACCTGCCGAAGCATGAGTATGAGAATCACAGGTCGGTCAGGGATAACCTAGATATCGTACAGCAGAAGCTGAATAAAGAGAAAGCTAAACCTAGGATTGCAGGACCTTTTGTATCATATCCTTTTCCAAACATGGTTTACTCACCATTAGGACTAGTCCCAGAAAAAGAACAAGGGGAATTCCGACTTATTCACGACCTTAGCTTCCCCAAAACCAACTCAGTTAACTCTCACATTCTGCCCGAATTCACTGCGGTTACTTTCCAAATGCTAGATCATTGCGTTGAACAGCTCGTGTCCCTGCTGGGCAAAGGAGGTTATATCGCCAAAGCCGACTTGCAAGATGCTTTCCGCATAATTCCGGTCTCACCTCTCGATTATAGACTGTTAGGTTTCAAATTTCAAGGTCAAAACTATTTCGATTTGTGTCTCCCCATGGGCATGAGTCATGCATGCCAAACATTTGAGCTCCTGTCACAGGCACTGCAATGGATTTGCCAACACAAGTTTCACATTTCCCACATGAGCCATATCCTCGATGATTTTATTTTCTTCGGTAAAATTGTCATTCCAGCCTGTCTTGTTTTTTCGAGCTCAGCAATATGGTTAACCTCATAAACCTAGCCAAGAGAAAGAAAGCCACTCTGAAAGAAATGCAGTCCCTGATTGGGTCACTGAATTTTGCTTGCCGGGCCATAGCCCCTGGCCGTGCTTTCCTGCGACGCCTCAATGATTTGACTAGAGGCAAGACAAGAGCCAATCATCGCATCCGCATAACTGTAGAGGCACGCAGGGACATGTCTGCCTGGCTTGAATTCCTACACTACTTTAATGGTCAGTTGTCCTTCTTACCAACCACATGGATGTCATCAGATGTGTTGCATCTCACAACAGATGCAAGTGGTTTCGCATATGGGGCTGTCATGGGGGCTTCATGGTTGCAGGGTCAGTTTCCCTCTTCATGGGATTCCAAGCATATTTCCATCAAAGAACTCCTACCGATCGTACTGGCTGTCAGGCGCTGGTGGCCAGTATGGACTAATCAACGTGTCTTGTTTCTTTCAGACAACACAGCAGTTGTGGCAGTGATCAACAGGCAAACTGCCAAAGATCCACAACTCATGTCTTTGCTTTGACAATTGATTGTTGCATGCTTGTCTTATAAATAATATAAGTTTCCGCGCCAAGCACATCCCTGGTAAGACCAATGTTGTTGCCGATCTTATCTCGCGGTTGCAGATCGCACGCGCACGCACCATTCAGCCCAGCCTGGACGACCAACCAACACCAGTTCCCATTCATTGGCTACCCTGGCACACAACGCCCTGAGTACCATGAATGCTGCCTTTGCCCCAAGCAGTGCCAGACGTTACGAGAATAATTGGACAAGGTTCGTAACATTTGTGCAGAAACTGGATAGGAAAATGCGCTACATGCCTGCCTCCCCAAACACTGTAATCGCCATTGTCCAACACCTTACGAACGAAGGAAAAGCTCCCAATACGATTAGGAGTTTCCTGTCCGCCATCTCGGAACGTCACAAGGCGTGTCGCTACCCTGACCCTACAAATGACTATTTAGTTGCAAAAACAGTCAAGGGAGTAGCCCATGCATGTCCTCACGTAGACCAACACCAGCCTTTGTCCACCCGAGATTTGTCCATCATCATTAAGTCAGTTCCTACGTCCTGATGCTCGTCCTATACAGTAATCTTGCTCCGTGCTATGTTTAGTCTAATGTTCTTCGGGTTCCTAAGGATAGGTGAGGTAACGGCTAGCCCACACAATCTTTCTGTGTCCCAATGTCGCATTAAACCCTGTAAACTACGTTTGGTTTTCCTGTCATACAAGCACAGTGCTAGCCGCCCTTTCACCCTGGACGTTCTCCCCACAGGCAAAGCAGCTTGCCCTTACCGTAGGATGGTAGACTACATCAAGCTCAGGGGACAGGATCAAGGCCCTCTTTTCCGCTATGCCAATAAACTTCCAGTTCAGAAAACGGCTTTTGCAAAATATCTTAAAGCAATCATCGCTAACACAGAATTAACAAGCAAGAAAATCTTGCCACACTGTTTCAGAATAGGAGCAGCTACATGGGCAGCTAAGTCAGGTTTCTCCTCTGAACAAATTAAAGCAATGGGGTGGTGGCATTCCAATTCTTACCAGAAATATATCCGGGTTGCATCAATCTCTAGCAAACCAAACCACCAAGCAGACCGCCATAGTGAGAGTGAGCTACGCCATCAACGTGAGGCGACTTCTCCCCTCTGTTGGTGGAAGCATGGTCGTGATGTCATTTGGCCCTCTATTGGCAGAGGGATGGTCGTGAGGCAACTTATCCTTCTGTCTGTGGAGGGTCAGTCATGTTGCGATACAACCCTACACGAACCTGGCCTGCTGTGTCAGCCAGACTTCAGATATTTACGCAACACACACCAGTCTTTCTGGGTACGAGACAAAATGTGACATTAGCCATGGACTAATACACCTTTAATCATGTTGCATGTGGTAGAAAATGGTCACAGCAAGTGCCAATATTTCACAATTGTGTATTGAACACAACTAAATAGTATCTACTGTGGCTCCGGCCAAATGTTGCGCAGCCCTTTAGTGGGGGTTGGGCCACCACCTGCACAAAGGTGGGGCTGGGGGCTTTATTCCCCCACTTTTGTGTATATCATTGTAAATACTCTAGCTAGCACTATATACATATAATTATGTATGCTTGTCTGCACATAGGTATCTTTTCCCTCTTTGTATGCTGTCGCTTTGTATAAGAGCAGCAAGGGTTTTTGGTAAAGACTGTCTTCGGCAGTTGCTAGCTACAGTAGAAAATATCACTTATGTTAAATCTTATCTGGTATTGTTTACTAATTGGTCATACACACCAGCTTAATCAGTAATGTACCAGGCTGTGCACAATTTGTGGCAGACTTTGTCACTATTACTGTGTACACAGCGGCAATCCTTGTTGGATATGAATAAAATTGGATTGCCCATTACCAACCTACCAAGTAGTTGGTGTATTTACACAAACAGAGAAAGGTCTGCATGAGCGTGTCCCCATTTCATTGTAAACACAAATACACCGGGAGTCAACGGGGTATGAAACACACAAAAGATAATTCTGTCAGGGATTCTACCGGTAATGGGAAGCAGGGGACAGGGATATTGAAATTGCCGGAGGATGGCAATTAACATGTTAGTTCAGCAGCTATGTAGGGAAGAGGAATTTTTTCGATTGTGGATTTGTGCTGGATAGAACAATGGCTGACTGACAGAAGACAGTGTGTTGTAGTAGATGGGGAGGTTTCAAACTGGAAATCAGTTTTGAGTGGGGTACCACAAGGATCAGTATTGGGACCTCTATTATTCTTAATATATATCAATGACTTGGACGATAATATAACAAGCAACGTACTGAAATTTGCAGATGACGCAAAAGTGTTTAGAAGGGTTAACAATGATGGTGATAAAGTCATGGGACCTTGGATGTAAACAATAAAATGGGAGATACTGTTCTAGGTACTACTGTAAAAGAAAAAGACGCAGGAGTTACAATAAGTGCTGATATGAAAGTTTCAGAGCAGTGTGGTATTGCAGCTTCAAAGGGTAATAACATTCTTGGGTTGATTTGGAGAAACAAGGAAAAAACTAATTATACCTCTGTATAATGCAATAGTTATGACTTATTTAGAGTACTGTATACAAGCTTGGAGACCATATCGTAAGAAGGATATAGATATGCTTTAAAGAATAGAGGAGAGCAACTAAAATGATTTCAGAACTGAGAGACCTTAGTTATGAAGAACGACTGAAAGAATGTGGTTTGACAACCCTAGAGACAAGGCGGTTAAGAGGATAAAAAATTGAAGTTTTTAAGGTATTGAATGGGTATGAAAATATTGATAGAAATATTTTTTTCTCACTCAAGAAAGATAATAGAACTAGAGGACATGAGGTAACATTAGTAAAAGATCAGCGTAGATTGGATATCAGGAAGTACTCGTTTTCACAAAGGACAATCAATGAATGGAACAATTTATTGACAGATTGTGCAACTGCGAGCAGCATGAATATGCTTAAAAACAAGGTTTACACAGGTTTCAGGAGGGCGGATTACACATAGAATAAAAATGTTGGACTCTCGATAAGCCAATGGCTTCTTTGTCCACTTGCCATCTGGGCCTTTGCCTTGGATGGCAATCTTGTTAAAAAAAATTTAATGTTGGTTAAATTAAAAAAAAAAAACGAGTGGACAATTTGTGACTCTGATGATGATAATGAATTATTCTTGATCACCTCTTCTCAACTTAGGGTGTGACCTTTCATCATTTAGTTCAGCTTCATATAAAGCCATATAACATAACTTGCATTTAAGATCTTTTAATATACCTCTGAACAGCCACATCACCAAAATTGTTCAACAAGCCACCAGATTGGTTGAATACCCAGAAAAGCATATATATTTTAGGGTGACTTATGTTCATACGTAATTAGCCATACGTTCCTTTGATAAGATGCATGTATCTCATCAAGGTACCAGGTATATAAGCTTTACAATGGACATATAACAAGTTAATGAAACATACATGACGTAAGAGTGACACGTATTTTGGTGAATGCCGGAAATAAATGGTTCACACACAGCGCGAAGTAGCTAACTATATCAATGATTACAATAATCATGTTGCGAGTAGCACCATTTGATTCTTATGCCGAGAAAGTGTAGGTTTAGTTGTTAAAATCAAGGTTGCTTAGATGCCAACATATTGATAAATACAGGTTTTCAATAGCGACCATTTGAAAATTCAAGATGGCGCCATACATAAAAAAATTTAAACATTAGATTTTGCAGTTAGAACATTCCAAAGTTTCCAAACATATATAGGTACGTAAATATCTAAAAACACTGAACGAAACTTTAAACATGGAAAAGTGATCCGGGAAATGACCTGGTTATTGTGGTTTGGGTTAGGGGAAGCGAAACATCCATATTTCTCTTCAAACGCCATCAATTTCAACACACTGCTTTCCTAGAAAACAGATATATGCAGCTAGCAGGTCTAATAGCATTATCCAACTTCTGGCTCATACTAGTTCAGTACTGTTGAATTATATTAAAAGAATAGGCCTAATAAGCATATATTAAACTTGAAAAAGAATTGGGACATAAAAAAGTCAAAGAATCTGTTTTCATAAGCGTACACAAAAATGTGTTTCTCTAGACAATAAGGTAACCTGTTTAACACTAGTGGTGTCATTTGGTGTCTAGTGTAGAACAACTGAAACGTGGTGCCAATTGTTTAACACCAGATGGCGACACTTCAGTTGTTCCACACTAGTCAAATTACAAACATTATGGACCCTGCTCATTACGAAAGGGGGTGTATGCTAATTAGGGCATGTACGCTTAATATGTCGAATAGGGTACATATTTTACGTGCAAGTTTGTTTTTATTATTACCTTAACGTATATATATATATATATATATATATATATATATATA
This sequence comes from Lamellibrachia columna, assembly GCA_963662155.1. Classification (NCBI taxonomy): domain Eukaryota; kingdom Metazoa; phylum Annelida; class Polychaeta; order Sabellida; family Siboglinidae; genus Lamellibrachia; species Lamellibrachia columna. The sequence goes on along the minus strand of OY759261.1, from coordinate 4,752,716 downwards.
TATATATATATATATATATATGTGATTATTAACTGGTTCAGTAGCAATACAATAACTAATATTATAGAAACATGTTAACAACAATTATTAAATAATCTGGGCTATCTGTGTTGAGGGAAATACGTATTTAATTGTTTTTATTTTATCATAGCATGCCAAAAAGTGCATGTTAACATTTGAGCTGCCTGATGAACCCATTTGCTAGAGATATCCATTGTTATTGTACAAAAGGTACTTACCCTCTGGCAATCGAGTAATATTTTGACTGGCACATGCAGATCTTGTCCGTGATGGTCTGTACCAACTCCTCTGGGTGCTGTCGACACAACTCTTCCAGCTTCTGTAGTTTCTTCTTCCATCGAATGTTTTTACTCACCCATTTGCATTGCAGGAGCTAAAAGAAATGTGTAACGTCAACTTCGAAACAAATTACATTTGCTGTATATTTAGGTAAACCAAATACAAGAATCAAATCATAGTTCACCATGCTGTTTGATTGGTTTTTAGATGTTTGACACATCTAATTCACCATCATCACCAATAGTCACATGGTGCACGGAAAAAAGCCCCATGGACAAAGCTCCACAATCTAAATACTTATTAAATATTTCATGCAGATAATACCAAATAATAAGGTTGAAGAATGAAGGGTATATGAACAGAAAGAAAAGTCAAATACAACAATCAGGTGGGAAAACATTTCAACTGTAAGGGTACAAGTGATAACAAATGCTGAAGTATAATTGTACATTTTATGCATTCTCTAGATAAGTTGACATGTTCTATTTCTTTCCTAAAAAACTAAACAAGTGGGGGAAGGCAGTGTTAATTGAACCATAGAGCTAATTGAGCCACCCATGTTTCCCAGGAAACTAAAGCAGTGACAGTTACATGGTACCACCCAGTGACTGAACATGTTTGATGTACAATAGGTGACATTTGTCACAACAGTAGGAAAATGTAAGTTAAAAGTATGTTTTTTGATGTTTTTCATAACTTTTGGCGATTCTGATTAATGTCTGCTGATGTGTAAACTATCAACACGTTATAAATGGTGTTTTGACTTGTGGGACGTTAGATTGCCAGACGTTAAATGAGCAAGTATCGCCATCTAGCCATTGTTCCACTTATTATATTTATGGTCTTCACCGTGCGTGGTAGACTGCGTGCAGGAGACTGACAGCCATTTGCATTCGCCTGACACACGAGCTGCGTGAATTATTGATTATGAAAGGCCTAAGGAGGTTTGTAATTGTCCTGCTTATTTGCGTGTATGTGTTCTTCTGTAGCCACCAACAAGGTGTTGCTAATAGTCTTTCTTGATGACTCGTGCTTTTTGTATGTATGTATGAATGTATTGTGTTGCGTTATTCCGTTTTATATTATTCAGTACTGTATTGCACTATTACAGTTTTATTGAGACCATTCAATGGAGCCTGTGAAGATAGTTCTTCTGTTGATGCCGACAAATAAAGTGTTCTGTTCAATACCCACAAACCCCTGGACTGGTTGCTTGTTTACTCGTACCCATGGAACAATACGATTGCGTCACACACACGGCGGGTCTGCCAATTGGTCTGCGAGCTGCCCATCGTTACACATGTGGCTAGACTTTATTGTCCGTGCACTTACAAATGGTTTAACAATGCACAGGGAAGAACATTATTTTACATCACTGCATGCATTAATGAGAAGTTAATTAAAAAAACTTCACTGTCGAAACACGCAAAGCCCAAGGGAGGGTTAGTTGAGAAGTGGTTAAAACAAAGACAAGTAAATTGCTTTAATTACTCCAAAATACATCTTTCATCTTTCCAAGCAAACTGGGACATTGGATAACTACAGGGCAACATATTAGCAGTTAGCTACGCTGATTGCGATGGGCCGATAAGTCCATATTAATTGTGTTGACATATTAATTAAGCGTGTTGACTTGTCAGTGATATGTTGTACCCATTGTGTAGATGTGTTGGCTGATTTATAACATTTTATTAGAAGGCCTATATAAATTAAACACATAAAAGCATTGAGCCATGTCGATTCAACTTATGCTACACTGTAGCTCAACTTACCCCACCACTGGCACCAGCTGGATGATACATGCTTCTCTTTTTCCTCTGGGCTGCAATGTTCATGTAGTATTTTACATGCACTGCAATTTGAAGACACTAAACATCTAATTTGACCTACGTATGCATTTTTCTGTAAAATATCTTAACAATATTAAATTATGTACACATGTCAAAACAAATTTTAGCTAGTGCCTTGTTGTCAATCCCTTTAATACTCTGAATGTTAGATTATATGACCAGATATTATTTTTTGTCATTTACTATGTAATACCTTTGTGTTCTCTGTCAGACGGGTTTTTCAGACTTTTCTGCAATAAATACACAACAACATTTCACAATTTACATTGATAACACATTAACAAGCATTAATGATGTGATATGAAACTAACACATTACAATTACATAATAAATGTAATTGTGTAGACAATTTTTCGGAGGTTTATGCAGTCACCCTTCAACAAGACTTGTCTACTGGTGGAGGTTGAAGTCACAAACCAATCACGCTGATGATGTAGCCGGCTTTATCGGTCCTCTGCATGTGATATCACACGAGGTACCCATGATCATGGGAGAATGGCCACCGACCCATTTTGCTGCACTCAGACTGTCCTCAGACTGAGAAATGTTTGTCTACTGCACCCAAAGACACGCGCAACATCTGTTACCGACTGTCTCACCCCCAGATGGCCAAAAATGCACTCTCAGTCACCATTATAAAGTCTGCGCATGATAAATAGTGACGTTCATAGTCGGTATTTAGTGTTTTTCTGACTGCTGTGATGTTAGGCTTGACAATAATGTCAATTTCCGAGTGACAACAAGGCCAGCACATTGTTTGTATGTGCAGAACCTGTTTTGCACACATGGCCACATACGCATGCACAGAAGCAGTTCATTGGACACTTATTCTATATTATTAGTCTGGCAGCAGAGGAGTTAGATCTGGAAGTAGGGCACATACAAAGTTTTTGTGTGGTTTCTGGTACTTTAGGGTGTACTCATTGAGAAACTACATGATGCCACTTTGACATCATTGAGCAATTTTTTTTACAACCATTTTAAAAATAGCCTAGCCACATAAAACTTCTACTTCCAGGTTGAGCTCTGTTTGGTATACCTGGCAACCGGACTATGTGGACAGCTAGTAATTTGCCAATAAAGGCAATATCCCCCAAACCACAGAATTATGATGCCAATTTTATTTTTAGCAAATTACAACAAGTCAAGTTTCTTATTTGGTTCAGTATAGTATACCATTACTGAACTAATCATATTTAAAAAATCTGTATCTTCAGATCATATGTAAATACACAAACAGCAGGGTTTTCACTTCAGAATGTTGTCAGTCTTCGAAATGTTAAACAAACACAGACAAACTATGCTATAACACAGTTTTCTAGGCTAGTTAGATTTGTATGCGACTTAAATTTGGCAGTTTTTAGAATTGGAATTTGCAACCTCCCTTCCATTAGGTAACCGCACAGAACATTTAGTGATTTTGTGGACAATCAATGACGACAGCTGCATTCAAACAGAGAATATAGACCAAGTTAATTTATTATTTCAGACAGAGAAGATAAACTAAGCTAATTCTACATTTCAAGCAAATAACATATTGTGGTACACCATTGATGTAGTTAAGTGTGTGTGTGGTATTGTGGTACACCATTAAATTAGTTAAGTGTGTGTGTGTGGTATTGTGGTAAACCATTAAATTAGTTAAGTGTGTGTGTGGTATTGTGGTAAACCATTAATATAGTTAAGTGTGTGTATGTGGTATTGTGGTACACCATTAGCATTGTTAAGTGTATCTGTGGTATTGTGGTACACCATTATGACACTATGCCCTGTCTACATGTTCTCCTTGCAGTGTTTACAACGAATACCAAACAACTGTGTACCGCGATGCTACAAAATAATTGTCTATTATGTAACTTCAGCTGATCTGCTAATACAACAGACACATTTTAAAATCATATCAAAATCTGTTATGCATATGATGCTGTGGCCATGACCAAGCACCAACACTGCCACTGGCTGGGCCTGCCAAGTTAACATGGTCAGTGGGCCGATCTACAGGCAATACCAGTAGCATGTCATCACTGGAAGAGTCCCATTCCCATAAATAGGTATATTTGTCACTTTATAGGCCCGTATTCCTGAAAATTTGCATAACCACCGCTCGCTGGTGATGCTACCACACCATTTTATCACCCATCTCATTATCTTCGAATATTTCAAGCACTTTGCGATTTGACCACACTAAACATCTACTTTATTTTGTCGACAATATTAAACTTTGTGTACGCATCGAAAAACCTTTTAGCTAGTGCCTTGTTGTCAATCCCTTTAATGCTCGATTATTTGAGTATATATTATTTTTTGTCATTTGATATGCAATACCTTTGTCTTGTCTCCAGCACGGGAAAAGTCAGACAACAGCTTCTTCTTCTTCTCAGACTTGTCTTCCTTGACAACTCTGTACGTCTCAGGCACCAAACGTGGAAGGTTTGTGTGGAAATAGGAGACAGCTTTGGAGTAGCTAAAGGTATGAATTCCCGCTTCATCTTTGACTCCCAGTTCTTCTTTGACCTTCTCAGGCCTGCAAAACATACAGGTTGAATGTTTTCAGATAGCAAATAACTATAATAGATAATTAATTATCTGGGCGCACAGTTTACATACTTAGCAGCTATTCAATGGTTTGGATATTATCACAACTTATTAATCTTTTAACACAGAACCTGATGCTTGCAAAATCATACTGGTTGAATGTTTTCAGGCAGTAAGGAAATAAACTGGGTTATTAATAATCTGGTCCCACTGTTTATATGCCACATCAAAGATTACTACTTAAATTAAAAGCCCATAGTATCGGGGATAGCATAACTGACTGGATAGAACAATGGCTGACTGACAGAAGACAACGAGTTGTAGTAGATGGAGAAGTTTCAAATTGGAAATCGGTTTTGAGTGGGGTACCTCAAGGATCAGTATTAGGACCTATATTATTCTTAATTTATATCAATGACTTGGACGACAGTATAACAAGTAACGTACTGAAATTTGCGGATGACACAAAACTGTTTAGAAAGGTTAATACTGATGGTGATAAACAACATTTACAAAATGATCTAGACAGATTAGTGAAATGGTCTGAGAAATGGCAGATGTTGTTAAATTTTGGGAAATGTAAATGCCTACATACAGGACATGGGAACTTGAATGTAAACTATAAAATGGGAGATACTGTTCTGGGTACTACTGTAAAAGAAAAGGACTTAGGAGTTACAATAAGCGTTGATATGAAAGTTTCAGAGCAGTGTGGTATTGCAGCTTCAAAGGGTAATCAAATTCTTGGATTGATTAGAAGAAACATAACATACAAGGGAAAAAAGTTAATTATACCTCTTTATAAAGCAATAGTTAGACCTCATTTAGAATACTGTATACAAGCATGGAGACCATATCGTAAGAAGGATATAGATACGCTTGAACGCATACAAAGGAGAGCAACTAAAATGATTCCAGAACTGAGATACCTTAGTTACGAAGAACGCCTGAAAGAATGTGGTTTAACAACTCTAGAGACAAGGAGGTTAAGAGGAGATCAGATTGAAGTTTTTAAGATATTGAATGGGTATGAAAATATTGATAGAAATATGTTTTTCTCACTCAAGAAGGATAGCAGAACTAGAGGACATCAGGTAAAATTAGTAAAGGATCAGTGTAGATTGGACATCAGGAAGCACTCGTTCTCACAGAGGACAATAAATGAATGGAACAAATTGTCTACAGATTGTGTAACTGCTAGCAGCGTGAATATGTTTAAAAACAAGGTTGACACATATCTCAGGAGGGCGGGTTATAAGTAGATGAACATTGTTGGACTCTCGATAAGCCAATGGCTTCCTTGTCCACTTGCCATCTGGGCCTTTTATTTGTTAAGCATGACCTCGCTTTAAGGAATCCATGTTGAGACGCATTTAATAATTTATGCTTAACGAGGAAGTCCACCATATGGTCTTTAATTAACCTTTCTAATAATTTACAAATCACTGACGTTAAACTCACTGGTCTGTAATTCTGACTTATTTCTCGAACACTTTTTAAATAATGGTATGATGTTTGCTTCTTTCCATTCAAACGGAACAACTCCCTCTTTTAATGACAAGTTGAATACTATTGCAAGTGGTATGCTGATTTGTTCTACTGTCTCCATTAGTAATTTTGGAGGAATCCCATCCACTCCCGGTGATTTGTTATCCTTCATTGCCTTTATTTTCTTAGCTACCAATTCTGGAGTTACAACTAACGGTCCTAAATAGTCAGATTTAGCCTCCTGAAATTTAGCATCAGCAACTGGTAATGAACTAATATCTTCTTTGGTAAACACTGAACTGAAATAACCATTTAGGTCTTCCGCCATTAAAAACCCCTGTGATATTATATTTCCAGCACTGTCTTCTAGAGGTCCAACCTTGTCTTGTATGTTTTGTTTACTCCTGACATATGCATAAAAACTCTTGCTGTCATTTTTTATGTTACATGCTAGTTTTTGCTCATAGCTTCTTTTAGATTGTCTGATTTCAGTTGTAGCTGCATTAAGTGCCTCTTTGTATTTTGCGTAGTCTTCGTCCTTTCTGGTACGCCTATAAACCCTCCACATAGTTTGTTTTAACACTATTTTTCTAATAGCCTCTTTTGACAAGTGTTTCTTTCTACACCGTTTTCCTTGTTTTTGGAAGGGAACAAATTTATCGATGATACTCTCAATTTCATATTTTAGAATATTCCTACATTCAATTGCGGTCTTATTCATCAGCATGTTATTCCAATCTAGCTTTGCTAAGTATTTTCTCATATCTTTGTAGTTACCTTTGTGGAAGTTTCTCTTGCACGTTTTCTTATTTTTGCTTTCTGATTTTACATTGATGTCAAAATGTATTTGATTATGGTCACTGTTACCCAATGGTTCAAATATTTTTACATTGTCCACTAATTCTTTTTGTGATGACAAAACTATATCTAATACATTTTTTCCCCTGGTTGGTTCTAGCATGTGCTGAGTAAGAAAGCTATCCTGGATTAAAAATAGAAATTGTTGGTCCTCAATCCCTGTGCTCTCTAGAGAATTCCATTGTATGTGTCCATGGTTAAAATCTCCCATTATGATACATTCCCCTTTACTAACTTCCTTTATAGCGTTTTTTATTTTTGTGTTGTCCTCTTCGTTTATGTTTGGACTTCGGTAAACTAATCCAATAGTTAATTTTGAATTTCCTGAAACAATTTTGCACCAAACAGCTTCATCGCAATCTGCTTCCCTTTCTAGTTTTATTTCATAAGCCTGAATAGATTCTTTAACATATAAAATAACTCCCCCGCCCCTTCTTCCTATTCGATCTTTCCTAAACATTACGTATCCTGTCAGTCCTAATTCAGCATCTGTTATATCTATGTTGGCCCATGATTCAGTTATACCAATTATGTGAGGGTCAATATCTTCTACCATAATGTTTAATTCATTTCTCTTATTTACTATGCTCCTTGCATTTAAACATACGCATCTATAACCTTTTTCAGATATGTTTTTCGGACGATTTGATATTAGTTTGTCTGTACTAGTGGCCTCTTGTTCTGCTTGAGACACCTCTAGGTAACCCCCCTGCCCTTCTAGTTTAAACAATGTTTACTTCCAAAAATATTTTTCATTGTACCCATGTCACTATCTACTGCTGCTGAAAGTCCATCCGCGAATACTGCTGCCCCCTTTCCACTTAGATGAAGCCCATCCTTCATGTACATATCAGCCCTCCCAACAAAATTTCCCCATAAATCCACAAATCCAACTTCCTCTTCCCTACATAGCTTCTGGACAAACATGTTAATTGCCATCCCCCGACAATTTCGATATTTGTGACCCCTCCTGCCCATTACAGGTAAAATCCCTGACAGTATTACCTGCTCAACCCGCATCTGTTTTAGTGTTCTGACCAACTGCCTATATTTCCTAACTATGGCAGTTGTACCCTCCCTCTCTACGTTATTTGTCCCTACGTGTACTAAAACAGATCCACCCTTACCCGAACCTATGATGTTTTTACCCTCTCAGTTATCGCCTCTATTTTGGCTCCAGGCAAGCAGACCACCACATCATCTCCCTTGTTTAAGACTATGTCGGTCTTCCTAACTATCGAATCCCCCACAAACACCCTCGCTCTCTTCCTCACCCCCTCTATCACTGCTGCAGAATAACTCTTCCGTTCGATCCCTTCCATCACATTGTCCTGACCCCTTCCCTCCTGTCTCCTTCGCTCCTGTCTCCCCCACTTCCCACTCCTTTGCTCTTGTCTCTCCCACTCCCCTCTCCTTCACTCCGGTTGTTTTCCCTCCCGTCTCCCCCACTCCCTTCTCCTTCCCTCCTGTCTCCCCTACTCCCCTCTCCTTCACTCTGGTTTTCTTCCCTCCCGTTCCTTTCCTTCCCGTCTCCTTACGTCCTGTCACCTTCCCTCCTCTCAGCTTCCTCCCAGGCTTAATTCTTTTTGGTAACAGCTGAATTTAATGAGCAACACACAAAATGAAAACATACATTGCATTACGAAATTGAATACAAAACTCTCATAAATAACATCTAAAGTTAAATGGCGGTATTTTCCACAGAAGACAAACATAAATGAGACTTACTGATCTGCATAATACTCTTTGATATTTCTCATTGCACGAATGAGCTTGCACACAGACTTTGTACTGTCTGTTGAGTAGAGGCTTCTGTATATTGGTACATTTGCTGCTGCAGCTCTATACACAGGCACGATACTCAGACTTTCCTGCAATAAATACACAAAAATGTTTCACAGTTTACATTGATAACACATTAACAAGCATTAATGATGTGACATGAAACTAACACATTACAATGACATAATAAAGGACATATTTTGTTAAAGTCATAGTATCTTAATACAAGGGGTGTAACATATATACATAATTGTGAATATGGGTATTGTCTCTAAATGTCACAAATAATTGTTTTTCGAAAAGGATGTCTGATTACGTATGAGCTCCGCTGTTTAGTTGATTTTTGGCTGTTTACAGTGGAGAAAGGGCGTTTTCCATCCTAATCATATTATTCCAGTACCATACTGATTATCACACCGTGATGTTTAGATGTAAATTCTGAGCTGATGCGATATTAATCCAATCTTAAACTATACATCGACCCATTCGAAATTTCCCGCCAAAATTTTCATTCTTCCGGTTAGGTGCACAATGTAAACAACACAGATAATTAAGGCTAGAAAAAATTGAGTAATAACGTATGTAAAGCTGCACTCCCAACCTGAGTCATCTATATACTAACAGGCAATTTCAACCAAGGCGTCTTTTACCCAGAGTAGCCCTGGGACAGAAGTACGTTTCTTGTCGAGCACGGCACACTGTCACTATAGTCACAACGCCTTGGAAACCCCTGCACGTACTCTTAGTACAACAGCACGCATATGGTAAGTGTTACATGGAACTTGATTTTTTTCTGGAATTACGGAAATGAGTGAAAATGACCAACACAGTGGTCCAAAACAAGATACTGGTGAAAATGTAGCAATTTCTAGCGCTCCAATCACAAAACTAAAAAATAAGGGGACACGGAGAGGTAGCAAAAACTCTGAATCAGTAAGCGATGTTAGAGAAGCTTGGAAATGCGAAGACTGCGAGAAAATCTTTAAAAGTGAGAAAGACAGAATGCTCGAGTGCGAGTACTGCAGAAACCGATACTGCATTAAATGCTTGAAATTTAAACCTGGCGAATATGAGGCAATGGGGAAACCTGGATGCATGTGGTTTTGCTTAAAATGCAAACCAAAAATAAAAAAAAATAATCTCAATGAGAAAGTTATCGAAGAGAGATGCGAGATGTATTTCAAAACTATGAACACGAGATTTGAGGCCATAGAGAAAAAACTGGATGCTAAATGCGATAGTAAAGAAGTAAAAGAAATCGTAAGGCAGGAAATGGATGCATTACATACATGCAGACCAAATGATGGTGAAAGCAGGAACCTACTAACCACCCAAAATAGTGGAATTGTTGTGGAGGAAACAGTAAGAGAAATCAATGAAAGAAAAAATAGGGAAACAAATTTTCTTATATTCAATGCCCCAGAACCAAAAACAAACTTAAAGGAAGAGAGGGTGAGGATAGATATGGAGTTTGTTGAAGGGTTGTGTAATGAGGTGTGCAATCTGAACCTAGACGTAAAAGATGAGATAACCAAAGTTATCAGGCTAGGTAAAAAATAAACAGACGGATATATGGGTGATACTGAGCAAAAACCCAGACCTCTCAAGGTAGTAATGAAAGACACTAACAAAAAGATGGAATTGTTCAAACGACTATCAAACTTAAGAGATGCAGAGGACAAATATAAATGTCTCAGCATCCAGCACGACTTAACAAAAAAAGAAAGAGAGGAAGGAAGGAAACTCCTAGAGGAGGCCAGGACAAAAGAGATAAATGATGACGGGAAATGGTTGTACAGGGTGAGAGGCCCACCATGGGCCAGAAAAATTGTAAGATTCAAACCTCGAAGGGACGAGGAGTAAGACAAGAAAGATCATCTAACCAGAAAAATACTGTAAATACAAATTATACACATAAACAGTTAAAATGTTTCTACACCAACGCTGATAAATTTACTGAGTTCAAAGCTCGAGTCGAATCACATAAGTGTATGGTGATTGCAATCACCGAGGTTAAACCGAAAAACCAGAAATTTCTATTAAACACAGCTGAACTGGGTTTGAGTGACAATGATTTATACCATAACATCGATAAGCAAGGACGAGGTGTTTGTATATATACCCACAAAACACTAAACGCAAAACCCTTCGTATCTTTACGAAACCAACTTTCAAGAATCGATATGGGTTGAGATAAAATTAAACAAAAAAGACACTTTTCTGATAGGATGTGTACATAAAAGCCCGGGCAGCTTTGGCACCAATAATGAATAATTAAATGAACTGATTAGTGAGGTAATGCGCTATAAACACACATCTTCTCTTGCTTGGAGATTTTAACTACCCCAACATAGACTGGCAAAACTGGTACACACTCTCAGAGACTACTAATAGCCCAGACACTAAATTTAAAGAAGGAATAAGAGATAATTTCCTCTTCCAACATGTCACACTCCCCACAAGGGGGCGATTAGGAAATAAATCGAACATTCTTGATTTAGTTTTCACCAATGAAAAAGGTATGATGGATGATATAGTGTATGAAAGCCCACTTTGTAAGAGTGATCACTCTGTCCTCATCATTACATTTAGGTGCTATGCAGAAATAGCAAGCCATACATGACTTAAATATTATTACGACCAAGGGGATTATAATAGTATGAAGACGAAACTAGACCACACAGACTGGGGTGAGATACTTGGCACGAGCACTATAAACTATCAATGGTTAGGTTTTAAAGAATATATTAAAAAGATAGAGGATGAATTCATCCCTCATCGACTTGTGAGTAATATTAACAGACATAAAGAAAAAGTACCCCATAACAAGGAATCAGTAAAGAAAATTAAGAAAAAACACTATGGAAATGTTATATGGAGACAAAAGAAGGAAAATACTATACTGAATATTGTAGGGCTAGAAATCAAGTCCGTAAATTAACGAGGAGGACACAGAAGGAATTTGAGATGAAGCTAGCAACATAATCTAAGACAAACCCAAAAGCAGTATGGAAATATATGAACTCCAAAACCAAGAATCGGGAAGGTGTTTCAGATCTGAACACAGACCCTAAAGATCCTAAATCTAGACTCACAGATTCTGATAGGGAAAAGGCAGATGTCTTAGGAAATTTTTTCAAGTGTTTTTACTATAAAGCCAGATGGTGATATCCCTCATATTCCACCAGTGAAGTTAAGGCACAACATGGAAGAATTGACTGTTGATGAGGAAATTATTAAAAAAAGACTTGATAACCTTAATGTGTGTAAATCGGTAGGGCCAGATGGTGTTCATCCTAGGTTGTTGAAAGAGCTATCTAATCATCTATGTAAACCCCTAGCTAGGCTATTTAATAATTCACTGGCTGTGGGTGAACTACCAAAGGAATGGAAACAGGGAAGGATCTCAGCCATATTTAAGAAGGGTAATCGAAAAAACGCAGGAAATTATAGACCAGTCAGCTTAACAAGTATAATATGTAAATGTATGGAACAATGTGTCAAAGATCATATTGTCAATCATATGATTAGGAATAAATTATTCAGTACGCAACAATTTGGTTTTATTAAAGGTCGATCTACGGTACTCCAATTATTAAATGTTATTGACTCATGGACCAAAGCTTTAGATAGAGGGGAATCTGTAGACGTTGTATATTTGGACTTCATGAAAGCATTTGACACCGTCCCTCACAAAAGATTGATAGGCAAACTTAAATCGTATGGTATAGAGTATTACATGCTAAGATGGATCCAGGCGTTCTTTTCTGACCGGGTACAGCAGGTCAATGTAAATGGTACAAATTCTGAGTGGGCAAATATAACAAGTGGTATTCCACAGGGCAGTGTCTTAGGACCGATCCTATTTGTTTTATACATAAATGATCTTCCTGAGAATATAGTTTCAAATGTATATATGTTTGCGGATGATACAAAGGTTTTCAAAACGATTACTAGTCCACATGACCAGCATACTCTACAGAACGATTTAGATTATTTAACATCTTGGTCAAGGAAATGGTTATTAAGGTTCCACCCAGATAAATGTAATTTAATGCACGTAGGGAAAACAATACAGCAAGAGTATGCATACAACCTGAAGATAGATAATACTGCCCATGAATTAGGAGGAATGGAAGAACAAAAAGACATTGGGGTTATAATTGATTCAAACCTAGAATTTGATAAACACATCAACCAAAAATAAACAAAGCAAATAGTATCATGGCAGTTATTAGGTCTTTTACAACCCTAAATCAACATAATTTTGTGCCATTATATAAAGCTTTAGTTAGGAGTCATCTAGATTATGCAATGTCAATATGGTCCCCTTATAAACAGAAATACAAAGATGCCATCGAAAATGTGCAAAGACGCGCAACAAAACAGCTTCCTGGTATGAAGAATATTCCTTATGAGGAAAGACTTCAGAGATTGAAACTTCCTACACTTGCATATAGACGAACTCGTGGTGATATGATTGAGGTATATAAACTGCTTCAAGGGAAATATGATGGTGATGTATCTAACATTGTCAAGCTGCACAAAGACAGTGATACAAGGGAAGGAACAAGGGGTCATAGTTTGAAATTGTTTATAGAACGTGCTTGTACAAATGTTAGAAAAGAAAGTTACCAGATTATGGAATGATCTACCGGAAGTAGTTGTAACTGCCCCAAGTGTAAACTCATTTAAAAACCATCTAGATAGACATTGGAGTACTGAGGTGTTTCTCTACAACTACAAAGCCGCCTTGCCAGGAAGTCGTAGAGCATTCCAAGGGAAAATTGAAGATCTGACCACGAGGCCACCGCCTACGGTCAGGAAGAACCTAAGTAAACCTAAGTAAATGCAAGCAAACAGGAGTCATGTGGGGATGATGTACACAAGCAAACAGGAGTCATGTGGGGATGATGCACACAAGCAAACAGGAGTCACGTGGGGATGATGCACACAAGCAAACAGGAGTCATGTGGGGATGATGCACACAAGCAAACAGGAGCCATGTGGGGATGATGCAAACAGGAGTCATGTGGGGATGATGCACACAAGCAAACAGGAGTCATATGGGGATGATGCAAACAAGCAAACAGGAGTCATGTGGGGATGATGCTCACAAGCAAACAGGAGTCATGTGGGGATGATGCACACAAGCTGATTAATCTTGTAGCATCAACATGATCAGTGTCATTCCTTGACCCTGCCCTGTGCCACCAGACCACAACTTGTTTGTTGTCTATGTCAGCTTGTGATGTTGTGTACAGTACATCAACGTCATTACTGACATTCTGTGACTGGCTCATTGTTGACACTAAGTGAGATTACTTGTCTTAAACTGTTGAAATAACGAATACAATTCAATCTGGACCTAGTTTTGATTAATTGACAACAAGAGTAAATCGTTACATCCTTAAAACATACACACAGGTACCAATGCGTACAGTATTCATACTAATATATACTATATGAAATGTAAACAAGTATAAACTTATTACTGCTTACCCAGTCTTCTCCATTTGGAAACACACTACTCTTCGTATCTTCCAGCTTCCCAACAAACTCACTGCTCTTGTGTGGCTCTTTATGACTAAAAATTAATCAAACATAGAAAGTAGTGTACCTGATAATGGAATAAGTTATTCTGTGAACACATGAAACAACATCTGACCAAGTGTCCACATAGCAACAAGCAACATGGTACTTACAACATTCAGTGACACACCACGGTGATGTACTAGGGTGACAAACTGAGAATTATATTAGGAAATGTACATGTTCTCCCTCCTCATCAGTAGGTAACATACTCGAGTATATCAAGTTGTTTGGTTTATCATCTTGTACATGTGTTCCCTCCTCGTCAGTAGGTAATTACTCGAGTATATCAAGTTGTTTGTTTTTTATCATCTTGTACATGTGTTCCCTCCTCGTTAGTAGGTAATTACTTGAGTATATCAAGTTGTTTGGTTTATCATCTTGTACATGTGTTCCCTCCTCGTCAGTAGGTAATTACTTGAGTATATCAAGTTGTTTGGTTTATCATCTTGTACATGTGTTCCCTCCTCGTCAGTAGGTAATTACTTGAGTATATCAAGTTGTTTGGTTTATCATCTTGTACGTGTTCCCTCCTCGTCAGTAGGTAATTACTCGAGTATATCAACTTGTTTGGTTTATCATCTTGTTTAGACATTCAATAAACATAATGACAAACGCGTAGGGCGTCTGCTACTTTTGTCAACTTTTTCACAACGCAGGGGGCCAAGGCGTACTTTGTGAGATACCTCGTCTTTTGAACTCCTCATGAGAAGACCCATTAAATCTAGCTGTGGGGAAACATGGATGTGAAGAGAACAGAAATTCCATTATTTGATCTATAGAACCTCCGCTTTCATGTGGCACTGGCCGATAAGACAAAGGCAGATGCAGCCCTAGCCCTAGAACCTTTTCCACATGCTGTGCTGAATGTGTATTTGTTAGCATCCCACCTGCACTGACCACAGCAGACAGCACTGGTCAGTGCAGACCTAAAGGACGCTATTTGCACAGCGACTGCTGTGAACATATCTAGGTCAAAACCACCTGTAGTATCACTGCTTTGTGGCACCAGAGGGCAGTGCTAATGCAGCATGCTACCTGTTTCCATGTGCCTCCAAAACCACCTGTAGTATCACTGCTTTGTGGCACCAGAGGGCAGTGCTAATGCAGCATGCTACCTGTTTCCATGTGCCTCCAAAACCACCTGTAGTATCATTGCTTTGTGGCACCAGAGGGCAGTGCTAATGCAGCATGCTACCTGTTTCCATGTGCCTCCAAAACCACCTGTAGTATCACTGCTTTGTGGCACCAGAGGGCAGTGCTAATGCAGCATGCTACCTGCTTCCATGTGCCTCCAAAACCACCTGTAGTATCACTGCTTTGTGGCACCAGAGGGCAGAGCTAATGCAGCATGCTGCCTGTTTCCATGTGCCTCCAAAACCACCTGTAGTATCATTGCTTTGTGGCACCAGAGGGCAGTGCTAATGCAGCATGTTACCTGTTTCCATGTGCCTCCAAAACCACCTGTAGTATCACTGCTTTGTGGCACCAGAGGGCAGTGCTAATGCAGCATGCTACCTGCTTCCATGTGCCTCCAAAACCACCTGTAGTATCACTGCTTTGTGGCACCAGAGGGCAGTGCTAATGCAGCATGCTACCTGCTTCCATGTGCCTCCAAAACCACCTGTAGTATCATTGCTTTGTGGCACCAGAGGGCAGTGCTAATGCAGCATGCTACCTGTTTCCATGTGCCTCCAAAACCACCTGTAGTATCACTGCTTTGTGGCACCAGAGGGCAGTGCTAATGCAGTATGCTACCTGCTTCCATGTGCCTCCAAAACCACCTTTAGTATCACTGCTTTGTGGCACCAGAGGGCAGTGCTAATGCAGCATGCTGCCTGTTTCCATGTGCCTCCAAAACCACCTGTAGTATCATTGCTTTGTGGCACCAGAGGGCAGTGCTAATGCAGCATGTTACCTGTTTCCATGTGCCTCCAAAACCACCTGTAATATCACTGCTTTGTGGCACCAGAGGGCAGTGCTAATGCAGCATGCTGCCTGTTTCCATGTGCCTCCAAAACCACCTGTAGTATCATTGCTTTGTGGCACCAGAGGGCAGTGCTAATGCAGCATGTTACCTGTTTCCATGTGCCTCCAAAACCACCTGTAGTATCACTGCTTTGTGGCACCAGAGGGCAGTGCTAATGCAGCATGCTGCCTGTTTCCATGTGCCTCCAAAACCACCTGTAGTATCATTGCTTTGTGGCACCAGAGGGCAGTGCTAATGCAGCATGCTGCCTGTTTCCATGTGCCTCCAAAACCACCTGTAGTATCATTGCTTTGTGGCACCAGAGGGCAGTGCTAATGCAGCATGTTACCTGTTTCCATGTGCCTCCAAAACCACCTGTAGTATCATTGCTTTGTGGCACCAGAGGGCAGTGCTAATGCAGCATGCTGCCTGTTTCCATGTGCCTCCAAAACCACCTGTAGTATCATTGCTTTGTGGCACCAGAGGGCAGTGCTAATGCAGCATGCTACCTGTTTCCATGTGCCTCCAAAACCACCTGTAGTATCATTGCTTTGTGGCACCAGAGGGCAGTGCTAATGCAGCATGTTACCTGTTTCCATGTGCCTCCAAAACCACCTGTAGTATCACTGCTTTGTGGCACCAGAGGGCAGTGCTAATGCAGCATGCTACCTGCTTCCATGTGCCTCCAAAACCACCTGTAGTATCACTGCTTTGTGGCACCAGAGGGCAGTGCTAATGCAGCATGCTACCTGTTTCCATGTGCCTCCAAAACCACCTGTAGTATCACTGCTTTGTGGCACCAGAGGGCAGTGCTAATGCAGCATGTTACCTGTTTCCATGTGCCTCCAAAACCACCTGTAGTATCACTGCTTTGTGGCACCAGAGGGCAGTGCTAAAGCAGCATGCTACCTGCTTCCATGTGCCTCCAAAACCACCTGTAGTATCACTGCTTTGTGGCACCAGAGGGCAGAGCTAATGCAGCATGCTGCCTGTTTCCATGTGCCTCCAAAACCACCTGTAGTATCATTGCTTTGTGGCACCAGAGGGCAGTGCTAATGCAGCATGTTACCTGTTTCCATGTGCCTCCAAAACCACCTGTAGTATCACTGCTTTGTGGCACCAGAGGGCAGTGCTAATGCAGCATGCTACCTGCTTTCATGTGCCTCCAAAACCACCTGTAGTATCATTGCTTTGTGGCACCAGAGGGCAGTGCTAATGCAGCATGCTACCTGTTTCCATGTGCCTCCAAAACCACCTGTAGTATCATTGCTTTGTGGCACCAGAGGGCAGTGCTAATGCAGCATGCTACCTGTTTCCATGTGCCTCCAAAACCACCTGTAGTATCACTGCTTTGTGGCACCAGAGGGCAGTGCTAATGCAGCATGCTGCCTGCTTCCATGTGCCTCCAAAACCACCTGTAGTATCATTGCTTTGTGGCACCAGAGGGCAGTGCTAATGCAGCATGCTACCTGTTTCCATGTGCCTCCAAAACCACCTGTAGTATCATTGCTTTGTGGCACCAGAGGGCAGTGCTAATGCAGCATGCTGCCTGTTTCCATGTGCCTCCAAAACCACCTGTAGTATCATTGCTTTGTGGCACCAGAGGGCAGTGCTAATGCAGCATGCTGCCTGTTTCCATGTGCCTCCAAAACCACCTGTAGTATCATTGCTTTGTGGCACCAGAGGGCAGTGCTAATGCAGCATGCTGCCTGTTTCCATGTGCCTCCAAAACCACCTGTAGTATCATTGCTTTGTGGCACCAGAGGGCAGTGCTAATGCAGCATGCTACATGTTTCCATGTGCCTCCAAAACCACCTGTAGTATCATTGCTTTGTGGCACCAGAGGGCAGTGCTAATGCAGCATGCTACCTGTTTCCATGTGCCTCCAAAACCACCTGTAGTATCATTGCTTTGTGGCACCAGAGGGCAGTGCTAATGCAGCATGCTGCCTGTTTCCATGTGCCTCCAAAACCACCTGTAGTATCATTGCTTTGTGGCACCAGAGGGCAGTGCTAATGCAGCATGCTGCCTGTTTCCATGTGCCTCCAAAACCACCTGTAGTATCATTGCTTTGTGGCACCAGAGGGCAGTGCTAATGCAGCATGCTACCTGTTTCCATGTGCCTCCAAAACCACCTGTAGTATCATTGCTTTGTGGCACCAGAGGGCAGTGCTAATGCAGCATGCTACCTGTTTCCATGTGCCTCCAAAACCACCTGTAGTATCATTGCTTTGTGGCACCAGAGGGCAGTGCTAATGCAGCATGCTACCTGCTTTCATGTGCCTCCAAAACCACCTGTAGTATCATTGCTTTGTGGCACCAGAGGGCAGTGCTAATGCAGCATGCTACCTGTTTCCATGTGCCTCCAAAACCACCTGTAGTATCACTGCTTTGTGGCACCAGAGGGCAGTGCTAATGCAGCATGCTACCTGTTTCCATGTGCCTCCAAAACCACCTGTAGTATCATTGCTTTGTGGCACCAGAGGGCAGTGCTAATGCAGCATGCTACCTGTTTCCATGTGCCTCCAAAACCACCTGTAGTATCATTGCTTTGTGGCACCAGAGGGCAGTGCTAATGCAGCATGCTACCTGCTTCCATGTGCCTCCAAAACCACCTGTAGTATCATTGCTTTGTGGCACCAGAGGGCAGTGCTAATGCAGCATCCTCTAGTAATAATAGCTTGTCTTAGCACAATTCACCTACGTCAAATTTGCAGATGACACAAAAGTATTCAGAAAGGTTACTAATGATACAGATAAACAAAGTTTACAGGATGATCTAGATAAATTAGTTAAATGGTCAGAAAAATGGCAGTTATTCAATTTTGGGAAATGTAAATGTATACACATAGGACATGGAAACATGGACGAAGAATATAAAATGGGGGATACTGTACTAGGTAGAACCACACAAGAAAAGGACTTAGGAGTAACATTTAGTGCTGACATGAAAGTTTCAGAGCAATGTGGGATTGCTGCTTCGAAAGGAAATCAAATGCTAGGGCTAATTAGGAGAACTATCATGTATAAGGAGAAACAGCTAATTGTACCCCTGTACAAAGCAAAATTTAGACCACATTTGGAATATTGTATTCAAGCATGGAGGCCATATTGTAAAAAGGACATAGACAAGCTAGTAAGAATACAACGAAGAGCAACTAAAATTATTCCAGAATTGAGAGACCTTAGTTACGAAAGTCGCTTATTACAATGTGGTTTGACAACACTAGAGACCAGGAGACTAAGAGGAGACCAAATAGAAGTATTTAAAATAGTGAACGGTTATGAGGATTTTGATAGGAATATGTTCTTCAAACTTAAAGAAGGCAGTAGAACCAGAGAACACAAAGCAGCATTAGTTAAGGAGCAGTGTAGGTTGGACATGACTAAGTACTCTTTCTCACAGAGGGTGATAAATGAATGGAACAAACTGCCAAATGATTGTGTTAATGCTAGTAGTGTGAACATGTTAAAAAAATAGAATTGACAGATATTTGATAAGGGCGGGCTACACATAGATGATAAAATTGTTGGACTCTCGATAAGTCAATGGTTCCTTGTCCATTTGCCATCTGGAACGTGTTGTTTGGGGTGGCAATCTTGTTAAATATATTGCCTAACTATGGCATAGTTTGATGAAATCAAATGTAAGACCTTTTAAAGGCATTTCTTCCCATTTTAAAGATCTTTTCTATGTTATTTATTTCTGTCTTATGAAATTCTATCATTACAACATTACATTTATTTCTCTGTCTGGTGAAATTTTATCATTACAACATTACATATATTTCTGCCATATCAAATTCTATCATTACAGCATTACATATATTTCTGTCATATCAAATTTTATCATTACAACATTACATTTATTTCTGTCATATCAAATTCTATCACTATAACATTATATTTATTTCTGTCATATCAAATTCTATCACTATGGCATTACATTTATTTATGTCTTATAACATTCTATCATTACAACATTACATTCATTCCTGTCTTATAAAATTCAAGCATTACAACATTACATCTATTTCGTTCATAACAAATTCTACCATTACAACATTACATCTATTTATGTCTGGTAAAATTATATAATTACAACATTACATCTATTTAGGTCATGTCAAATTATATCATTACAACATTACATTTATTTCTGTCATATCAAATTATATCATTACATTACATTTAGTTCTGCCAAATCAAATGCTATCATTACAACAGTACATTTATTTCTGTCATATAAAATTCTATCATTACAACTTTACATTTATTTGATGATGATGTTTCAAACTTGAATTTTCACTAATGTGGTAACATTGATTTGTGTTGAGCTATTATGTTGACAATTCAATATGTACACCTGTGTCAACAATGGAAATGCTAATTAAAGAGTACAAAGACAAATGTTGACAATTCAATATGTACACCTGTGTCAACAATGGGAATGCTAATTAAAGACTACAAGGGCCAATGTTGACAATTCAATATGTATACCTGTGTCAACAATAGGAATGCTAATTAAAGACTAAAAGGGCAAATGCTGACAATTCAATATGTACACCTGTGTCAACAATGGGAATGCTAATTAAAGAGTTCAAGGACAAATGTTGACAATTCAATATGTACACCTGTGTCAACAATGGGAATGCTAATTAAAGACTACAAGGGCAAATGTTGACAATTCAATATGTATACCTGTGTCAACAATAGGAATGCTAATTAAAGACTACAAGGGCGAATGTTGACAATTCAATATGTACACCTGTGTCAACAATAGGAATGCTAATTAAAGACTACAAGGACAAATGTTGACAATTCAATATGTATACCTGTGTCAACAATGGGAATGCTAATTAAAGTCTACAAGGGCAAATGTTGCTAAGAACAGAAAATTGGTTAAAAACAGTAGTTATTGATGCACAGCTTGTAATATGAACAGTTTGAGTTAGCAACAACACAAAACTATCCAGCTTATGTTTGCAAAAATCTTTTGATATCATTTTGTGTTGCTTAACAATATTGTGTTTGTTTTTTTAAACAATTTATCAAACTATGTATTTGTTCACTGCCTATGTAGAAACTACTTTTTTGATATTCACTATTATGTTGAAAAAGAAGGTACTTATATGAATGCTGGAAATTCTCAGGTAATTAAATTCTCAGCCACATTGTTCTATTTCTGGGAGCTAGCTAGCAAAGATAACTAGGCACTATTGTTTAGCAGGCTCAACTCCAGGAGTAGGTAATATGTCTGAAACTCAAAAGCAGCTTTGAAAATAAAATTACCAACAATCTCACAATCAATCACTATTTACTTCAGTTATTTTACTTCAATGTACTTCATTGGGAACACTCATTTTAGAGCAGAAAGGGTTTTTGGAAATGGAGGTATCCATGAGCACAGGTAGAAATTAACTTCTGGGCAGTGGACCACCGGGCCACTACCTCTGGAAATCTGGTGGTCCTACCAAATTTCTGGTGGTCCGGACCATTTTTTTTTTAGCAAACTGAAGATAACTTGGTAACATCAAACTCGGACAACAGAATATACATACTGACAGTAAAAACGTAGGCTGTATACAATTATATTTAATTTCAGATTGTCATGTACATTAACATGTCACTGGCAACCGATGTGACTGACATGTTTGTGGCCACCCAGATAGCAATGCCGATGGTGACGCAGACTCAGTCAAGGCAGCCAAGGCGTCAACTGACCCACAATGGCATAAACAAATGTAGCACGGTTTAACTATCAGCTTTTAGTCCTCATTTGTATACCGGCACCAATCAAATGTTTAAATAAGTCAACACCCAAACGCCTTCGACTTCTCGTTTGTACTTGGAGAATGGTAAATCAACCACCCGAATGAACTAAGGCTAAACTTGCTTTCATAAAAGTGGATATTTCCCAACTAGACTGGCAGAGCCCACTGACCAAACTGACAGAGACGGAACAATGGAAGGACTCCTGTCACAAAAAGAAAGATAAGTATGACCTGAACAACTATCGACTAGTATCACTGCTCAGTATCATCACCAAGGTGATGGAAAGACTTTTAAAACTCGGCCATCTGGAAGTATGTGTGTAGGCACAGCTTGATTTCAGACAAACAAGTTAGATTCAGAGCTGGCCACTCTACAGGCGATGCCTCAACATACACAGTACAACACCTATGCAATGTCATTGACGAAAAGCAAGAAGCTGGATTAATTTGTCTTGAAATCAGCAGAGCGTTCGATAGAGTGTGGCACAAAGGTCTGATGGCCAAACTGAAGTCCTTACGGACAGGGAAAGCTGTTATCCTGGCTAAACGACTACCTGAAGGACAGAGCTCTGAAAGCTGCCATCAGTGGAGAAAGGGCGTTTTCCATCCTAATCATATTATTCTAGTACCATACTGATTATCACACCGTGATGTTTAGATGTAAATTCTGAGCTGATGCGATATAAATCCAATCTTAAACCCATCGACCCATTCGAAATTTCCCGCCAAAATTTTCATTCTTCCGGTTAGGTGCACAATGTAAACAACACAGATAATTAAGGCTAGACAAAATTGAGTAATAACGTATGTAAAGCTGCACTCCCAACCTGAGTCATCTATATACTAACAGGCAATTTCAACCAAGGCGTCTTTTACCCAGAGTAGCCCTGGGACAGAAGTACGTTTCTTGTCGAGCACGGCACACTGTCACTATAGTCACAACGCCTTGGAAACCCCTGCACGTACTCTTAGTACAACAGCACGCATATGGTAAGTGTTACATGGAACTTGATTTTTTTCTGGAATTACGGAAATGAGTGAAAATGACCAACACAGTGGTCCAAAACAAGATACTGGTGAAAATGTAGCAATTTCTAGCGCTCCAATCACAAAACTAAAAAATAAGGGGACACGGAGAGGTAGCAAAAACTCTGAATCGGGAAGCGATGTTAGAGAAGCTTGGAAATGCGAAGACTGCGAGAAAATCTTTAAAAGTGAGAAAGACAGAATGCTCGAGTGTGAGTACTGCGGAAACCGATAGTGCATTAAATGCTTGAAATTTAAACCTGGCGAATATGAGGCAATTGGGGAAACCCAATGATGAGGGGAAATGGTTGTACAGGGTGAGAGGCCCACCATGGGCCAGAAAAATTGTAAGATTCAAACCTCAAAGGGACGAGGAGTAAGACAAGAAAGATCATCTAACCAGAAAAACACTGTAAATACAAATTATACACATAAACAGTTAAAATGTTTCTACACCAACGCTGATAAATTTACTGAGTTCAAAGCTCGAGTCGAATCACATAAGTGTATGGTGATTGCAATCACTGAGGTTAAACCGAAAAACCAGAAATTTCTATTAAACACAGCTGAACTGGGTTTGAGTGACTATGATTTATACCATAACATTTATAAACAAGGAAGAGGTGTTTGTATATATACCCACAAAACACTAAACGTAAAACCCCTCGTATCTTTAGGAACCAACTTTCAAGAATCGATATGGGTTGAGATAAAATTAAACAAAAAAGACACTTTTCTGATAGGAAGTGTATATAAAAGCCCGGGCAGCTATGGCACCAATAATGAACAATTAAATGAACTGATTAGTGAGGTAATGCGCTATAAACACTCACATCTTCTCTTGCTTGGAGATTTTAACTACCCCAACATAGACTGGCAAAATTGGTACACACTCTCAGAGAATACTAATAGCCCAGACACTAAATTTTAAGAAGGAATAAGAGATAATTTCCTCTTCCAACATGTCACACTCCCCACAAGGGGGCGATTAGGAAATAAATCGAACATTCTTGATTTAGTTTTCACCAATGAAAAAGGTATGATAGATGATATAGTGTACGAAAGCCCACTTGGTAAGAGTGATCACTCTGTCCTCATCATTACATTTAGGTGCTATGCAGAAATAGCAAGCCATACATGACTTAAATATTATTATGACCAAGGGGATTACAATAGTATGAAGACGAAACTAGACCACACAGACTGGGGCGAGATACTTGGCACGAGCACTATAAACCATCAATGGTTAGGTTTTAAAGAATATATTAAAAAGATAGAGGATGAATTCATCCCTCATCGATTTGTGAGTAATATTAACAGACATAAAGAAAAAGTACCCCATAACAAGGAATCAGTAAAGAAAAAACACACTATGGAAATATTATATGGAGACAAAAGAAGGAAAATACTATACTGAATATTGTAGGGCTAGAAATCAAGTCCGTAAATTAACGAGGAGGACACAGAAGGAATTTGAGATGAAGCTAGCAACATAATCTAAGACAAACCCAAAAGCAGTATGGAAATATATGAACTCCAAAACCAAGAATCGGGAAGGTGTTTCTGACATAAACATAGACCCTAAAGATCCTAAATCTAGACTCACAGATTCTGATAGGGAAAAGGCAGATGTCTTAGGAATTTTTTTCAAGTGTTTTTACTATAGAGCCAGATGGTGATATCCCTCATATTCCACCAGTGAAGTTAAGGCACAACATGGAAGAATTGACTGTTGATGAGGAAATGATTAAAAAAAGACTTGATAACCTTAATGTGTGTAAATCGGTAGGGCCAGATGGTGTTCATCCTAGGTTGTTGAAAGAGCTATCTAATCATCTATGTAAACCACTAGCTAGGCTATTTAATAATTCACTGGCTGTGGGTGAACTACCAAAGGAATGGAAACAGGGAAGGATCTCAGCCATATTTAAGAAGGGTAATCGAAAAATCGCAGGAAATTATAGACCAGTCAGCTTAACAAGTATAATATGTAAATGTATGGAACAATGTGTCAAAGATCATATTGTCAATCATATGATTAGGAATAAATTATTCAGTACGCAACAATTTGGTTTTATTAAAGGTCGTTCTACGGTACTCCAATTATTAAATGTTATTGACTCATGGACCAAAGCTTTAGATAGAGGGGAATCTGTAGACGTTGTATATTTGGACTTCATGAAAGCATTTGACACCGTCCCTCACAAAAGATTGATAGGCAAACTTAAATCGTATGGTATAGAGTATTACATGCTAAGATGGATCCAGGCGTTCTTTTCTGACCGGGTACAGCAGGTCAATGTAAATGGTACAAATTCTGAGTGGGCAAATATAACAAGTGGTATTCCACAGGGCAGTGTCTTAGGACCGATCCTATTTGTTTTATACATAAATGATCTTCCTGAGAATATAGTTTCGAATGTATATATGTTTGCGGATGATACAAAGGTTTTCAAAACGATTACTAGTCCACATGACCAGCATACACTACAGAACGACTTAGATTATTTAACATCTTGGTCAAGTAAATGGTTATTAAGGTTCCACCCAGATAAATGTAATTTAATGCATGTAGGGAAAACAATACAGCAAGAGTATGCATACAACCTGAAGATAGATAATACTGCCCATAAATTAGGAGGAATAGAAGAACAAAAAGACATAGGGGTTATAATTGATTAAAACCTAGAATTTGATAAACACATCAACCAAAAATAAACAAAGCAAATAGTATCATGGCAGTTATTAGGTCTTTTACAACCCTAAATCAACATAATTTTGTGCCATTATATAAAGCTTTAGTTAGGAGTCATCTAGATTATGCAATGTCAATATGGTCCCCTTATAAACAGAAATACAAAGATGCCATCGAAAATGTGCAAAGACGCGCAACAAAACAGCTTCCTGGTATTAAGAATATTCCTTATGAGGAAAGACTTCAGAGATTGAAACTTCCTACACTTGCATATAGACGAACTCGTAGTGATATGATATATATATATATAAACTGCTCCATGGGAAATATGACAGTGATGTATCTAACATTGTCAAGCTGCACAAAGGCAGTGATACGAGGGAAGGAACAAGGGGTTATAGTTTGAAATTGTTTATAGAACGTGCTTGTACAAATGTTAGAAAAGAAAGCTTCTCACTTAGAGTTACCAGATTATGGAATGATTTACCGGAAGTAGTTGTAACTGCCCCTAGTGTCATCTCATTAAAAAATCGTCTAGATAGACATTGGAGTACTGAGGAGTTTCTCTACAACTACAAAGCTGCCTTGCCAGGAAGTCGTAGAGCATTCCAAGGGAAAATTGAAGATCTGACCACAGAGGCCACCGCCTACGGTCAGGAAGAACCTAAGTAAACCTAAGTATTCAATAACATGGAACTTTCTCCACCAGTAGTACAAAGAGCCACCAGGGCATCAACACCTCACCACACAGGTGCTGTGGCAATTCAATCCTCAAACACGGCTTATTAGAGAACATTACTACCGGCCACTGGAATGAACTCTTAGAAAAAAAAATTTATAACCAGGAAGAGAGACCATTTCAAAAAAGAAGTCAACACCATCCTTGGTGCCAGGGCCCGCCCCCAGAATGGAGAGGGACAGGTGCTCAGCCAAGGAAGAAGTCAACACCTTCCTTGGTGCCTTCCGTCATTACTTGCCCCCAGAATGGAGAGGGACAGGTGCTCAGCCAAGGAAGAAGTCAATGCCTTCCTTGGTGCCTTGCGTTAGTGTCCGGCCCCAGAGTGGAGAGGGACAGGTGCTCAGCCAAGGAAGAAGTCAACGCCTTCCTTGGTGCCTTGCGTCAGCGCCCACCCCCAGAGTGGAGAGGGACAGGTGCTCAGCCAAGGAAGAAGTCAACGCCTTCCTTGGTGCCTTGCGTTAGCGCCCACCCCCAGAGTGGAGAGGGACAGGTGCTCAGCCAAGGAAGAAGTCAACGCCTTCCTTTGTGCCTTGCGTCAGTGCCCGCCCCCAGAGTGGAGAGGGTCAGGTGTTCAGCCAAGGAAGAAGTCAACGCCTTCCTTGGTGCCTTGCGTCAGTGCCCGACCCCAGAGTGGAGAGGGACAGGTGCTCAGCCAAGGAAGAAGTCAACGCCTTCCTTGGTGCCTTGCGTCAGTGTCCGGCCCCAGAGTGGAGAGGGACAGGTGCTCAGCCAAGGAAGAAGTCAACGCTTTCCTTGGTGCCTTGCGTCAGTGCCCGCCCCCAGAGTGGAGAGTGACAGGTGCTCAGCCAAGGAAGAAGTCAACGCCTTCCTTGGTGCCTTGCGTCAGTGCTCGCCCTCAGAGTGGAGAGGGACAGGTGCTCAGCCAAGGAAGAAGTCAATGCCTTCCTTGGTGCCTTGCGTCAGTGCCCACCCCCAGAGTGGAGAGGGACAGGTGCTCAGCCAAGGAAGAAGTCAACGCCTTCCTTGGTGCCTTGCGTCAGTGCCCGCCCCCAGAGTGGAGAGTGACAAGTGCTCAGCCAAGGAAGAAGTCAACGCCTTCCTTGGTGCCTTGCGTCAGTGCCCACCCCCAGAGTGGAGAGGGACAGATGTTCAGCCAAGGAAGAAGTCAACGCCTTCCTTGGTGCTTTGCGTCAGTGCCTGCCCCCAGAATGGAGAGGGACAGGTGCTCAGCCAAGGAAGAAGTCAACACCTTCCTTGGTGCCTTGCGTCAGTGCCCGCCCTCAGAGTGGAGAGTGACAGGTGCTCAGCCAAGGAAGAAGTCAACGCCTTCCTTGGTGCCTTGCGTCAGTGCCCGCCCCCAGAGTGGAGAGGGACAGGTGCTCAGCCCAGGAAGAAGTCAACGCCTTCCTTGGTGCTTTGCGTCAGTGCCCGCCCCCAGAGTGGAGAGGGACAGGTGCTCAGCCAAGGAAGAAGTCAACGCCTTCCTTGGTGCCTTGCATCAGTGCCCGCCCTCAGAGTGGAGAGGGACAGGTGCTCAGCCAAGGAAGAAGTCAACGCCTTCCTTGGTGCCTTGCGTCAGTGCCCGCCCCCAGAGTGGAGAGGGACAGGTGCTCAGCCCAGGAAGAAGTCAACGCCTTCCTTGGTGCTTTGCGTCAGTGCCCGCCCCCAGAGTGGAGAGGGACAGGTGCTCAGCCAAGGAAGAAGTCAACGCCTTCCTTGGTGCCTTGCGTCAGTGCCCGCCCTCAGAGTGGAGAGGGACAGGTGCTCAGCCAAGGAAGAAGTCAACGCCTTCCTTGGTGCCTTGCGTCAGTGCCCGCCCCCAGAGTGGAGAGGGACAGGTGCTCAGCCAAGGAAGAAGTCAACGCCTTCCTTGGTGCCTTGCGTCAGTGCCCGCCCTCAGAGTGGAGAGGGACAGATGTTCAGCCAAGGAAGAAGTCAACGCCTTCCTTGGTGCCTTGTGTCAGTGCCCGCCCCCAGAGTGGAGAGGGACAGGTGCTCAGCCAAGGAAGAAGCCCACATAGAAAACAAATACTGAATCGCTTGTTACCTGTAATAGTGTAGTTATCATACCACATAATAACCAGTGTTTATTATATCAGTGCTTAGTGTCGTAGTTATCCGCTTCTCAGCATAACTGTCCTTGCAGTATCTTTACCACAGGATCAAACACTAGAATGGCGGATGAAGTCAACACTACGTTATCGAGGAACAAACATTTTCCAGTGCCTTACAACGCAACCATGAATTTCTGATGTCAGATTCTTTAAATAAAAATATTTTAGAAGATAAATCCGACAGAGAAATCAATGTCTTTGGGTGCTAAAAACATCCGATGATGTTTTGTTACTGCCTCAATTTTTTAAGTCGACCACCGGATCACAGCACAGGAGTGTTTTGGTAGACTCGGGCCACCGGTATTTTAGAACCCTGATGAGTTGTTTCTAAGTAAACAGGCCACACATGTTGCTGAAGTGACACCCAATGACTTACCTCATGTGTACCTCTTCTTCCTTGGCAACACCAACAATGAATTCATATCGGTCCCTGTCACCCCAGAAGTACAGATGTCTACAACATATCCCAACATCACATGTCACCTCTGAAAGCATCTGGCACAGTAGTATATATATATATATATATATATATATATATATATATATATTATATATATTGACACAGTGTAGCTGGACACTATTATTATACAAACAGTGTATTTACATGTGTGCTCTTTTCTATAGGCTTCTTTTATTTATTTTACGTCATCATCACATTGTCATCTCATATACACATTAAGGTTGACATTGATGTACCAAGTAATCTCCCTTTCTAACAAACATGTATAGTGACTGCAGTGCTAATGCTCTCACCTTCGTAGTTGTTCTGCTGATGGTCGTGCCTTTGGGTCATCAGCCAGCATGCTACTGATGAGATCACAAGCCTCAAAGTCATGTTTGACAGGTGACAAGTCAGGCTTACCATTCTTAACCCTGGTGTGTAACTGATCATCATGTGGTCTGTAGGGATGTCCCCCTTGTGTCACGATGTAGTAGCAGAGCATGCCACACACCTGAAATTTAAAATCATACATGGTGTAATATGTCATAAATATGTCATTTCGAATTGTAAAGACGTCAGTTATCTGTATCTCAAACACATAATTTACCATCAATAAAAATTTTCTTAATGTGTGTTGTAATTAGTCATGGGTGGAATAACATAAATGTTGTAATATGTACTTCTCATATCTGTGGTAAATGTACGAGGAGCAGTGTTGTCAGTTTAGTTTTCAAAATGTTATACAAACACTCACAACATATGGAGTAATAACATTAGTTTTTGATGCTAATAAAACGTTTACGTGATTAATCATTTAAATTGAACAGTTACAACCTCCAAGTCATTAATTAGATCAATACTTAATACATTTAGTACTTTTTTGTGGATAATCGATGTCAATTATAACGTCTGTCAAACAAAGAATATAGACCAGGTTAATAGTAATTTCATATTCCGTGCACAAGATGATTCTCTAATTTTGTCCAGCATGTTTAGCTTGATTGAAGACGTGGACAAGTAATCCAGGCTAGAGCCATGTTTAGCTTGATTGAAGACGTGGACAAGTAATCTAGGCTAGAGCCATGTTTAGCTTGATTGAAGACGTGGACAAGTAATCCAGGCTAGAGTCATGTTTAGCTTGATTGAAGACGTGGACAAGTAATCCAGGCTAGAGCCATGTTTAGCTTGATTGAAGACGTGGACAAGTAATCCAGGCTAGAGCCATGTTTAGCATGATTGAAGACATGGACAAGTAATCCCGGCTAGAGCCATGTTTAGCCTGATTGAAGACGTGGACAAGTAATCCCGGCTAGAGCCATGTTTAGCCTGATTGAAGACGTGGACAAGTAATCCAGGCTAGAGCCATGTTTAGCTTGATTGAAGACGTGGACAAGTAATCCAGGCTAGAGCCATGTTTAGCCTGACTGAAGACGTGGACAAGTAATCCAGGCTAGAGCCATGTTTAGCTTGATTGAAGACGTGGACAAGTAATCCAGGCTAGAGCCATGTTTAGCCTGACTGAAGACGTGGACAAGTAATCCAGGCTAGAGCCATGTTTAGCCTGATTGAAGACGTGGACAAGTAATCTAGGCTAGAGCCATGTTTAGCTTGATTGAAGACGTGGACAAGTAATCCAGGCTAGAGCCATGTTTAGCCTGATTGAAGACGTGGACAAGTAATCCAGGCTAGAGCCATGTTTAGCTTGATTGAAGACGTGGACAAGTAATCCAGGCTAGAGCCATGTTTAGCTTGATTGAAGACGTGGACAAGTAATCCAGGCTAGAGCCATGTTTAGCCTGACTGAAGACATGGACAAGTAATCCAGGCTAGAGCCATGTTCAGCTTGATTGAAGACGTGGACAAGTAATCCAGGCTAGAGCCATGTTTAGCTTGATTGAAGACGTGGACAAGTAATCCAGGCTAGAGCCATGTTTAGCCTGACTGAAGACGTGGACAAGTAATCCAGGCTAGAGCCATGTTTAGCCTGACTGAAGACATGGACAAGTAATCTAGGCTAGAGCCATGTTTAGCCTGACTGAAGACGTGGACAAGTAATCCAGGCTAGAGCCATGTTTAGCTTGATTGAAGACGTGGACAAGTAATCCAGGCTAGAGCCATGTTTAGCCTGACTGAAGACGTGGACAAGTAATCCAGGCTAGAGCCATGTTTAGCCTGACTGAAGACATGGACAAGTAATCTAGGCTAGAGCCATGTTTAGCCTGACTGAAGACGTGGACAAGTAATCTAGGCTAGAGCCATGTTTAGCCTGACTGAAGACATGGACAAGTAATCTAGGCTAGAGCCATGTTTAGTTTGATTGAAAACATGGACAAGTAATCCAGGCTAGAGCCATGTTTAGCCTGACTGAAGACATGGACAAGTAATCTAGGCTAGAGCCATGTTTAGCCTGACTGAAGACATGGACAAGTAATCCAGGCTAGAGTCATGTTTAGCTTGATTGAAGACATGGACAAGTAATCTAGGCTAGAGCCATGTTTAGCCTGACTGAAGACATGGACAAGTAATCTAGGCTAGAGCCATGTTTAGCTTGATTGAAGACATGGACAAGTAATCTAGGCTAGAGCCATGTTTAGCCTGACTGAAGACATGGACAAGTAATCTAGGCTAGAGCCATGTTTAGCTTGATTGAAGACGTGGACAAGTAATCCAGGCTAGAGCCATGTTTAGCATGATTGAAGACGTGGACAAGTAATCCAGGCTAGAGCCATGTTTAGCTTGATTGAAGACGTGGACAAGTAATCCAGGCTAGAGCCATGTTTAGTTTGATTGAAGACGTGGACAAGTAATCCAGGCTAGAGCCATGTTTAGCCTGACTGAAGACGTGGACAAGTAATCCAGGCTAGAGCCATGTTTAGCCTGATTGAAGACGTGGACAAGTAATCCAGGCTAGAGCCATGTTTAGCTTGATTGAAGACGTGGACAAGTAATCCAGGCTAGAGCCATGTTTAGCTTGATTGAAGACGTGGACAAGTAATCCAGGCTAGAGCCATGTTTAGCTTGATTGAAGACGTGGACAAGTAATCCAGACTAGAGCCATGTTTAGCTTGATTGAAGACGTGGACAAGTAATCCAGACTAGAGCCATGTTTAGCTTGATTGAAGACGTGGACAAGTAATCCAGGCTAGAGCCATGTTTAGCATGATTGAAGACGTGGACAAGTAATCCAGGCTAGAGCCATGTTTAGCCTGACTGAAGACATGGACAAGTAATCTAGGCTAGAGCCATGTTTAGCTTGATTGAAGACGTGGACAAGTAATCCAGGCTAGAGCCATGTTTAGCATGATTGAAGACGTGGACAAGTAATCCAGGCTAGAGCCATGTTTAGCTTGATTGAAGACGTGGACAAGTAATCCAGGCTAGAGCCATGTTTAGTTTGATTGAAGACGTGGACAAGTAATCCAGGCTAGAGCCATGTTTAGCCTGACTGAAGACGTGGACAAGTAATCCAGGCTAGAGCCATGTTTAGCCTGATTGAAGACGTGGACAAGTAATCCAGGCTAGAGCCATGTTTAGCTTGATTGAAGACGTGGACAAGTAATCCAGGCTAGAGCCATGTTTAGCTTGATTGAAGACGTGGACAAGTAATCCAGGCTAGAGCCATGTTTAGTTTGATTGAAGACGTGGACAAGTAATCCAGGCTAGAGCCATGTTCACATAGAGAAGTTGGACAAAGCTAAAAAAAACTCCAAACTTCACACAGAGTGCACACAACTAAATTCGACGATTAATTAAGAATTTTTCCTTTCTCACTTGTAATTTTAATATGTTCCCGCCTCTACATTATTGACAATGTGTCACATGTAGACTAATTTATATATACGCGGTACATGCATAAAGCACTTTTTGGTGGTCAAGATAAAACAACAGTATAAAAGCTTGGTTGCACCAATGCAGAAGTACGGGTGTGGAAGTTGGACCGAAAGAAGAATAGCCACATTTGAGATCAAATTCTTCAGACAGACCCTGGAAATTGTATACAGGGTTCTCATATAACGAACGAACTGTGACAAAGGCCATCATTGAAGTCGCAGGACAAGAGAAACACCACAAATTACAATTGTAATTTGTGGTGTTTCGCAGTAGCCAGGAGTGGTTCTTTAAATGTTTGTCCCTATATAAAGACATTCA
Organism: Lamellibrachia columna; assembly: GCA_963662155.1. Taxonomy (NCBI): domain Eukaryota; kingdom Metazoa; phylum Annelida; class Polychaeta; order Sabellida; family Siboglinidae; genus Lamellibrachia; species Lamellibrachia columna. The sequence continues at coordinate 4,719,442 of OY759261.1, read as the reverse complement.
CACACTTGCAAAGATCTTGCAAGGTACTGTGAAGGGCAGACGAAGAAGAGGCAGGCCTCTGAAAACGTGGATCTACCACGTTCGAGAATGGACAAGTTTGGAGCCACAGGAATTCTTCGACGTTGACAATGACCATGTCAGATGGAGGATGGTTTCTGCTCCAGACACGCACCGCTACGATTGGCCCAGTCAAGGGATGAGTGAGTGTGGGAAGACATGTAAATAAGAAATACATCAGACTAACTAGTCTGAATCAAATCTGAATAAACTGACCATAAAGTTCTTCTTATTCTTAGTCTGATACAAGAAGGCACCAGTTATTTACAATTATTGAGTTATTGAATCTTTTAAAACCATATCAACCACAGCAAAACTAGTCAGATCAAATTAGTTCATTCGCACCAGCTCTATATGAACACAGCTTTTGTAACTATGTTACAAACATCGTAGCATTACTAATGTGAAAATATTATATATACATACATGTTAAGTTTCAGAAATGCCAATCCAGGAGATTTATATGTAAATCAGAGGGTGTCGGAAAAAACGGGGATTTATGCGTAAATCGGAGGGTCTCAGAAAATCGGGGATTTATACGTAAATCGGGTAGTCTCAGAAAATCAGGGACTTGTATGTAAATCGGAGGGTCTAAGAGAACAAAATATTACAAAAAGAATAGTCGCCCATTCTGGCTTGTATTTTGCAGCGTATTCCTTCTTCTTCGCTGAACTAGCGCATGACGAATCAGACCCGCGCTTCACCATACTATTGTTTCCGTGCAACAAACATCGAATCAGACGCTTTATAACACTTGGTGCACAGAACATGTGGGGAAAAACAGCCAATCGAAAACGGTATAAGGCGGCAAGCCCAGACATGTCACAAGAAATACGTTGTGATTACGTTGCAAGCCCGAGCACATTACAGAATCGGTATTGACTGGTATTGAACACTTTCTGTTGACCCAGCAAAACATACTCGAGTCAGCCGGAAATAAAACCCAATTAGGCCATGCCGAGTTCGGAAAATAACATAGAAAAAAAATTTGTTTTGGTTTCACTGAAAATCCAGGAGATTGGTTCTCCTTTCCAGGAGAACAGGAGATTTGGTGGATTTCCAGGAGTCTCCTGGCGAATGCAGGAGACTGAACATGTATGTATACATATTGCTTGTCAACTGTTGTAAAAAATCAAATATTGATGTAAAAATCGATAATAAATTCACAGATAGAATATCTATTACTAATTTTTTAGGGGCCACACTCCAAAATTGTTTGATAGTTGGCCTGGGAGAGGCCAATCTCTGTTACTTTACTCTGATAGAATACATTAAACATTAAATTCTTAAGTTTCTTTGTTTAAATCCCAAAACTTGGTTGTTATACGCTGTTTTGTTTAAATCTTCGATGGTGACTTCGAGCATAGTAAATTACTAAATAAAGTGTAGATTTTCATTGTCATTGCAAAATGGCTGATGCCATTCACGCCGTGTACGATGGCAACGATGTTGATGCGTTCTGAGATGATTCAGATGTTATTTTAAATAGTAATCAAGCGGTTTTTGAACCAATCGATCGGCACAAGTTCATGACAACTGGATGCAACTTTAGCTAGTAGAGGACTCAGAAACCAACTATGATTTTGAGGGTTTCCAACGGAGTATGGGTTTTCAACAATTTCGTGCATCAAGACGTTCTCGAATTTGGTATGGATGGAGGTCCAAGAATAACTGTATTCAAGTTGTGCTTTGTTACCTGAAAAATAAATAAACGTTACACATGTTGTGCTTGTGTGATCACTAATAGACACTACTAGCATAACAAGTATTCAAGTTGAACAGTGCAATCAATTTAGCTGCTGTTCTATTAAAACTGACATTTTTCAAAGTGAAGATAAAATGTTGGCGCGTTTGGTGATTTTTGGTCATTACCTTATTTGATCAAATATACCAAAACTTTATAATGGATAATAATTGTTAATTATTGTCATTATGGCATCTAAAGTCGACTGTAGTTATAAATAAAAAAAATTATGAATTCAAACTTTTATAAAAAATATATATGGTAAAGTTAAGATAGACCATCATTTATAAAATTCACACCATTCAAAAGACAATTTATTTAGCTTTCATTTCATATGTAGTTTATGGCATATGCCGACACATAAAGTATAACAAATACAGCAGGAACAAGTAATGCTCAGACAAAAAACATGAAATTGGTGCGAAAGCAAATTTGCTTGGGAACTAGGAGGCTTATTTTGGATGGGCCTCTGGGATAAAAAGAGTTAAGTGGCGGGGGCACATGTCAGGGATGTGACCCTCTACAGTTACATTCGAGTTCGCTTCAACACCCTAAAGAAATATAAATAAATGCTGGAATTGAATTGTGATACTTTTATTTGACAGTTATTACGTTCTTCTTCATGTTATACTAGACAAGTTAAAATAACATGTATGTATGTATGTATGTATGTATGTATGTATGTATGTATGTATGTATGTATGTATGTATGTAAGTTTGATATACATTCTGAAGTTATAACATAATTGTTTATGATGGGGGTCACAATTCTATATTGGGGGTCACAATTCCATGGGTACATTGTTATAGAATGTTGACCCCCGCTACTAATTACTTATTGTCCAGACTGAAGCTGAGATTGGAGAGCTTCCCAATTGTGAACTGAAACAAGAGAAGGATAGCAGCTAAAAATGTAAGGTGGAGTTTCATTACGTTGTATTATTGCAATGTGGCAACAACAAAGCTAAATCCCTCTTGACTGAGTGAGCAGACAATAATTATGTTGCAGTGTACAAGATAGACTCGCCGTCCACTCGAGCATGATGGGAGACTAATGCTTCTGGACAATTAGGAACATTCAGGATTAATGTATATTATTCCTGTCCAAGTAGGAGTAGGAAAGTGAGTGTAGTTAATGTAACTACATCCACAGATGTATCTAACTGATTTATGGATTTATGATACTGTGGAACAAACAAGGTTGCGTGTTCCACCATGCGCCAAATTTCCCACCAACGGAACATTCATATTGTGCTGTTATGGTTTGAATTGTTATTAAAATGCCACTCTGTTGGAAATTACTGTTCCTGATGGAATAAGTGGTCTGTTAATATATTCGCTGGACTGTGAGTTGAGAAGCTCTAGTACGATGCAATGACAGGGCCAACAAATGTGCGTCCGTACTTGTAGAAACAGGCGAACACATAACTTCCTGTTTGCTCTTAATTGCAGACTTGTAGATTTGTAACACTTGCCAAACCATCCAACTCAGGGAGATGACAGAAATTATAATGTTGATGTGTACAAGGGGATTCTGAATACAACTAGATACCTTAGACTCTCTCCATTCAGGTGTAGCCCCCCCCCGCCACCAAAGTGTTCGGATGGGAAGGAGATATACTTGAGATCTACTAAACACAGTGTCTTGACCTCTATTGAGCGGGTCTAGTAGAGCATACTAGTTCTGAGAACGAATTCTTGATCTAGTCTAGACTGATTGTGAAATACCTATGTTCTGCCAGTCTGAACTGTAGTTTTCTGCAAGTATACAGTTCAAAGTCATGTGTTGAGGCTAGGATAACCAGAATGCGTTGCTATGGTTGGCTGTTCCTTCATGGTTCGTTGAAGGAAGAACTAACACTTGAACCATGTTAAACTGGAGGAATTCCAGTAAACAAGTAGCAATGACAAAAAGACAAGCCACTAATTGGTACGTTCACGTGGACCTGAAGGAATGTCTGTGTTTCTGAAGGATTGTCATTTGGAAGTATCTATCCAATACAGGAACTGTGGGAGTAACTCTGATTCGTGTAGCAGCATCGAAGCCAAAGACATGGAAAAACCAGGAATTAATTTAGGGAAGTGTGCTAACATTATGTCACACGTCTTCCCTGATACCTTATCAGGTAACATTTCCTGATCAGATCATTTATCACGGGAGTCTTCCTGTTGTGGATACTTCCCATTGTGCTACTTCCCGTTACAGCTACTTTTTTGGAGGAGCAATCAGACTAGTCCCAAACTAGTTATGTTACGGCTACTTTTGGAATTAGCTAGTGTAATTAGCCAGCTGAGGAGGGGGAGCATTAATTTATTTGTATGTTGTTATTTTATGTAGTTAAAAGTTTAAATGGTTTTACCAATATTCAAGTAACTGGCACATGTAACTGGCAGTATTGTCATGGCTTCTTTGGGGCAGTGGTTAAAAGCATAAATGGTTTTACCAAGATCGAGAAACGTACGAACACTCATGTGGAGGGGTGGAACTTGAAGTTCACAAAACTTGTGGGAGAACATCACCCCAACATCTTCAAGTCTTTGGAGGTGATGAGGAAGGAGCAGGCAGCAACAGAGCTGAAGCTGGCATAACATGATGCAGCCATATACCACCACGACAGAAGAAGAGGAAGTACTGGATTGTGAACCAGCGCCTGGCTCAGTTCAAACAAGAGTATGTGACGGGGGAAAGATCTGTACTGCTTGTAGCTGGACACTTACTTAAATTAGAGTGACATTCACTTGTGATTGATGACAGTTACTTGCTGATGTTAGAATGACATTCACTTGTGATACATGACTTTCATGACTTCTGTTCAGTAGATAATGTTGGGCATAATGTATAGAGTATCTTATACTGAGTACTCTGTACAATTAATGTATTTATGTATTAATAAAACTGTAATGCATACACATCATGTATTTTTATGTTGTATACCATCTGAAATAATTGATTCTCCCTTGGTTCAAGAATATAATCAAAGAAGTAGTTATAACGGGACTACTTTCAATGCCTAATTAGTTGCTCCCTCAAAAGTAGCCATAACAGGAAAAAAGTAGCCATAACAAAAAGTAGCCATAACAAGAAGTAGCCACAACGGCCCTAAGCCTTATCATGACAGACTCAACCACACGACTAAAACAAACTTATCTTATGATAATGAAACAAAAGATATCTGTGGTAAAAGAAGGAGCATCTGCACTCTGAGGGTAATTAAAGATATACAATCTATATGTACAGCTGTATGTCATATCTCCAGGAAGTGGAGACACTTTCATCCTCTAAACTGAGTCATACACACGTGTGATGAACTAATCTGTTGCAACTCCCTCAGAACTCAGGGTGAGAAACAAGTGGTATAACAAGGGCGCTGCCATATTTCTCCAGCCTGTCACTGCTAGTCAGTGTAATACCACATTTACACGGTAGCTGAAGGGAAAATTAATTAATATCGTGATCAATGTCATTCGGCTGTCATGGTACATCAGTGAATTGTTTGCATTGTATTTCAATACCATTTTGGGGCCAAGCTAAATGCTAATGAATGTAAAACTGAAAGTGGATATATATATGGTTGGTGGACTTACGTTGTTGCTCCACATAATAAAAATTTTCAGCAGTTCCACTCAGGTGGATTAATAGCTATTGGGGCGCTGAGGCAAGTTGGGATTGAGAGGCCCCACACCCTGGGGTGGTGATTTTTAAATCACACTATTTTTGAAACCTAAAATTATTTTGTTTGATATCTCTAAAATTATTTTTTTTATATCTCTAAGGCTTCCCAGCTAACATAACGTTTTCGTAACGTTATGATATGATTCCATTTTGGTTATGGGTAGTGATGATGATGGTGATGAGGACTGTCCACCGCTGATGAAATGCGACATTTACGAGCTGCTTACGGCATGAGACATCTTCTGCGTCTCCTAGCAATGAGCCCAGCTTCTTGGTCGTCCTTTATTTCTTGGAAATGCAGTCATTGTGCCTCTGGTTAGAGGTTATATAGGTATTTTTATGTGTAAATCATTGACTTTTGATGTGATTCAGGACAGAAGTCACAGGACCGCTAGTTTTGCGTATGACTGTCAGTAGAACGATTGATCTCATACTCATCAGACGCCCCACTCTCTGGCCAGGCTTTTGTAGATGGATTATGACACATTAAACAAGCTTCAATGGTTCATGGTGTTTTAGCACATTGTTGACAATTTCCACAATGTGGTTTGCCAGACATCAGGCTTTAGCAGCTCTCCCGGGATGCAGTCGTACCCACTTGCCCTATTGTTGTTGAGCTTGGTCATTGCTGCTAACACTTTGATAGCTGTGATGGGCTAGGTTAGCGCTGCCGATCGCCAATTGCGCCATAGGCGAAACGGTTTCCCATTTAGCGAAAGGAAAAAACAACTCTTCGCTAATTTGGCAAAATGCTTTTACGGCCAAGTTAATGGTGCATTGTCGTGTAAGCGGTGGTGAACCCGTGAATCATAGCTGCCCGCCACCCGTGGAATTGTTTTCGTGCTCCCAATCTATAATTGCCCGGCGATAAGCCAATGGTTTAATTGCTCTCGGCGAAAGTTTGCGTCCTGCTGGGCAGCTACAAAATAATAAACCTGTAAAATGTGGGAGCTCACTTCCTCGTAGTTTTTCAGTTTGTTATCGGTTAAAATGATTCGTAAATGTACTTCGGCGGGCGATGGTCGCGGAAAGAAATTACAGCCACGTTTGATCAAGATTCAAGGCGGACTGGTTCGCACGTTTTGCGTGGCTTATTCACGCTTGCAAAAGCCACGTCTTTCGCTGCAAAGTTTGCGTGCATACGAAAGCAAACAATGTGTTTTTCACCGGGAAGGACTGCACCAAGTCCAAGAAGGACGACTTGGCAAAACACGAGATATTTCCCGGCCACCGCCCCGGAGATCGACGTTGCTGTCGAAGCGCCAGATGGACTTCGATCGTGACTGCGAACGATCACGCAAAGTCGGCGATTATCTGTGGACTGTGTTGACGCAAGCGAAGCGCTGTCTCCCGACAGTTATGAACGCTTTCATACAAGGAAGCCTTCAAGATCTGTGAAGGAGCAGCGTCCCGGATTTACTGGTTTAGTGAAACGGGTGGACATTGTTGCAGAGACCAGGGTAGTGGTGGTGGACACTTGGGGCGACACTTGTATGGTGACGTTCTCTGTGTTGGAGATTTGCAGTGTGATCGATTTTCTTGTTTTATATTTATAATTAAACATTGTTCTATTAATTTTATTGGTGTTATGTTTTATTGTGACTATATGTTTAATATACGTATATCATGTTTATGTAATATGTCGTATATTAGGCCTAGTAAAAAAAGAAACTAGTTTCTCGTCCGAACTTTTTAAAGGAAGAGGGAGGCCCTTATTATTTACTATTCATGAATTTTTTTCTATTAGTTTCGAAGATGGCCGCCATGTCTTAGATGCTCACGTACTGCGGTTGATTAAAATACAAGCTGTAATTTTTTCGATGCAATATGGAACATGCCAGTGATGTATATTACTGTATTATAACCTGCCATTCCATTATCAGATACATTAATTTTTAGCGGGAATTGCAGATGAATAGAAACAATTACGTAGATGTACTATGGCACATACCTGTTACACCGGAAAACTACTTAAATTGACTAGAAACAAACAAGAAGCAAACGCAATGTTGAATGTATTTATGAATGTCATGTGTAGGTTTGGCCATGATTTCATTAGTTTGTATCACAGGCATACAACTGAATGGCATTTAATAAATGTTGAATGTATTTATGAATGTCTTGTGTAGGTTTAGCCATGGTTTCATTAGTTTGTATCACAGGCATACAACTGAATGGCATTTAATAAATGTTGAATGTATTTATGAATGTCTTGTGTAGGTTTAGCCATGGTTTCATTAGTTTGTATCACAGGCATACAACTGACTGGCATTTAATAAATGTTGAATGTATTTATGAATGTCTTGTGTAGGTTTGGCCATGGTTTCATTAGTTTGTATCACAGGCATACAACTGACTGGCATTTAATAAATGTTGAATGTATTTATGAATGTCTTGTGTAGGTTTGGCCATGGTTTCATTAGTTTGTATCACAGGCATACAACTGACTGGCATTTAATAAATGCCATTTATACTGATTGAGACTGGAATTATATAAGTGAGTCTGCGTAAAGACTAATGCAAGGCATCATCATTCGAATTCTTATTTTAGACTCTGTCGAATGCACATACATCCCTACACCTTGTATGATGAATAACGAGTGAACTGAAAGAGTATAACAGTACTTCATACAGCATGTTTTGGACAAAGATTTCTTCACAGAACCAAAAAATCTTTTTAAAATAATTTTTTAATACTAAATAAAAAAGGAGGCGTAGACAAAAACGGAAGTGGACGGGGACGAGAAACTAGTTTCTTTTTTACGTCATGTTTTGCATTTTGACGTTTTGCCATCTTAGTGTCTGCTAAAAAAATGGCTAAACAAAATCTCATTTGGCTAAAGAAAATTTTAACCTTTAACCAAATTGGCTAAACAGATTTTAAGCCCAGCGCTAGCTTAGATGGGTGTGAGCTGTTGGGATGTCTTCAAATAGTGAAACTCCTTGGGCTATGAAACCACATCTTCTGCGTCTCCTAGCAATGAGAGCCCAGCTTCTTGGTCATCTTTAATTCCTTGGAAATTCAGTCGTTGTGCCTCTAGCTGATATGTGCAACTCACATGGTCATTGCACTATTCAGACTTCATCAAGTATCGCATAGGTAAAACAACATTATAATAAACTTATGAAAACATTTCGCCATCCAAACATTTTATCACGTTAAAATAACATACTCTAGTCATGAAAGCCAACAAAAAGTGGTAAGAAATCCACGATTCGCCTGCTTGTCAAACTGGATCTGACGCCCACATTACCAAATGTTGAAATCAAGCTACGCCTGTATCTCTGTCTGTTGATATGTGTTGCTGGGGAGAGTGCACATTTTACGCAACCGAAACAAATAAAAATAAATTGTGCTCAACAATGGGGCAGAAGAAGGCGAACTTCCTTTTGCTCACGTCAATCGAGTGCAGTGGTGTATCCGCCACTGATACCACAGTCTGTGGTATCAGTGGTGTATCCGTCACTGATACCACAGCCTGATGTTTGGTCTGTTCCCTTTCTTTCTAAAGTCAAAATCTTTGGGTTTCCGAGGAAGCCCTTGCATCAAGATTCATGCAGTATAACTAATACAGAAACATAGACCTTAGAAATCACTATCACTTAAGATTTATAATAATTAACTATGAACAATTGCAATATTCAATAGCAACCATGCATTACATCTTTGAATAATAGTACATAGTAAACTGATATATGTTCTTATGCAGAAATTTAAAAACTCAATAATACGTATCATTAATTATTGTCAGAGTGTTCTTAATATGCTATTTTGTTTAACGAACAAAATACACTTCAGCTGATCCACCAATAATGTTCAGTCGTTTCACATTCTTTTCAAACACAAATATACGTTGGATTTTTGAAGAAGTCATTGCATCCAGGCTTATGCAGTATAATTAACAGAGAAACAGGAGCACTATTTGGCCGAGATGAAAAATAAAGAACAGTGAACAACTGCAATATTCAATAAAACATGAATGCATAACTTGTCTCACAATCAACCATTAATTCAATAAATAAGGGCATGCAACTTGATATTTAATAATAAAAAATTAATAGTCTCTTATTAGAAACTGACTTTGGTGTTATCAGAGAACAAAATGATGTTGATGTGATTTAGTGTTTATGTAATTTTCCCTTATCACGGAATTAGCATTAAGTGAAAACAACTGCTTTAGAGGCATACAGTGCATTATATGTGGTATGTATCCAGTGTTGTTCAGATATTTGAGAAATTATGGAAGCCCTATCAACGTTGCACTATTGAGAATTATGTTGTGGACATACAGCGTTATGGACGTACATAAAACGTGTACGTCCATAACCAAAATAAACCATAAACTATGGTGAATAAAATAAAGTTAAGTACAGCACTGAAAATGTACTTTGCAAATTTGTTTTATTAAGCAATTACTATACAACACAATCCTAAGTGTTAATTTGTGTTATGGGCGTACATGCCCGATGTGACCCACAGAAACCCCATGGGTAGAGGACGGCCCAGGAACACCTGGCGGCAAGACGTAGAAAGCGAACTGAAGAAGATGAGCTACACCCGAAATGAAATAACAACAATGGCCCAGAACAGGCCACATTGGAGAGCTTTTGTCGGTATATTGTAACACTTCAACTTTCTTTCCATTTGAATGTTTGACATTTAAAATGTGAGCGCTGAATGTTTCCATTTTTATTTGGAAATAAACAACTGAATTCAATAGTTGCGTTCCAGTGAAATCAATTTAACAAAAACAGTAGTATTTACATTTTACATGTAAAAAGGAAATTTTCAATATTTTAATACTCACCTGCATGTCACCTGATTGTTTGTACTTGATCTTTCGCCTTGTGTCAGTTGACCCACTGTCAGATGACCCACTGTCAGATGACTCAATGGCTGTTGACTCACTCTGAGTTGACTCATTGGTAATTGGTGCATTCATCTGAACAATGACCTCTTTTGGCAGCCAATGTTTTGTTCCTGTACAAAGCAAGGTACACACAATAAGGACCAGTTACATGTGGAGCTTCCATTGCACATCCAACAAAAGTACTTTTTTGATACACTACGAAAGTCAGGATAACCAATTTAACATGTGTGCATTTTGTCCATCAATGTGTACTTCTAAGCATGATGTTTTTTGTGTGCTTACAACTGTGTGTATCCATGTTAATGTCAGTTTCTGATAGCATAAATACACACAGGCACATATACCTGTCTTCATATGCCAACAATTGTCAATATTTAAATAATAGTGTCACCACTTCAGTAAGTTTGTGGATAATTTAAAGAATAGTTTTACAACTTCAGTAAGTTTGCCACATTGCATTATTTGTGGATTACAATAACTTAATGTAATATTTCTGAGAGCAAAGGTGGTCAACATTATTAATGTAACACACCTTCAGCAACTGTGTGAACAGTACTCTGATCATTCTCAAGGCTACGAGTTAAACCAAAGTCTCCAATCTTCAAGCACTGACTTCCATCGGTAAGTTGCACAAAGAGGTTTTGTGGCTACAACATGAAAATCATTATGGAAACATACATAACAAATAGAATTTAACACGATTAAATAAATAGTATTCTTTAATGAAGAACATCAAACAGGTCATTTTCTTAGTTTTCTTATCAACATCAGCCTGTTTGCAGTACTTTTATGAGACTTCCACCACAAGTATCTAGCTAACACCTTATCAATCTGGATGAATTGTCAGCATATGATTAAACTGGTTGTATTCCCAAAAGAGAACTAATGCTGTGCTCATACACTGTATATACAGGCAAGGTAAAGTAATGTTTTGATATGAATGTCAGGAAGTGAACACAGGTGAGACCAACCTTTAAGTCTCTGTGCAGCATCCTCTTTGCATGTATGTGTTCAAGTCCACACAGTAAGTCTCCAATCAGATGAACTGACTGCATCCTCCAGTCTTCTTTAGTCAGGTCTTTCATCTCTTGCCGACTAAGCCATGTTTCGAGGGAGTAATCACACAGCTCTAGAACTATGTAACTGAAGTTCATGTCATGTATGACTGGCATCTAAAACAACATTGAATATGGTCAATATATTACAGAACATGTTTGATAAAGGTTTCTGTTGCCAGACACTGATTCCTGAGCAAGTTAACTATAGGTCTTGTCCATTGCTAGCATCTAAAAACAACACCAATCATGGTAAATATTTGTGTTGCACAATATTACCGGTATACTGGTAATGTCTGGTATATTGTGGTATTGTTTCTGTGCAATATGCCTTCGATGTACTGGTATATACTATATTTTTATTTTTGTATTTTTAACTTGTCTTGGCTTATTGAGTAATTATGAGTTTTGACTGAACCAGATCCAGTCACTAATCTTTATTATTATTAATTGAGTAATTTATTCTTTGAGTTTAAGTTCATGAATACCAAAGGTGATAAACATCTAACTGATTCAGATGAGGATTTATTTGCAGGAATATTCAGATTTATAATTCAATTTAATAAGTTACAACTGTAGAGGTCTAAAGATAAGAAGAAATCAGCCTTATGGCCAGATATTCAGCATTTGTCTAAAGAGAATGAATTGGTGTTTTCAGGAATCTTGGTTCACAAAACAGGATTTAAAATTTATTAACAACTTGCCTGAATCATTTCATGGAATAGGGGGGTCAACAACAGACCACTCAGATGGAATAGCCCATGGTCACCCCCAGGGGGAGTTGCAATAATGTGGAATGTTAAATTTAAAAAACACATTAAACCTCTAGACCTAAATCTGGACTGGTGTGTCGCAGTTGAAATTATAATGGGGACAAAGAAATGTGTAATATTTAATGTATATATGCCATATCAATGTAGTGATAATGAATCTTCCTATTTAGAAAAGCTTGGTGTTATCAAGGCAATTACAGATGAACTTAACAATACTTGCTGTGCTATTATTGGTGATTGGAACACAAACTTATGTGACATAGATAACTCAATGTTTGCTGGACATATGTTAAATTTCTGCTTGGAGAATAATCTAAAAATTTCATTCTGTGATTATCTTCCTATCAACTCGTACACATATGTAAGTGAACGATGGAATACAACATCTTGGTTGGATCATGTTATGACAAGTAATGACTTTCACAATACTATAACTAATATTGATGTAAGTGACGAGGATCATATACCATTCAAAGTGCATGTCAACAGTGACAATATCCCAAATCTAATGAATAGCACTAACAGTTGTACAGCAAAGATTAGATGGAACGACTCAAAAGGGCCTAGATAAATATTGTATGTTCACTGACAAATACTTGCCTGAGATACATGTTCCTACTGAAGTTATAGGTTGTAAAAACATAAACTGTAGTGACGAAAATCATGTACGTGCTGTAAATAAAATGTACAATGACATAGTAAGCTCACTACTACACGCTGGTGAACAAATCACACATAAAAATAAGAAGAAATATACCCATATGCCTGGCTGGGCAGAGTATGTTGATGATTTGTATGATGCATCCAGAGAAACAAGAGGCATGTGGATGAATGCTGGCAAACCCAGACAGGGGCCCATATTTGAACTGCATGTAAAAAGTAAAGCGAGATTTAAATATGTTCAACAATTGATCAAAAACAATGAAAATATGTTTCTTAAGGAGGCACTAGCTAAGAAATTAGCAGACCTTAACTCTGAGGCTTTCTGGAGAGAGTGATAATAAAGCATGTGGGTCTGGTGTTTATTCAGAGCATATAAAATATGCATCCAACATACTTGTGCTATTGTTAAGTATGTGTTTTACTTGCTGTATAGCTCATGAATGTCTGTCTGATTCTTGTACTTGTACCAGTAATTAAAGATAAAGCTGATAAAATTAATTTCATTTAAAGACAATTACCGTCCTATTGCATTAGCTAGTGTGTTTAGCAAACTCATTGAAATAATTATTTGAGACTGAATTTAAATGTACATGGATACTAATCCTAACCAGTTTGGTTTTAAGAAGAAACATGGAACGGATCAATGTATATATGTATTAAAAGAAGTCATTGATTTATATAGATCACTTAATGGTAGTGTATTTGTATGTTTTCTTGATGCCAGTGAGGCATTTGACAGAGTGAACCACAGAACACTGTTTAAGAAACTCAGTGAAAGAGGGGTTCCAGGGTATATATTACATGTATTGACTTATGGTATAAAAACCAGACCATGTGTATTAGGTGGGGTAATGTATATTCTGTGAAATTCAAAGTAACTAATGGTGTTAGACAAGGGGGATACTATCCTCTTACTTATTCAATGTCTGTGAAGACGAATTGAGTGAACAACTTAAACTACGTAATGTTGGTTGTAATGTGAATGGACATTTGATTAATCACATAATGTATGCTGATGACTTAATATTGATATCACTATCTTCAGCTGGACTATGTCAATTATTGTAAGAATGTGAGAAACTTGGAATAAGTCATGATGTTAAATATAATGAAAAAAAGAGTGCTATCATGACATTCAGATAAAAAATCTTGAAAGGGTGTACTATTTATTCTTGACTAAGTTGAATGGGATATGTCAATTATTGTAATGTAAGAAATTTGGAATAAGTCATGATGCTAAATATAATGCAAAAAAGAGTGCTATCATGATATTCATATCAAAAATCTTGAAAGGGTGTACTATTCTTGACTTGGGAATGGGATTACTCTTAATGTGGTGGATACAAATAAATATCTTGGGCATTATATCACTGAGGATCTTTCTGATGATATAGATATCAACAGACAAAGTAGAACTTTATTTGTGCAAGGCAATATTATCTTACGCAAATTTTACATGTGTTCTATAGATGTGAAGCTTACACTGTTCCGCATATATTGTTCACCAATGTATTCTGTTCAGTTATGGTGGAATAAAAAAATCTACTATAAATAGATTACACATTGCATATGATATTTAAAAATTATTTCTTGGGGTATCTAAATATGAAAGCACCAGTTTTTTATGCACTCATTACAGCTCATTACTATGTAGTATTTTAATGTCTGCTTTTATTTTGTGCAATAACATATGGAACTCAGATCGCATAATCAGTCAAATATAAAACTTGCAGAAATATTGCAATTTGATATATTCATATTATATAAAGCATAACATAAATAAAATGGTGAAATCGCTTATTTTATGTAATTTATTAAGTCGTGGTAAAACCACATTTTAGCTCAATTTTGACAATATTCAATATGTGACCCACAAGGAGTAACACAACTTCAGTAAAACTTGGCCAAAATGTTCATTTATTAGTTATCTTTATGACAAGGCAAAACATATCTGACATAATAACAGCTATGTCAGCAGCAAAATTGTTATCAAAAGCCACATTTTACTCACAAGGAGTAATATAATTTCTGTCAAAGTTGGCCAAAATGTTCATTTATTATTCATCTCTATATACATAGACAAAAACTAATGAAGTGCCTGGCAAAAAATCATGGTTTGCTATCTTAAAATCACACAAGTTCTACACGTTATTTGCCGGAGGGGGGGGCTCCACTGGTAGTATGTGACTTCCATGCATTTCTTGTCATAACAACACAACTAAATGCCACGCTGGCAAAGCAGATTGTGGTAATTTGCTGCAGAATTAGCTTAGTTAATCAAAAATATAAATAATGCATCTCTTTCAAACAATATTTGATGCAATTATTCATTGCTGAAATACTGGTGATAAAAAGTAACTCAGAAATAATTATTAACAAATGTGTCTAACTAAAATGGGCTTGCAATTTATTATAAAAATGTAAAAATATATAATAGAAATTAGACATGAAAACAATTAATTGACCTAGCTGTGGGCCCAGGTCTATAGTTGGTTGTGGACCCAGGTCTCTAGTTGGTTGTGGACCCAGGTCTATAGTTGGTTGTGGACCCAGGCCTCTAGTTGGTTGTGGACCCAGGTCTATAGTTGGTTGTGGACCCAGGTCTATAGTTGGTTGTGGACCCAGGTCTATAGTTGGTTGTGGGCCCAGGTCTCTAGTTGGTTGTGGACCCAGGTCCCTAGTTGGTTGTGGACCCAGGTCTATAGTTGGTTGTGGACCCAGGTCTATAGTTGGTTGTGGGCCCAGGTCTCTAGTTGGTTGTGGGCCCAGGTCTCTAGTTGGTTGTGGGCCCAGGTCTCTAGTTGGTTGTGGACCAAGGTCTCTAGTTGGTTGTGGACCAAGGTCTCTAGTTGGTTGTGGACCAAGGTCTCTAGTTGGTTGTGGACCAAGGTCTCTAGTTGGTTGTGGACCCAGGTCTCTAGTTGGTTGTGGACCCAGGTCTCTAGTTGGTTGTGGACCCAGGTCTCTAGTTGGTTGTGGACCCAGGTCTCTAGTTGGTTGTGGACCCAGGTCTCTAGTTGGCTGTGGGCCCAGGTCTCTAGTTGGTTGTGGACCCAGGTCTCTAGTTGGTTGTGGACCCAGGTCTATAGTTGGCTGTGGACCCAGGTCTCTAGTTGGCTGTGGACCCAGGTCTCTAGTTGGTTGTGGACCCAGGTCTCTAGTTGGTTGTGGACCCAGGTCTCTAGTTGGTTGTGGACCCAGGTCTCTAGTTGGTTGTGGACCCAGGTCTCTAGTTGGTTGTGGACCCAGGTCTCTAGTTGGTTGTGGACCCAGGTCTCTAGTTGGTTGTGGACCCAGGTCTCTAGTTGGTTGTGGGCCCAGGTCTCTAGTTGGTTGTGGGCCCAGGTCTCTAGTTGGTTGTGGTATTCTCTGCACACAGTAAATTATCACGTGTAAATGTTAAACTGTTATTTGCTATTATTATGTCCTACATGAGTTGTCAATTGTTTTCATTCTTGCCAATTATTGTCAACTATTTCTTTCAGGTATTCACATTGACTCCAAGTGATATTTTACTCTATATGACACTAACATTCTAGCGGGCATCCTTTATTTAATATTTAGTATCACTCAAACTAAATGTATGTTATAAACCAATTTGTTTAGGTAATCCTACATAGCTTCATAGGGATCCCTGAGGTGCATTTCAATATAATGATTAATGAAACTAAACATTCTGTGTATTATTGCAACTGATTAAACTGTATTTATTATTTTATTATTATAGGGTCATTCTCAAATTGTGGCACTATTTTCGTTCCAACATTTTTTGTAGTCACTGATCACATATTTTTCTACTGCATATGGTTGGATGATTATTCAGGGATATATTATGTAAGCGGGCCAGGTTAAATATAATTAATAACAATATGGCAGATACTTTATTAAGCCTACCCTAAATGATTTTATCCACTGTATTACGCAGTGTGTGAAACACACCATGTTTCTCCAACCTGTACGTATCACTCTAATTTTACTTTACTGTTGTCCTAAATCATAACCGAATAGATTTTAACACGATAATGACAATTTTGTGTGCGTGGAGGAGCAACAATAAAATGAAATGCATCACAGTTTAAAATAAGTACTAACTACATATCAACTCATGAATAAACTAACATGATTATGGTAATGATTTGTGTTTTACTAAATGTTATTCTCATATATATAGATGTTAGTATGTCACATACATAAAAAAGGTTGCAAATTAGTATGACATCACTTACAGGACCAGTAGCACGGTGGACACACAGGTAACACGGTGGACACACAGGTAACACGGTGGACACACAGGTAACACGGTGGACACACAGGTAACACGGTGGACACACAGGTAACACGGTGGACACACAGGTAACACGGTGGACACACAGGTAACACGGTGGACACTCAGGTAACACGGTGGACACACAGGTAACACGGTGGACACTCAGGTAACACGGTGGACACACAGGTAACACGGTGGACACACAGGTAACACGGTGGACACTCAGGTAACACGGTGCACACTCAGGTAACACGGTGGACACACAGGTAACACGGTGGACACACAGGTAACATGGTGGACACTCAGGTAACACGGTGGACACACAGGTAACACGGTGGACACACAGGTAACACGGTGGACACACAGGTAACACGGTGGACACACAGGTAACACGGTGGGCACACAGGTAACACGGTGGACACACAGGTAACACGGTGGACACACAGGTAACACGGTGGACACACAGGTAACACGGTGGACACACAGGTAACACGGTGGACACACAGGTGACACGGTGGACACACAGGTGACACGGTGGACACACAGGTGACACGGTGGACACACAGGTGACACGGTGGACACACAGGTGACACGGTGGACACACAGGTGACACGGTGGACACACATGTGACACGGTGGACACACATGTGACACGGTGGACACACAGGTGACACGGTGGACACACAGGTGACACGGTGGACACTCAGGTAACACGGTGGACACTCAGGTAACACGGTGGACACACAGGTAACACGGTGGACACACAGGTAACACGGTGGACACACAGGTAACACGGTGGACACACAGGTAACACGGTGGACACTCAGGTAACACGGTGGACACACAGGTAACACGGTGGACACACAGGTAACACGGTGGGCACACAGGTAACACGGTGAACACACAGGTAACACGGTGGACACACAGGTAACACGGTGGACACACAGGTAACATGGTGGACAGATAAGTAACATGGCGAACAGATAAGTAACACGGCGGACCTTAATTGCATTGCAACTTGACAATGTAGGCAGGTGAGAGGCATACGCATACTGCACACAACAGAGCATGCTGGTCTTATATGGTATGTGTATACAAGGTGATTGTATGTGTTACAAGGTTAAGTGTGACACACAACAATGTATTCTGAAAGTGTTTTTAGATGACAACAAACGTGCAACAGTAACACTCTTCCTTTAATGGCCTTCCAATGAAACCACGTGCACAGAGTCTCGCTCGATATGCCGCCATCAGTCAGGTAAGTGGTGAGGAGGCGGGGTGTGCTACATGGCAGAACAGTCGCCGTACATGCAGTCTTTTGACCTGACATTGCATGATTAGCTCCTGAGGATTTCTACGGTATCAACACTCTTCAGTATTGACACATCTAAGAACTCAACTCGCATTGCCGATAAGAATTGGCAACATCAGATAAACTTTCACTTTGGTGTCATTGGCGCTCAACATGTGGTACATCGACTTGGCATTGGCACAATCACTACCCATGTTCACCAGCTTATCAGCCATTCATTTAGACTGCCACGTCCACTCCATCAGGGGCTCCCTTCCCATGGGCTGCTTCAAAGAAGTTTGGAGAACATGCAAAGTGAAACGAGAAGGAAGATCGGGAAATAAGAGAAGAGACTGGAAGAAACACCTGAGGATACAGAGAATGAGTGAGGAAAGACTGACAAAGAGAGCATGGAAAACAGAAGAGGGTGATAGGAGAAGAGGAAGACTGAAATAAAAATGGAAGGACAGTGTTAAGAGAGGTCTTGAAAGGGTAGACTTGAACAGCCGAGAATGGGAGAGAAAAGATTGCGATAAATGGAGACGACTCATCGAGAGGTCAGAACAACTTATGTGATGTGACCCAAGGGACACATGGAGAAGAAGACTTGAGATGCAAGTTCATCATTGTGTCACTTAGAAACCTCCTCTGTCGCTTCTCCCCGTTCCTGGTTACTGTCTCTTTCTTTCCAGTGGACTTACGGCTTTTATCTTCGAGAATGTAGAAATGCCTTACGTTTTGTGGGTACTTCGTGCCTCATGATTCGTAGTGCTTTCTGGCAAACATGTTGCTCATATCTCCCATATCCGTCGTCTTCAAGTAATATGCTTAGTATAGAAGCCAAGGTTAGCTTGCATGCACAATTTGAGTCGGTACTTCCTCACCACTGACCTGCCTACAAGTTTCACGTACTGTTGTTTGCATTGCTCCTGGGTCGTAGCCGTGTAGTTTGTGCACATCTGGTCCGAAAAGACGTTTTGGAAAATAAGGGTTTTCCTTACACCTGAAGATGCTCTAGCTACCATAGCAACTGGGCCGTTTGAGATCTCGGAACTCGTACTGGTTTCCCAGGTTTTGACCGGCTTCTGATGTGTTGTATAGCCGTTGCCATCGTATCTTGTACCTCATCAGCCAACGCTCCTGGCTATTAAATAATTTCTGAAGCCTGGCAATATATTTGATGGCTTTCCTCTGCTTGTCTCTCTTGGCTTGCTTTGAGGTGGGCGTGGGCATCTGGACATCGATAATCATTCTCGGTGGAGTGGCAATAACATGATATTGAGCTGCAAATGCTCTCTCTTTGTCTGTTCTGGCAACGTTCCAGCCACCATGCCTTGCATAACCGTCGTTGGCTTTTCTCACTCAGTTCGCAGATTGGCTTGCCAAACTCTTTCTGTTTTATTCAACTCTTGAGAGTTGTACGTATCTCTTCAATTGGGATTAGTATCGCGCCTCTGGCGATAACTTCTTTGCTTTTCAGCAGCGATGAATACCATGGTAACTTTTGATACATTATAATAACCAAGGACAAACGCATCGTGCAATTATTAAAATTATGCTTAGGCTATCCCATATCCAAAAGGGGCTTGAAAGTATATACACGTATATACTTTGTAAAATACTACAAATGACTTGATTTAAGATACTCACATTAACATATACTTGCTGTCCACAAATGTGCAAGGCATGAATCTATGTTCAGATACATGATGCTTTACAACACTACAGAGACATCATATGTCTGATGAGTGGATCATAACACCATAACATGACCACTGCTTGAATCAAATAAATTCAATATAATGAAATGTTACCATGTACTGCACAATGTTGCGATGATGGCTCAAACCAACAAGAGCTTTCACTTCTTTGTCAACACGTTTGTCGAGTTGTTGGTCGTTGTACTTTACAAGTCTCTTGACAGCGACTTCGCGCCCATCAGTTGTGGTGAAGCCGAGATGTACTACTGTTCCAGGGCACCTACAAATATTAATTAAATGTACGCTTGATGATACAAAAAGATTTTCTGTGCTATATTTTAAGGACTAACTGTCTGTTTCACGTAGCTGTCTTGCTTGTTTTTGGGCAGGAAATGCTGGCTCACTATTGTTCTTGCAATATCACTAATCTTGGCAGGCCTAATGACAACATATCGCATCGACCTGGACACGCAAGGTGTTTGTTAGGACCCTTGGCTCACCCGAGACAGCGAAAACCTACGTCGTGCATGACAAAAACGACTGCACTTGTTTTGATTGATCGCCATGAAATCCTTCGCACATTGTTTGAACATTTGAGGTTGAAGGTCAATTGTTCGATTTTAAAAGTTTTGAATACACTGAGTATTTGCACAGAAATTACGCTGTCTATGTCGACCCAAACAATAACACAGAAGCCAAAAACACAAAACAAAGTGCTAACTTTAAGAATATTAAAGAGTTTCTGTATGTACTGCATAATCACTTTGATGTAGTCATCATTAGTGAATCGTGGATTCACGAAGGGAATAAAAACTGCCTTGTATTACAAGAGTTTGAAGCCATACAAGTCAACCACAAAAACAAACGAGGAGGCGGTGCAGCTATTTACATTAGGGAATTAATCGACTTTAATGAAATCAGTAGTATGTTAAATCAGAAATAGCCAATGGCTTTAATGATTTCTTCATAAATGTTGGACATCTTGCCAGGAAAATCAAAACATCATTAAATGGAACAAATATTTATGACTACATTCATGTCAAACCGAATGCCTCTATGTTTCTTCATGCCACCGATGAGCAAGAAGTACTAAAAGTTGTAAACAACTCTAAAGGGAAATATTCAACTGATTATCATTATATGCATGTATGCGTTTACCCGCTAGGTGGCAGTGTTGTGTGTGACAGTTTTTAAACTATTCGCCAGCAGGTGTCTATCAAGCGCGAAGGTATTTTGTTGTGTAACTTTTATTTAGATGACACATAAAACAGTTACAGATGTTACTATTAAGTGTAGTTATAGTATAACATCGCAGTCCACCGTCTGTGAAAAAGTAAATCAAAAACATGAAGTAAACACATGGTGAGCACGCCGCGTCCAAACACACTAAAACACGAACTGGGATGGAGCCACGGTAACTACAGTACTTCTTCTTGTATAACACACACAGAATGACACCAGTTAATCTGCTTTAAAGAAGTCCTCCATTGACGTTTGTTTGCTGTTGGCTAGGGCACCAGACAAAAGGAAATCCTCAAGCCAGTCGCAGCCTCTAGCTCTAAGCACTTGCGCTTCAGATCCGGCATTGTAAATCGGCATGAACAGTATGGCATTCAAACAGTCGTCTGATTAACAACTTTTAAACAGGCCTATTTATACAGAATCACACATCCCAGCTGTCATAACAAAGTCTGTATGAACAAAATGTGTGAAATTTGGCTTTGCTTATTGTAATCGATTCGATGATGAAATAAAAACGATTCTGTAATCAGCTCACCTAAGCTGAGTACATTATATGTAGTTCACACTTCTACATGCACCAATGGTTATTTAAACATAGCTTAGTGGGCAGCTAACAATCACCTTTGATGATTTCCCTCATTGACCTAATTACTTTGTCACTGGCACTCTGCGCTGCCACTGCATAGCTTCCAGGTCACTGGCGGGAAGTATTTGTGAACAACCAGGCGATTTTCAGTTGGACAGAAATTTGTTATACGTTGAAATTTGTTCAGGAAAAAGAGTTTGTAATAACCATGAATTCGTTATACCCGTGTTTGTAATATGCGTGAACGCCTATAATAGAAAAGATAGGGAAACAGTCTGTACATAAGAAATTGTTTTGTTATATCCGTCAATTCGTTGTATCTGTGTTCGTTATAAGCGTGTTGCACTGAAGATCGTTTGAATATGGTGTATTTCCGGACAAAATTAAATTGGCAAAGATCATTCCATTATTTAAATCAAATAAATTTTCCAACTACAGGCCTGTGTCACTTTTACCACAATTAAAAAAAATTCTAGAAATTTTTTTTGACCTCAGGTTAAAAATTTTTTATTGAACTTAATGAAATATTGAATGAACGTCAGTATGGTTTTAGAAAAAAACAGATCAACTTCCATGGCCTTGTTGGAGTTAACTGAGAAAATAGCAAATAGACTTTAAAAAAGCATTTGATACTCTAAAACATAATCTACTGTTGAAAAAAAATTTGTGGTATACGTGGTGTTTGAAAATAACTGGTTAATCAGTTACCTTAAAAATGGTCACAATTTGTTTGTAATGATAATGTAAAGTCTAATCTTCTAAACATGCTATGACATTGTGGAGTACCGCAAGGATCAATACTTGGGCCAAAACTATTTTTGATTTATATCAATGACTTACGCAATGTTTCCGATTTAGTAACATTTATTTTATTTGCTGACGACACCAATATATTCTATTGCGCTGATGACCCAAATATGCTTAGCTCATTAGTCAATTAGGAGTTGTTGAAATTACAAAATTGGTTCACAGTGAACAAACTGTCCCTTAATGTCAACAAAACCAGTTTCATGATATTTGGAACAAAGAGAAATGTACCTGGTATAAAGTATAACCAATTATCAAGAGAACATAGAAAGAGTGTATCAAGCTAAATTCCTGGGTGTAATCATCGATGAGATGCTATCCTGGAAAGCACAAATTCAATCGGTTAAATCCAAGTTAGCAAAAATAACATCAATAATTTACAAATCCTGATGCTTATTAGACGTCAAGTTATGGTCCTTGTTATACTTTTCACTTTTTATGCCTTATATCGACTACTGTTCTGAGATTTGGGGCAACACATCTCTATAACTTATGGCCCATATTTTTTTTACAAAAAAAGAGTTATGTGAATTATATATGGAGCAAAACCTCAAAACCACACCAACAACTTGTTTACTAACCTTAATATTATTTGTTTGATTACACTGAGTATAAGACGGCTATCACAATATAAAAAGTGAAATACAATTTACTTCTGAAAAACATTCTGAAACTTTTTCATTCGAGAGACGAATGTTGTCATGTTACAAGACAGAGAGATAAATTTAAACAAATGTATGTTCGAACCACACTGAAGGCTATGTGTATGACTACAGTTGGAGTCAAACTGTGGAATAGGTTATATGCATGCCTAAGAAAGTGTCAAAATAATTCTACATTCAAAAAAGGTATAAATCACCAATTATTGAGAGATATACGGCAATAATGCAGTCATGAGATTTTGTGTATGTTACAGAAGTATTTTGTGTATGTTACGGTAGTATTTTCAATTATTATTATTATTATCTTGATTGATGTTGTATTGTTTATCAATACTATTATCTTGTAATACAATTAACAAACCACCAGCAACAATGTATCTTTAACTACAACATAATTAAACGTACTTGTAATATTTAGCAATGGAATGCATCAGGGGGAGTACACAAGTTTAAACTTCAACTCTCCCCATTTCCAACTCATCATTAATACTGTATATAAATGAATGTGTGTGAAATTTGTTTTCTAAATTTAATATATATTATGATGCTATACCACTGTACTGCTATTGTCATATGACGTTGGAAATAAATATTTTTTTATTTGATTTGATTGAATAATTCAAGCAATTTTAAAACATGTTTTTCAAGAATTGTAGACAATTTTATAATTACAATGAACTAGGAAATAACATGTCTATCTCCAGCAGCCATAACATGTTATATGCAGGGTTGCATGGTTTATCCCACATGGCATAAATACCGGTATAATTAAACCACAGTATATATGGTTGATAGTTTTATGCTGTGATTTATACTAAACAGTCAAGACGAAAAAAGGTGGTAGAAACACAATATATGTCTATCATTTATCAATAAACACCAGACAAACAGCATTACAATCAAATAACTGCAATTAGTCCTAGTCAGACAGCATCTTTGTCCCGATGCACTCAGAGTAGTAGAAAAAGAAGAGGAAGACTGAGATAGGAGGACTGTGTGAAGAGAGATTTGGCAGTAGCGGCCTAGTGGGAGGGGAGTGGAGAACAAGAGCAAGGGATGGGGAGTGGAGAACAAGTGTGAGGGATGGAGGAGTGGAGAACAAGAGTGAGGGATGGAGGAGTGGAGAACAACAGCAAGGGATGAGGAGTGGAGAACAAGAGTGAGGGATGGAGGAGTGGAGAACAAGAGCGAGGGATGGGGGAGTGGAGAACAAGAGTGAGGGATGGAGGAGTGGAGAACAAGAGTGAGGGATGGAGGAGTGGAGAACAACAGCAAGGGATGAGGAGTGGAGAACAAGAGTGAGGGATGGAGGAGTGGAGAACAAGAGCGAGGGATGGGGGAGTGGAGAACAAGAGTGAGGGATGGAGGAGTGGAGAACAAGAGCGAGGGATGGGGGAGTGGAGAACAAGAGCGAGGGATGGAGGAGTGGAGAACAAGAGTGAGGGATGGAGGAGTGGAGAACAAGAGTGAGGGATGGAGGAGTGGAGAACAAGAGCGAGGGATGGGGGAGTGGAGAACAAGAGTGAGGGATGGAGGAGTGGAGAACAAGAGTGAGGGATGGAGGAGTGGAGAACAAGAGCGAGGGATGGGGGAGTGGAGAACAAGAGTGAGGGATGGAGGAGTGGAGAACAAGAGTGAGGGATGGAGGAGTGGAGAACAAGAGCGAGGGATGGGGGAGTGGAGAACAAGAGTGAGGGATGGAGGAGTGGAGAACAAGAGTGAGGGATGGAGGAGTGGAGAACAACAGCAAGGGATGAGGAGTGGAGAACAAGAGCGAGGGATGGGGGAGTGGAGAACAAGAGTGAGGGATGGAGGAGTGGAGAACAAGAGCGAGGGATGGGGGAGTGGAGAACAAGAGCGAGGGATGGAGGAGTGGAGAACAAGAGTGAGGGATGGAGGAGTGGAGAACAAGAGTGAGGGATGGAGGAGTGGAGAACAAGAGCGAGGGATGGGGGAGTGGAGAACAAGAGTGAGGGATGGAGGAGTGGAGAACAAGAGTGAGGGATGGAGGAGTGGAGAACAAGAGCGAGGGATGGGGGAGTGGAGAACAAGAGTGAGGGATGGAGGAGTGGAGAACAAGAGTGAGGGATGGAGGAGTGGAGAACAAGAGCGAGGGATAGGGGGAGTAGAGAACAAGAGCGAGGGATAGGGGGAGTGGAGAACAAGAGCGAGGGATGGGGGAGTGGAGAACCAGAGTGAGGGATGGAGGAGTGGAGAACAAGAGCGAGGGATAGGGGGAGTAGAGAACACGAGCGAGGGATGGGGGAGTGGAGAACAAGAGCGAGGGATGGGGGAGTGGAGAACAAGAGCGAGGGATGGGGGAGTGGAGAACAAGAGTGAGGGATGGAGGAGTGGAGAACAAGAGTGAGGGATGGAGGAGTGGAGAACAAGAGCGAGGGATGGGGGAGTGGAGAACAAGAGTGAGGGATGGAGGAGTGGAGAACAAGAGTGAGGGATGGAGGAGTGGAGAACAAGAGCGAGGGATAGAGGGAGTAGAGAACAAGAGCGAGGGATAGGGGGAGTAGAGAACAAGAGCGAGGGATGGGGGAGTGGAGAACAAGAGTGAGGGATGGAGGAGTGGAGAACAAGAGTGAGGGATGGAGGAGTGGAGAACAAGAGCGAGGGATGGGGGAGTGGAGAACAAGAGTGAGGGATGGAGGAGTGGAGAACAAGAGTGAGGGATGGAGGAGTGGAGAACAAGAGCGAGGGATAGGGGGAGTGGAGAACAAGAGCGAGGGATGGGGGAGTGGAGAACAAGAGCGAGGGATAGGGGGAGTAGAGAACAAGAGCGAGGGATAGGGGGAGTGGAGAACAAGAGTGAGGGATGGAGGAGTGGAGAACAAGAGCAAGGGATAGGGGGAGTCCAGAACAAGAGTGAGGGATGGGGGAGTGGAAAACAAGAGTGAGGGATAGGGGGAGTGGAGAACAAGAGTGAGGGATGGAGGAGTGGAGAACAAGAGCGAGGGATAGGGGGAGTGGAGAACAAGAGTGAGAGATTGGGGGAGTCCAGAACAAGAGTGAGGGATGGGGGAGTGGAAAACAAGAGCGAGGGATGGGGAGTGGAGAACAAGAGCGAGGGATGTAGGAGTGGAGAACAAGAGTGAGGGATGGGGGAGTGGAGAACAAGAGCGAGGGATAGGGGGAGTGGAGAACAAGAGCGAGAGATTGGGGTAGTAGAGAACAAGAGCGAGGGATGGGGGAGTGGAGAACAAGAGAGAGGGATGGGGGAGTGGAGAACAAGAGCGAGGGATAGGGGGAGTGGAGAACAAGAGCGAGAGATTGGGGGAGTGGAGAACGAGAGGGATGGGGGAGTGGAGAACAAGAGAGGGATGGGGGAGTGGAGAACAAGAGCGAGGGATAGGGGGAGTGGAGAACAAGAGCGAGAGATTGGGGGAGTGGAGAACAAGAGTGAGAGATTGGGGGAGTGGAGAACAAGAGCGAGGGATGGGGGAGTGGAGAACAAGAGAGAGGGATGGGGGAGTAGAGAACACGAGCGAGGGATGGGGGAGTGGAGAACAAGAGCGAGGGATGGGGGAGTGGAGAACAAGAGTGAGGGATGGAGGAGTGGAGAACAAGAGTGAGGGATGGAGGAGTGGAGAACAAGAGCGAGGGATGGGGGAGTGGAGAACAAGAGTGAGGGATGGAGGAGTGGAGAACAAGAGTGAGGGATGGAGGAGTGGAGAACAAGAGCGAGGGATAGGGGGAGTAGAGAACAAGAGCGAGGGATGGGGGAGTGGAGAACAAGAGTGAGGGATGGAGGAGTGGAGAACAAGAGTGAGGGATGGAGGAGTGGAGAACAAGAGCGAGGGATGGGGGAGTGGAGAACAAGAGTGAGGGATGGAGGAGTGGAGAACAAGAGTGAGGGATGGAGGAGTGGAGAACAAGAGCGAGGGATAGGGGGAGTGGAGAACAAGAGCGAGGGATGGGGGAGTGGAGAACAAGAGCGAGGGATAGGGGGAGTAGAGAACAAGAGCGAGGGATAGGGGGAGTGGAGAACAAGAGTGAGGGATGGAGGAGTGGAGAACAAGAGCGAGGGATAGGGGGAGTAGAGAACAAGAGCGAGGGATAGGGGGAGTGGAGAACAAGAGCGAGGGATGGGGGAGTGGAGAACAAGAGCGAGGGATGGGGGAGTGGAGAACAAGAGCGAGGGATAGGGGGAGTGGAGAACAAGAGTGAGAGATTGGGGGAGTCCAGAACAAGAGTGAGGGATGGGGGAGTGGAAAACAAGAGCGAGGGATGGGGAGTGGAGAACAAGAGCGAGGGATGGAGGAGTGGAGAACAAGAGTGAGGGATGGGGGAGTGGAGAACAAGAGCGAGGGATAGGGGGAGTGGAGAACAAGAGCGAGAGATTGGGGGAGTGGAGAACAAGAGCGAGGGATGGGGGAGTGGAGAACAAGAGAGAGGGATGGGGGAGTGGAGAACAAGAGCGAGGGATAGGGGGAGTGGAGAACAAGAGCGAGAGATTGGGGGAGTGGAGAACAAGAGAGAGGGATGGGGGAGTGGAGAACAAGAGAGAGGGATGGGGGAGTGGAGAACAAGAGCGAGGGATAGGGGGAGTGGAGAACACGAGCGAGAGATTGGGGGAGTGGAGAACAAGAGGGAGAGATTGGGGGAGTGGAGAACAAGAGCGAGGGATGGGGGAGTGGAGAACAAGAGAGAGGGATGGGGGAGTGGAGAACAAGAGCGAGGGATGGAGGAGTGGAGAACAAGAGTGAGGGATGGGGGAGTGGAGAACAAGAGCGAGGGATGGGGGAGTGGAGAACAAGAGCGAGAGATTGGGGGAGTGGAGAACAAGAGTGAGAGATTGGGGGAGTGGAGAACAAGAGCGAGGGATGGGGGAGTGGAGAACAAGAGAGAGGGATAGGGGGAGTGGAGAACAAGAGAGAGGGATGGGGGAGTGGAGAACAAGAGAGAGGGATGGGGGAGTGGAGAACAAGAGCGAGGGATAGGGGGAGTGGAGAACAAGAGCGAGGGATAGGGGAGTGGAGAACAAGAGCGAGGGATGGGGGAATGGAGAACAAGAGAGAGAGGGATAGGGGGAGTGGAGAACAAGAGCGAGGGATAGGGGGAGTGGAGAACAAGAGCGAGGGATAGGGGAAGTGGAGAACAAGAGCGAGGGATAGGGGGAGTGGAGAACAAGATTGAGAGATTGCGGGAGTCAAGAACAAGAGCGAGGGATGGGGGAGTGGAGAACAAGAGCGAGGGATGGGGGAGTGGAGAACAAGATTGAGAGATTGCTGGAGTCAAGAACAAGAGCGAGGGATGGGGGAGTGGAGAACAAGAGCGAGGGATAGGGGGAATGGAGAACAAGAGTGAGAGATTGGGGGAGTCAAGAACAAGTGTGAGTGATGGGGGTGTGGAGAACAAGAGCGAGGGATAGGGGGAGGAGAGAACAAGAGTGAGAGATTGGGGGAGTCAAGAACAAGAGCGAGGGATGGGGGAGTGGAGAACAAGAGCGAGGGATAGGGGGAGTGGAGAACAAGAGTGAGAGATTAGGGGAGTCAAGAACAAGAGCGAGGGATGGGGGAGTGGAGAACAAGAGTGAGAGATTGGGGGAGTGAAGAACAAGAGCGAAGAATGAGGGAGTGGAGAACAAGAGCGAGGGATGGGGGAGTGGAGAACAACAGTGTGAGATTAGGGGACTCAAGAACAAGAGCGAGGGATGGGGGAGTGGAGAACAAGAGTGAGAGATTGGGGGAGTGAAGAACAAGAGCGAAGAATGAGGGAGTGGAGAACAAGAGCGAGGGATGGGGGAGTGGAGAACAAGAGTGAGAGATTGGGGGAGTGGAGAACAAGAGTGAGAGATTGGGGGAGTGGAGAACAAGAGAGAGGGATGGGGGAGTGGAGAACAAGAGAGAGGGATAGGGGAATGGAGAACAAGAGAGAGAGGGATAGGGGGAGTGGAGAACAAGAGCGAGGGATAGGGGGAGTGGAGAACAAGAGTGAGAGATTGGGGGAGTGGAGAACAAGAGCGAGGGATGGGGGAGTGGAGAACAAGAGCGAGGGATAGGGGAAGTGGAGAACAAGAGCGAGGGATAGGGGGAGTGGAGAACAAGATTGAGAGATTGCGGGAGTCAAGAACAAGAGCGAGGGATGGGGGAGTGGAGAACAAGAGCGAGGGATAGGGGAAGTGGAGAACAAAAGCGAGGGATAGGGGGAGTTGAGAACAAGATTGAGAGATTGCGGGGGTCAAGAACAAGAGCGAGGGATGGGGGAGTGGAGAACAAGAGCGAGGGATGGGGGGAGTGGAGAACAAGAGTGAGAGATTGGGGGAGTCAAGAACAAGAGTGAGTGATGGGGGTGTGGAGAACAAGAGCGAGGGATAGGGGGAGTAGAGAACAAGAGTGAGAGATTGGGGGAGTCAAGAACAAGAGCGAGGGATGGGGGAGTGGAGAACAAGAGTGAGAGATTGGGGGAGTCAAGAACAAGAGTGAGGGATGGGGGAGTGGAGAACAAGAGCGAGGGATAGGGGGAGTGGAGAACAAGAGCGAAGGATAGGGGGAGTGGAGAACAAGAGTGAGAGATTAGGGGAGTCAAGAACAAGAGCGAGGGATGGGGGAGTGGAGAACAAGAGCGAGGGATAGGGGGAATGGAGAACAAGAGTGAGAGATTGGGGAGTCAAGAACAAGAGTGAGTGATGGGGGTGTGGAGAACAAGAGCGAGGGATAGGGGGAGTAGAGAACAAGAGTGAGAGATTGGGGGAGTCAAGAACAAGAGCGAGGGATGGGGGAGTGGAGAACAAGAGTGAGAGATTGGGGGACTCAAGAACAAGAGCGAGGGATGGAGGAGTGGAGAACAAGAGTGAGAGATTGGGGGAGTGAAGAACAAGAGCGAAGAATGAGGGAGTGGAGAACAAGAGCGAGGGATGGGGGATTGGAGAACAACAGTGAGAGATTAGGGGACTCAAGAACAAGAGCGAGGGATGGGGGAGTGGAGAACAAGAGTGAGAGATTGGGGGAGTGAAGAACAAGAGCGAAGAATGAGAGTGGAGAACAAGAGCGAGGGATGGGGGAGTGGAGAACAAGAGTGAGAGATTGGGGGACTCAAGAACAAGAGCGAGGGATGGGGGAGTGGAGAACAAGAGTGAGAGATTGGGGGAGTGGAGAACAAGAGCGAAGAATGAGGGAGTGGAGAACAAGAGTGAGAGATTGGGGAGTCAAGAACAAGAGCGATGGATGGGGAGTGGAGAACAAGAGTGAGGGATGGAGGAGTGGAGAACAAGAGCGAGGGATGGGGGAGTGGAGAACAAGAGCGAGGGATGGGGGAGTGGAGAACAAGAGTGAGAGATTGGGGAGTCAAGAACAAGAGCGAGGGATGGGGAGTGGAGAACAAGAGTGAGGGATGGAGGAGTGGAGAACAAGAGCGAGGGATGGGGGAGTGGAGAACAAGAGCGAGGGATGGGGAGTGGAGAACAAGAGCGAGGGATAGGGGGAGTGGAGAACAAGAGCGAGGGATGGGGGAGTGGAGAACAAGAGTGAGGGATAGGGGGAGTGGAGAACAAGAGTGAGAGATTGAGGGAGTCAAGAACAAGAGTGAGGGATGAGGGAGTGGAGAACAAGAGCGAGGGATAGGGGGAGTGGAGAACAAGAGCGAGGGATGGGGAGTGAAGAACAAGAGTGAGATTGCGGGAGTCAAGAACAAGAGCGAGGGATGGGGGAGTGGAGAACAAGAGCAAGGGATAGGGGGAATGGAGAACAAGAGTGAGAGGTTAGGGGAGTCAAGAACAAGAGCGAGGCATGGGGGAGTGGAGAACAAGAGCGAAGGACAGGGGGAGTGGAGAACAAGAGCGAGGGATGGAGGAGTGGAGAACAAGAGTGAGGGATGGGGGAGTGGATAAAAAGAGCGAAGGATGAGTGAGTGGAGAACAAGAGCGAGGGATAGGGGGAGTGGAGAACAACAAGATTTAACAAGATTGCCATCCCAAACAACAAGTTCCAGATGGCAAGTGGACAAGGAAGCCATTGGCTTATCGAGAATCCAACAATTTTCTCATATATGTGTAGCCCGCCCTTATCAAATATCTGTCAATTCTATTTTTAAACATATTCACACTACTAGCATTAACACAATCATTTGGCAGTTTGTTCCATTCATTTATCACCCTCTGTGAGAAAGAGTACTTTCTCATGTCCAACCTACACTGCTCCTTAACTAATGCTGCTTTGTGTCCTCTGGTTCTACTGCCTTCTTTAAGTTTGAAGAACATATTCCTATCAACATCCTCATAACCGTTCACTATTTTAAACACTTCTATTTGGTCTCCTCTTAGTCTCCTGGTCTCTAGTGTTGTCAAACCATATTGTAATAAGCTACTTTCGTAACTAAGGTCTCTCAATTCTGGAATCATTTTAATTGCTCTTCGTTGTATTCTTTCTAGCTTGTCTATGTCCTTTTTACGATAAGGCCTCCATGCTTGAATACAATATTCCAAATGTGGTCCAACTATTGCTTTGTACAGGGGTACAATTAGCTGTTTCTCCTTATACATGATAGTTCTCCTAATTAGCCCTAGAATTTGATTTCCTTTCGAAGCGGCAATCCCACATTGCTCTGAAACTTTCATGTCAGCACTAAATGTTACTCCTAAGTCCTTTTCTTGTGTGGTTCTACCTAGTCCAGCATCCCCCATTTTATATTCTTCATCCATGTTTCCATGTCCTATGTGTATGCATTTACGCTTCCCAAAATTGAATAACATTTGCCATTTTTCTGACCATTTAACTAATTTATCTAGATCATCCTGTAAACTTTGTTTATCTGTATCATTAGTAACCTTTCTGAATACTTTTGTGTCATCTGCAAATTTGAGTACTTTGCTAGATATGTCATCTTCCAAATCATTTATATATATTAAAAACAGTACAGGGCCTAATACTGATCCCTGTGGTACCCCACTCAAAACTGATTTTGAAATCTCACCATCTACTATTACTCTCTGTCTTCTGTGTGTAAGCCGCTTTTCTATCCAGTTGATTACATCATTACCTATGCCATGGGCTTTTAGTTTAAGTAACAATCTTTGATGTGGCACTTTATCGAAAGTTTTCTTAAAATCTAAGCAGACAACATCCACTGGTGACCCGTCATCTACCCACTTTGTAATTTCTTCCAAAAAACATAAGAGATTGGTTAGACATGACCTTGCTTTTAGGAACCCATGTTGAGATGTATTTATTAATTTATGTTTTACAAGGAATTCCACCATGTGGTCTCTAATTAATGTTTAGAGTAATTTACATACAACTGATGTTAAACTCACTGGTCTGTAATTTTCTGGCTTGTTCCTCGATCCCTTCTTAAATAGCGGCGTAATGTTTGCTTCTTTCCATTCTGAAGGAACTATTCCTTCTTCTAGTTACAAGTGACAACTCCAGGTGATTTATTATCTTTTATCTTCTTAATTTTCTGTGCTATCATTTCAAATAACTGCCCTAAATGTTCTGATTTATTGCCCTCAAATTTAGTAAATGGAACTGGAAGTGAGCTGATATCTTCTGTGGTAAAAACTGAGCTGAAATACTCATTCAGGACCTCTGCCATTTGAAACCCTCTGAAATTATGTTTCCCCTGTTGTTTTCCAGTGGTCCGACCTTATCTCGAACTTTCTGTTTACTCCTTACATAAGCATAAAAACTCTTGCCGTCATTTTTTATATTACCTGCCAATTTTTTTTCAAAGGTTCTTTTAGATTTTCTAATTTCAGTTGTAGCTAGGTTAAGTGCCTCTTTGTAATTAGCATAGTCTTCATCCTTTCTGGTACGCCTATAAACCCTCCACATAGTTTTACAAAGTGTAATATTAAATATTTTTATGTTCTTCATAAAAGGAATGCATGAGGTTGCAGTTTTGCCTGATAAGGAAGTCGTGGCAATGTCAAGGTCGTTTCAAACACCGGATGTGACCCAATTGAGAGTAAAACATGCCAAAGGTATGTCAACAGCGCGTGTGTTTTCTTGTTGAAAACAGCATATTGTTATGCAAATGTAACCAGAAAATATTATTATGCTGCAATAAATTGTATTCTAGAAATCAAGTGAAGTAATGTTTCTTACACAATTTGGTAAAAACTAACCGCGTATTCTGAACATTATTAAGAAAATCAGCCGACTCAGTGATGTGTTTTAAATTGACTAGGAATGTCAATAAAAAAATTCAGATTACAGAACTGTTTTTTTAATATGTTTACAGCATGGCAGAAACCATGAGAAACTGAAATGTGAAAACAGTTTCAAAATCTATAAAGAACTTTTTGAGATATAAGTTTTGGAAGACGTAAACTTTTAATAAATTGTATAGCCAAGTCTGACTCTAGACCTAGTGCATTTGACATTGATTGGGATGTCAATAAAAATATTAAATTGTAGATCTGGTTGTTCAAATAGTGTTATGAGATGATAATATCCATAAAAACTTAAATGTGAAAGTATCATCCAAAAAATTTGATGTTGTGAAACTAAAGGTTCCAGAAATAAAAGCTACTTTTCAACTGGAATTGAAGAATAAGTTTGAGGCTCTGGGAGATATTTTTGAAGACAACAAAGAAGCATGAATTCAATTACGAATGCCTATGTTTCGACTGCAACATCTGTTCTTGGAACTGGCAGAAAGGTAACAAAAGAATGGATCAGTAGAGAAACATGGGAAGTAATAGAGGAAAGGAAAGTTTCTAAAGTGAAGCTATTAAATGCAGAAGACGAAAACACAAGCTAAAATGAACTATCAAAACAAAGAGAATGGAAGCCATCAACAAAACTGAAGTAATGCATGCCATAAGAAACATGAAGAACAACAAGGCAGCGGGAGAGAAAAAAATTACCATTGAATGTTAAAAGAAACTGGAGAAGAAAACATTGATATCCTAGTAAAGGTCTTCAACCAAATATGGATGAATGAAAGAACTCCCTAAGATTGGAAAAATAGTTTGATAATTAAATTACCAAAAAAAAAAAGAAACTGAGAAATTGTAATAATTTGAGCAGCATAACTCTACTTTCAGTTTCAAGAAAATTTTTCTGCTTCATCCTACTATAACACATAAGGAAAGCGGGGAAGAACAGACTGGTTTCCACCCAGGGAGATGTTGCACAGATCAAATATTCACTGTTAGAAACATCATGGAACAATCTAACGAATGGCAGACCCCGCTAGTGATGAACTTTGTAGAACACCCCTCTAGTGATGAACTTTGTAAAATACCCCTCTATTGATGAACTTTGTAGAATACCCCTCTAGTGATGAACTTTGTAGAACACCCCTCTAGTGATGAACTTTGTAGAACACCCCTCTAGTGATGAACTTTGTAGAACACCCCTCTAGTGATGAACTTTGTAGAATACCCCTCTAGTGATGAACTTTGTAGAATACCCCTCTAGTGATGAACTTTGTAGAATACCCCTCTAGTGATGAACTTTGTAGAATACCCCTCTAGTGATGAACTTTGTAGAATACCCCTCTAGTGATGAACTTTGTAGAATACCCCTCTAGTGATGAACTTTGTAGACTTTCAGAAAGATTTGACAGCATTGACAGAGACTGAATACGGGACATTCTATGCATCTATGGAATGCCTACAAAAATCATTAACATTAACAAATCTCTCTCATTTGAGGTGCGGTACCCAATGTACGAGATTTTTCTCCAAAGTGTCACATACAGTTGATTCACTTCAATTGCACCGACCAATTGCTGTTGTTCGTTTTTTAGTTTCTCTGCCTGACATGCCTCCGGGTGCATACTGAAGAATGTCTATCACTGCCTGGTGGACTAGTGCAAGCTTATCAATGATAATGACTACTTCAGACATGGTACTGATCCACCACCACCCAACTAGTTGGTTACTACTCCTGCAAGCAATAAAAAGTAAATCTTTAACGTTTTATATCGCCTCGTACAATGTAATTAGGATCTGCAACAAGTGACTGGTTTCACACATTTTAGTTTTAAATAACATTGCCAGAAAATAAAAAATTTCTGGCAATGTTATTTAAAACTAAAAAACCACAGAATAATAAAAGAAAATGCTGAAAGAAGCTGTGACAAGCTCTCTGTAAAATAATTTAGTTGTTTAAAATTTTTAAAAACATTTTCTGGCAATGTAAATCAACAAAAGTAGCCAGGTTACACTCTTAATGGTGTCAATGTCAAACCATGATTGCTAAATGACCTCCATTTTTATGGCACTTAAATTTGTTGGGCACTGCGAGATTTGTTAGAAATTCATGTATTTGATAAGTAGCTTAGCAAACCTGTGTTTCCAAATTGTATTAATTAAAGACCTGTGAAATTACATTTAGCCACGGTATATAGGTATTAGGAGTCATGCACGTAATGTAGCATTTTTTATGTGACACTTACATTTCACTTGTGTGGCACTTATATTTCACTTGTGTGACACTTATATTTCACTTGTCTGGCACTTATATTTTACTTGTGTGGCACTTATATTTCACTTTGGTGGCACTTAAATTTCACTTGTGTGACACTTATATTTCACTTGTGTGACACATATATTTCTCTTGTGTGGCACTTATATTTCACTTGTTCAGCACTTATATTTCATACGTTATGTAGCTAGATATTTTTGCTTTTATATCTTGGTATTACATAGTCATATGCTGATTTATGAACCATTTGGAAATTTTATTTTATGAAAATGCGCGTCACATAGCAAAATGCTATTTTCATGAAAGTGACTAGTCTTAGGCTTTAGAATATGCTTTTGGTGAATTTCTTGTGTCTGGAAATGTAGGATTAGATACATAAATCATTATTATAACCCTATAATTGATAAAAAATTATGCTAAAAACTAGTTTCTCACTTGAAAATCGCACTTTTTAGCCCTTCATGTAAAAGTAAGAAATCATGAGGATTTGTTACTGATTAAAAAAATGCATTTCTTTCTCCTGACATATTTGGCCATCAAATAAGATGGGAGCCTCTTGGATTTGAACCATTGACCTTTTTTCCCCCACATCTAGTTTATGTAACTTGGCCAAATGCTCAGCATAGGTGGCAACTCTGTGTAGTACACATCCGTAGGAACGGCAACAGAAATCCATAAGATCGCAAATGAACCCATATATGGGACATATTGATCACATATCGCGAGATTAGACATAAACATGAGATCCCGAATGATACAGGAAGAGACAGGAAGTGACAACGACACGCATTCTGTGACCTGGTAGCAGCAAGCTTTGTCACTGATGCTCTGAATGTTATTCCGATTGGCTGGTTTTGTATTTTCCCACACAATTTGGTCCATTGGGAAAGGGGACATTCCAAGCTTTATTGGTATGCAAAATATGGCATTAGACCAAAGGAGAATTTAGATACGGGCACTTGAATAGTATGATTTTGGCCATTGTTTTTGTCTAATCACGCAAGGCGTAATTCATAGCTTCACATAAAGTGTTATTTACATCCATTTGCAAGTTTTCAGTTTTTGTCATAATTTCAAAATCGTCAATATCGACATA
The DNA here is from genome assembly GCA_963662155.1 of Lamellibrachia columna. Classification (NCBI taxonomy): domain Eukaryota; kingdom Metazoa; phylum Annelida; class Polychaeta; order Sabellida; family Siboglinidae; genus Lamellibrachia; species Lamellibrachia columna. The sequence goes on along the minus strand of OY759261.1, from coordinate 4,682,573 downwards.
TAATTGTAAATCGCCTCGTACAATGTAATTAGGATCTGCAACAAGTGGCTGCTTTCACCGGCAGGCCTCACACATGTGCATGGTATGGTTGATATTTTGCCATCATATCAGACTATATCATTGCATATAAAGTAGTGAACTACCTGACAAACTCATTTACAAGTAACAACCATTGTTACTGTGGAAATAGTACTTACCCATTAGCAACCAAGAAGCGTTTCTTTGTGCACATGCAGATCTGGCCCCTGATTCCACGTACCAACTCATCTGGGTGATCTCCACACAACGTTAGCAGCTTCTGAAGTTTCTCCTTCCACCGACTGCTTCTACTCACCCATTTACCTAGTGTGGAAAAATGAAAAAATCAACTGACGCATAAGCCGCCCCAGCCACTGCAAGAGGAAGACAGTAAACTACTTATTTACTACTTAAAGATCATATGCAAAAATTCAAGAAATCGTGATATATGATAACAAACAGTTGTATTAGTAGTTTGGAATGCATTAACAAATAATGTTATTGGCTACCCTTCAATAAAAAATAATTATATTAGTGGTAAAGAAGCCCCAAGCGATTTGACATTTCGCTTGAGTTGGTGTGTCTGGCCAAATGAACATCAACATTGTCATACGTTAAAAGCGTATAATGTTGCAGTGGGGCAAAAATCAATGAATTTGGAAGTGATATCAGTTTCATTATTTGAAACACTATTAAAACATTGTGAGATACATAGATTTTCAAATAATAGCTAGCGTAGACCGAGAGGCACTTTGTACACTGTGCTACGACAAAATGGCAAAGCCAAAGCAAAGGGCAAGTCAGTACAAAGGTGAGACAGCTGTACTCAAAATATTCCTAATCAAACCACCGAGTAACGAAAAAGACAAAGTAGGCCTTTGGTCTAACTTCCAAGCCTAGGCTAAGGCTAGGCTACACTCATTGACCATGCATGTCTACTGTAAGGAATGACTTCAACCGATAAGTTTATGTCAGTTGCACCATCAGAATCGCCGTCACTCGACATTTTGCGTGATCTAAATCTTACTAAAAGTTAAGTGCCTAGTATGAATTGGCGTAGGTGAAGTTGGTTTGTTTGGCCAAAATGATGTCACGCGGCCTGACATCTACTGGCTAAAATCCACAAACTGGTTTCGGAAAGTGCCTTTGGCTTTGGGAATTTTGGTATATCCCCCATTTTATAACTAAATTAATTTAACTTTTTACAATTTCCAATAGCCAGGGATTTTATCTACTGTGTTTGGAGCAGCTGGTGCTGGGGAACGTTCTGGTTGATATGAACTGAATTCATGTTTTGACGGTTGGCAACTAGATCCTCCAACAAACAAGTCAGTATCAGTTATGACAAAATCTTTATTGACAAATATCAACAACGGAGATACTGCACCAAGTCAAACAAAGTAATGATAATTTGATATCAGCTTAAATGCTAATTTCTGGTCTATAACAAGTGTTTTTATGTATCTGTGAGGAATTTATAAAGTAACCTGTCTTTCCCCGACAATGGACTAGTCCAATGCCAGCCATGTTGGAAGATAGTTATCAATCAGTCACTCGAGAGAAATCATCATCGAGGGAAGTCGTGTTTTTACGTTTGGAAAATATTTCAAGTCTTCATTGTGCTGATATAATAATTTCAGTTTCTCGACCGGTGGCGGTGTTTACGACAATGGTGAGTAGATGCTGACTTAAACATTTTAGTGTGCTTCAAACTTACATGGCTATGGCAGTACAGCCGCGTGCAAAGTCCCTTACAGGCAAGGTCCCCCCCACGAAGGTTCTGTTCGTGGGACAGTTTTGTGAAGCGCTTTGATCAATACTGTTGATGCCACACAATTTATAATGGTGGCATTGACCGCGAGATGGTAGATTTCTCGGCTTGCGACCCGGTTAAATTAGCCCAGGATATTTTGTCGGTTGCCCGGAATTTTATTTTGCAAGATGGCGTCACCCATGTAGTAATTTGCCAATTGGGTCACTGAGTCGTTCCACGGGGCAGTAAATTGGGTCGCATTGAGCGCAACCCTCTTCGTACAAAATTACAACACTTTGGTGGATGAAGTTAATCAGGAAATTAGGCGACTGGTTGATTTTTTTCCACGCATCCAGTTTTGGAAGCATCATGGCATGCGCATAAACTGGTGTGCTTTATTGCACAATGACAGAGCTCATCTTGCAGCGGTCGGTGAAAAATTGTACTATCGCTCAATTCGTGGGACAATTTTTTACTTAGGCTTAGCAAAGCTGTAAAACAGTGCATCCTTGGGGGCCAATAGTGCGCATTTCTGGGATATTTAGTCAGAATAACATTCTGTTACCCTGCTGCATTTACTTCAGTTCTGAGATATTTATACATGGCATTCTTTCTGGAAAAAATAACATAAAGTATAAATCTACCATTGCATGGATACAACACACCTGTTTTAATTTACATGTTATTAGCTCATGTGTATTTGGCTTAACAAATGCATGCATGCCAAGTTTCAGAAATTCACAAATGAATTGCAACACAATATCACCTGTGGTATTCTATTTAATGATATGAGTGACCACCTGCCAATCTTTGCACTATGTGTGTATCAAATAAGGAGAAATACTAAAATGGATATTCAGTACGATAGAGTAATAAATAACGACACTACTTTCACAAGAACTAAGCCTACAATCATGGGATGATATTTTAAACTTAGGGGTATATGATGTAAATCAGACGTAAGATTTATTCTTAAACAAATTCATAGGTTTGTTCAACAAGCATTGCCCTATTTATAATAAACCTTGGTTCGACAAAGGTTTAAAACGTGCTTGTGCCAAAAACAGAAGCTTTACAAAGCATCTGTTGTATCCCGTTCACATGAAACTGAACTAAAGTACAAATCCTATAAAAACAAATTGATGTCTATAATTTTATTAAGGTTCACCGAAAAAACATATTACAGCACAATGTTGGAGAAACAAAAAACAATGTAAAGGGAATCTGGAAAATTTTAAACACAGTAATCAACAAACAATTAAATCCTCCAACATATCCTGCCTATTTCATGGGAAATGATAAAGAGATATGTGAAAAGCAGGACGTTGCAAATGGATTTAATAACGTTTTTACAAATGTTGGAACCAATCTTGCAAAACAAATTACTCTACCTAATAAAAGGATGTATCTATTTTTGATTATTTGGGAAAAAACTTCATAAAAGTATGTTTCTAAGTACTGTTGTTGACCAAGACATTATTGGAACTGTTCAAAATTTTAAGAGCAAAATGTCAACAGATTGTAATGATTTAAACATGAGCATGGTTAAGAACATTATTGCTCATATTGTAAAACCTTTGAAGCACATGTAATGTTTCTTTTAACACTGGAATATTTCCAAATCAAATGAAAATAGCTAAAGTTATTCCTATTTTTAAGTCTGGTGAATACTGGTGGGTGTGTTTACAAATTACAGACCTATTTCTTTGTTGCCTCAATTCTAAAAATCCTGGAGAAATTAAAGTGATAGTTTTCTATATAAATATAATTTAGTCAGCCCTAGTCAATACGGATTTAGAAAATGTCAACATCACAAATGGATCGAAGGAAAGGGGCGTGGGGGAGACAGTAGCGAAGGAGTCGGGGGGGGAAGGAGACGACAGTTAAGGCGATGGGAGTAAGGGAGATGGGAGGGAAGGTGTCAGGCGGGAAGGCGACGGGAGCACAAGTTAGCCAGGAGACGGGAGGGAAAGGTGACAGGTTGATGAGTGAGAGAGAGCCTGATAACAAGTGACAAGGCTGCAGGACAGAATGTGATGGAGGGGATTCATCGGAAGAGCTATTCCGAGGCAGTGATAGAGGGGGTGAGAAAGAGAGCGAGGGTGTTTGTGGGGGACTCAATAGTTAGGAAGACCGACAGAGTCTTAAACAAGTGAGATGACGTGGTAGTTTGCTTGCCTGGGGCCAAAATAGAGGCGATAACTGAGAGGGTAGAAAACATCGTGGGTTTGGGCAAGGGTACAACTGCCATAGTTAAGAAATACAGGAATTTGGTCAGAACACTAAAGCAGGCGCGGGTTGAGCAGGTAATACTGTCAGGGATTTTACCAGTAATAGAAAGGAGGGGTCATAGTTATAGGGAAGAGGAAGTTGGTTTTGTGGATTGTGTGGGGAAGTTTTGTTGGAAGGGCTGATATGTACATGAAGGACGGGCTTCATCTAAGTGGAAAGGGGCAGCAGTATTTGCGGATGGACTCACAGCAGCAGTAGACAGTGGCATGGGTAGCATAACTAATATTTTTGGTAATAAACACTATTTAAACTAGAAGCGCAGGGGGTTACTTAGAGATGCCTCAAGCAGGACAAGAGGCCACTAGTACAGATAAACCAATAACAAAATGTCCGAAAGACATGTCTGAAAGAGGTTATAGATGTGTGTGTTTAAATGCTAGGAGTATAGTAAATAAGAAAAACGAATTAAACATTATGGTAGAAGATATTGACCCTCACATAACTGGTATTACCGAATCATAGGCCAACACAGACATAACAGATGCTGAATTAGGATTGACAGGATACGTAATGTTTAGGAGAGATCGAATAGGAAGAAGGGGAGGGGGAGTTATTTTATATGTTAAAGAATCTATTCAGGCTTATGAAATAAAATTAGAAAGGAAAGCAGATTACGATGAAGCTGTTTGGTGCAAAATAGTTTCAGGAAATTCAAAATTAACTATTGGATTAGTTTACTGAAGTCCAAACATAAACGAAGAGGATAACACAAAATGCTATAAAGGAAGTTAGTAAAGGAGAATGTATCATAATGGGAGATTTTAACCATGGACACATACAATGGAAATCTCTAGAGTACAGGGGGTGAGGACCAACAATTTCTATTTTTAATTCAGGAGAGCTTCCTTACTCAGCATGTGCTAGAACCAACCAGGGGAGAAAATGTATTAGATATAGTTTTATCATCACAAAAAGAATTAGTGGACAATGTAAAAATACATGAACCATTGGGTAACAGTGACCACAATCAAATACATTTTGACATCAATGAAAAATCAGAAAGTAAAAATAAAAAAACGTATAGGAGAAACCTCCACAAAGGTAACTTTAAAGATATGAGAAAATACTTAGCAAAGCTAGATTGGAATAACATGCTGATGAATAAGACCGCAATTGAATGATGGAATATTCTAAAATATGAAATTGAGAGAATCATCGATTAATTTGTTCCCTTGAAAAAACAAGGAAAACGGTCTAGAAAGAAACACTTGTCAAAAGAAGCTATTAGAAAAATAGTGTTTAAGCAAACTATGTGGAGGGTTGAAGACTATGCAAATTACAAACAGGCACTTAACCTAGCTACAACTGAAATTATGAAGTCTAAAGGAACCTTTGAAAAAAATTGGCAGGTAATATAAAAAATGACAGCAAGAGTTTCTATGCTTATGTAAGGAGTAAACAGAAAGTTCGAGATAAGGTCGGACCACTGGAAAACAACAGGGGAAACATAATTTCAGACGGGTTTCAAATGGCAGAGGTCCTGAATGAGTATTTCAGCTCAGTTTTTACCACAGAAGATATCAGCTCACTTCCAGTTCCATTTACTAAATTTGAGGGCAATAAATCAGAACATTTAGGGCAATTATTTGTAACTCCTGAAATGATAGCACAGAAAATTAAGAAGATGAAAGATAATAAATCACCTGGAGTAGATGGGATACCACCAAAACTGCTTAAGGAAATTGTTGAGCAAGTTAGTACACCACTTGCAAAATTGTTTAATTTGTCACTAGAAGAAGGAATAGTTCCTTCTGAATGGAAAGAAGCAAATATTACGCCGCTATTTAAGAAGGGATCGAGGAACAAGCCAGAGAACTACAGACCAGTGAGTTTATCATCAGTTGTATGTAAATTACTCGAAATATTAATTAGAGACCACATGGTGGAATTCCTTGTGAAACATAAATTAATAAATACATCTCAACATGGGTTCATAAAAGCAAGGTCATGTCTAACCAATCTCTTATGTTTTTTGGAAGAAATAACAAAGTGGGTAGATGACGGGTCACCAGTGGATGTTGTCTACTTAGATTTTCAGAAAGCTTTCGATAAAGTGCCACATCAAAGATTGTTACTTAAACTAAAAGCCCATGGTATAGGTAATGATGTAATCAACTGGATAGAAAAGTGGCTTACACACAGAAGACAGAGTAATAGTAGCTGGTGAGATTTCAAACTGGAAATCTGTTTTGAGTGGGGTACCACAGGGATCAGCATTAGGCCCTATACTGTTTTTAATATATATAAATGATTTGGAAGATGACATATCTAGCAAAGTACTCAAATTTGCAGATGACACAAAAGTATTCAGAAAGGTTACTAATGATACAGATAAACAAAGTTTACAGGATGATCTAGATAAATTAGTTAAATGGTCAGAAAAATGGCAAATGTTATTAAATTTTGGGAAGTGTAAATGTATACACATATTACATGGAAACATGGACGAAGAATATAAAATGGGGGATGCTGCACTAGGTAGAACCACACAAGAAAAGGACTTAGGAGTAACATCTAGTGCTGACATGAAAGTTTCAGAGCAATGTGGGATTGCCGCTTCGAAAAGAATTCAAATTCTAGGGCTAATTAGGAGAACTATCATGAATAGGGAGAAACAGCTAATTGTACCCCTGTACAAAGCAATAGTTAGACCACATTTAGAATATTGTATTCAAGCATGGAGGCCATATCGTAAAAAGGACATAGACATGCTAGAAAGAATACAACGAAGAGCAACTAAAATGATTCCAGAATTGAGAGACCTTAGTTACGAAAGTCGCTTATTACAATGTGGTTTGACAAAACTAGAGACAAGGAGACTAAGAGGAGACCAAATAGAAGTGTTTAAAATAATGAATGGTTATGAGAATGTTGATAGGAATATTTTCTTCAAACTTAAAGAAGGCAGTAGAACCAGAGGACACAAAGCAGCATTAGTTAAGGAGCAGTGTAGGTTGGACATGAGAAAGTACTCTTTCTCACAGAGGGTGATAAATGAATGGAACAAACTGCCAAATGATTGTGTTAATGCTAGTAGTGTGAATATGTTTAAAAATAGAATTGACAGATAGATGAGAAAATTGTTGGACTCTCGATTAGCCAATGGCTTCCTTGTCCACTTGCCATCTGGAACTTGTTTTTTGGGATGGCAATCTTGTTAAAAAAGTTGTTTCATCCCTGGCTCGCTTCCTCATGTTTCCTCTCAACTGTTGCGCTTGTACGTCACCAGGGTTGGGTTGGTGATTGTGGCTATCTTCAGCTTTCACCACAGTTCCATCATCGCTGACCACCACAAATGCCTTACACTTCACACTTTTCCTCTTGCTACATGTGAACTTCGTGCCATTTGTCAACGCTTTCGATTTGTGATAGGTATAACTGTTCAAAACAGCAACAGGAAGTCCCCTAGCACCTTCGATGAACTCAACACTAGCAGCCATGTTTCACGTGTCATTCCGAACTCAAATATAAAATTCAACATGAAACTCAGGCCAGCTAGAGCAGAGCAGCTCAACATATCCTTTCCTTATTGGCTAGAAATGTGTGAACTGACAGGCACAGAACACCACAAATCCACAATCAATAGTTTATTCAGTTAAAAGTTAGGGCAATTGACTTTCAATAGCTTATACCTGGATCAGGGCAATTAGCTTTTACATGTGAGTTAAATTGGGTTTTGCTTCAAATGGTCCATCCTTCAAATGATTAACTCTACCTACAATTAGAAATATCTAGAAAGAGGGGGGGTTTTTAAATCAACAGCATACTGACTGGAGGGCTAGTGGCACTCAATTCTCACACCTCGGGGGGGGGGCTACTGGGACTGGGGCTAAAGACACGGGGGCTACTGGGATGACACCCTTAATAGAACTGGTTGATGAAATTAATACTTCTCTTGATCATAATAAATATGCCATTGGCATATTTATTGACCTTAAGAAAGCATTTGATATAAAACCATAATATATTGGCAAAAAAATGTATACTTTTATGGCATTCATAAATGGATTATGAGTTACTTGGAAAACAGAAGTCAATTTGTTCACTGTGAAAATTGTGACTCAGAAGTACTCAAAATATGTTGTAGTGTGCCACAAGGACCTATTTTAGGTCCGAAGTTGTTTATTCTGTAAATAAATGATATTTGCAATGCTTCAAACAAAGTTCACAAAATTTGCAGATGATACCAACATGTTCTACAGTAATAGTGATACAGTCGATCTTGTCCGAATGACAAATATTGAATTAGAAAAGTTACATGTATGGTTTGCAGTAAACAGGCTTTCTCTCAATATATTATTATTTATATTTTTTTGGTAATCATATTTTAAAGACACACATATAAGTAAGGAAGAAATTAGTAAGGTTGAATTCACAAAATGTTTAGTTGTATTAATTGAAAAAAAAACACATTTCTATGATAAAATCTTAACTCTCTAAGAGTTGTGCCATAATGTATAGAGGCAGCTTTGTCATTGACAAATGTGGAATGCTTATTTTATACCATTCTCTCTTTCTGCTATACATCATGTATTGCACCGAAGTATGGGGCAATACATATGCTACTAATCTAAATTGCTTAGTATTATTACAAAAAAAAGGTTGTGCGTTTAATTTGTAGAGCTAAGAGGTTAGACCACATTTCTTGTCTATTCTCTGAGTTACGTATCCTGAAAGTACCAGATATTGTGGAAATACGAACTGCACTTACTATGTACAAGGTAAATAACAATTTGCTACCAGTGAATATACAAAAGTTGTTTACATTGTACAAATCCGTCTACATAACCAGACAAAGTTCCATTTAAAAAAAAATTACGCTCGTACCAATTTAAAGAGAATGAGCATTTCAGTTAAAGGTGTAATACTATGGAACTCACTTGACAGCTCTTTAGTATGTTGTAGAAATGTTCATCGTTTAAAAAAAATATACTGCTAACATTTTAGTTAGTTATGTAGTATGAACATAACAGCTTGGCTGTATAAATTTTTATTTATTGTAGCTACAAAAAAAGTTATTGTTTTGTTTATGCTGGTCTTTACATGTTGTTATTCTTGAACTACGGTGACTATCTAGTCTAAACACTAATAGTTCATTATTCATATTGAAATATAAATAGTTACGGCATTTTTTATTTGAAAAGCCTATTTTAAAAATAAGCCTTTTTGTTCATAATGTACTCTAATTGTGACAATTATCAAACATATATTAATTAAATAAAACTTGTCTAAAGTGGAAATGTATTGATGCAAGGTACAAAGCCTGAAGGCGCCAAGCCTCCGTTGTCCAGTCTGCACACAACTGAATTGAAATAACCTTTGCTGTTGTTGTGGGCTTGAGTAAAAGGAAGAATTTATGACCTTTTGTTAATTGAGGCCACACATAGATATTTTTTATTTCACCAGAAATTTGGGAGATTTGTTCTCGTGCGGGAGACTGGGATATATGATAGATTTCTGGGAGTCTCCCAGCAATTCCGGGAGACTTAGCATGTATGCACATGTTTGTCTGTGGACCATTTCATTTACAGGGAATGTGTGTATCATTTCCTGTCCATAGGCATGTGATGATTTACAGGTGAACAATGGTTGGTGTAATCATTCAGGTTCCCACATGTTGGTCAGTAGACCAGTTTTGACAGGGAATATGTATCTATCCCTAATCCATACTTGTGTGATGATTTTACAGCTTCACAACTAATGTGTGTATACTCTCAGGTTAAGGCATGTTGGTCTGTGGATCAGTTTTTACAGGGAAAGTATATCTTTCTCTAATCCATACCTTTGTTACAGGATTCACAACTAATGTGTTCATACCCTCGGGTTAACATATGTGGATCTGTGTTCCATTTCTATGTAGGACGTGTGGATCCATTGGCAAGAACATCCTTCCTTCTTCCATTATGTGTGACTAAGTTTATTATGGTATACATCAGTAATTGTGTAGCCCGTTAGGATAGCATCCAACAGCTTCGCAGCACCTATACAATGTCAATACCATGTTTGGTGTATAAATATTGATTCCCCAAGGTCAAGTGATGTCCTCAATATCCCCGATATCAGGTTTACCATAGTTATGTTTATGCCAGTCTCCTCTCTGCTACACACGTAAGATGGTATTTATCCACTTTACAAGGACACATGGTAGCTACTACGATGGTATGTCAGGATATATTATCCTTGACTTATGACACTTCCACTGCCTTCTGGGTTGGGATTGTCATTGTTGGAGATGCCACCAGTGAAGCGAATGAAAGCAGAGAGAGAAACCAGATGAAACAGAGACATGGAGCGGCCATTACTGCTCCTGCAGTGGCTTCAGACACCCCGATTACAACCAGCAGTCAATGGATGACAATACGTTGTGGAAACGTCCATGCTACAGTCTCCGGCACAACATCCACAACTGCAGTTGCCGGGGCAACTTCTGGTGATGCGATAGCCGGGCCAAGTTCGGGTGGAGCAACGGCAGTTGTCATCGCCACAGCAGTGATGGCAAAACTGGAGGAGCCGGGTCGGTTGCTGCCAGCCCGCACTGCAGGCAATGTGAGACCTGCCCACGTCGATGACATGCAGGCAACTCCACAGCCAGTCGATGACGGGCATCTCCATTCACGCAGCTGGGACGATTTACCATCCATCAGATTCAGACAGTGATGCAACTGAGGAAGTGCTGAACCTGTTAGGGGGTGAGTTGCCATCTCAGTTAACGGGATACCACATCGTAAATCGCCCCCTGGGTGGCAATCTGCCTATCGAACTCAAACAAAACATTTGGAAAGGGGACTATGTTAATCCGCAGGTTCTCATCACTGATCCAAATGTTAATGAACAGGAGCAGCAACAGCAGCCCTGACATTTATCACTGGCAGTCACTGATATTGGCACCCAACAGGCTTTAACAGTGGTCAGACCAACAACACCTAAAGCAATAACTACCTACAGTCAGTGGGTGTCTGCCTTTGTAGTTTATGCAGCAGTCCTCACTGAACGATCGGATATCGGGGAGATAGAGAGGCAGTTTGGAGGCACGGCATGGAAGTCTTATGATGAGTCCATCGACAAGCTGCCAAACATTTGAGCGATTCAGTAGGGCATTGCAATGGATTCTACAGTATCATTTTGAGATTAGTTGGGTCACTCACCTTTTAGATGATTTCATCTTTATTGGTCCTGCAGGAAAATCAGTCTCAATTCCCTGTGCTCTTTTGAGCAGCTAGGGATTCCATTAAAACTGGGAAAAAAACGTGTCCACCTGCTACCTGCCAAACAGTCTATGGCATCGAGGTTGACACCCATAAACTAGAACTGAGACTGCCAGCAGACAAAGTAGCAAAAGCAAATTTATTAGTGAATCGCCTGGCTAGATGCTGGACAATAACACTGCGAGACCTGCAATCATTTATTGGTCTCCTCAAGTTTGCATGCCTGGTTGCATCCCAAGGATGTGCATTTTTATGACGATTGATCAATTTTGACAATTGGGGTTAGCCACCCTCACCATTTTATTACACCGAACAACAAGATTTGCAAGCTTGGCAATCTTTCCTTAACTCATTTAAAGGGAGGAGTATGTTCTTGGATCACAAGAAGTGGGTAGCAGGGAAGTGACATAGACCTTTCGCATCAGCCGATATAACTCACTTGGTTTTGGTTACTAAGTTGTTTGGTTGGTATCTTGCCAACCACAGCATCATATTTATGACTGACAATTCTGGAGTGGATGAAATAGTCAATCAAATAAGTTCAAGGAATCAGCAGATCATGAAATTGGTGAGGATGCTAGTATTGGCATGTTTGGAGTATAACATTGTTTCGCTGACAACATGTCCCAGGGTTCCAGAATGTCATTGCGGACCACCTTTCATGATTTCAGATAGATGAGGCAAAATAGGCTATGAGGCCAGAAGTGCTCTTAGATCATAACGCAATATGATCAGATCATCGCTTGCACCAACAACACTTGCTTCACATTGTCACGATATTAATATGCTAAAAAACTATTTCATATTGAGTAACCTTGGCGATAAAACAATACCTCTATCACATAAGCACCTTGCAGGTTTCATCACTCACAATGAGTCACATGTACGCCACACATTATGCTGCATCTACCATTATATCTGCAGTTTCAGCAATCACATATGGCCATAAATAGTTGGATTGCCAGACCCAGCAGACAATTTCTATATTCAGAAATTGTTGGTGGGGATTCAAAAACAGTCCAACTCGGTAGACTCCAGGCGCCCAATTGATCTCAACATGCTTGCTCAGCTTTTAAGCGCTACTAAATCTATTATTCCAGATAAATATATAAATTCAGTATTATATCCTTTTTTGTAGCAATTATGTTACAAACGTTGTATTTTAAGCGCCTCTGAACAGCTTTTATATAAGGATATATGGCACTATACAAATAAAAGTTATTTAAGAGTTATTATTAGATAATCTTGTGTAATAAACAGCCAAATCTAGGGTTAAGGCAAGTATATCATAAATGATTAGCCATATGTAATAAACAGCCAAACTTAGGGTTAAGGCAAGAATGTCATAAATGATTAGCCAGATGTAATAAACAACCAAACCTAGAGTTAAGGCAAGTATATCATAAATGATTAGCCAGATGTAATAAACAGCCAAACCTAGGGTTAAGGCAAGAATGTCATAAATGATTAGCCAGATGTAATAAACAACCAAACCTAGAGTTAAGGCAAGTATATCATAAATGATTAGCCAGATGTAATAAACAACCAAACCTAGAGTTAAGGCAAGTATGTCATAAATGATTAGCTAGGTGTAATAAACAACCAAACCTAGAGTTAAGGCAAGTATGTCATAAATGATTAGCCAGATGTAATAAACAACCAAACCTAGAGTTAAGGCAAGTATGTCATAAATGATTAGCCAGATGTAATAAACAACCAAACCTAAGGTTAAGGCAAGTATATCATAAATGATTAGCCAGATGTAATAAACAACCAAACCTAGAGATAAGGCAAGTATGTCATAAATGATTAGCCAGATGTAATAAACAACCAAACCTAACGTTAAGGCAAGTATATCATAAATGATTAGCCAGATGTAATAAACAACCAAACCTAGAGTTAAGGCAAGTATGTCACAAATGATTAGCTAGATGTAATAAACAACCAAACCTAGGGTTAAGGCAAGTATATCATAAATGATTAGCCAGATGTAATAAACAACCAAACCTAGAGATAAGGCAAGTATGTCATAAATGATTAGCCAGATGTAATAAACAACCAAACCTAAGGTTAAGGCAAGTATATCATAAATGATTAGCCAGATGTAATAAACAACCAAACCTAGAGTTAAGGCAAGTATGTCACAAATGATTAGCTAGATGTAATAAACAACCAAACCTAGAGTTAAGGCAAGTATGCCATAAATGATTAGCCAGATGTAATAAACAACCAAACCTAGAGTTAAGGCATGTATGTCATAAATGATTAGCTAGGTGTAATAAACAACCAAACCTAGGGTTAAGGCAAGTATGTCATAAATGATTAGCCAGATGTAATAAACAACCAAACCTAAGGTTAAGGCAAGTATATCATAAATGATTAGCCAGATGTAATAAACAACCAAACCAAAGGTTAAGGCAAGTATATCATAAATGATTAGCCAGATGTAATAAACAACCAAACCTAGAGTTAAGGCAAGTATGTCATAAATGATTAGCCAGATGTAATAAACAACCAAACCTAGGGTTAAGGCAAGTATGTCATAAATGATTAGCCAGATGTAATAAACAACCAAACCTAAGGTTAAGGCAAGTATATCATAAATGATTAGCCAGATGTAATAAACAACCAAACCTAGAGTTAAGGCAAGTATGTCATAAATGATTAGCCAGATGTAATAAACAACCAAACCTAAGGTTAAGGCAAGTATGTCATAAATGATTAGCCAGATGTAATAAGCAACCAAATCTAGGGTTAAGGCAAGTATATCATAAATGATTAGCTAGGTGTAATAAACAACCAAACCTAGAGTTAAGGCAAGTATGCCATAAATGATTAGCTAGATGTAATAAACAACCAAACCTAGAGTTAAGGCAAGTATGTCATAAATGATTAGCCAGATGTAATAAACAACCAAATCTAGGGTTAAGGCAAGTATGTCATAAATGATTAGCCAGGTGTAATAAACAACCAAACCTAGAGTTAAGGCAAGTATGTCATAAATGATTAGCCAGATGTAATAAACAACCAAACCTTGGGTTAAGGCAAGTATGTCATAAATGATTAGCCAGATGTAATAAACAACCAAACCTAGAGTTAAGGCAAGTATGTCATAAATGATTAGCTAGGTGTAATAAACAACCAAACCTAGGGTTAAGGCAAGTATGTCACAAATGATTAGAAAGATGTAATAAACAACCAAACCTTGGGTTAAGGCAAGTATGTCATAAATGATTAGCCAGATGTAATAAACAACCAAACCTAGGGTTAAGGCAAGTATGTCACAAATGATTAGCTAGGTGTAATAAACAACCAAACCTAGGGTTAAGGCAAGAATGTCATAAATGATTAGCCAGATGCAATAAACAACCAAATCTAGAGTTAATGATTAGCCAGATGTAATAAACAACCAAACCTAGGGTTCAGGCAAGTATGTCATAAATGATTAGCTAGGTGTAATAAACAACCAAACCTAGAGTTACTGGCAAGTATGTCATAAATGATTAGCTAGGTGTAATAAACAACCAAACCTAGAGTTAAGGCAAGTATGTCATAAATGATTAGCCAGATGTAATAAACAACCAAACCTAGAGATAAGGCAAGTATGTCATAAATGATTAGCCAGATGCAATAAACAACCAAACCTAGAGATAAGGCAAGTATGTCATAAATGATTAGCCAGATGTAATAAACAACCAAACCTAGAGATAAGGCAAGTATGTCATAAATGATTAGCCAGATGCAATAAACAACCAAACCTAGAGATAAGGCAAGTATGTCATAAATGATTAGCCAGATGTAATAAACCACCAAACCTAGGGTTAAGGCAAGTATATCATAAATGATTAGCCAGATGTAATAAACAACCAAACCTAGAGATAAGGAAAGTATGTCATAAATGATTAGCCAGATGTAATAAACAACCAAACCTAGGGTTAAGGCAAGAATGTCATAAATGATTAGCCAGATATAATAAACAACCAAATCTAGGGTTAAGGCAAGTATGTCATAAATGATTAGCTAGGTGTAATAAACAACCAAACCTAGAGTTACTGGCAAGTATGTCATAAATGATTAGCTAGGTGTAATAAACAACCAAACCTAGAGTTAAGGCAAGTATGTCATAAATGATTAGCCAGGTGTAATAAACAACCAAACCTAGAGATAAGGCAAGTATGTCATAAATGATTAGCCAGATGCAATAAACAACCAAACCTAGAGATAAGGCAAGTATGTCATAAATGATTAGCCAGATGTAATAAACAACCAAACCTAGAGATAAGGCAAGTATGTCATAAATGATTAGCCAGATGCAATAAACAACCAAACCTAGAGATAAGGCAAGTATGTCATAAATGATTAGCCAGATGTAATAAACAACCAAACCTAGAGATAAGGCAAGTATGTCATAAATGATTAGCCAGATGCAATAAACAACCAAACCTAGAGATAAGGCAAGTATGTCATAAATGATTAGCCAGATGTAATAAACCACCAAACCTAGGGTTAAGGCAAGTATATCATAAATGATTAGCCAGATGTAATAAACAACCAAACCTAGAGATAAGGAAAGTATGTCATAAATGATTAGCCAGATGTAATAAATAACCAAACCTAGAGTTAAGGCAAGTATGTCATAAATGATTAGCTAGGTGTAATAAACAACCAAACCTAGGGTTAAGGCAAGAATGTCATAAATGATTAGCTAGATGTAATAAACAACCAAATCTAGAGTTAAGGCAAGTATGTCATAAATGATTAGCCAGATGCAATAAACAACCAAACCTAGAGATAAGGCAAGTATGTCATAAATGATTAGCCAGATGTAATAAACCACCAAACCTAGGGTTAAGGCAAGTATATCATAAATGATTAGCCAGATGTAATAAACAACCAAACCTAGAGTTAAGGCAAGTATATCATAAATGATTAGCTAGGTGTAATAAACAACCAAACCTAGAGTTAAGGCAAGTGTGTCATAAATGATTAGCTAGGTGTAATAAACAACCAAACCTAGGGTTAAGGCAAGAATGTCATAAATGATTAGCCAGATGTAATAAACAACCAAATCTAGAGTTAAGGCAAGTATGTCATAAATGATTAGCCAGATGTAATAAACAGCCAAATCTAGGGTTAAGGCAAGTATGTCATAAATGATTAGCCAGATGTAATAAACAGCCAAATCTAGGGTTAAGGCAAGAATGTCATAAATGATTAGCCAGATGTAATAAACAACCAAACCTAGAGATAAGGCAAGTATGTCATAAATGATTAGCCAGATGTAATAAACAGCCAAATCTAGGGTTAAGGCAAGAATGTCATAAATGATTAGCCAGATGTAATAAACAACCAAACCTAGAGATAAGGCAAGTATGTCATAAATGATTAGCCAGATGTAATAAACAACCAAACCTAGAGTTAAGGCAAGTATGTCATAAATGATTAGCCAGATGCAATAAACAACCAAACCTAGAGATAAGGCAAGTATGTCATAAATGATTAGCCAGATGTAATAAACAGCCAAACCTAGAGATAAGGCAAGTATGTCATAAATGATTAGCCATGTGTAATAAACAACCAAACCTAGGGTTAAGGCAAGTATGTCATAAATGATTAGCTAGGTGTAATAAACAACCAAACCTAGAGTTAAGGCAAGTATGTCATAAATGATTAGCTAGGTATAATAAACAGCTAAACCTAGAGTTAAGGCAAGTATGTCATAAATGATTAGCCATATGTACTAAACCACCAAACCTAGAGTTAAGGCAAGTATGTCATAAATGATTAGCTAGGTGTAATAAACAACCAAACCTAGAGTTAAGGCAAGTATGTCATAAATGATTAGCCAGATGTAATAAACAGCCAAACCTAGAGTTAAGGCAAGTATGTCATAAATGATTAGCCAGATGTAATAAACAACCAAACCTAGAGTTAAGGCAAGTATGTCATAAATGATTAGCTAGGTGTAATAAACAACCAAACCTAGAGTTAAGGCAAGTATGTCATAAATGATTAGCCAGATGTAATAAACAACCAAACCTAGAGTTAAAGCATATATGTCATAAATGATTAGCTAGGTGTAATAAACAACCAAACCTAGAGATAAGGCAAGTATGTCATAAATGATTAGCAAGATGTAATAAACAACCAAACCTAGAGTTAAGGCAAGTATGTCATAAATGATTAGCCAGGTGTAATAAACAACCAAACCTAGAGTTAAAGCATATATGTCATAAATGATTAGCCAGATATAGGAAACGACCAAACCTAGAGTTAAGGCAAGTATGTCATAAATGATTAGCTAGGTGTAATAAACAACCAAACCTAGAGTTAAGGCAAGTATGTCATAAATGATTAGCTAGGTGTAATAAACAACCAAACCTAGAGTTAAGGCAAGTATGTCATAAATGATTAGCCAGATGTAATAAACAACCAAACCTAGAGTTAAAGCATATATGTCATAAATGATTAGCTAGGTGTAATAAACAACCAAACCTAGAGATAAGGCAAGTATGTCATAAATGATTAGCTAGATGTAATAAACAACCAAACCTAGAGTTAAAGGGGGGGTGAAGCACTTGAACAACCATAGCCCAAACATAATAACATACCATTTACAGTATATATCACCCTTATATGATGGGCGCAACGCCACGGTAATTTTGTAATATCCTTTTTAACTTTGCCATTATCTTCGCTGGGCGGCGCCATATTGCTCTGCGGGGGGCTCAGCGGCAGAGTGGTTTGAGTACGAGCTCCCGGCACCGCGTTCACACAGTAAAAACCTCTCGGAAAAACGGCCGAAACGCATGGAAAATCGAATAAAAAGAAAACTGGTGTGCACTGGATGGCTCCTGGATATATCAACTAGTATTACAAATGCAAGGAAAAAACTTTTGATCGACTTCCGAGGAAGAATTTGCAGCGGAAAAGGTGGTTACAAATGCGGAAATTGCCGTGTCCGCCAGCCGCAGGCTCTGCGAATGACCACTTTTGCGATGCAGATTACAAGACAAAAGACTGGACAGACGGTGAGCATCAAGATGTCATTCTTGGTCAAATACACCGTTCCATCTTAGATCTTTTTTTCGCATATGACCATGCATCTACAGACTATTCTGCGACAAGGAAACGTCAGATATCAGAGGGCAGAGCGATGCGTAGGAAGCGACGAGCCGAAACCAGGTTAGTAAATTGGATTACCGTTACCATTGTGACTTATCACTACGATTACAATATA
Organism: Lamellibrachia columna; assembly: GCA_963662155.1. NCBI lineage: Eukaryota > Metazoa > Annelida > Polychaeta > Sabellida > Siboglinidae > Lamellibrachia > Lamellibrachia columna. The sequence goes on along the minus strand of OY759261.1, from coordinate 4,664,065 downwards.
GTTCCACCCCAATAAGCACAGCTGTGCTTCAACGTCAGCATATATATGACCCACAGTAAATCGAAATGTATGAATACAATAAAGTGCGAGTAAGTGTTAATAGTTTGATATAATTACGAGTGTTTTCCAATCCGCCGATTTATATTCGACGTGATCATACGTACCGTCAATACGTGGCCGTACTCAGAACAAATAACAATAACTATATAGTGCTACAGGATATACTGCAACCTTATAACATGGGCCATGGCGTATGTACTAGGCAAAATTATTCAAGAAAATAATTAAAATGATTTATTGACAGTCATAATAAGTCTCATACTCATGTGTTCTAAATACCTAGAGAGCAAGCAGCAAGCGTAAGGCTAAGCCTGGGGGGGGGTAGATGCATGGGAGAAACACGACCAAAAGACGGTATAGACTATAGTGCAACAGAAGCCTACTGTTGCTGTTTACATTTCAAATTCTTTATGGAAATATTTAAAATATACAAATACTTTCATTGTGATTAAGTGCAAATGCAGTTACAAAAACTGTTTAAAAGTATTTAAATATTTAAGTAAAATGCATTTCACCCATGCAATGTCTAGCTAGCTGGAAAAGAAACTAACTAAGGCATCGTCATCTACCCAGTTGAACACTGTCAGATTACATGTCTGCTTTCTATAATGACACTTTACAATTTCTGTCTGAATTCTTGTGACTTGACAATAAGGCAAAATTATATAAAATTAATTTTCTTTATTGATCAGATTAAACCCCACATGTAATAACCGGAAGTTCATAGAGATGTATTAATTACATTTTATTCTAAGTCGACTGATAACACTGTAATGAATATCATGGGGGGAGGGGGCAACTGTCGGCAACCCACAATAGTATTAGTACAAGCTATACATATGAAGGAAGTATATCAGGCATGGGGTCAATTCTGTTTTGTCCATTCCAAAAAATCAGTTCTAATTCCGCCTTGCAAAAAATCAATTCCAACTGTTAAAATCCTAGGCTAAAGAAAAATTCAAATCCAATTCGTTTTAACACAGTTTTATTTGTCACGTGTGCACAATCATATTTAATTAGATATGATTAAAAAATTATTGTTCGTTAAATGCACACACACACACACACACACATATATATATATATATATATATATATATATATATATATCAGGTTTGCCATATAAAAAACTTTAAAATCGCATCCAGCCATTTCATATGTACTTTCTGCTGCGACACCTCTCCTGGATTTTTGCTCTAACAAAACCAGACATTTTGGACAGCCCTGGACAGTTGGGTCATTAATCTGAGTTTTGAACAGTTTCCCCTGTTTATATCGGGTCCAGGTCATTTGCCCCCCTTCCAGACATTTGCCCCTTTGTCACTTGCTCCCCAGACATTAGCCCCTTGCCTTATTCAAAATCTGGACATTTGCCCCCTGCCCATAGCTTCTGGATTATTTGTAAGTTTTTTTAAGAAATGTTTTTTTAACTTATTTTTTTATTTCTGGACATGAATTCAATATATATATTATCCTAATTGCAATTAATGTTCTTTGTGCAAAATCAGCCAAGTAAATTACTTTATGTAGTTGGAGATGATCCTGTAATCAAAGGATTATCTTTATTGCAATTGTGGAAGAAGCCAGTGACATTAGGACCTGGACATGTTAGGACAATTGAGGATATTTGAAAGAAGCCATCTCAACAAGGTTTCTTTTGAATTGCATTTACCATGGAGAGTTGGAGTGAATCCATTTTCCTATAAAACTGGATGCACAAGCCAGAGTTGTCAGAATGCATTTATAACTTCACCATGGAAATTACTACTAGCATTTGAGGAGGTCATGTTTTGAGTGTCATTCCTACACCAAGAAGGGGGACCAACAAGATTACTCTTCATTGGGAGTGATGCCAGCGTCGATCCTGATCATGCAAGGGTGCTGTGGTCACTGATCTGATCTCCAGATCCAGAATGTGATCAACAAGACTGCCTGCAACCATGATGGTGACACGGCACAGATAGAAGCTGCCAAGGTCCGTGAGGACCTGAAAACTAAGGCAGCTAATACCAGGGGCACTCCAAACCAGCTGATCTCTGACTCGTTACTGTCCACCACTGTTTGTGGAAGCATCACCCCAAGAACCCATCTTCCACCACTGATCTGACTATCAATGATACCTGGAAAACAACTGGTGACAAGATCATCTCATACACACTCCAGGGGATAGGCCATTGCATTAGGCTAAAGTGACTTTGACTTGTCATTGAATGTTATGTTATTGTAGTAATAATGATAAAACTGCAAACTGATTTTTACTTGTCAACTATCATAGAAAAAAGGGGCAGATGTCCGGGGGGGGGGAGCAAATATACTAGGAGGCGGATTTATATCGCTATCAGTTGTGGTATCATTGATATTTCATCAAATTTACTGGAAAGTTTGAGTCTTCAACATCCTAATCTCCAACATGTATTCTCCATGGGGACATTTTTAATTACTACAAAGGGCAAACCCTACAGCCACATGTAACAGCATTGTACAGGTGACCAGTGACATGTTTAGTATGGGAAACTTGTGGGCTGAACATTAGGCTTGGATAAACAAGGGGCTGCATTTAAGTGGGGCAGGCTTCCTCTCTCACACAAAGGGAATGAGCAGGCAGGTGCCCTTAATTGGCAATCTCTGTAAATAAACCTTCTACACTGAGAAAGAAAATGAGGCCTGAATGGTCTGATTTTGGTTTTACTGTCTGTTACAGTAACTTAATATTTCTTTTTGATGCAAATGCTTGATTATATTGTTCTTGGTCACAATGTTTCAATACCAGAGTAGACAGTGTCTATGCTGTAATGTTGACAACTTCCTGGCTGTTACCAGATTCAGGGTGACATGCTAATAGCAGACAAATATGATTTTAAAAGTAATATAAGTAAATATCAGGGTAAATATTAACAGTATCAAGTCAATAATTCCAACAAAATCAATTCCAATTCCCAAAAAATAAATTTTGGAAAAAAATTCAATAACAAAAAATGTTGAAGTCAATTCCAATTCCAGAACTGGAATCGAGGGTCAGTTCCAATTCCGGAATGGAATTGACCACATGCCTGAAGTATATTCATGACAATATCTTGTCTGTGTACTACAGCAACAGCCATGAACAGTATAATTGAATTGAAACAAGCTTATGTCTGTGGGGCTTTTGTCGGGAGGGGCTTTTGTCCATGCACCATACTATCTAGCAGATGCTTTCAGTATAATACCTAATAATTATATATATATATATTTACATATATACATACATATATATATATATATATATATATATATATATATATATATATATATATATATATATATATATATATATATACACGTGTGTGTGCGTGCAGCATTTATAAGGTAAAGATGTCACAAGCATAGATCTGCATTTGGTCCAATAACAATATTCATGCATTATGTTATCTAAATCGAGTGTCAGATATAAAATAAGGAACCCCATAGAAAGTGTACCTATGGGTCCATATTTTGTTATGGAATTTGGACCCCTTATAGAATTTTTACCTCCCTGGCCCATTGAAAACAGTGCAATGTTGATTAGATAATATAATGCACTTTGGAGCTAGGATGATACAATTGTGGTTACATGCATTTGGTTATGTTACCAGTGGCATTCGTCAAACTGACCAAACAGATTTATTAAAAACATTAAGAGATCAGTGAAAGACCCATTGGTTGAATTAACATGGCTCCATAGGGAAAATGCTTTTCCCTGTGGTTGATTACTTTATACATTCTATATGACACTGGCACTCTTATATTCTAAAAATAATATATACAAGAGAAAGTTTCTCACATTGTGATTCATTTTTATTATGCAAAAGATGAATTTTGTAAAATGTTCAAGTCACTGTATGTGTAATCTTTTCAGATGAAGGATTCACCATTGGTTCATACAAGTACAGGTACTAGTTTTGAAGCATCCAGCGCTATGGGTTATGCCGTCAATCTTTACATTACGGATGTCACCTTTAGTGCCATCACTGCTACTACTGCTGTGGCACCACATACAACTGATGCTGAAACGCAAATCGATCCGGTAACGATATTTCAAGTGCGACACTTCGCGAATGCTGCTGTAGTCACAGATGACATTATTGCACCAATGAACGTTGATCATGACTACTCCTATGTGAAGCTTCCATCAGATTCAGTGAGAACAAAGACATTGGTGCAGATGATGCATACTATGTGATAACAGCGACATAACCGAGGGTGACTCAAGCAGCTCCGACACCTATGAGAAAGAGAAGAAGTTTGTCATTCGTGAGAAAAACTTATGTCACTTTTCTGCACCTGCCACACACCAAACAGCCATAAACTGTGACACAGGTTGTACTCATGTCTGATCTATCAGCCAAGGTCTTTTGGATACTGGGGTGTCTGTCAGGAAAGTGTGCTGATTTCTACCCCTGGATGAGTGAAAGGTGAATTGAATATGTTAGGTGTACATGTACTATCAGTCAGAATAAGTAGTGTATTGGTGTATATTTAGTGCCAGTAGTGTATTGGAACAGATGGTTGGTGTGCAAGTACTATCAGTCAGAACAAGTAGTGTATTGATACATATGATTGGTGTACATTTACTGTCAGTACAAGTAGTGTATTTGGTAGAGAATGAGACGCTTGGTTTACATTTGCTGTCGGTAGGAACAAGTAGTAAATTCAGTCAGAACAAGTAGTATATTGGATACACATGATTGGTGTACATTTACTGTCAGAAGAAGTAGTGAAATGGTGCAGATTCCAGAATGAGATCATTGGTGTACATTTACTGTTGGTAGGAACAAGTAGTGTATTGGTATGCATGATTGGTGTACGTTTACTGTCAGTCAGAACAAGTAATATTGTTACACATGATTGGTGTACATTTACTGTCCAATCAAAACAAGTAGTCTATTGCCATTGGTACAGATGATGATGGTGAAACAGTTAAAATGCCTTGGCTTTATAAAGATTAATTATTTCCTAAGCTAAACTACCAGTATATTTGATATGTTGTGGCATAATAATGATGTGTGTAACTGTGATATCCATGTTCCAGGTTGTATTTCCCGGTGGTAAGAAGTCACTGTTTTTAGTCAATGTTTAGTCTTGGTTTCAGTCATTCTAGTTAGCCTTATTTCTTTGGTAATTGTTTTTCTATGTGAATAAACTGTTGATATATTTTATGTTGGTCTCAATATAAATGAAATTGTGTGTAGTGACATGCAAGATGCTGCAGGTAACATTTTTGTTGACAGAAATGGGATATGGATAAGAAGGCATTCACATCATTCCGTTATTAATATTTTAGTGGGAATTTTTGTAGTTTTCCAGGTTGTTTTTCGACCTGCTGCATACTGTGGGTGCCTCACAATTTGTCTATATCAGACTATCAGTACACTCACCTGTGTCAGGTCAATCTCCATAGCTAAACTTTCCATCAATTCAATTTGGTTCAGAATAGACATCACAGATCCTTCCCACATCGCAGGATGGGATTACTTGTCTTGCGTTTCCTGAGCCTGAAATATAATTTTTCATGGTTAGTTGATAGCACTAATTCCATAATTACCATAATAGCTGCAAAACTGTGAACATTACATACTGTCAGTAGTTAATTATTGTTATTTAAATGATTACATTGCACCAAACAACAAGGTGTTGTGGTGTGCTACAGACAGGGGTGATTACAAGTACGAATATTAACGTAATCATGATTACAGTAATTACTGCAATCACAATTACTAATGTAGTCATGATTACAATCATTATTACAATCACGATTACGGTAACATTTAAGAATATATATATATATTCACATAATGAATTAAATAAACCCTCATATTATTATTGTCATCAATGTTATTCAACAACAAATCAAACCCAATATTAAAATACAGTCACGGTACACTTCATTAGATTAGATACAAAATAAAGAGAAAAGCCTGCTTGCATTGCCATTGTAGTTCGGACCTCGCCCTCGGGCTAGGTAAAAGAAATATGCAGAACCAATATGATTATTAAAATGGCAATGATTCGATAACAATTGAATTACTGACCTGCTAGCTATAGGGGCGAATCGATGAGTCGGCACGCAAATCATGCAATGACAGCAGACCAACATCTAGCACCGCTTTGTTTGTGCATATCACTACAAAATCATCGTCTTCGCTTTCGTACGGTGATGCAAGCACCAACGCTGTCGGGCACACGGTGCTGCATAGCCATAGCGCCTAGGCATGGTAGCTTCCTCGGCGCAGCATGATGACTCAACGTAAACGTGCGCAGACATCGGGACGCAATTTCCACAGGTCCACCACATCACATTACCTAGTCAGGAATCGTTGACAGTCAAAGCGCTGTTGTAATTTTTCCTGAATCCAACGTCAACAAAGTCAAAGCCAAAGGCGAAGCCGACCTGGAGTCTGGAGCGTAACTCGCACACTCGGTGACATTTCACGACTGTCAACGGTTGTTTCCGTGTGGCCTGTCGAACTAGACTCTTCGTCTGTGGTTTCCATTTCTCCAAAATTAGACAACTATTACGGAAGTTCAGTAAACCACTAATCGCTAGTAGCAGATCTGGTAAAACTGTCACAAGCGATGCATCCATCTTGTCAACAAGTAAAAAATAGTTCCGGTATTCCGTTATCGCATATTCTCGTTGGTTAGCATCTCGTGTGTTCGAGAAGTGTGGCGTTTTCCACGATTTTTTCCGTGTTTTGGTGTAATTTCTTTAACTTTTTTTATTTGGAACGAACAAAAACGCTATTTTGTTGACGTGTGTAACCACTTGTATATATAACAGAGACCCATATCTTTTTTTTCGCTCCAGAATGGCTATTTACGAAATAAATCGCAAAAAATCGAAAATTTACATTGATTAGATATACGCGACTCAAACCACTCGTTTCGACAACAAGATGGCGATACGCAGTGATGTATTTTGTCGATTTTTGTCTCGAACAAAATCAGTTTTTCAGTTTATCTCATAAATTAGCAGGTATCTGTCACCATTAATGCATAGTTAGATAATATATATTTAAATATACGGCATAACACAAAATTGCTTCAGTTCCCCTTTAAGGCAAGTATGTCATAAATGATTAGCCAGGTGTAATAAACAACCAAACCTAGAGTTAAAGCATATATGTCATAAATGATTAGCCAGATATAGGAAACGACCAAACCTAGAGTTAAGGCATGTATGTCATAAATGATTAACCAGATGTAATAAATAACCAAACCTAGGGTTAAGGCAAGTATGTCATCAATGATTCGCCAGATGTAATAAACAAACAAACCTAGAGTTAAAGCATATATGTCATAAATGATTAGATAGGTGTAATAAACAACCAAACCTAGAGATAAGGCAAGTATGTCATAAATGATTAGCTAGATGTAATAAACAACCAAACCTAGAGTTAAGGCAAGTATGTCATAAATGATTAGCCAGGTGTAATAAACAACCAAACCTAGAGTTAAAGCAAGTATGTCATAAATGATTAGCCAGATGTAATAAACAACCAAACCTAGAGTTAAAGCATATATGTCATAAATGATTAGCTAGGTGTAATAAACAACCAAACCTAGAGATAAGGCAAGTATGTCATAAATGATTAGCTAGGTGTAATAAACAACCAAACCTAGAGTTAAGGCAAGTATGTCATAAATGATTAGCCAGATGTAATAAACAGCCAAACCTAGAGTTAAGGCAAGTATGTCATAAATGATTAGCCAGATGTAATAAACAACCAAACCTAGAGTTAAGGCAAGTATGTCATAAATGATTAGCTAGGTGTAATAAACAACCAAACCTAGAGTTAAGGCAAGTATGTCATAAATGATTAGCCAGATGTAATAAACAACCAAACCTAGAGTTAAAGCATATATGTCATAAATGATTAGCTAGGTGTAATAAACAACCAAACCTAGAGATAAGGCAAGTATGTCATAAATGATTAGCTAGATGTAATAAACAACCAAACCTAGAGTTAAGGCAAGTATGTCATAAATGATTAGCCAGGTGTAATAAACAACCAAACCTAGAGTTAAAGCATATATGTCATAAATGATTAGCCAGATATAGGAAACGACCAAACCTAGAGTTAAGGCAAGTATGTCATAAATGATTAGCTAGGTGTAATAAACAACCAAACCTAGAGTTAAGGCAAGTATGTCATAAATGATTAGCTAGGTGTAATAAACAACCAAACCTAGAGTTAAGGCAAGTATGTCATAAATGATTAGCCAGATGTAATAAACAACCAAACCTAGAGTTAAAGCATATATGTCATAAATGATTAGCTAGGTGTAATAAACAACCAAACCTAGAGATAAGGCAAGTATGTCATAAATGATTAGCTAGATGTAATAAACAACCAAACCTAGAGTTAAGGCAAGTATGTCATAAATGATTAGCCAGGTGTAATAAACAACCAAACCTAGAGTTAAAGCATATATGTCATAAATGATTAGCCAGATATAGGAAACGACCAAACCTAGAGTTAAGGCATGTATGTCATAAATGATTAACCAGATGTAATAAATAACCAAACCTAGGGTTAAGGCAAGTATGTCATCAATGATTCGCCAGATGTAATAAACAAACAAACCTAGAGTTAAAGCATATATGTCATAAATGATTAGATAGGTGTAATAAACAACCAAACCTAGAGATAAGGCAAGTATGTCATAAATGATTAGCTAGATGTAATAAACAACCAAACCTAGAGTTAAGGCAAGTATGTCATAAATGATTAGCCAGGTGTAATAAACAACCAAACCTAGAGTTAAAGCAAGTATGTCATAAATGATTAGCCAGATGTAATAAACAACCAAACCTAGAGTTAAAGCATATATGTCATAAATGATTAGCTAGGTGTAATAAACAACCAAACCTAGAGATAAGGCAAGTATGTCATAAATGATTAGCTAGATGTAATAAACAACCAAACCTAGAGTTAAGGCAAGTATGTCATAAATGATTAGCCAGGTGTAATAAACAACCAAACCTAGAGTTAAAGCATATATGTCATAAATGATTAGCCAGATATAGGAAACGACCAAACCTAGAGTTAAGGCAAGTATGTTATAAATGATTAGCTAGGTGTAATAAACAACCAAACCTAGAGTTAAGGCAAGTATGTCATCAATGATTAGCTAGGTGTAATAAACAACCAAACCTAGGGTTAAGGCAAGTATGTCATAAATGATTAGCCAGATGTAATAAACAAACAAACCTAGAGATAAGGCAAGTATGTCATAAATAATTAGACAGGTGTAATGAACAGCCAAACCTAGAGATAAGGCAAGTATGTCATAAATGATTAACGAAATGTAATAAACAACCATATCTAGGGTTAAGGCATGTATGTCATAAATGATTAGCCAGGTGTAATAAACAGCCAAACCTAGAGATAAGACAAGTATGTCATAAATGATTAGCCAGGTGTAATAAACAACCAAACCTAGAGTTAAAGCATATATGTCATAAATGATTAGCCAGATGTAATAAACAACCAAACCTAGAGATAAGGCAAGTATGTCATAAATGATTAGCCAGATGTAATAAACAACCAAACCTAGAGTTAAGGCAAGTATGTCATAAATGATTAGCTAGGTGTAATGAACAACCAAACCTAGAGTTAAGGAAAGTATGTCATAAATGATTAGCTAGGTGTAATAAACAACCAAACCTAGAGTTAAGGCAAGTATGTCATAAATGATTAGCCAGATGTAATAAACAACCAAACCTAGGATTAAGGCAAGTATGTCATAAATGAAACGCCAGATGTAATAAACAACCAAACCTAGAGTTAAGGCAAGTATGTGACAAATAATTAGCCAAATGTAATAAACAACCAAACCTAGAGTTAAGGCAAGTATGTCATAAATGATTAACCAGATGTAATAAACAACCAAACCTAGGGTTAAGGCAAGTATGTCATAAATGCTTCGCCCGATGTAATAAACAACCAAACCTAGAGATAAGGCAAGTATGTCATAAATGATTAGCTAGATGTAATAAACAACCAAACCTAGAGTTAAGGCAAGTATGTCATAAATGATTAGCCAGATGTAATAAACAACCAAACCTAGAGATAAGGCATGTATGTCATAAATAATTAGCTAGGTGTAATAAACAACCAAACCTAGGGTTAAGGCAAGTATGTCATAAATGATTAGCCAGGTGTAATAAACAACCAAACCTAGAGATAAGGCATGTATGTCATAAATAATTAGCTAGGTGTAATAAACAACCAAACCTAGGGTTAAGGCAAGTATGTCATAAATGCTTCGCCCGATGTAATAAACAACCAAACCTAGAGATAAGGCAAGTATGTCATAAATGATTAGCTAGATGTAATAAACAACCAAACCTAGAGATAAGGCAAGTATGTCATAAATGATTAGCCAGATGTAATAAACAACCAAACCTAGGGTTAAGGCAAGTATGTCATAAATGATTAGCCAGGTGTAATAAACAACCAAACCTAGAGATAAGGCATGTATGTCATAAATAATTAGCTAGGTGTAATAAACAACCAAACCTAGAGATAAAGCAAGTATGTCATAAATGATTTGCCAGATGTAATAAACAACCAAACCTAGAGTTAAAGCATATATGTCATAAATGATTAGCCAGATATAGGAAACGACCAAACCTAGAGTTAAGGCATCTATGTCATAAATGATTAACCAGATGTAATAAATAACCAAACCTAGGGTTAAGGCAAGTATGTCATCAATGATTCGCCAGATGTAATAAACAAACAAACCTAGAGTTAAAGCATATATGTCATAAATGATTAGATAGGTGTAATAAACAACCAAACCTAGAGATAAGGCAAGTATGTCATAAATGATTAGCTAGATGTAATAAACAACCAAACCTAGAGTTAAGGCAAGTATGTCATAAATGATTAGCCAGGTGTAATAAACAACCAAACCTAGAGTTAAAGCAAGTATGTCATAAATGATTAGCCAGATGTAATAAACAACCAAACCTAGAGTTAAAGCATATATGTCATAAATGATTAGCTAGGTGTAATAAACAACCAAACCTAGAGATAAGGCAAGTATGTCATAAATGATTAGCTAGATGTAATAAACAACCAAACCTAGAGTTAAGGCAAGTATGTCATAAATGATTAGCCAGGTGTAATAAACAACCAAACCTAGAGTTAAAGCATATATGTCATAAATGATTAGCCAGATATAGGAAACGACCAAACCTAGAGTTAAGGCAAGTATGTTATAAATGATTAGCTAGGTGTAATAAACAACCAAACCTAGAGTTAAGGCAAGTATGTCATCAATGATTAGCTAGGTGTAATAAACAACCAAACCTAGGGTTAAGGCAAGTATGTCATAAATGATTAGCCAGATGTAATAAACAAACAAACCTAGAGATAAGGCAAGTATGTCATAAATAATTAGACAGGTGTAATGAACAGCCAAACCTAGAGATAAGGCAAGTATGTCATAAATGATTAACGAAATGTAATAAACAACCATATCTAGGGTTAAGGCATGTATGTCATAAATGATTAGCCAGGTGTAATAAACAGCCAAACCTAGAGATAAGACAAGTATGTCATAAATGATTAGCCAGGTGTAATAAACAACCAAACCTAGAGTTAAAGCATATATGTCATAAATGATTAGCCAGATGTAATAAACAACCAAACCTAGAGATAAGGCAAGTATGTCATAAATGATTAGCCAGATGTAATAAACAACCAAACCTAGAGTTAAGGCAAGTATGTCATAAATGATTAGCTAGGTGTAATGAACAACCAAACCTAGAGTTAAGGAAAGTATGTCATAAATGATTAGCTAGGTGTAATAAACAACCAAACCTAGAGTTAAGGCAAGTATGTCATAAATGAAACGCCAGATGTAATAAACAACCAAACCTAGGATTAAGGCAAGTATGTCATAAATGAAACGCCAGATGTAATAAACAACCAAACCTAGAGTTAAGGCAAGTATGTGACAAATAATTAGCCAAATGTAATAAACAACCAAACCTAGAGTTAAGGCAAGTATGTCATAAATGATTAACCAGATGTAATAAACAACCAAACCTAGGGTTAAGGCAAGTATGTCATAAATGCTTCGCCCGATGTAATAAACAACCAAACCTAGAGATAAGGCAAGTATGTCATAAATGATTAGCTAGATGTAATAAACAACCAAACCTAGAGTTAAGGCAAGTATGTCATAAATGATTAGCCAGATGTAATAAACAACCAAACCTAGAGATAAGGCATGTATGTCATAAATAATTAGCTAGGTGTAATAAACAACCAAACCTAGGGTTAAGGCTAGTATGTCATAAATGATTAGCCAGGTGTAATAAACAACCAAACCTAGAGATAAGGCATGTATGTCATAAATAATTAGCTAGGTGTAATAAACAACCAAACCTAGGGTTAAGGCAAGTATGTCATAAATGCTTCGCCCGATGTAATAAACAACCAAACCTAGAGATAAGGCAAGTATGTCATAAATGATTAGCTAGATGTAATAAACAACCAAACCTAGAGATAAGGCAAGTATGTCATAAATGATTAGCCAGATGTAATAAACAACCAAACCTAGGGTTAAGGCAAGTATGTCATAAATGATTAGCCAGGTGTAATAAACAACCAAACCTAGAGATAAGGCATGTATGTCATAAATAATTAGCTAGGTGTAATAAACAACCAAACCTAGAGATAAAGCAAGTATGTCATAAATGATTTGCCAGATGTAATAAACAGCCGAACCTAGAATTAAGGCATGTCATAAATAATTAGCCAGATGTAATAAACAGTCAAACTTAGAGTTAAGGCAAGTATGTCATAAATGATTAGCTAGGTGTAATAAACAACCAAACCTAGAGTTAAGGCAAGTATATCATAAATGATTAGTCAGATGTAATGAACAACCAAACCTAGAGTTAAAGCAAGTGTGTCATAAATGATTAGCCAGATGTAATAAACAACCAAACCTAGGGTTAAGGCAAGTATGTCATAAATGATTAGCTAGGTGTAATAGACAACCAAACCTAGAGTTAAGGCAAGTATGTCATAAATGATTAGCCAGATGTAATAAACAACCAAACCTAGGGTTAAGGCAAGTATGTCATAAACGATTAGCTAGGTGTAATAAACAACCAAACCTAGAGTTAAGGCAAGTATGTCATAAATGATTAGCCAGGTGTAATAAACAACCAAACCTAGAGTTAAGGCAAGTATGTCATAAATGATTAGCCAGATGTAATAAACAACCAAACCTAGAGTTAAGGCAAGTATGTCATAAATGATTAGCCAGGTGTAATAAACAACCAAACCTAGAGTTAAGGCAAGTATGCCATAAATGATTAGCCAGATGTAATAAACAACCAAACCTAGGGTTAAGGCAAGTATGTCATAAATGATTAGCTAGGTGTAATAAACAACCAAACCTAGAGTTAAGGCAAGTATGTCATAAATGATTAGCCAGATGTAATAAACAACCAAACCTAGGGTTAAGGCAAGTATGTCATAAATGATTAGCTAGGTGTAATAAACAACCAAACCTAGGGTTAAGGCAAGTATGTCATAAATGATTAGCCAGGTGTAATAAACAACCAAACCTAGAGTTAAGGCAAGTATGTCATAAATGATTAGCTAGGTGTAATAAACAACCAAACCTAGAGTTAAGGCAAGTATGTCATAAATGATTAGCTAGGTGTAATAAACAACCAAACCTAGAGTTAAGGCAAGTATGTCATAAATGATTAGCCAGGTGTAATAAACAACCAAACCTAGAGTTAAGGCAAGTATGCCATAAATGATTAGCCAGATGTAATAAACAACCAAACCTAGGGTTAAGGCAAGTATGTCATAAATGATTAGCTAGGTGTAATAAACAACAAAACCTAGAGTTAAGGCAAGTATGTCATAAATGATTAGCTAGGTGTAATAAACAACCAAAGCTAGAGTTACTGGCAAGTATGTCATAAATGATTAGCTAGGTGTAATAAACAGCCAAACCTAGAGTTACTGGCAAGTATGTCATAAATGATTAGCCAGATGTAATAAACAACCAAACCTAGGGTTAAGGCAAGTATGTCATAAATGATTAGCTAGGTGTAATAAACAACCAAACCTAGAGTTACTGGCAAGTATGTCATAAATGATTAGCCAGGTGTAATAAACAACCAAACCTAGAGTTAAGGCAAGTATGTCATAAATGATTAGCCAGATGTAATAAACAACCAAACCTAGAGTTAAGGCAAGTATGTCATAAATGATTAGCCAGATGTAATAAATAACCAAACCTAGAGTTAAGGCAAGTATGTCATAAATGATTAGCCAGATGTAATAAACAACCAAACCTAGAGTTAAGGCAAGTATGTCATAAATGATTAGCCAGATGTAATAAACAACCAAACCTAAGGTTAAGGCAAGTATATCATAAATGATTAGCCAGATGTAATAAACAACCAAACCAAAGGTTAAGGCAAGTATATCATAAATGATTAGCCAGATGTAATAAACAACCAAACCTAGGGTTAAGGCAAGTATGTCATAAATGATTAGCTAGGTGTAATAAACAACCAAACCTAGAGTTACTGGTAAGTATGTCATAAATGATTAGCCAGATGTAATAAACAACCAAACCTAGAGTTAAGGCAAGTATGCCATAAATGATTAGCCAGGTGTAATAAACAACCAAACCTAGAGATAAGGCAAGTATGCCATAAATGATTAGCCAGGTGTAATAAACAACCAAACCTAGAGTTACTGGCAAGTGTGTCATAAATGATTAGCCAGATGTAATAAACAACCAAACCTAGAGTTAAGGCAAGTATGCCATAAATGATTAGCCATATGTAATAAACAACCAAACCTAAGGTTAAGGCAAGTATGCCATAAATGATTAGCCAGGTGTAATAAACAACCAAACCTTGAGATAAGGCAAGTATGCCATAAATGATTAGCCAGGTGTAATAAACAACCAAACCTAGAGTTACTGGCAAGTATGTCATAAATGATTAGCCAGGTGTAATAAACAACCAAACCTAGAGTTAAGGCAAGTATGTCATAAATGATTAGCTAGATGTAATAAACAACCAAACCTAGAGTTAAGGCAAGTATGTCATAAATGATTAGCCAGGTGTAATAAACAACCAAACCTAGAGTTAAAGCATATATGTCATAAATGATTAGCCAGATATAGGAAACGACCAAACCTAGAGTTAAGGCAAGTATGTCATAAATGATTAGCTAGGTGTAATAAACAACCAAACCTAGAGTTAAGGCAAGTATGTCATAAATGATTAGCTAGGTGTAATAAACAACCAAACCTAGAGTTAAGGCAAGTATGTCATAAATGATTAGCCAGATGTAATAAACAACCAAACCTAGAGTTAAAGCATATATGTCATAAATGATTAGCTAGGTGTAATAAACAACCAAACCTAGAGATAAGGCAAGTATGTCATAAATGATTAGCTAGATGTAATAAACAACCAAACCTAGAGTTAAGGCAAGTATGTCATAAATGATTAGCCAGGTGTAATAAACAACCAAACCTAGAGTTAAAGCATATATGTCATAAATGATTAGCCAGATATAGGAAACGACCAAACCTAGAGTTAAGGCATGTATGTCATAAATGATTAACCAGATGTAATAAATAACCAAACCTAGGGTTAAGGCAAGTATGTCATCAATGATTCGCCAGATGTAATAAACAAACAAACCTAGAGTTAAAGCATATATGTCATAAATGATTAGATAGGTGTAATAAACAACCAAACCTAGAGATAAGGCAAGTATGTCATAAATGATTAGCTAGATGTAATAAACAACCAAACCTAGAGTTAAGGCAAGTATGTCATAAATGATTAGCCAGGTGTAATAAACAACCAAACCTACAGTTAAAGCAAGTATGTCATAAATGATTAGCCAGATGTAATAAACAACCAAACCTAGAGTTAAAGCATATATGTCATAAATGATTAGCTAGGTGTAATAAACAACCAAACCTAGAGATAAGGCAAGTATGTCATAAATGATTAGCTAGATGTAATAAACAACCAAACCTAGAGTTAAGGCAAGTATGTCATAAATGATTAGCCAGGTGAAATAAACAACCAAACCTAGAGTTAAAGCATATATGTCATAAATGATTAGCCAGATATAGGAAACGACCAAACCTAGAGTTAAGGCAAGTATGTTATAAATGATTAGCTAGGTGTAATAAACAACCAAACCTAGAGTTAAGGCAAGTATGTCATCAATGATTAGCTAGGTGTAATAAACAACCAAACCTAGGGTTAAGGCAAGTATGTCATAAATGATTAGCCAGATGTAATAAACAAACAAACCTAGAGATAAGGCAAGTATGTCATAAATAATTAGACAGGTGTAATGAACAGCCAAACCTAGAGATAAGGCAAGTATGTCATAAATGATTAACGAAATGTAATAAACAACCATATCTAGGGTTAAGGCATGTATGTCATAAATGATTAGCCAGGTGTAATAAACAGCCAAACCTAGAGATAAGACAAGTATGTCATAAATGATTAGCCAGGTGTAATAAACAACCAAACCTAGAGTTAAAGCATATATGTCATAAATGATTAGCCAGATGTAATAAACAACCAAACCTAGAGATAAGGCAAGTATGTCATAAATGATTAGCCAGATGTAATAAACAACCAAACCTAGAGTTAAGGCAAGTATGTCATAAATGATTAGCTAGGTGTAATGAACAACCAAACCTAGAGTTAAGGAAAGTATGTCATAAATGATTAGCTAGGTGTAATAAACAACCAAACCTAGAGTTAAGGCAAGTATGTCATAAATGATTAGCCAGATGTAACAAACAACCAAACCTAGGATTAAGGCAAGTATGTCATAAATGAAACGCCAGATGTAATAAACAACCAAACCTAGAGTTAAGGCAAGTATGTGACAAATAATTAGCCAAATGTAATAAACAACCAAACCTAGAGTTAAGGCAAGTATGTCATAAATGATTAACCAGATGTAATAAACAACCAAACCTAGGGTTAAGGCAAGTATGTCATAAATGCTTCGCCCGATGTAATAAACAACCAAACCTAGAGATAAGGCAAGTATGTCATAAATGATTAGCTAGATGTAATAAACAACCAAACCTAGAGTTAAGGCAAGTATGTCATAAATGATTAGCCAGATGTAATAAACAACCAAACCTAGAGATAAGGCATGTATGTCATAAATAATTAGCTAGGTGTAATAAACAACCAAACCTAGGGTTAAGGCAAGTATGTCATAAATGATTAGCCAGGTGTAATAAACAACCAAACCTAGAGATAAGGCATGTATGTCATAAATAATTAGCTAGGTGTAATAAACAACCAAACCTAGGGTTAAGGCAAGTATGTCATAAATGCTTCGCCCGATGTAATAAACAACCAAACCTAGAGATAAGGCAAGTATGTCATAAATGATTAGCTAGATGTAATAAACAACCAAACCTAGAGATAAGGCAAGTATGTCATAAATGATTAGCCAGATGTAATAAACAACCAAACCTAGGGTTAAGGCAAGTATGTCATAAATGATTAGCCAGGTGTAATAAACAACCAAACCTAGAGATAAGGCATGTATGTCATAAATAATTAGCTAGGTGTAATAAACAACCAAACCTAGAGATAAAGCAAGTATGTCATAAATGATTTGCCAGATGTAATAAACAGCCGAACCTAGAATTAAGGCATGTCATAAATAATTAGCCAGATGTAATAAACAGTCAAACTTAGAGTTAAGGCAAGTATGTCATAAATGATTAGCTAGGTGTAATAAACAACCAAACCTAGAGTTAAGGCAAGTATATCATAAATGATTAGTCAGATGTAATGAACAACCAAACCTAGAGTTAAAGCAAGTGTGTCATAAATGATTAGCCAGATGTAATAAACAACCAAACCTAGGGTTAAGGCAAGTATGTCATAAATGATTAGCTAGGTGTAATAGACAACCAAACCTAGAGTTAAGGCAAGTATGTCATAAATGATTAGCCAGATGTAATAAACAACCAAACCTAGGGTTAAGGCAAGTATGTCATAAACGATTAGCTAGGTGTAATAAACAACCAAACCTAGAGTTAAGGCAAGTATGTCATAAATGATTAGCCAGGTGTAATAAACAACCAAACCTAGAGTTAAGGCAAGTATGTCATAAATGATTAGCCAGATGTAATAAACAACCAAACCTAGAGTTAAGGCAAGTATGTCATAAATGATTAGCCAGGTGTAATAAACAACCAAACCTAGAGTTAAGGCAAGTATGCCATAAATGATTAGCCAGATGTAATAAACAACCAAACCTAGGGTTAAGGCAAGTATGTCATAAATGATTAGCTAGGTGTAATAAACAACCAAACCTAGAGTTAAGGCAAGTATGTCATAAATGATTAGCCAGATGTAATAAACAACCAAACCTAGGGTTAAGGCAAGTATGTCATAAATGATTAGCTAGGTGTAATAAACAACCAAACCTAGGGTTAAGGCAAGTATGTCATAAATGATTAGCCAGGTGTAATAAACAACCAAACCTAGAGTTAAGGCAAGTATGTCATAAATGATTAGCTAGGTGTAATAAACAACCAAACCTAGAGTTAAGGCAAGTATGTCATAAATGATTAGCTAGGTGTAATAAACAACCAAACCTAGAGTTAAGGCAAGTATGTCATAAATGATTAGCCAGGTGTAATAAACAACCAAACCTAGAGTTAAGGCAAGTATGCCATAAATGATTAGCCAGATGTAATAAACAACCAAACCTAGGGTTAAGGCAAGTATGTCATAAATGATTAGCTAGGTGTAATAAACAACCAAACCTAGAGTTAAGGCAAGTATGTCATAAATGATTAGCTAGGTGTAATAAACAACCAAAGCTAGAGTTACTGGCAAGTATGTCATAAATGATTAGCTAGGTGTAATAAACAGCCAAACCTAGAGTTACTGGCAAGTATGTCATAAATGATTAGCCAGATGTAATAAACAACCAAACCTAGAGTTAAGGCAAGTATGTCATAAATGATTAGCTAGGTGTAATAAACAGCCAAACCTAGAGTTACTGGCAAGTATGTCATAAATGATTAGCCAGATGTAATAAACAACCAAACCTAGAGTTAAGGCAAGTATGTCATAAATGATTAGCCAGATGTAATAAACCACCAAACCTAGGGTTAAGGCAAGTATGTCATAAATGATTAGCTAGGTGTAATAAACAACCAAACCTAGAGTTACTGGCAAGTATGTCATAAATGATTAGCCAGGTGTAATAAACAACCAAACCTAGAGTTAAGGCAAGTATGTCATAAATGATTAGCCAGATGTAATAAACAACCAAACCTAGAGTTAAGGCAAGTATGTCATAAATGATTAGCCAGATGTAATAAATAACCAAACCTAGAGTTAAGGCAAGTATGTCATAAATGATTAGCCAGATGTAATAAACAACCAAACCTAGAGTTAAGGCAAGTATGTCATAAATGATTAGCCAGATGTAATAAACAACCAAACCTAGAGTTAAGGCAAGTATGTCATAAATGATTAGCTAGGTGTAATAAACAACCAAACCTAGAGTTAAGGCAAGTATGTCATAAATGATTTGCCAGATGTAATAAACAACCAAACCTAGGGTTAAGGCAAGTATGTCATAAATGATTAGCTAGGTGTAATAAACAACCAAACCTAGAGTTACTGGTAAGTATGTCATAAATGATTAGCCAGATGTAATAAACAACCAAACCTAGAGTTAAGGCAAGTATGCCATAAATGATTAGCCAGGTGTAATAAACAACCAAACCTAGAGATAAGGCAAGTATGCCATAAATGATTAGCCAGGTGTAATAAACAACCAAACCTAGAGTTACTGGCAAGTGTGTCATAAATGATTAGCCAGATGTAATAAACAACCAAACCTAGAGTTAAGGCAAGTATGCCATAAATGATTAGCCATATGTAATAAACAACCAAACCTAAGGTTAAGGCAAGTATGCCATAAATGATTAGCCAGGTGTAATAAACAACCAAACCTTGAGATAAGGCAAGTATGCCATAAATGATTAGCCAGGTGTAATAAACAACCAAACCTAGAGTTACTGGCAAGTATGTCATAAATGATTAGCCAGGTGTAATAAACAACCAAACCTAGAGTTAAGGCAAGTATGTCATAAATGATTAGCTAGATGTAATAAACAACCAAACCTAGAGTTAAGGCAAGTATGTCATAAATGATTAGCCAGGTGTAATAAACAACCAAACCTAGAGTTAAAGCATATATGTCATAAATGATTAGCCAGATATAGGAAACGACCAAACCTAGAGTTAAGGCAAGTATGTCATAAATGATTAGCTAGGTGTAATAAACAACCAAACCTAGAGTTAAGGCAAGTATGTCATAAATGATTAGCTAGGTGTAATAAACAACCAAACCTAGAGTTAAGGCAAGTATGTCATAAATGATTAGCCAGATGTAATAAACAACCAAACCTAGAGTTAAAGCATATATGTCATAAATGATTAGCTAGGTGTAATAAACAACCAAACCTAGAGATAAGGCAAGTATGTCATAAATGATTAGCTAGATGTAATAAACAACCAAACCTAGAGTTAAGGCAAGTATGTCATAAATGATTAGCCAGGTGTAATAAACAACCAAACCTAGAGTTAAAGCATATATGTCATAAATGATTAGCCAGATATAGGAAACGACCAAACCTAGAGTTAAGGCATGTATGTCATAAATGATTAACCAGATGTAATAAATAACCAAACCTAGGGTTAAGGCAAGTATGTCATCAATGATTCGCCACATGTAATAAACAAACAAACCTAGAGTTAAAGCGTATATGTCATA
Organism: Lamellibrachia columna; assembly: GCA_963662155.1. Taxonomy (NCBI): domain Eukaryota; kingdom Metazoa; phylum Annelida; class Polychaeta; order Sabellida; family Siboglinidae; genus Lamellibrachia; species Lamellibrachia columna. The sequence goes on along the minus strand of OY759261.1, from coordinate 4,643,117 downwards.
AATGATTAGATAGGTGTAATAAACAACCAAACCTAGAGATAAGGCAAGTATGTCATAAATGATTAGCTAGATGTAATAAACAACCAAACCTAGAGTTAAGGCAAGTATGTCATAAATGATTAGCCAGGTGTAATAAACAACCAAACCTACAGTTAAAGCAAGTATGTCATAAATGATTAGCCAGATGTAATAAACAACCAAACCTAGAGTTAAAGCATATATGTCATAAATGATTAGCTAGGTGTAATAAACAACCAAACCTAGAGATAAGGCAAGTATGTCATAAATGATTAGCTAGATGTAATAAACAACCAAACCTAGAGTTAAGGCAAGTATGTCATAAATGATTAGCCAGGTGTAATAAACAACCAAACCTAGAGTTAAAGCATATATGTCATAAATGATTAGCCAGATATAGGAAACGACCAAACCTAGAGTTAAGGCAAGTATGTTATAAATGATTAGCTAGGTGTAATAAACAACCAAACCTAGAGTTAAGGCAAGTATGTCATCAATGATTAGCTAGGTGTAATAAACAACCAAACCTAGGGTTAAGGCAAGTATGTCATAAATGATTAGCCAGATGTAATAAACAAACAAACCTAGAGATAAGGCAAGTATGTCATAAATAATTAGACAGGTGTAATGAACAGCCAAACCTAGAGATAAGGCAAGTATGTCATAAATGATTAACGAAATGTAATAAACAACCATATCTAGGGTTAAGGCATGTATGTCATAAATGATTAGCCAGGTGTAATAAACAGCCAAACCTAGAGATAAGACAAGTATGTCATAAATGATTAGCCAGGTGTAATAAACAACCAAACCTAGAGTTAAAGCATATATGTCATAAATGATTAGCCAGATGTAATAAACAACCAAACCTAGAGATAAGGCAAGTATGTCATAAATGATTAGTCAGATGTAATAAACAACCAAACCTAGAGTTAAGGCAAGTATGTCATAAATGATTAGCTAGGTGTAATGAACAACCAAACCTAGAGTTAAGGAAAGTATGTCATAAATGATTAGCTAGGTGTAATAAACAACCAAACCTAGAGTTAAGGCAAGTATGTCATAAATGATTAGCCAGATGTAATAAACAACCAAACCTAGGATTAAGGCAAGTATGTCATAAATGAAACGCCAGATGTAATAAACAACCAAACCTAGAGTTAAGGCAAGTATGTGACAAATAATTAGCCAAATGTAATAAACAACCAAACCTAGAGTTAAGGCAAGTATGTCATAAATGATTAACCAGATGTAATAAACAACCAAACCTAGGGTTAAGGCAAGTATGTCATAAATGCTTCGCCCGATGTAATAAACAACCAAACCTAGAGATAAGGCAAGTATGTCATAAATGATTAGCTAGATGTAATAAACAACCAAACCTAGAGTTAAGGCAAGTATGTCATAAATGATTAGCCAGATGTAATAAACAACCAAACCTAGAGATAAGGCATGTATGTCATAAATAATTAGCTAGGTGTAATAAACAACCAAACCTAGGGTTAAGGCAAGTATGTCATAAATGATTAGCCAGGTGTAATAAACAACCAAACCTAGAGATAAGGCATGTATGTCATAAATAATTAGCTAGGTGTAATAAACAACCAAACCTAGGGTTAAGGCAAGTATGTCATAAATGCTTCGCCCGATGTAATAAACAACCAAACCTAGAGATAAGGCAAGTATGTCATAAATGATTAGCTAGATGTAATAAACAACCAAACCTAGAGATAAGGCAAGTATGTCATAAATGATTAGCCAGATGTAATAAACAACCAAACCTAGGGTTAAGGCAAGTATGTCATAAATGATTAGCCAGGTGTAATAAACAACCAAACCTAGAGATAAGGCATGTATGTCATAAATAATTAGCTAGGTGTAATAAACAACCAAACCTAGAGATAAAGCAAGTATGTCATAAATGATTTGCCAGATGTAATAAACAGCCGAACCTAGAATTAAGGCATGTCATAAATAATTAGCCAGATGTAATAAACAGTCAAACTTAGAGTTAAGGCAAGTATGTCATAAATGATTAGCTAGGTGTAATAAACAACCAAACCTAGAGTTAAGGCAAGTATATCATAAATGATTAGTCAGATGTAATGAACAACCAAACCTAGAGTTAAAGCAAGTGTGTCATAAATGATTAGCCAGATGTAATAAACAACCAAACCTAGGGTTAAGGCAAGTATGTCATAAATGATTAGCTAGGTGTAATAGACAACCAAACCTAGAGTTAAGGCAAGTATGTCATAAATGATTAGCCAGATGTAATAAACAACCAAACCTAGGGTTAAGGCAAGTATGTCATAAACGATTAGCTAGGTGTAATAAACAACCAAACCTAGAGTTAAGGCAAGTATGTCATAAATGATTAGCCAGATGTAATAAACAACCAAACCTAGAGTTAAGGCAAGTATGTCATAAATGATTAACCAGGTGTAATAAACAACCAAACCTAGAGTTAAGGCAAGTATGCCATAAATGATTAGCCAGATGTAATAAACAACCAAACCTAGGGTTAAGGCAAGTATGTCATAAATGATTAGCTAGGTGTAATAAACAACCAAACCTAGAGTTAAGGCAAGTATGTCATAAATGATTAGCCAGATGTAATAAACAACCAAACCTAGGGTTAAGGCAAGTATGTCATAAATGATTAGCTAGGTGTAATAAACAACCAAACCTAGGGTTAAGGCAAGTATGTCATAAATGATTAGCCAGGTGTAATAAACAACCAAACCTAGAGTTAAGGCAAGTATGTCATAAATGATTAGCTAGGTGTAATAAACAACCAAACCTAGAGTTAAGGCAAGTATGTCATAAATGATTAGCTAGGTGTAATAAACAACCAAACCTAGAGTTAAGGCAAGTATGTCATAAATGATTAGCCAGGTGTAATAAACAACCAAACCTAGAGTTAAGGCAAGTATGCCATAAATGATTAGCCAGATGTAATAAACAACCAAACCTAGGGTTAAGGCAAGTATGTCATAAATGATTAGCTAGGTGTAATAAACAACCAAACCTAGAGTTAAGGCAAGTATGTCATAAATGATTAGCTAGGTGTAATAAACAACCAAAGCTAGAGTTACTGGCAAGTATGTCATAAATGATTAGCTAGGTGTAATAAACAGCCAAACCTAGAGTTACTGGCAAGTATGTCATAAATGATTAGCCAGATGTAATAAACAACCAAACCTAGAGTTAAGGCAAGTATGTCATAAATGATTAGCTAGGTGTAATAAACAGCCAAACCTAGAGTTACTGGCAAGTATGTCATAAATGATTAGCCAGATGTAATAAACAACCAAACCTAGAGTTAAGGCAAGTATGTCATAAATGATTAGCCAGATGTAATAAACCACCAAACCTAGGGTTAAGGCAAGTATGTCATAAATGATTAGCTAGGTGTAATAAACAACCAAACCTAGAGTTACTGGCAAGTATGTCATAAATGATTAGCCAGGTGTAATAAACAACCAAACCTAGAGTTAAGGCAAGTATGTCATAAATGATTAGCCAGATGTAATAAACAACCAAACCTAGAGTTAAGGCAAGTATGTCATAAATGATTAGCCAGATGTAATAAATAACCAAACCTAGAGTTAAGGCAAGTATGTCATAAATGATTAGCCAGATGTAATAAACAACCAAACCTAGAGTTAAGGCAAGTATGTCATAAATGATTAGCCAGATGTAATAAACAACCAAACCTAGAGTTAAGGCAAGTATGTCATAAATGATTAGCTAGGTGTAATAAACAACCAAACCTAGAGTTAAGGCAAGTATGTCATAAATGATTAGCCAGATGTAATAAACAACCAAACCTAGGGTTAAGGCAAGTATGTCATAAATGATTAGCTAGGTGTAATAAACAACCAAACCTAGAGTTACTGGTAAGTATGTCATAAATGATTAGCCAGATGTAATAAACAACCAAACCTAGAGTTAAGGCAAGTATGCCATAAATGATTAGCCAGGTGTAATAAACAACCAAACCTAGAGATAAGGCAAGTATGCCATAAATGATTAGCCAGGTGTAATAAACAACCAAACCTAGAGTTACTGGCAAGTGTGTCATAAATGATTAGCCAGATGTAATAAACAACCAAACCTAGAGTTAAGGCAAGTATGCCATAAATGATTAGCCATATGTAATAAACAACCAAACCTAAGGTTAAGGCAAGTATGCCATAAATGATTAGCCAGGTGTAATAAACAACCAAACCTTGAGATAAGGCAAGTATGCCATAAATGATTAGCCAGGTGTAATAAACAACCAAACCTAGAGTTACTGGCAAGTGTGTCATAAATGATTAGCCAGATGTAATAAACAACCAAACCTAGAGTTAAGGCAAGTATGTCATAAATGATTAGCTAGGTGTAATAAACAACCAAACCTAGAGTTAAGGCAAGTATGTCATAAATGATTAGCTAGGTGTAATAAACAACCAAACCTAGAGTTACTGGCAAGTGTGTCATAAATGATTAGCCAGATGTAATAAACAACCAAACCTAGAGTTAAGGCAAGTATGCCATAAATGATTAGCTAGGTGTAATAAACAACCAAACCTAGAGTTACTGGCAAGTATGCCATAAATGATTAGCCAGATGTAATAAACAACCAAACCTAAAGTTAAGGCAAGTATGCCATAAATGATTAGCTAGGTGTAATAAACAACCAAACCTAGAGTTACTGGTAAGTATGTCATAAATGATTAGCCAGATGTAATAAACAACCAAACCTAGAGTTAAGGCAAGTATGCCATAAATGATTAGCTAGGTGTAATAAACAACCAAACCTAGAGTTACTGGCAAGTATGTCATAAATGATTAGCCAGATGTAATAAACAACCAAACCTAGAGTTAAGGCAAGTATGTCATAAATGATTAGCCAGATGTAATAAACAACCAAACCTAGAGTTAAGGCAAGTATGCCATAAATGATTAGCTAGGTGTAATAAACAACCAAACCTAGAGTTAAGGCAAGTATGTCATAAATGATTAGTCAGATGTAATAAACAACCAAACCTAGAGTTAAGGCAAGTATGTCATAAATGATTAGTCAGATGTAATAAACAGCTAAACCTAGAGTTAAGGCAAGTATGTCTGTCATAAATGCAAAGGTTGCATCACGTTGTTGTAATTCTTAAACCAATGTGCCTACCTTCCAAATCTTTGATCTGTGCAATCTCAATGTTCTGAAATGCAAGAAAATTCAGAATGTCTTCAAAATACAACATCATAACTAATGATATACTGCATGCATTGACAACTGTCAACTTACATTTGCCATATATTTAGGTAGACCAAATTTAAGAATCAAATCATAGTTCACCATGCTGTTTCATTGGTTTGTAGATGTTTGACACATTTAATTCACCATCATCACCAATAGTCACAGATGCACGGACTAAAGCCCACTGAATAAAACCTGCACAATCTAAATACTTACTAAATATTTGATGCAGATAATACTAAATAATAAGGGTGAAGTATGAAGTATATTTATATATATATATATATATATATATATATATATATATATATATATATATATATATATATATATACAGAAAGAAGAGTAAAGTGAATACAACAATTGGGTGGGATGTATCAAAAGGAAACATTTCAGCTGCAAGGATGCAATGATAACAAATGCTGAAATAAACAACAACTATGTACATTTTATGTCTTCTCTAGATCATTTGACATGTTCTATTGTTATTTAGATAAAACTAAACAAGCATAGGTGAAGGCTGTGTTAGTTGAGCCACCCATGTTTCCCAGGAGACTACAGCAGAGACAGTTACTTGGTACCACCCATTGACTGAACTTGTTATTTGAACACGACTGACATACAATAGATGCCATTTGTTACAACGGCCAGAAAATGTGAATTAGAAGTATGTGGTTTTTGATGTTTTTCATAAATTTTGGTGATTGATTGTGATTAATGTCTGCTGGTGTGTAAACTATCAAAGCATGTGACTAGACTTTATTGTATGTGCATTAATGAAAAGTTAATTAAAAAAGCTTAATTGTCAAAACTGAGCTAGTTGAAATGTAGCAGTAAAGCAGGGATAATAATTTACATCCACAAAACACACAACTACACAATCTTAGTGAATCCACACACAAATGGCAAATGGGACACTTTGGCCCTGGACAGTTGTTAAAATGTAAACATATTGAATATGGTTAATGTTGAATGTATGAATAATAAGTTGTGATTGTTTTATCATTGTTTGAGTTTAATCAATCAAGCAATACATTTCTTTTCCAACAACAAATGTAAACATTAGTCAAGTGGCAGTCTAAATTTCTAACAAACTTTATACATAATATCAGTAATATATTTTGGAATCAGTACTTCATCAGTATTTAGATGGTTGGGCTTTTGTCCAGAGGGGCTTTTTGTCTGGTTGTATGCACTCCGTCATAGTCAGTTGTGACATGCACTCATAGAGTCATAGGTGACATGCAGACATGCACCCAGAGTCATCTGTCACATACACTCATGTTGTAATCAATTACATGCACTCGTAATCATCTGTCACATGCACTCGTAGTCATCTGTCACATGCATTCGTAGTCATCTGTCACATGCACTCGTAGTCATCTGTCACATGCATTCGTAGTCATCTGTCACATGCACTCGTAGTCATCTATTTCATGCACTCATAGTCATATGTTATATGCACTCATAGTCATTTGTCACATGCACTCATAGACATCTGTTATATGCACTCGTAGTCATCTGTCACATGCACTCATGGACATAGTCATCTGTCACATGCACTCGCAGTAACTCGTCACATGCACTCATATTCATCTGACACATGCACTTGTAGTCATCTGTTGCATGCACTCATAGACATCTGTTATATGCACTCATAGTCATCTGTCACATGCACCCGCAGTCATTTGTCACATGCACTTGCAGTCATTTGTCACATGCACTCATAGTCATCTGACACAAACACTCATCTGTTGTATGCACTTGTAGTTATCTATCACATGAACTCGTAGTCATTTGTCACATACACTCTTAGTCATCTATTGTCATTTGTCACATACACTCTTAGTCATCTATTGTCATTTGTTGCATGCACTCGTAGTCACCTGTTGCATACACTCGTAGTTTTCTGTCACATGCACTTGTAGTAATTTGTCACATGCACTCATAGTCATCTGTCACATGCACTTGTAGTCATCTGTCACATGCACTTGTAGTCATGATATATGCACTCACATTCATCGTCACATCCACTCATCAATTCATGTGTCATGTACACTCAAAGTCATCTGTTGTATGCACTCAAAGAGTATTACAATTATATGTCTGCTGGCAAGTGACTAATTGGAATTAACTCACTTGTTGCAAAGCCAGGTGTTCTTGTTTGACATTAACATCAACGTCTGAGTCCTCCATCTAGAACACAGCACGAGTTAATTGGTACTATCACTATGTGTCATAAATAGCAATATACACATGTAACAATTACCCTAGTACATTCAATGCTTCCCATTTTCTCATACTATAGATGAAATACTAACTAATCAAGACTTAATTACCATGTCTCTAGTGTTGTTAAACCACATTCTTTTAGGTGTCTTTCATAACAATTTTTTTCAGTTCTGGAATCAGTTTAGTTGCTCTGTATCTATGCATCGCTGTCCTTCTTATGATATGGCCTCCGAGCTTGTATACTGTATTACTATTATACTTGAGGCCTAACTATTGTTTTACACGCACACACATCCCTTACAAAAAACAACCAATGGTATACCATTGAGTACCATTGAATACCATTGAATACCATCGAATACCATCTACTACCATTGAAGCCTGCAACGGTAAACTGGTTGGTCTCAATGGTACCTTGCATAGTATTTCAAGATACCATTCATTACCATTGAAAGACCATAAAGTACCATTTGATACCATTGGAGCCTTCAGTGATACCGGGTATTACTGGCTGGTCTCAATGGTATCTTGAATGGTGCTTAAAAATACCATTCACTACTATTGAAAGAACAAAAAGTAACATTTGATACCATTGGAGCTCTCAATGATATCGGGTATTATTGGTTGGTCTCAATGGTATCTTGAATGATACTTAAAAATACCATTCACTACTATTGAAAGAACAAAAAGTAACATTTGATACCATTGGAGCTCTCAATGATATCGGGTATTATTGGTTGGTCTCAATGGTATCTTGAATGGTACTTAAAAATACCATTCACTACTATTGAAAGAACAAAAAGTAACATTTGATACCATTGGAGCTCTCAATCAGATCGGGTATTATTGGTTGGTCTCAATGGTACCTTGAATGGTATTTAAAAATACCACTGAGTACTATATATAGATTGACCACAAAGTATCAGTTGATATTATTGGAGCCTTCAATGCTAAATAGACCATCCTGAATGGTACATTGGATAGTATCTGAAAATATCACTGAAACACCCTGTACAAATGCATCAACCTTTCACATGCAAACATTAAACTTACCAATCATGGCAATATGGTATTTTGAAAGGTAAAGAAGACACAAATGTATACTCAATGGTATAAATTACCATTGAAGGGTAGACATTACCACCGAGTGGTAGAAGTTAGCATGGTGTTCTTGTTCACTAAACATAAAACGCAATTAGTTGTAAGATCAATTTAGCTTTTTTTGTGTTTTTTTGTAAAATGTGGCCAAATGCTTTACTGGTTGCATTGTGTTGTTTTAAAAAAATGTGTTGGATTACCCTGCAATATATGTTTTGCACATCTCTATGTTGCAGGTCACTACATGTTGCGGACAATACATTTACAGTATTTTCTATAAAGCAAGCCCACTACAGCGTGTTTAACTGTTGACCGAAATTTATTTGGTGGAATATATGTGTTATAGTTGCCCAATTATGATTGAAGAGGGACTAGTTACTAAAAAAGAAACTAATCTTACAACACTGTCATGCATACGAGTAGCAGGAAATATTTTATTATATTCTTACTCCATGTACATGCATTAACACACACAAACCAGTCCTGACACAAACAACATATACAGAGTATATATCGATTACTCAAACGAATTGCAAACTAGTCTCACAATACTGTCATACATGTAACTAGTAATACATGTACACATACATTATTATATGTAGCAGGCAGTAAGGCTCAAGTTGCACCATTCAAAAGAGAATTATAAGAGGCTATAACAGAAACACAACTTAAGAATATTAAAACAGAAATGTACAAATAAATTAATGCCAATATATATAATTATTTTGTTGTATTGTGTATTCGTATGTGTAATATGTATATACAATAACTAGCATTACCTATTATACATTTATATTCTGTATCCAAGTAAATTTATTAACAATGATAACAATACAAGTTAATTATAATCCAGATAACAGCTCGAGTTCTATAAAATAAATTAAAATGATACATGCTTCATAAAGAGGAAAACAGTGTGCATTGTGCAAGTACAAAACTAGACCAAATAGCCACATACAACATAACAGAGTATCAATCTGCTTAATCTGTGAACACACACAGTTGGAAATGTGAGAGTTTATGGCTAAAAACAGAAATGTACAAATATGCTTAGTCAGTCTCTACAGAATTAGGCAGTGGTATTGCATACTCTTTGTTGCCAACTGACAGTAAAATACACTTTTTTACAATCTGCTCTGGCTTAATAGCTACAGTTGCACCTGTTGTCTGAAACTGGTGAATGTAATCAGAGACCACACCAACTTGTCTGTCACTGAAGAAGGGCCGGTTGTCAGAAACACACTTTAACAAAAGCACAACACAGCTAACTTGACATGTGCACATGCCATGCTCACAATGGCAAGGTAGTTTCATAACAATCAGCTTCTTCACCAAGAAGATATTGCCACAATCATCTTGAACTACATAATCTGATCGCTTCTTTAGCTGTCCATGCCGATATTCCTGTGAGCAAAACATAAGGCTAGTTATTGAGAAACGATCGAAGTGATTAGCCACTGTCCGCTCTTCCACATGAACGCCCAAAGAACGTTGAATAGCCAGCCTATCGATCAATGATATACATGTTTGCTTTGGTTTGCCATAAACTCTCACGTTTCCAACTGTGTGGCTGCTCTTTCGCAGGTACCCACCACGATGGGCCAGCTTACTGTTTAACTGCAACACCTCTGGGGAAGCATTCCCCATGTAGACTTTTTCTAGCGATGGATAGTCAAATACCTGTCTGCTATCTGCATAGCAGTGTGCTGGGTTCCATGCTTCATCTGTAGAATGACATGGTTCATGCTTTCAAATGGGAACGAAGAATTAGCCCAAAGTGGTCCCCAGCTTCTCACTGTATCACATAAATGCACCAGCTGATGCACATTATAGCTAACATGCTCTTTCCCATAGAGCCGAGTTGTGTATACAACAAACTTCTCCAGAGCAACTTGAGCCTTACCAACACATTCTGGAGATATCCTCTCTTGTAGAAGCTGATACAATGCCCAGGACAGCAACATCCAATGTTTCAGAAAGTCATCTGGCAAAATTGCATTCAAAACAAAAGGTGAATAGTACAATAAAAATGAGCGCCACTCGGACGCCTTCCAAAATTTCTGCATTTTCAGGCTTCTTGGTGTTCGTGTTAGCTCTGCTGGAGGATGGAAATTCAATAATTTACTGTCAACATCTGCTATCCGTGTCCCAATGTACCAGGGGTCACTGTGATAACAACTATCAAACCACATGGTCACAAACTGACGAGTGACACCAAGTAATACGCAGTGCATGTAATCAACAACAAAACCAGTAACGGTATTAAAATGTGGCAATAACATGATGGGTGAAGGCCCTTTGACACCACGATGAACAACGTCTTGTTCATAAGCTAGTGTGCAATCTTGCATGTGTGATTCGTGAGTTCGAATTTCTGGATATGGAACTATGAAAGGGTAACAATTTACATAGCCATTTCCTTTTTCTACACGCTCTCCAGGATGGTAGCATTTCCAGCACCCATATTTCCCATTAAATTGAGTGCAATTTCTGATCATAGGATGTGCTACTGCATCACATGTGGCTGCTACAAAAAACACTCTACTGTGGGTACTGGTCTGATTTCCTGGATTGATCCAGTTAAAACCAGTTGTTGACAGCTCATTCAGTTCCTCGGTTATGGGCCGCATATATGTCGACATGACAGGTTTATCACTTCCAAACCACATACCACACATTAACATATTCTTATTCCTGTCTGCACAAGACAATTCATTGACAGTTAGAAAAAATGGCCAATATGCAAAATTTGAAGAATTGAATGCCTGTGCACCATCCATGTTCCACAAAACAGTGAAATCGTCATCACGCACCACACCTTCATTCACCAAATTATGCATATTGTTTCCATTTAAGATGTCAATGTAGTCCTCTTGTGAACAAATGGAAGACTTTAACAGCAACCGATGTGCCACATTGTGATTTTCAAGTAGATCCTTTAACTGTTCCAACAAGGGAAATACAATAAAAAAATTGTTTCGGTCAATGGAATTCTTCCGTACAAAAGGTGTGTCACACAGGGGGCACTGGCCAGCATTGGCTATTTTTCCAAGAGGGCCTTTGCAACTGTCACAATAGATATATATATCATGATGTAAATGCACTGGAACATTTTTCTTAAACAGGTACTTAGACTTGGGTAGGACATTTGGTAGATGTATTTCGAAAAGTTTGCACAAATCTTCCAACTGATCACCAGTTATTTTGTGCTTCATAATGTACTGCAGAAACAACAATAGACTTTGGCCTTTTGTTACTTGTGCCCCTGGATAGATTGGCTCATCTGGAGGATGTTGTCCAGCCTGCAAGTGAAATATTAAAAAGTTATTAGTCAAAATAATAATTACAAAATTGCATTTACCTTAAAGCGAATGTACAACAATTTTCTTTGGTTACTGATATGGAGCTACTTCATGGCTTCGTATGACTAAAATGCCCAAATTCGCTTAATTTGTCAATCTCAAAGGTCATCTAAATTAACCATGTCATACTTAATTTTATACTTTGTATATAATTATATTCTCTAGTGTGATTATCTACTACGATAATTGTTTATTTAATTTTTTTTACATTTATTTGGACACAATAAGTATAACACAGATAATGACACAGGCAAAACATCACAGGCCTGAATTCTCCTAATTTAGAGTTGTCTGCTGTAATATTTTAATTTCCAAGTCTCGTAACTTTAGCAAAATTTTTATACTTTTTGGAAGTTTAGTTCAGCAGGTATACATCCGGCTGGTATACATAAACAATACATGTTTAATAAATCATTGTTCTCACCTGTTGTGCAATATCTTCATCAGGCTGATCTTCATAGTCACTGTTTTCATTGCCTGCGTCTGAATCCAATGTGCCCCCATTCAAGCCATCCTGCACACCAAAAGTAATTCCTCAAATCACAGATGATGATCTTTGAAATTGTCTTTATGTGCATAATTAACTGGGGGAAAACTAAATGAATAGCCAATAACTGGTGTTTTTCTCTCCATATAATAAATTTTTTACTTGCAAGAGCATGATACACATGTTCCAATAATACAAGTGATACTGTGATGAAGCAGTGTTTTGAATTAAGTTAGTTTACAAATATATATATATATATATATATATATATATATATATATATATATATATATGTGGGAGATTCACTATTATTTATTCAAAGTATTAAGTACAGATTGACAAATATGTGCATATTACTAAAAACTTCTTTTTCATCTACAACAGCCACCCTTGGCTTCAACAGTGGGAATCCCCAAGTGGCGTATTGGATGGTTAACATGAAGACAATCTTAGCAGGGTTGCGCAGCTTACACATGCCCACACACACGTATGCACACTGAGTTTGGGTGCATATTTCCACTTAGCCATTGAGATTCTGCTGTAGATGGAAGAACAGTAGCACTGTCACATTGTTATTGGTTATTTGTGTTACTTACATCAAACATATTACCAGCCAACACTTCAGTAGCATCTGGATACCCTTCATGGAAGTACACCTCATGTATAATATGTATGTCATCTTCTTCTAGTGGATGAACAGTTGTTTCGTTATCACTGAAAATAATCATACAAATTAAGTACTAAAACCAGGGTTGTTTGATTTAAATCATTAATTTAAATCATGATTTAAATCACTGGTTTATGGCCATTCTACATTAATTAACTGGCCACTGTAAGGTGAAAAAGTTGTAGGAATTGTCATTGTCTGAGATGTCATTCTAAGTAATTTTTTCTTAAAGAGGTATAAATTTTGATGACAAATATGCAAAAATTCAGCCTGTCAAAGTCTGTGGAATTGTATTGTGACTGAAAGAATTTGCCATGTTAAATACACAAAAACTGTACCAACACAAACTACAAATACAATGAATTTTGCGTGTTCGAATTATTAATGGTTGTAAAAAACACCAAACATGACACATCAATATTCTTCAATAACTTTTCTTCTGATAATACGCCTTGCTTAGCATTTTCCCGATTAAGCTCAACAGAAAGGCATGGACTGTTGCCTTAATGTGAAGACTCGACATTCTTTGAACGGGTTGTCGGGCCGGGACCATCATTGATAATATTGACAGATGACTAGGCAGGTAAAGACAGATAATTTGAGTTTGACCCTTACCTGCCGTTAGTGTTTCCACTGTCATCATTGTGGATTTCACCCACGGTCTCACGGCAAATGTCTGAGTCACTGTTACTAACACTGAATGATGTAGTGTCTTCAAGTTCAAGTCCGACTTCGTCTGCGCCGGGGTCATTCACATTTGCCTGACATTGCCTAGTATCCCACCTATGTTTTGTGCGTTTGGGAACTTCTGTGTCATCAGAACAAAGGAATTTTTTCCTTTTCCGCGTAGGATCCATCGGTCTAGCTGTTAGTTAGTTTGTTTGTAAACTAAAAACAAACGTGTCACTCACACACGACCATTTTTGGAGCCATTTTACCGAACACATGCCGAAGAAACCCGAATGGATCCGGAAGACTAGAAATATGTCATAATTAATATTTGATTTTGTCAATAAAAATGAGATTAACTATTTTCTTCAATTTTTTTACAAATTAACGATTATCTATATAAGTTTTTCTGGCTTTCCAATTTGGTTGATATCTTTTTAGCACGAATGCCTTTTTTGATTAATCACCTTTTTTATATAACCACCGGAAATGCATGGCTAAAAAACGAGCGCGGAAATTCAAAGTGCGTCACTTCCGATTCCTTTGTTCGCGATTGTGTTGAAAAGTGTTAGCAAGTGAAAGTTATATTCTGAATTAGCATATGAATATGGAGTCTTATTCTCATGCTTTGGTGCATTTCAAAGAAGACAATGCTATAGAGATTGTCAAGATAAGAAACGTAATCACCTTCAACGTGGAGACGGATAGCGCAAAGCTAGACACCGACTGCCTGCACGAAGTGCGATTTGATGGAGAAGTTTATGCCGCCAGAGTAATGGCATTAGGAAGTAAGTATAGTATAATTGCAATATTCATAGACAGCTTATATATTATCATGGTCTTTCCAGTTACGCTTATTATATATATTAATATTAATTAATTTAACATGCACACCTGGAAATGTACTTATAGTTATATATATATTGGATATCGGATGTATTTTTAAATGTTATAATATTAATTTTCTTCATCGATCACCGGCCTCTCTAAATTAAATTACTATACAGTACAGGAATTCCACATTAAATTACATACTGATTGAAAGTACGTACATGCATGTGCATGCATGGCCATGGGGCTTTGATAGATACATCCTTAAAATTGTGTTTATGCATGATATCATGCAAAGACAAATTATAACATATAGCACATGTCTCTTTGGCCCTAGGGAATAATAAATTACCACTTAAATTGACATGCACACTTCCCTTCACCCTTGCCTAGCTAGCTGTCCAGCCATGCAGTGATCCCAAGGGATGATTATAATCATGACAACATTAGCTATAGTGGCCACTGCATGGGCATCTGGATAGCTCAATGTAACCATGTCCTTTGATATGGGATTATATATGTATTGGAAATTAACATGCATGTATTCCTATAGCTATGAGTATATTGCATTAAAACATCAAATATATATATATAAGCTTTTATATGCCAACGGGTATGTATGCATGTGGTCAGTCTTAATTCCATCTCACAGTATGATGTAATTATAAAAAGAAAACAATATTGTTAATAACAGTAATTAATTATGGAACATGTTGTCTTGACACTCGATTACCAGAATAACTCTCCACCTTGGTCAGTATTCAGAATGTCACGTTTTCAATAAATGCATCCAACCTGGTATTAAACAGTTTCTTTAATATTAAAAACAAATTGCATTAAAAGTTATATCCATCTATACTCCATTTAAAACAAAACTTACATATATATGGGTATATGATGAATTTAAATTAAATTACTCGGCCATGAATCAAACCATGTTAGTATATGAATTACTTCAGATAGTGAAGAGGCACTCATACCTCGGAGGACCAGAGCAATCAACTATGAGCCCCTGTCTTCACCAGAACCTGGGGCGAAGCGCATGAGAAAACTGAAGAGGCCATACTCCTAAACACAGCAAAGTGATGATAATAGTGAGGGTGAAACCACAGCAAAGAAAGATCTCTCTGTGGTATATATATATATGAGCTTGTTTGATTGTATATATTTCTTTAAATAAAAAACTTGCTAATATATGCTATAAAGCACTGGACCGGCTGCTATTTCGAAACTTCACTAATTTCCTTCACCCCATATTGTCTATGCATGGTTTTCGGATGAGACATCAAAAGCATGAGGTCCCTTCTATCTGCAGTCTATGCCAATTTTGTTTCAATATTTATAATCAATATTATACTGGAGGTATATGACCATATTCTGCAGATCCAGTTCAAATTACTCAACAGACAATTAATGATTGAGTCTTATGAATAATACATTTGTATAACTTTTCAGCGTGTGAAAAGGAAGATGCTGAAGACAGTTAAGCAAAAAGCAACGGACAGCCTGATGAAAGCAGTATTATCAAAGAAAGACAAAACAGAGAAATGCAGCCATGCTAAAAAGGTACATCATGGTCATATGTTGTACTAGCATGATCTTTGATTTTAGCCCAGTAATATTGCAATTGTACCAAACAACTGCAAATATCATTTAAAAACCTGGCAGATATATTATCACAGCAAAAGTAAGTTCATTGACAGAAAGATTGTCCTCACATAACGTTTTTTAACACTTTGTTTAGCATCCATCTTGCTGAAGATCTTAATATTTTTATATCCAATTCAGGAAATTATTACTTATGTACAATGCGTTTTATGATTTGCAATTGTTATCAGGATGATGTACAGAATATTTATGCATTTGGTAAGAGTTGTTTCTAAACTTTTACCTTACAATATGTTTTGGTTGTATTAAAATTGAAGACCTTTTTTTGTGAATATGATGAGCACTGTCCATATAGATCAGTGAGCATAATTAATATAATAACTGCCCATTTTTTCAGCAAATAGACCTGGACACTGATAGTTCAGATGAAGAGGAGTATATTCCAAGACATGTCCTCCTCAGTCAGATTTGCTCACTGAAACAGAAACTGAAAAAGGAAACGGCGGAAAAGCAAGCTTTGGTGCAGACGTTGGCTACATTGACAGGTTTGCAGCTTATTTGGCTAAAATAGTAAAAAATATATACGTTTGAACTTATTTTTGGTTTGCATATTGGAAGCGGCATGCTTGTTATGTTAACCATAGTAACATGTATTGGAGGCCACACTCTAAATGAAGGGGCATACCAATGTCTTCGATCTTTGCGTAACAAACTTATGCATGGTCATTATCAACTCTATTGCTACCCTAAAATTCCCACTTTAAGTTTGTTTGACACTTATGTGACACTTAGCAGGAAGACGGGTGACTTGATAAATCACAGCTATAGTTGCAAGTCCACATAGGTCATCTAATACTGTCAGTATATATACTTATTCGTAGAAGATTCTCACCCTTTACTACCCTTAACATACTCTGTTTCCTCCACAGAGCTGCCAAATTTCATTACTGAGATGAAAAGGTTGACAACACATAAACTCTCCAAAGACCAACTTCCAGGAACATGCAAAGGACCTGTTGTAAGGAGTTCCCCTGAATGTGCACCTAGCGTGTCTGGTGTTTCTAAGAACATGGTTATGAAGACTACAAGACCGCCAACAGACAGACCAAGGGAGCCTGAAAACATCGTAGATGTAAGTAAACTATAGTTTTATGAGGAATTCTAAGTATGAAATAGCACGTGTAGAATTTTATTTAATAGATATGAACATATACTTAGTCTTACCAGGTACTATAGTTGTGAAGAAAGGGTACGTGAACTGTTCAGTTAATCACTGCATTTGCAAATTATTTGTTGAAAAGACAAGCATAATTATTGCAGGTGTGTACTGTACAAAATATATACCACTATATACATTGATCGGTTTGGTTGTTATTTAACATGACTAATTGTCTAATCTTAGATGAGTAAATTCACTCGAACTCTGCAGCATGAAGAGTGCATACTGGAAGTTGTGCTTGCCGTGGAACTGGGACTAGGGTACAAAGTCTTTAAGAATCATTGAGGCAGATATCTACTAAGTCTTTTTAAAGGACAAAAAGATTACATTAAACAATTTTCTGATTTGCATTTTACCCACTTGCCATTTCAAACTACAAACAGGGCAGTTTTCTTTTCAACGTACTACAATTAGAGCATAGTTTTCAGGATGTGCTAAAACGTTAAAAGTGGTTTGAAAGTATTCAAAGGCCTTTAAATAATATATTTTATTGGTACACGTAGTCATATTCAGGTGGTGGAACTGTTTTATTTATGAAAAATTAAATGTGGTAAACAATTTATTTTCAGCTTTGTGACAATGGTGGATGTATACTGGTGACAAGCAAGAGAATGGCACGGTGCAACCATTCAACTGCCAGTAAATTGATCAATGATTTGATGTCATGCCTGTTTGCCATTGAAGAAATGGTCACCTCCAGCATGTATGGCCAAGATTGTAACATCCACAAAAAAGATGGCCAGACTACAAACGCTTTGAACCCAGACAAATTGTGTGCCATGAAAGGCAAGTACGAAGCACTGCTATATAAAATTAGAAATGGTAAATAAAATACAGCTAAAAGTGAATTGACCATTAACAAATTACTAAAAAAAAATGTCAAACAAAAGTTAAAAACAGTGGGACAATACAGAGTTGGTTGTTATAAAAATACCACGAAATTAAAACTATGCTAAGTTCATTTATGTAGTAAAAGCAGAATTATACATTCTAGATTGTTAAAATGTTGTTGCATTAAAAAAAAATTGCAATTTAATAATAAAAAACGTTATAGTATCATTTAACATTTCAATTAAATCTGAACAAGAGTGATTAGGATTTAAAGTTTCTATGGCTCTAACTGGGACATATGGGAACAAGACAAGAAGAAAACAAAAAACATGCTCTTTCTCCTTGTTCCCTGCTGTACAGGGGTGAGGGTCAGGTAAAGTATTGTCAAGCCACTCTTTCCGTTCTTTCTTTCCATAGTTTTCTATCGGCCGCTCCCTCTCTCCATCTTTCATCCTCCCCCGATCTTCTCATGTCCCTCACGCAGTCCCATCTCAGTTGCGGCTTTTCCTGCGTCCTTGATATTTTTGTTTTTGTTTTAATTAGACATCTTACTACATATATGGGATACAATGGGTCTATTCTAATTGGTCAATGTTCACACGTAAAAGAAGGTTTATTATCAAGGCAAAGTTCATGATGTTTAAAAGTAAAAAGTCTGATAGTTTGTATCGAAAGGTGATGTTATATAGTATAAGCTTTATTCTAACATATTGACTGCCCAAATGTGCTTTAATGAATCACAATTTTGTTTGAATAATTTCACTGTTACCTGTTTAGGAAATTAACCTAGCCATTCAGCATGCAGTGTAAACATGATATTCCCCCCATAACATTCAAATTAAACAGATAACGAACACATTATATCAAACAAAATTGCAGTTCATTAAAACACATTTGGGCAGTCAAGATGTTAGAATAAATATAGTTTATACTATATAACATAATTTTCGCAATAAAGAAGATACACTGTCCTTTAAGGGCATTGGGAATGTTTTTCGTTTCACATGTGACCATTTGGCCATAAATATAAGTTTCATGTGAATGCTGTAATAAATAGTCAAATGTAATGTCTTGTTTGCAAATGTTGAACTAAATATTGTTGATATTTTTGGAGTAGCATTGGCAGCATAAAATTTATAACATGTTTTTTTGTTTGTCAGAATATGTTCGGAAACAATTCTCAGCTCTTGGCAAAGAACAAGGCAAGGGATTTGAGGTGATGTTTAACACTCTATGCCGAACCAAGCTGTCTAATGTCAAGAAGCAGATGCGCAAGGATGTGTGACTTTGTGAACTTTGCATGTGTAGATAGATACCAGAACGTTTTGAATTTGGTTTTACATGTAGAATAAATAGTGTTTATTGAAAATAGTTGTGTCTTTCTGATAATTGCTACAACACTGTAGCTGGTATATTATCTGGTCAATGTTAGCACTGCTGGGAAAGTTACTGTAATGTCAAAATCAATTGTATTATAATTATATTATTTTATTGTACCAATGTGGATGTGTCCATAACATGATGCCTTTCCTGATTCAGATATTCCAAAGCAGCCCGTTTGGTAACAAGAGAAGCACCATTTTATGAATCCATTAGAGTGGTGTGAGGTATCGGTGTAAACCAGCTCAAGTTCAATTGTATATTGAATGGCTTATATTTGACATACACTGTTCAAAGATATCTTGGGCATAAAATGGTGTTTCTAAATATACCATTCTGTGCTCAAAATACTATTGAACGGTATATAAAAAATAAACTATTCAAAATACCACTGAAGACCACAAGGGCATACATACCTTTCAGAATACCATTGAAGACCACTGGACGATATATATATATCAAGGGTAAACATCACAATACCATTTGGTCATACCAGTGGTATTCCGAAAGGTTTACCCTTGATATACCATTCATTGGTATCATGGTCAATGGTTTTTTGTGATTTTATGGTCAATGGTATTTAGTTACCATTCAATGATATACCATTCAATGGTATCATGGCCAATGATATTTAATACCACTGGCCTTGATACCATTGAATGGTATATCAAGGGTAAACCTTTTCGGGATACCACTGGATGGTATACCATTGAACGGTAACTAAATACCATTGGCCACAATACCACCAAATACCATTGAATGGTATCTCAAGGGTAAACCTTTCGGAATACCATTCAATACCACTGAATGGTATACCATTGAACGGTAACTATATACCATTGGCCATAATACCATTGAATGGTATTCGAAGGGTAAACCTTTCAGAATACCATTCAATACCACTGACTGGTATACCATTCAAATACCATTGGCCATAATACTACCAAATACCATTCAATGGTATTTCAATGGTATTTTCATGATTTTTTTTGTAAGGGATACACACACAGTAATCATTATGTAATTTAAGATAATGCTAGCGCTAATTCGCAGAGCTGCCCGAACTCTGCAAACAGCCAAAACCTGATTTGCAGCTGTTCGCAGAGCTGGGCTGTGCAAATAAGGACAGTGTTGATTCGCAGGGCATGGCTCTGCGAATAGCCGGGTCCTTATATGAAATGCCACTTTTAGGAAGGAAGTCCACCAAACAATGACAGATGTTATTCAACTTTGGGAAATGCAAATCTAAATGCCTACACACAGGACAAAGGAAAATGGGATATAAAATACAAAATGGGAGATACTTTTATAGTTACTATATTTGAAAAGGGCATATCAGTACAGTAATAATTAGTACTTACATGAAGGTTTCAGAGCAGTGTGGAATAGCAGCGTCAAAGATTATAAAATTCTGGGGTTGAATATGAGAAATATAACATAAAAGGAAAAAGAACTAACTATAACTCTGTATATAGCAATAATTAGGCTTCATTTAGAATACTGTATACAAGCTTAAAGGCCATATCATAAGATCATAGACATGCTAGACAGAATATGGAGGACAGCAACTAAACTGAGCGAAAGTGGTTTAACAACCCTAGAGATAAGGACATTAAGAAGAGATCAAATAGAAGTGTTTAAAGCGAAACAAAAGTCATCATGTTATCTTGACACAATATTCTTGCAGGACTTTGCTGAGTATACATCCAGATGTGTAATTAACCATGTGCAACTAAAATCAAGAATATCACGCCAGTGGTTTACTCAGAATTTGTTAAAAAAATGGGAGATTCTGGGCAAATCTCCATTTAACTGGGAGCGGATATGTTAACCAGCGCAACTGATAAGCACCTGCACAGTTCTAAGAAATTGTTAACCTAGACTACATGTGTCATGTATTAAGGGCCAGTGTAACAAGTAACACAAACTCTCAGTCAAATGCACTGTTAAGTCAGGATCTAGCTGGGCTGCTTCCTGTAAGAAAGTTAGAAGAACAAGAGAACACAAAGTAACATTAAAGAAGGAACAGATGCAGAATTCTGAATACAGAATTAATCTACTGCTCTATTTTCCAGCAGATCTTGGAATTCTTCAATGAAATCACCCCAGCTAGCTGGCTGACCTGGTTGACAATAAAGTCCAATGAAATACGCAGAGATATAAATCTGAAATTTAGACACAAATGGGCTCAAAACTAGAGTATGCAGGGATTGAATGGATATTAACTTTGAAGCAGGGTTCGCACATTTTTGCCATTTTAACACGGTAAAAAACATCCAGGTTTTTGCCACAGTAATTTATGTGAGCTGAAAGGTAAAAAAATGTAGATTAAAAGTTTTGCTTTCCCACTTAATGGAATAATTAAGAACTGACCAAAAACTGCATTTACAAAAGACTATATTGTATTCAACTGCATTGTACATTATATATCATGGTTCATACTGAATATGCCAAGTTTTTTAGCCATTTTCCCAGTAATGACCAGCACATTTTGCATCAGGTTGTTATAACTGTCATACTGAAGGTCCAGAAATTTGTATCCTGCTACTACATGCTACAAGGTGCCAACAAGTTGGAGTACTGAACCAATCACTTAACTTAATCTGACTGGTGTGTTGGCAAAATAAACCTGAAAATATGTTCATTTTATATGAGTGATTACTATTAAAGTTACATTATCTTCCCCAGTCATATTGGTACTAAAATGTTAAATACTGGTGATGCGTATGTACGCGTCATCGACCTCTGGGGCTGTCAGTTATTCTTGAGGAGCATCTCAGAGCTGCCGTGTGCACTTGATGTTTGCAGTGTTACGCTCTGCTCTCTCAGTAGGTTTTGCATGCACTAGTTTAATTGCTGCATAATAACTATTTGTACCATTTCTAATCTGTACGCGGCGATGTAAATATTAATTAATCATACATGAATCAAACAGTTGTGATTGTTATGACTGACATGATCTGTATCATAAGTTTGCCCCCCTTTGGCCGCCCCCTCTGCAAGATTCTAGATATGCCACTGCACAGAAACATCAGAATCAGAACTAAACTCAGTCTCCTGTCCTTTTCATTAATTTAACTTTGTAATTAATTTGTGAACACCAGTTTTTACCAGCAGATAGATGGGTTCAGTGCTCATGAAACAGTATCATTTTATTTGTCAAACTTTCCCTTTATTTAAGGATATGAATAAAAATACTTGTTTCATTGTTCATAAGCTTTCATATTTTTATATAACTTATATATATATTATATATATAACTGTACACTAGAGCACAGAGCATACTATTACAACTATCATACTTTTATATAACTTTTATAACTGTATACTAGTGTACAGTGCATACTATTACAACAATCATATTTTATAACTTGTATAACTGTATGCTAGGGTACAGTGCCTACTATTACAACTTTTATATACATTTTATAACTATATGCCAAGGCACAGTGCCTACTATTACAACTTTTATATACATTTTATAACTATATGCCAAGGCACAGTGCCTACTATTACAACTTTCATATAACTTGTATAACTGCACACTAAGGGACAGTGCACACTATTACAACTTTCATACTTTTATATACATTTTATAACTAATGAGAAATAAGTCAGATAATTACAGACCAGTGAGTTTAACGTCAGTGATTTGTAAATTATTAGAAAGGTTAATTAAAGACCATATAGTGGAATTCCTCGTTAAGCATAAATTATTAAATTCATCTCAACATGGATTCCTTAAAGCGAGGTCATGCTTAACAAATATGTTATGTTTTTTGGAAGAAATCACTAAGTGGATAGACGTGGGATCGCCAGTAGATATTTAACAAGATTTAACAAGATTTGCCATCCAAGCCAAAGGCCCAGATGGCAAGTGGACAAGGAAGCCATTGGCTTATCGAGAGTCCAACAATGTTCATCTACTTATAACCCGCCCTCCTGAGATGTGTGTCAACCTTGTTTTTAAACATATTCACGCTGCTAGCAGTTACACAATCTGTAGACAATTTGTTCCATTCATTTATTGTCCTCTGTGAGAACGAGTGCTTCCTGATGTCCAATCTACATTGATCCTTTACTAATTTTACCTCATGTCCTCTAGTTCTGCTATCCTTCTTGAGTGAGAAAAACATATTTCTATCAATATTTTCATACCCATTCAATATCTTAAAAACTTCAATCTGATCTCCTCTTAACCTCCTTGTCTCTAGAGTTGTTAAACCACATTCTTTCAGGCGTTCTTCATAACTAAGGTCTCTCAGTTCTGGAATCATTTTAGTTGCTCTCCTTTGTATGCGTTCAAGCGTATCTATATCTTTCTTACGATATGGTCTCCATGCTTGTATACAGTATTCTAAATGAGGTCTAACTATTGCTTTATAAAGAGGTATAATTAACTTTTTTCCCTTGTATGTTATGTTTCTTCTAATCAATCCAAGAATTGTTATTGTAACTCCTAAGTCCTTTTCTTTTACAGTAGTACCCAGAACAGTATCTCCCATTTTATAGTTTACATTCAAGTTCCTATGTCCTGTATGTAGGCATTTACATTTCCCAAAATTGAACAACATCTGCCATTTCTCAGACCATTTCACTAATCTGTCTAGATCGTTTTGTAAATGTTGTTTATCACCATCAGTATTAACCTTTCTAAACAGTTTTGTGTCATCCGCAAATTTCAGTACGTTACTTGTTATACTGTCGTCCAAGTCATTGATATAAATTAAGAATAATATAGGTCCTAATACTGATCCTTGAGGTACCCCACTCAAAACCGATTTCCAATTTGAAACTTCTCCATCTACTACAACTCGTTGTCTTCTGTCAGTCAGCCATTGTTCTATCCAGTCAGTTATGCTGTCCCCGATACCATGGGCTTTTAATTTAAGTAGTAATCTTTGATGTGGCACTTTGTCAAAAGCTTTCTGAAAATCTAAGTAGATAATATCTACTGGCGATCCCACGTCTATCCACTTAGTGATTTCTTCCAAAAAACATAACATATTTGTTTAGCATGACCTCGCTTTAAGGAATCCATGTTGAGATGAATTTAATAATTTATGCTTAACGAGGAATTCCACCATATGGTCTTTAATTAACCTTTCTAATAATTTACAAATCACTGACGTTAAACTCACTGGTCTGTAATTCTCTGACTTATTTCTCGAACCCTTTTTAAATAATGGTATGATGTTTGCTTCTTTCCATTCAAACGGAACAACTCCCTCTTTTAATGACAAGTTGAATACTCTTGCAAGTGGTATACTGATTTGTTCTACTGTTTCCATTAGTAATTTTGGAGGAATCCCATCCACTCCCGGTGATTTGTTATCTTTCATTGCCTTTATTTTCTTAGCTACCAATTCTGGAGTTACAACTAACGGACCTAAATAGTCAGATTTAGCCCCCTGAAATTTAGCATCAGCAACTGGTAATGAACTAATATCTTCTTTGGTAAACACTGAACTGAAGTAACCATTTAGGTCTTCCGCCATTAAAAACCCCTGTGATATTATATTTCCAGCACTGTCTTCTAGAGGTCCAACCTTGTCTTGTACGTTTTGTTTACTCCTGACATATGCATAAAAACTCTTGCTGTCATTTTTTATGTTACATGCTAGTTTTTGCTCATAGCTTCTTTTAGATTGTCTGATTTCAGTTGTAGCTGCATTAAGTGCCTCTTTGTATTTTGCATAGTCTTCGTCCTTTCTGGTACGCCTATAAACCCTCAACATAGTTTGTTTTAGCATTATTTTTCTAATAGCCTCTTTTGACAAGTGTTTCTTTCTACACCGTTTTCCTTGTTTTTGGAAGGGAACAAATTTATCGATGATACTCTCAATTTCATATTTTAGAATATTCCAACATTCAATTGCGGTCTTATTCATCAGCATGTTATTCCAATCTAGCTTTGCTAAGTATTTTCTCATATCTTTGTAGTTACCTTTGTGGAAGTTTCTCTTGTACGTTTTCTTATTTTTACTTTCTGATTTTACATTGATGTCAAAATGTATTTGATTATGGTCACTATTACCCAATGGTTCAAATATTTTTACATTGTCCACTAATTCTTTTTGTGATGACAAAACTATATCTAATACATTTTCTCCCCTGGTTGGTTCTAGTACATGCTGAGTAAGAAAGCTATCCTGGATTAAAAATAGAAATTGTTGGTCCTCAATCCCTGTGCTCTCTAGAGAATTCCATTGTATGTGTCCATGGTTAAAATCTCCCATTATGATACATTCCCCTTTACTAACTTCCTTTATAGCGGTTTTTATTTTTGTGTTGTCCTCTTCGTTTATGTTTGGACTTCGGTAAACTAATCCAATAGTTAATTTTGAATTACCTGAAACAATTTTGCACCAAACAGCTTCATCGCAATCTGCTTCCCTTTCTAGTTTTATTTCATAAGCCTGAATAGATTCTTTAACATATAAAATAACTCCCCCGCCCCTTCTTCCTATTCGATCTTTCCTAAACATTACATATCCTGTCAGTCCTAATTCAGCATCTGTTATATCTATGTTGGCCCATGATTATCTACTTAGATTTTCAGAAAGCTTTTGACAAAGTGCCACATCAAAGATTACTACTTAAATTAAAAGCCCATGGTATTGGGGATAGCATAACTGACTGGATAGAACAATGGCTGACTGACAGAAGACAACGAGTTGTAGTAGATGGAGAAGTTTCAAATTGGAAATCGGTTTTGAGTGGGGTACCTCAAGGATCAGTATTAGGACCTATATTATTCTTAATTTATATCAATGACTTGGACGACAGTATAACAAGTAACGTACTGAAATTTGCGGATGACACAAAACTGTTTAGAAAGGTTAACACTGATGGTGATAAACAACATTTACAAAACGATCTAGACAGATTAGTGAAATGGTCTGAGAAATGGCAGATGTTGTTCAATTTTGGGAAATGTAAATGCCTACATACAGGACATAGGAACTTGAATGTAAACTATAAAATGGGAGATACTGTTCTGGGTACTACTGTAAAAGAAAAGGACTTAGGAGTTACAATAAGCGCTGATATGAAAGTTTCAGAGCAGTGTGGTATTGCAGCTTCAAAAGGTAATCAAATTCTTGGATTGATTAGAAGAAACATAACATACAAGGGAAAAAAGTTAATTATACCTCTTTATAAAGCAATAGTTAGACCTCATTTAGAATACTGTATACAAGCATGGAGACCATATCGTAAGAAGGATATAGATACGCTTGAACGCATACAAAGGAGAGCAACTAAAATGATTCCAGAACTGAGAGACCTTAGTTATGAAGAACGCCTGAAAGAATGTGGTTTAACAACTCTAGAGACAAGGAGGTTAAGAGGAGATCAGATTGAAGTTTTTAAGATATTGAATGGGTATGAAAATATTGATAGAAATATGTTTTTCTCACTCAAGAAGGATAGCAGAACTAGAGGACATGAGGTAAAATTAGTAAAGGATCAATGTAGATTGGACATCAGGAAGCACTCGTTCTCACAGAGGACAATAAATGAATGGAACAAATTGTCTACAGATTGTGTAACTGCTAGCAGCGTGAATATGTTTAAAAACAAGGTTGACACACATCTCAGGAGGGCGGGTTATAAGTAGATGAACATTGTTGGACTCTCGATAAGCCAATGGCTTCCTTGTCCACTTGCCATCTGGGCCTTTGGCTTGGATGGCAAATCTTGTTAAATCTTGTTAACTGTATGCCAAGGCACAGTGCCTACTATTACAACTTTCATATTTTTATATAACTTTTATAACTGCATATTAAGGCATAGTGCCTACTATTACAACTTTAATACTTTTATATACATTTTATAACTGTATGCCAAGGCACAGTGCCTACTATTACAACTTTCATATTTTTATATAACTTTTATAACTGTATATTAAGGCACAGTGCCTACTATTACAACTTTCTTACTTTTATATACATTTTATAACCGTATGCCAAGGCACAGTGCCTACTATTACAACTTTCATACTTTTATATAACTTGTATAACTGCACACTAGGGGACAGCGCACACTATTACAACTTTCATACTTTTATATAACGTATAACTGTATACTAGGGCACAGCACATACTATTACAACTACCATACTTTTATATAATTTTATAACTGTATACTAGGACACAGCGCATACTATTACAACTTTCATACTTTTATATAATTTGTATAACTGTATACTAGGGCACAGTACAGTACAACTTTCATACTTTTATATACATTTTTTAACTGTATGCCAAGGCACAGTGCCTACTATTACAACTTTCATATTTTTATATAACTTGTATAACTGTATATTAAGGCACAGTGCCTACTATTACAACTTTCATACTTTTATATACATTTTATAACTGTATGCCAAGGCACAGTGCCTACTATTACAACTTTCATATTTTTATATAACTTGTATAACTGCATATTAAGGCACAGTGCCTACTATTACAACTTTCATACTTTTATATACATTTTATAACTGTATGCCAAGGCACAGTGCCTACTATTACAACTTTCATACTTTTATATAACTTGTATAACTGCACACTAGGGGACAGCGCACACTATTACAACTTTCATACTTTTATATAACGTATAACTGTATACTAGGGCACAGCACATACTATTACAACTACCATACTTTTATATAATTTTATAACTGTATACTAGGACACAGCGCATACTATTACAACTTTCATACTTTTATATAATTTGTATAACTGTATACTAGGGCACAGTACAGTACAACTTTCATACTTTTATATACATTTTTTAACTGTATGCCAAGGCACAGTGCCTACTATTACAACTTTCATATTTTTATATAACTTGTATAACTGTATATTAAGGCACAGTGCCTACTATTACAACTTTCATACTTTTATATACATTTTATAACTGTATGCCAAGGCACAGTGCCTACTATTACAACTTTCATATTTTTATATAACTTGTATAACTGCATATTAAGGCACAGTGCCTACTATTACAACTTTCATACTTTTATATACATTTTATAACTGTATGCCAAGGCACAGTGCCTACTATTACAACTTTCATACTTTTATATAACTTGTATAACTGCACACTAGGGGACAGCGCACACTATTACAACTTTCATACTTTTATATAACGTATAACTGTATACTAGGGCACAGCACATACTATTACAACTACCATACTTTTATATAATTTTATAACTGTATACTAGGACACAGCGCATACTATTACAACTTTCATATAATTTGTATAACTGTATACTAGGGCACAGTACAGTACAACTTTCATACTTTTATATAACTTGTATAACTGCACACTAGGGGACAGTGCACACTATTACAACTACCATACTTTTATATAACTTTTATAACTGTATTCTAGGGCACAGTGCATACTGTAACAATCATTCTTTTATATAACTTTTATAACTGTATACTAGGACACAGTGCATACTATTACAACTTTCATACTTTTATATAATTTGTATAACTGTATACTAGGGCACAGTACATACTATTACAACTTTCATACTTTTATATAACTTTTATAACTGTATACTAGGGAACAGCAGGCCCTTAGACAGGGACCCGTCTGCCCGTCTTAAAGATGGGCAAATGTCTTACGATGACGGGTAAAATAAAAATAAAAGACGGGTTTTTCTGTTTACAAGATGCCATTTTTTTCACAATAATTTTTTTTTAACTGTCTTAGACTTAGTGATGACTCAGCGCAAGCGGTCGTGATTCGATGAATGTTGTCGACGGCAGAATAGCGAATACCGCCGATCTATAAGACTATATATTTTTAACCTTGACATCGTTGGAAAGGATATCGTGGGGCGAGTTCAAAATGACACCTGCCAAGCGAGTGAAAAGATGTAATAATGTCAACGTCAGAGTTCACGACAGTCGATGCCTTTTTCGCAAACGTGAATAAAAGCAGCGTTCCTACGATTGTCCCTGAATAGTCCGAGTCGGCATCCTTTGTTACGCTGGTGGAGATCCATAATGTTGATGTGCCTGCCGCTAGTAACCGTGACGCTACTGTACTGTCGCCCACCGCTGGAACTCCGCAGTGGCCAAGCGCGATCGCGGTAGACTTCAAAATTGAGTCTGATTCGGGCTCCGATTCACATACATAACCGGCGTGTAGGCCCTACTATCGGCAGCAGTTTTCCAGTTCCTCAACTCAAACGGCAGGCAAACCACCAATGATTAGGCTGTGCTCAGTCTAGTAACTTCATATTGTTTTTTTGTCCAATAGGCAATATGGAATCTGGATGATTGCCGTTTTATCAAATAAGTAATGTTTCAATGTATTACTTTCAAAACAAGTTGTATTACTGAGTGCTATATCTTCTATTTTTATTTGTTGTATTGCTTTACTTTTAGTGTAAATCATTTGATTTTGAGTGTGATTGTAATCATATAAATTTTTTCATATTAGATGTATTTGCATGCATGTACTTAGTCTTCAGATGCTTCAAACATTACTTCCATGTTTAAATATTTAAAATAAAGTTTCAGGTTACTTTTTCATGAACCTTCATGTGTTGGTTCTTCTTCTATTATTATTATTACTGTGATAACGCCAACCTCGCTGCACAGCTAGTAAGACTCGACTGGGCCAATAATGGTTAAACCGGACTTGAAAAAACCTAATTTGGCCAATAATGGCTGTCATTTGACATTTGCTCAACTTGGCCTACCAGTGCAAAAACCAAATGGGCCAATAATGGCTATCATTATATCAACCAGCATTAGCTTGCCAATAAAAAAAATCAATTGGGCCAATAATGGTTGTCATAGACGCAACGGCTTCCACAGAAGTCGTTCGCACGTTTAAGGTTTTTTAGAATGTTCAAGACTGGGAACATTTTACTTCTGGCTAAGGGCCTGGGGAACAGTGCATACTATTACAACTTTCATACTTTTATATAACTTGTATAACTGTAAACTAGGGCACAGTACATACTATTACAACTTTCATACTTACATATAACTTTTATAACTGTATACTAGGGCACAGTGTATACTATTACAACTACCATACGTTTATATAATTATTATAGCTGTATGCTAGGGCACAGTGCCTACTAATACAACTTTCACACTTCTATATAACTTTTATAACTGTATACTAGGGCACAGTGCCTACTAATACAACTTTCACACTTCTATATAACTTTTATAACTGTATACTAGGGCACAGTGCCTACTATACCAACGTTCACACTTTTATATAACTTTTATAACTGTACACTAGGACACAGTGCATACTATTATAATGATTTGGAACATAATCAGGGAACACAACATTTGACTTTAACCCCATTTGACTCTAATCATACCTGCTTGATTTCAGTGATTGCATTCTGTGCTGCAGGGTATTTCTGCAGTGCAGACTCCTGTAGTAAGTCTACCATACACTGCAGATGTGTCTTCATGTCGGCAGCAGCAAACTTGAAGTGAGGGGAGTGTGATACAGCATTTTTGATGGTCCTCACCTGAGAACAATATCATGATTTCTTTTGAGAACATGTCACAGTTAAATATGTTTTAGAGGAGACATGTCACAGTTAAATGTGTGGTACAGAGGAGACATGTCACAATTAAATGTGTTTTAGAGGAGACATGTTACAGTGAAATGTGTGTTAGAGGAGACATGTCACAGTTAAATGTGTGTTGCAGAGGAGACATGTCACAGTTAAATGTGTGTTACAGAGTAGACATGTTACAGTTGAATATGTGTTGCAGAGGGGACATGTCAGTTAAATGTGTGTTAGAGGAGACATGTCAGTTTAATGTGTGTTACAGAGGAGACATGTCACAGTTAAATGTGTGTTACAGAGGAGACATGCCACAATTAAATGTGTGTTACAGAGAAGACTTGCTATAGTTAAATGTATGTCATACTGGAGACATGTCACAGTTAAACGTGTGTTGCAGAGGAGACATGTCACAGTTAAATGTATGTTACAGAGGAGACATGTCACAGTAGAATGTGTGTTGCAGAGGAGATTTGTCACAGTTAAATGTGTGTTACAGAGGAAACATGTCACAGTTAAATGTATGTTACAGAGGAGACATGTCACAGCTAAATGTGTTACAGAGGTGACATGTCACAGTTGAATGTGTGTTGCAGAGGAGACAAGTCAGTTAAATGTGTGTTGCAGAGGAGATATATTACAATTAAATGTCTGTTACAGAGGAGACATGTCAGTTAAATGTGTGTTACAGAGGAGATATGTCACAGTTAAATGTTTGTTACAGAGGAGACATGTCACAGTTGAATGTATGTATATTGTGTGTTACAACAGCAAGTGGCCTTTCTGAATAAAGTTATACAATAGTTTATTTATCTACCTATGTAATTTATACATCTTTTCTGGGTTGCTGTTAGATTGCTATCTCAATTTGTAGTTGTTTTGAAAATAGATATGTTACCAGGGGGTAATTAAAATCACATTACATAAACATTAAAAGAAACAACATGACCTTACCGCCTTGATTTTGTCAATGTTGATGAGTTGGTGAAATTGCTTGCAATTGATAACAAGCTGCAGCATTCCACTTGGGTCAGTGTTGGATGGAACGGTATTGGTTGCATCTTGTCCAGGGCCCATGTAGTACTGGGCAATTTGCCATGGGTGCACAGGCCACAGGGCGACAGTGGTGTTATCCAACGAGTACTCTCCTGTAGCTAGTTGTGCTTTAATGGCTGCCAGCCACTTGTCACAGACGTTACTTCCACAAGTGAATTTCTTCTTCTTCTTCTTGATATCCTCATTAGTGCATCCAGTACCGCAAACACTGCTCCCAATCCTTGTCTTCAGCGAGGTGTGAAATGATTGAATCACATCTACACAAAATGGTGTCATTGCTTTCGTTGTCAACTGGAGAGCCATGCCAACCTTCAGCCAGTTCTTGTAGTCGGCACTACCGAAGTTGACTTTTACAACTGGCGATGCCATGATGAGTTGCGGGTGCTACAAAAGACACCAACAACATAAAAGTAATTAATTAAAATTAATTGCCCATATTGACAAGCAACAGTAGTGTATAAATTTAAATAATAAATAATAGTCCAATAATACAGTTAATGCATCTAGCTGATGGACAATGCAACTCTGTTTATGACATTTGATGATTGGTATGTTCAATGTTTCAAACAATAACCATTTAGATGTAGCAACAGGGTGCCAAGATCACACCATAGTTGAAATTGAAAAAAATTTATTTGGCAAATACAAGAATGAAAATGAATAAAAAATACAAGAATACAAATTACAGGTAAGAAGATCTGCATGGATGGAAGTAAAAACTAGGCAACTAGATGTAGCAACTTGACACCATAAATATTATAAATATAATTATATAATGCATATAATTCATTCATGTGCCAAACAAATTGAATACATAGTATACAAAAACAATTGTTGAATGCATACCATTGATTAAAATAAAGAGAAAAAAAGAGGAAAAAATTAACACAAATGTATTTTTTATTATTATAATGAAGATAAATAAAGTTAAATCACCCAGGGGTGGTAGTCGTAATAAATAATTTAAGAATGTTCACAGAAATACCTACATAAGTCACATTTTCTTAATAAACACACATCTGAATATTAATTTATAATGATTTTTGCTTAGATTATACCTTTCAGATTTTGGAAAGTGAAACACATTTGAGACTTGGAGCATTATATTATGCAATTTATAAGATAATTATAATACTAAGTCGTTTTTATTTCTGTTCTGATTTCACCTAAGTGAACGTTATTACTTTACCTGGTAACATGGTTGTATATGTCATTATTTCATGTGACAGATGTGACAAAATAATTTGGGCACTGTTTTGTTGTTATTTTGTCATGCAAACATTTTGAAATACAAATAAATCTTCTAATTTAAATATTCCATACATTTTAAAACTGGGTTCTGTCTGTGCACTGTTTAGTTTTATGCATCAAACGAATTGTTTTCTCTTGGAGTTTGAATAGTCTGGAATTGTTAGCTACATTTCCACATTATTACACCATGCAAGTAGGCCATAGGTGAGGTTGAATTACGAATTATAGATTACTTTTAATATGCTAGATTGTACTAATGGTTTATTCTTATTCGATGTCTAGAAATTTAAAGTGCTCAACTGTGGAACTGTACATAGACAACAGTACTTGTGCTGAGAAATTAGACTTAGACATGCTACTGAAAAAGATCCATGTTTTAACATAGACGGTATTATAGAAGTCACTGACAGGGAATGTAAAAGAAACTAGCTAATGTACAAAACTGTTTAAGAGAGTGTAATTATCAAACTGACTCTGAACTCTACAACCTACAGTGTAAATGTGACATAAACAGTATGTTCTCTACAACCTACAGTGTAAATGTGACATAAACAGTATGTTCTCTACAACCTACAGTGTAAATGTGACAAGTATGTTCTCTACAACCTACAGTGTAAATGTGACAAGTATGTTCTCTACAACCTACAGTGTAAATGTGACATAAACAGTATGTTCTCTACAACCTACAGTGTAAATGTGATACAAACAGAAAAAGACCTAAATACGAACTCTGAGAATAGTCTATATAATAATATAATAATAATAATAATGTTTTATTTCAGACAAGAGCCCATATATATATACATACAAGTAAAAAACCATAAATATACACACATGTTGTCCAATAGAGGTACATGTAGTGAGAGAAAAATATATATATATAAATATACATACATGACGTGTAGTAAAACTATATATAAAATAAGTCAGGATAAAAAATATATTTGTATGAAAGTACAAGCATCATTAATTAAAAGCATACAATTGATCAATCCAATGTTTAATCAGTGAACTTCGATAATAAATAAAAGTGTGAAAACAATTCACAAAAAGTATATTGTCGGATTTTTCTAACCGGCATAAAAGGTTAAAAATTGATGAGCGAATACGTTCATTAAAGGATTTAACATAATTAGTAGCGAACATATGGCTTGCACTACAGCGGGGTGACAAGTTGTGTATAATTCTAAAACTGTTGTTATAAGCAACAGTAATACCTTTCAGACTCTGTGTTTTTAAATTACGCCAAAGACTTAAGGTATACATTGAACCACAGTATGAATTAAATAAAGTTGTTTTAATGGAATTGTTGCATAAGTTAAATTTTCTGGCTAAAGCATTTGCCTGAGAATAGATACATCTTTTCTGTCTGGCAATATCGTCATCATCAGTAAGGTTATTGTTTATAATATGGCCAAGGTATTTACATTTCTCAGTGTGAGGAAGTGTATGGTTATTGATAACAACAGGGTGAATATTTTTCTTGTCCCTAGGTTAGTTATCGATAACCATACAGAAAGATTTGTTGGCATTGTATGTTATATCAAACATATTGCCGTACTCAGCACAACAATTGGTGAGTTTTCTCAACCCCGCAACACTAGGTGAAAAAACACAAAGGTCATCGGCATACATTATATGGTTCATTATGGTTCCTGCATAAAGACAACCAATTTGTAGTTTATTCAAATTTACACTTAAGTCATCCATGTAAACGTTAAAAAGATGTAGAGAAAGGATTCCACCCTGCTTAACACCGTTTGAAACAGTAAAAAATTCTGAGAAGCTACAACACCATCTGACAGTGAATTTCTGAGTTCTGTACCAGTAATAAAGAATGCACACAACAAAAGAAGGACATGAATCATTATTTGTAGAAGTCAAAAAAAGTTGTTATTGGTGTTATCTATAAACCACCTGACACATGCATCAATACATTTAAAATACAATTTAATGATTTATTAGGAAGAATTTCAAATGAAAGAAAGAAATGCATATTAATGGCAGATTTTAACATCGACTTACTTAAGACTGACACAAACCACCAAACAACAGATTTTATCCATAATGTTTGCCAATGCATTCTATCCAACAATTAGCAACCAACAAGGGTCACACGACAGACAGCTACTCTCATAGACAATATTATAACCAACATTCATGAATATTCAATAAAATCTGGTATCCTACATAATGACATATCAGATCACTTCCCGGTATTTACCTTTTATGAATTAGGGGTAAAAGGAGAAAATTACAAACTTCAAACTGGGAGGAAGTGTACAAAGATCCCAACCCCTGCACTTCATATGATACCTTTCTGGAAATGCTAATGACACAAATTAATGCTTACCATGGAAACATTTAAGGTGAAAACATGCAAAAGCGGATGGCTCACTGACTCACTGTTTGATTACTCATGTAATCAGACAGTCAAAGAAAAACTATGTTAAAGATAAATTTGATTGATATAAAAATTATTGCAGGAAAACATGGAGCATTATAAATGAAGTTTTAAAGTCCAAAAACAATAAATCTGTAACAAATGATAAATTTGTTACATTAAACGGTACCCACTTTACAGACAAAAGGGAAATAGTGGACCATTTCAATAATTATTTTACCAACTTAGGTCATCGCCTTAATGTAAATTTAACACAAACAGGAAATGACCCAACACAATTCATAAAAAAATGCATCAAGTTTTTTCTGTACACCTACGTATCCTGAGGAAATAATTAACATAGTAAGAAAAGCACATTCAAAGAAATCAAGTGGTTTCGACAATGTTGATCCATACATTATTAAACAAGTTATACCACAAATTGCAAATCAACTTGTCCACATTTTCAATAATCCACTTATGACTGGCATTGTGCCCAGCAAACTAAAAATAGCAAAGGTTATCCCCTTGTATAAAAGTGAAAACCCTGAACTATTCTCAAATTATAGACCTATTTCTATCCTTCCATGCCTCTCAAAAATACTGGAACGCCTAATGTACAATAGGATTTACAATTTTTTAACAGAACACAACATAACATCAAAAAACAATATGCATTTAGGAAAAACTATTCTACGTATATGGCACTGATTGATTTGGTTGATAAAATATCAAGTAACATTGACCAAAAAAAATAATAATAATATAGCTGTTTTTCTTTATCTCTCCAAGGCTTTCAATGCAATAGATCATAAGTTTAATAAATAAACTTCAATGCTACAGTATAAGAAGTACTGCCTGCAACTGGTTTAAAAGCTATCTTAATAACAGAAGACAGTATGTATCGTATAACAAAGCAAACTCAAAATATATGACAATTACATGTGGAGTTCCACAAGGATCTATATTAGGCACATTACTCTTTATTTTATATATAAACGATATTGAAAATGTATCAGATATCCTAAATCCTATACTGTTTGCAGATGACACAAGTCTCTTTCATGCTCATACATGCTTCAATACTATCATCGAAGAGGTAAACAAAGAAAAAATCTCAACATGGTTCCATACCAATAAACTTTCCCTAAACACCAAAATGTAAAATTTTATTATATTCACACCAAAAGGCAAAAATCAATATCAACAGTGCCTTAAAGTAAGTAGATGGAAACAAAATAAAGCATGTCAAATTCACCAAATTCCTAGGAATATTCACAGATGAACACTTAAACTGGACACATATTGACAACCTATCAAAAAATAGCGCGGAATGTGGGAATGCTTAAAAAATTAAAACATTTTCTCCCTATGTATATAATGAGAACTATTTATTGTTCATTGATCTTATAATTTTTACAATATTGCACTTTATTATGGGAAAATTCATACTGTACAAACTTAAACAAACTAAGAATACTACAGAAGAAAGCTATTTCGATAATCACAAATTCTCTTTACATCGCACACACTGATCCTCTATTCTCAAAGTTAAAACTTAAAATTTGATGATCTCTATAAACATCAATTAGGTATTTTTATGTGTTAAGCAGCGAATAGCCAACTCCCAGATTTTATGTCATCAATGCTTACGCAAATACAAAATATCCACAAACATAATATAAGAAACCAAAATGGCTATTACATCCAAAACATAAGAACAGCAGGAAATTTACAATAAATTATCCAGGACCAGTATTCTGGAATGCATTACCTAGTAGATTACAACAGCTTGTATCTATTAACCAATTTAAAAATAAACTGAAAGAACTGTTACTCTCTAAATAACAATGACTTTACAGTAAACACTGCAAATTTAAAAACTTTGTATTTGTACAAAATGTGCTCTACGTCTACCTTTATTTTCACAGGGTAGAGAAGATCATGTGTTTTATGGTTATGTAATATTTAATGTAGTCAGGTTCATGTATTACTTAATGTTTTCATGAATCACATTTAATGAGTTAATGTGCAATTAGTTAGTGTATTATTTGTTCATATAATTCAAAGTAAAAAATTTGTATTTGCAGGATTTTTGTTAAGTGTGGTTATAGCAGGGACCATTAACACCAACGCAGGGACCACTTATCATGCTCAGCCTGTGGCCGAGTGACTACGTATCACAGACCACTGTGGATACACCAGGAACTTGTACATAATGTAATTGTACC
Organism: Lamellibrachia columna; assembly: GCA_963662155.1. Taxonomy (NCBI): domain Eukaryota; kingdom Metazoa; phylum Annelida; class Polychaeta; order Sabellida; family Siboglinidae; genus Lamellibrachia; species Lamellibrachia columna. The sequence goes on along the minus strand of OY759261.1, from coordinate 4,604,977 downwards.
TTAACATTTCAGGAGTTTAGTTTATATAGCAATGGAAAATTATTGTCCCAAATAGGCCAATAATGCCCATGTTCATAACTGTGTAACAGATTAATGAAAATATTACGAATTATCGCACAGCAACATATATAAAAGGTTACTAATAGTACTTTGTTGACATGAACATTGGAAATGGTCGTGTTTCCAAACGTTGTGCATTTCCAAATTGAAAAAAAAACACTTAATTGTTTGCCACAATTGGTCACATAATTGTTCTGCTTTGGTGTTTGTTAAGCGGGATTATTCAAGGTTGATTTGATAGCACTTGCTTTGCTTCTTTGTCACACATTTTTTCAAAAGGAAGCAAGTGACACTAAGTCACCAAATAATCAACGTCATAAAACAGTGTAGTAACGTAGGCAAACATCGTTGCGCTGAGCCAGTCGCTATACGTAATATAATATGCCATTTTCAAAAAAATCAGAAGAAACTTTTGCATAAGACATCCATATTCTAAATCACTAACAATTATTTCATTGTTGCAGTACAAATTTTTTTTTAGAAAAATTGTTTTTAATGAAAATATTATGATTATCGAACGATAGAAATTATATTATGTACTAGTCTATAACCTAGGGCTAGGCTAGGCTATAGCGCCGCAATATAGTGCAGCAACCAGTATACAAGTCATTTTTATAAATACACAGTCAAATAGTCCGTAAATGTGTGGATAATTACTGTGCCGTAATTTGCACTAGAGAGCAAAGCAATACTATGTTTAGTCCGATATCTCAAAAACACCTCATCGTTACTTGATCCCTTTTGCCAGACTAGGTCACTAGTGGTAGGGCCTAGGGGTTCGCCATGTGTCAGCAACGTACGCTTACCAGTTCCGTAAAACTCTAGCTACAATGGAATATTCAGACGCAATTTAAGGAAAATGTTGGCCTAGTTCAGTGATTTTAACATTTCGGGATATGCTTTAACAAACGTTACCTTTTCTTACAAGTTTGCTTTTAAAAAATGCCCTATGGACGACTGTCTCTTACACATTTTACTTTGCTGAACTAGCGCCGCTACGGCATGGTTGCCAATCTGTCCGCTATGTGTGACGTAGTTGCCGATCTGTCCGCTACGCGTGACGTGGTTGCCGATCTGTCCACTAGGTGCTTGACGGACAGTCTACTAACTACGAACCACAAGTAACACTACGAATTGTGGGAAGTAAATATGCTTTGGCGATGTGTAAAATGTCTGTGCGAATGATTTTAAACTGCCGTTTATTAACGCAAAATGACATTCGTTGACCGGCGCTGTTTTGCTGCCATATGTCGTGATCATCAACGATCGCTGACCTGTTTGTGGGAGATCGACGCTGCAATGATTAACACAAAAGATACTAAAAATCGGCCTTCCTCTAGGATACTCGATAGCCGGGTAAATGACCCGGGTCCCGGTTCTTAGCAAAAAACCCTGATTTGTACAAAATATACTCTACATCTACCTTTATTTTAACATGGTAGAGAAGACCGTGTATTCATGTTCATGTAGTATTTAATGTATACAATGTTCATGCATTACTTAATGTGTTCATGTTCACATTTTAGTGTACTAATGTGCAATAATTAGCTACGTTATTAGTGTATTATTTGTTCATAACATTCTAGATACAAATTGTATGTCCATATTTAAGCAATTTTTTTTATATTACATTGTATTTCACTTGCAATAATCTTGCTTGGTATATATTTTTGGCTTAAGGAAACAAAATATGTTCATTTATTGTTCTGGGTGGTCCTCGTCATAAGCCCCGTAATCAAGGAGATCCTCTACAAACCCCGCGGGGATCTCCTTGGTTGCACCGCCATTTCTTTAATCAGTAACTCAACTCATATTGTAAATATGTTAAAACTTATGTGTAACCAAAATAAAGTTATTCATTCATTCAACATATCAGCATTATCACTTTGTAGCGCAATCTCCACGTGATTGTGCAGGCAACTATAGTTTTACTTACATTAAGTGTAAGTTTGTTGGCGCTTATCCATTGAGATACCGTATTCAACCTAATAAGTGCACAGTACCCATGGACTCATCCACAGACCTGTCCACCCGTCTTTTGGATGGGTAAAATGCGTAAAGTGCGTTTTAGGATGAGTAGAGATTAATCTTGGACGTTTTTTTCACAGTAACTGCCGCCTGCAGCTATGTAATGTGTTGCAAAATCTACAGTGCTCAGTATAATGATTTGCCCTAGAAACTGACCCTGGCTCCCCTTGCAGCTGCAAGACAAAACCCTGAATCCAATTACAGCCCAACTTGTTATGGTAATTTTGACCTAGCCAGTAGGGGTGGTAGCATGAAAGGCGCCTTCTGGATAAACCTGAAACCATACTCCTCTGGAAAAGTGGAGGTCCTGCCGGCCCCCAATAATTTTAGGCTAAATTCTATCCTTGTCAACTATCAATAAGTTTGAATATTGGGCACTGCTATTTTTTATGTATAAAAGGAAACAGTCATGGTTTTGGGTTAAGGGTTACTAAAACAAAATGAAAATATATTAATACGTCTCAGTTACCCCAATTTTATAGAACTGCACATGCGCATTCTGAGTAAACCACTGGCGTGATATTCTTAAATTAAGTTGCACATGGTTAATTTTATTATCTCTTTTGCATAGCCCAAAACCATGACTTTTGTTTCGCTTTAAATCTATTAATAAGTGTACATGTTGAATGGTAATTTTAGCTGGTTAATTTTGTACAGGGAGAAACCTATGGTGTGACATGGCAGGGTTTTGTTTGAAAATGAGTGATATCAACTGAAAAATGCATAGTCTAGATGTCAAGTGGTCAGGTATGAATCTGAACTAACAGAGCTCAAGACATAATTTACAAGTCACAGCACTTTATGAAACATGAATGTCTTAACAATTTCCATTACCACAAATTTCTTATTGTTTCCGTTAAAATGTTAAACAAGTTGGTTACTTTCTTATTGTTTGCTTAAATAAATAGCTATATAAACCACTCTATGAATTACCTACATTTGTACAAAGAAACATGTAGGTGACTAGGTGTTGGACTGGAGGAACACCAGATGGCTTCAGCTGGTAGTAAATGGTTCCCACTCATCTCCAACAAACGTTATATCTGGTGTACCCAAGGCTCAGTCCTTGGCCCTGTCCTCTTTCTACTGTATATAAATGATATCACTGGGACAATTCACTCCAACATACGACTTTTGCTGATGACTCAATTGTTTATAGAGATTCGCTCACCTGCAGACCACGACCTACTACAAACAGACATTTAAAAACTAACAGACTGGTCCAACAAATGGCAAATGAAATTCAACACATCAAAATGCCACCTACTCACAATTACTCATAAGTCTAAACCTAGCCAGTTCACCTACACCAACTTAAACCAGTCGATTTCTTGAGTAAATTCACATCCATACCTAGGCATAATCATAGATTCCAAACTGTCCTGGACTAAGCATGTACAAACCACTGCATCAAAACCTGCACAACCACTAGGCCTACTCAAACGAACACTCCATCCAGCTAAACCAAAAGTAAAGGAGGCGGCCTACAATATGTTAGTAAGACCCAAATTAGAATATGGAGCAATAGCGTGGAATCCACAGACCCAAAATAACATTGACACCCTGGAGAAAATACAAAGAAGCGCCACTCGATTTATCCTAAATGACTACCACCATACAACAAGCGTCACACACCTACAACATAAACTTGGCTGGCAGACATTAGAACGACGATTACAAAACCAACTCACTTTCTTCTACAAAATTAAATATAACCTTCCTAAATATTTCTCTGCCAAAAAATCTTATAGTCCCATGCACCCATACGCAAAACAGCTATCCTGATAAATGTATAAAAAATACAAGCACGCATCAATACATATACATACTCTTTCTATCCTAGAGTCATAAGAGCCTGGAATCTACTCCCCACTGAAATAATAAGACTCCCCTCCATTCACCCCTTCCAACTAGCTGTGAGCACTGTCTATCTTGCCCCTCCAGCTCACCTCATTCGTCTATAAGGAGGATATCTGATTTTAATCCAATTTTAACTGCACATTTTTTTTTCAAAATGTATTATTTTCCACATTTATATGTACCTTTATTCAGGCGCACCAAGCACCACACTCCTATGTTAGCCCTGGAAAGGGCTGTTTGGAGTAAACACACTGAAGACTGAAGTTTGAAAGCTCATAATATTTATCTTCACCATGGATATGGCTAATCATCTCATCATCATATCAAGTTTCAGTGACCGAACAGTGCATTGTGTATAGTGTAAGTCTTCTGTCCTATACCATGCCTGAGTGAGCAGCCTTTCATTCTATCACCACTCATGCCTGGTGGCAGTGAATACACCGACTGTAGTCTACTGGCTCAATAATTACTGGTGACAAGATTTAACAAGATTGCCATCCCAAACAACAAGTTCCAGATGGCAAGTGGACAAGGAAGCCATTGGCTTATCCAGAGTCCAACAATATTTTGTTTTAGCAACATTTATTGTTAAAAGTTAGCCGTAGGTAGTAATTCAGTGTAATTTAAAGAAGGTCACTGAAATTTCGTTAGCGCGAGCGATATTACGTTTTGTTAGTCCGCTGTTACATAGAAAGTAAGTTGCAAGGCAGTAGTTGTAAATTTAATTAAGACATAAGTAAAATACTATAAAGTGTGTATTACAACACAAAAACAGTCTTTGTGAAGACTACCTAGTATAAATTGATTATAAACGGATTATAAACAAATACAAATTTAATTTCTAACATTGGGGCCGTGCAAATGCCAAGTAAAGGCGAAACGTAATTTGATATGTTCTAGCTGCGACAGCTGGATAGACTTTGCAAAGTCCGGGTGTGTAAATTCGTGGGCGGAGGTGCAGGCGGATGATTCTCATTTCGTGTGTAGGGGGTGTATGACAGTGAAATATCTGCAGGAGCAGGTGATTGAGCTAAGGCATATGATTTTGATGATGACAGGGCAGGGTGAGACAGAAGAGAGCAGATGTGGTGAGAATGATGAGAGCAGAGGTGGTGAGACCGGGGAGAGCAGAGGTGGTGAGACCGAGGCGAGCAGAGATGGTGAGACCGAGAAGAGCAGAGGTGGTGAGACCGAGGAGAGCAGAGGCGGTGAGAACGAGGAGAGCAGAGGTAGTGAAAATGAGGAGAACAGAGGTGGTGAGAACAAGGAGAGCAGTGACAATGTGAGGGAGAAAGCTGGTAAGAAGAAGAAAGATGGAAAAAGGAAGAATGTGCAACAAAAGGAAGATAACCGAGTGAGTGAAGAGGGATTGTCAGGTGACAGGATGGTCAAGGATAACAAGAGCAGAGAAAAGGATAAGACTGTGGATCACAAGAAGAAAGATGACAGAAGGCAGAGAATGCAACAAAAGAGAGGTAAGCGGGTGAGTGGAGAGGGATTGCCAGGTGGTAAGACAGTAAAGGTTGATGATATGAGAGAAAGGGGGCATACTAGTAGTGTGCAACAGGAAAGGAGCTTTGCTGATGTAGTATCACAGGGGAAAGCGAGGAAAGCCCGGGTATTTATGGGGGATTCCATCATTAGGAAAGTGGATAAAATTGTAAATAGAGGAGATGACATAACAGTATGCCTACCAGGGGCAAAAGTAGAAGATGTAGCAGAGAAGGCAGGACAAGTCATGGGTGGTGGCCCGGGAGGTGCTGTTCTCGTGCATGTGGGAACGAACAATGCAGAGAAGGAGGGAACGTCAGCCATCGTTGGTAAGTACAGGAGGTTGATCAAGACACTTAAAGAGGCACGAGTTGGACAGATTGTATTGTCGGGGATATTACCAATAATGGGAGGCAGGGGTGAGGAATATAGGAACTGTAGGAGGATGGCGATCAACACACAGATACAGAAGGTATGTATGGAGGAGGAGGTGACTTTTTCATGAGAGATGGACTTCATCTGACAGGGAAGGGCGCTGCAGTTCTTGGGTGTGAATTTGTCAGAGTTGTTGACGAGGGCACAGGTACCATAAATTATTTAAACTAGATGCGCAGGGGGAACTGACAGAGAAAACTCAAAGGAGTACTACTACAAATACACATCCAAAGAAATGTTCACCAATAATTTCGGACAATGAACTTAAATGTGTATGCTTAAATGCCAGGAGCATAGTAAATAAAAAAAGTGAGTTAGACATTTTGGGAAGCAGATATTGATCCTCATGTAATAGGCATCACAGAATCATGGGCAAATGAAGATATAGTAGATGCTGAGTTAGCACTGACAGGCTATGTAATGTTTAGGAAGGATAGATGAGAAAGAAGGGGAGGTGGAGTAATTTTATATATTAAAGAATCTATCCAAGCATATGAAATAACACTGAAAAGTGAAGCAGATAGTGTGGAAGCAATTTGGTGTAACATAGTTAACCATGGCCATATACAGTGGGAATCATTAGAGAGTGCTGGAGGTGACGACCATCAGTTTCTACTTCTAACACAGGATTGTTTCCTTACTCATGTCTTGGAACCAACCAGAGGTGGGAATGTGTTAGATTTAATGTTGTCTTCTCAAAATGAATTAGTTGACAATGTTAAAGTACACGAACCTTTGGGTTCAAGTGACCATAACCAAATCCATTTTAATATAAAAGTAAAAACATGGAACACATATAAAAAACAATGGAGGAGGAACTTCAACAAAGGCAAATATAAAGTGATGAGAACATATCTAGCAAATATAGATTGGAATAACTTGCTGAAGAACAAGACAGCAAGAGAATGCTGGACTTGTTAAAAATATGAGATTGAGGGCATTATTGAGAAATTTTTTCCATTAAGAAAACAAGGGAAAAGGTCCAGAAAAAAACACCTGTCAAAAGACGCTATTAGAAAAATTGCTCACAAACAGATGCTGTGGAGGGTCTATAAACACACTGGAAATGTAGAAGACTACACAAACTACAAAGAGGCACTTAACCTAGCTACAACTGAAATTAGAAAATCTAAAAGAACCTTTGAACAAAAATTGGCAGGTAATATAAAAAATTACAGCAAGAGTTTCTATGCTTATGTAAGGAGTAAACAGAAAGTTCGAGATAAGGTCGGACCACTGGAAAACAACAGTGAAAACATAATTTCAGACGGGTTCCAAATGGCAGAGGTCCTGAATGAGTATTTCAGCTCAGTTTTTACCACAGAAGACATCAGCTCACTTCCAGTTCCATTTACTAAATTTGAGGGCAATAAATCAGAACATTTAGGGCAGTTATTTGTAACTCCTGAAATGATAGCAAAGAAAATTAATAAGATGAAAGATAATAAATCACCTGGAGTTGATGGGATACCACCAAAACTGCTTAAGGAAATTGTTGAGCAAATTAGTACACCACTTGCAAAAGTGTTTAACTTGTCACTAGAAGAAGGAATAGTTCCTTCAGAATGGAAAGAAGCAAACATTATGCCGCTATTTAAGAAGGGATCGAGGAAGAAGCCAGAAAATTACAGACCAGTGAGTTTAACATCAGTTGTATGTAAATTACTCGAAACATTAATTAGAGACCACATAGTGGAATTCCTTGTAAAACATAAATTAATAAATACATCTCAACATGGATTCCTAAAAGCAAGGTCATGTCTAACCAATCTCTTATGTTTTTTGGAAGAAATTACAAAGTGGGTAGATGACAGGTCACCAGTGGATGTTGTCTACTTAGATTTTCAGAAAGCTTTTGATAAAGTGCCACATCAAAGATTGTTACTTAAACTAAAAGCCCATGGTATAGGCAATGATGTAATCAACTGGATAGAAAAATGGCTTAGACACAGAAGACAGAGAGTAATGAGAAAATTGTTGGACTCTCGATAAGCCATTGGCTTCCTTGTCCACTTGCCATCTGGAACTTGTTGTTCGAGATGGCAATCTTGTTAAATCTTGTTAATTTTCTCATCTATGTGTAGCCCGCCCTTATCAGATATATGTCAATTCTATTTTTAAACATATTCACACTACTAGCATTAACACAATCATTTGGCAGTTTGTTCCATTCATTTATCACCCTCTGTGAGAAAGAGTACTTTCTCATGTCCAACCTACACTGCTCCTTAACTAATGCTGCTTTATGTCCTCTGGTTCTACTGCCTTCTTTAAGTTTGAAGAACATATTCCTATCAACATCCTCATAACCTTTCACTATTTTAAACACTTCTATTTGGTCTCCTCTTAGTCTCCTGGTCTCTAGTGTTGTCAAACCACATTGTAATAAGTGGCTTTCATAACTAAGGTCTCTCAATTCTGGAATCATTTTAGTTGCTTTTCGTTGTATTCTTTCTAGCTTGTCTATGTCCTTCTTACAATACGGCCTCCATGCTTGTATACAATATTCCAAATGTGGTCTAACTATTGCTTTGTACAGGGGTACAATTAGTTCTTTCTCCTTATACGTGACAGTTCTCCTAATTAGCCCTAGAATTTTATTTCCTTTCGAAGCAGCAATCCTACATTGCTCTGAAACTTTCATGTCAGCACTAAATGTTACTCCTAAGTCCTTTTCGTGTGTGGTTCTACCTAGTACAGCATCCCCCATTTTATATTCTTCTTCCATGTTTCCATGTCCTATGTGTATGCATTTACACTTCCCAAAATTGAATAACATTTGCCATTTTTCTGACCATTTAACTAATTTATCTAGATCATCCTGTAAACTTTGTTTATCTGTATCATTAGTAACCTTTCTGAATACTTTTGTGTCATCTGCAAATTTCAGTACTTTGCTAGACATGTCATCTTCCAAATCGTTTATATACACACACATGCACGCACGCACGCACGCACGCACGCATGCACACGCACATACACACATACTGTAATAACACGATTGGCATCATTAAAAAAGCACAAAAACGCATGTACTTCCTTAGACACCTCAAACGATTCGGCTTATCTCAAGCAATATTAACACGTTTCTACCGCGCAGTTATTGAAAGTGTCTTGTCATTTTCTATCACTGTCTGGTTTGGTCGCGCCAGCCAAGATGAAATTAATCAAATTGAATCAGTCGTCAAGCACGCCTCTAAACTAATCGGGTTAAATATGCCGTCCATCAGATCTCTTTATCTATCTCGCAGTTTGCGCAAATCCAAGCGCATTGTACAAGACGAATATCATCCAGCCAACCATCTCTTTGAACTCCTTCCCTCCGGTAAGCGCTACCGTAGCATAAAAACTAAAACGACGCGATTTAACAATAGTTTCTATCCTCAAGCGCTGAGATTTTTAAACGGAGAGCCATCATAAATGTCTTGCCTCTGGTAGGTAGATGCAATGTCGCCTTTTTAATTTTTTATTTATTTATTTATTTTTTAATCTTTAATTTTTTTTATTTTTTAATCTTGCAACCTATTATATTACTCTCGCTTGTTTTCAACTGTTTTTAGTATTACGATTGTGATATGTAATGTTTAGTTCCGTGTGTGATTGGGTGCATGAGTGTATGTTTGTGCTAACGCCACAACTCTACAAATTCCTTGTACTTGCTACTTGGTAATAAAACGTATCTTATCTTATCTTATCTTATACATATATATATAGTAAAAACAGTATAGGGCCTAATACTGATCCCTGTGGTACCCCAATCAAAGCATATTTCCAGTTTGAAATCTCACCATCTACTATTACTCTCCGTCTTCTGTGTGTAAGCCACTTTTCTATCCAGTTGATTACATCATTACCTATACCATGGGATTTTACTTTAAGTAACAATCTTTGATGTGGCTCTTTATCGAAAGCTTTCTGAAAATCTAAATAGACAACATCTACTGGTGACCCGTTATTTACCCACTTTGTAATTTCTTCCAAAAAACATAAGAGATTCGTTAGAAATGACCTTGCTTTTAGGAACCCATGTTGAGATGTATTTATTAATTTATGTTTTACAAGAAATTCCACCATGTGGTCTCTAATTAATGTTTCGAGTAATTTACATATAACTGATGTTAAACTCACTGGTCTGTAATTTTCTGGCTTGTTCCTCGATCCCTTCTTAAATAGCGGCGTAATGTTTGCTTCTTTCCATTCTGAAGGAACTATTCCTTCTTCTAGTGACAAGTTAAACACTTTTGCAAGTGGTGACTACAATGACTGGCTGTACAGCCTACTATCAATAGCCTCTAGCTAGTGACTGGCTGTACAGTCTACTATCAATAGCCTGTAGCCAGTGACTGGCTGTACAGCCTACTATCAATAGCCTGTAGCCAGTGACTGGCTGTACAGTCTACTATCAATAGCCTGTAGCCAGTGACTGGCTGTACAGCCTACTATCAATAGCCTGTAGCCAGTGACTGGCTGTACAGCCTACTATCAATAGCCTGTAGCCAGTGACTGGCTGTACAGTCTACTATCAATAGCCTGTAGCCAGTGACTATCTGTACATCCTACTATCAATAGCCTGTAGCCAGTGACTGGCTGTACAGCCTACTATCAATAGCCTGTAGCCAGTGACTGGCTGTACAGCCTACTATCAATAGCCTGTAGCCAGTGACTGGCTGTACAGCCTACTATCAATAGCCTGTAGCCAGTGACTGGCTGTACAGCCTACTATCAATAGCTTGTAGCCAGTGACTGGCTGTACAGCCTACTATCAATAGCCTGTAGCCAGTGACTGGCTGTACAGCCTACTATCAATAGCCTGTAGCCAGTGACTGGCTGTACAGTCTACTATCAATAGCCTGTAGCCAGTGACTGGCTGTACAGCCTACTATCAATAGCCTGTAGCCAGTGACTGGCTGTACAGTCTACTATCAATAGCCTGTAGCCAGTGACTGGCTGTACAGCCTACTATCAATAGCCTCTAGCCAGTGACTGGCTGTACAGCCTACTATCAATAGCCTGTAGCAAGTGACTGGCTGTACATCCTACTATCAATAGCCTGTAGCCAGTGACTGGCTGTACATCCTACTATCAATAGCCTGTAGCCAGTGACTGGCTGTACAGCCTACTATCAATAGCCTGTAGCCAGTGACTGGCTGTACAGCCTACTATCAATAGCCTGTAGCCAGTGACTGGCTGTACAGTCTACTATCAATAGCCTGTAGCCAGTGACTGGATGTACAGCCTACTATCAATAGCCTGTAGCAAGTGACTGGCTGTACAGCCTACTATCAATAGCCTGTAGCCAGTGACTGTTTGTCAGCTAGAATCTCCACAGGATGTCATACAAATGGAATGCACAGTCCACTGGCCAGTAGTACAAACAGGTCAGAACAGGTATTGAGGACAAAGTCTGTTCCGTTGGTAAAAATTTTCGGTTTTCCTTTTACTAAATGGAAAACCGAATCTCCCCTCACAACCGTGCCTAAAGTTTTATTATTTTAAAATGGGTCATGCAATATATTGTACAACGGCTTAGGGGGTGGTTATATATATATATTCAGGTGTGACTTTTCTATAGTTTGATAGAGGGGTATGGATACTGATTGATAGAGGGTGTCATACAAATGGAATGCACAGTACACTGGCTATACAGCAAGACATCTGAACCTCGGCCTTCTAGATCAAGAGTCTGGCATTCTAACTACTACGCTACTAAGAGTTCAATATTCAACCCCCCTAAATTAGTTATATGTTCTTAGTGGATTCAGGTAGTTCTGCTTTGTACATAACTTGTTATACCAAATAAAACCATGGACAAAATACACTGAACATTTTATAAATTTGTCATGCTGTAATTAATATTTTTGAGGTAACTTGTGATTATTAACATATCTTAAGATATTGTGATGTTGATTTTACCAAAAACAACACCTTTTTACATAGTTGTTGTTTATTTAAAACTTTTATTCCAACTATGTGCATTATAAATTAAACTAATACACACATTTTGAAAATTTTATAGACAGGGTGAATTATTATTATACTTCGGATGCTTAGTTGAAGATTCGGGGGTGTGTCACACCGACAGATTGCTGTCTCAATGTTATATAGACTGGTTCCTGAACATAAAATATCCTCAGACGTATGTAGCTGTAAAGAAAACAAGTTTTTTCATACAAAAGCCGGCAATCGAAACAATGGTGTCTTACAATATTAGTGATTTATGAAGTGAAGATTACAATGCGAGACTGGAATGAATTCCCTGTAAAATTATACGTCACTCAGCACACTAGCCAATAATGAACCAGGGTTAAAACCTGCTTGAAATGGAGCACCCACGAGCATGTTATGACTTGTTACGACTTGTTACGATATTTGATGTTTTTGATACTTTTTTATCTATGTAGGTCTTATGATTTTAATTCTAACATGTCTTGTAATGGATGGCATCTCTGTTAATGGTACGTATCTGCATTCATTTATGTAGGTCTTATGATTTTAATTCTAATATGTCTCAAATAAAGTCTCTTCAGCTTGTTTTGGCGGCATTCACCGCTAGGAGACGTCGCCATTTTAGTTGTCAATGAACTCCCTATCTGAGTGGTGCATGCCTCGCCCAGCCTGATAACTAAACACTTGGCAGTGCAGAGGTACCAGAACTTTAGCTAACTAACAGACACCTTTAGACTTACCTGTCTTGTTCACCAGCAACCAGCACTAAGTTATATCACTCATTGTCAGCATTCAGGAGTCACTTGATCTCAGTCGTCAACCGTCAAGGTAAGTAGCAACAGGTAAACTAATTACGCGATGTATGAAAATGAGGCTAAACAGTGGTCACATGATCACCAGTGGCAACAGGGTCGAGACAGCAACAAAGCCACCACTCCTGTGATTGACAAGTCTGTGGTGCTGCACCCACAAGCTGTCCTAATAATAACTTTATTTTCATGAAATGACGACTGGCATAATTAGGCAATTGACATCTTTCCTGAATGGTAGCATGGCAGACTGCGTGGAATTCAGATTATCAAAGAACATTTAGAACTTAAGAACCAAAGGAGAATTTCTGATCCAATGAAAATAATATTGCTATCTGTCAGGTAGTAAGTATCAAAACAATGATTCAAACTTGTACATATTAGTTGGTTGCCAGTCCAAATACACTGTACACAGATGTACAACTGTGACTTTTTGTAACATTTAGAAAAATGTTGTCACCAAAATGTGTGAGAATAAATGCAGAATGTCAAATGTAACATTCTACTTGTGTCTCCACAGCTTGAATAGGCCTTGATTTGTTTTGAACTTAGTGTTACTGTTAGCGCACGCGTTCAGGATTCGACGACTGGTATCATCAGCAGAAGAGTGATTACTGCTGATCTATAAGACTATATATTTTTAACCTTGACATCGTTGAAAAATTAGTGATACTGCGGTTGATCTCTATTTATTGTAATCGTGTACGTCATTGGTTGGGAAACACATTTCTGTGGCCTTTCTCTGTGCCTACCCATTGGCCCTCTCATTTGAAGGAGTCAGACCACAGTTGAGAATTGCATTGGTGGCCATGTTAACGTTTTGTCTGATTATAAGAAAACGTGACCATCAAAAATTCTGAAAATTGTGCACAGCAACTGCCATCATCTCATTGATATACTGACCAAATTTTTATCAAAATCACATACCTCCAGCTCTTTTAAATCGCCCCGACTATCAATTTTGAAAAAAATAGCCATATATTCATGCGCCCACGTGGCCCATAGCAGAAAAATTCCCATAAATCCCTCCGCCAGTTAAACTCTTTAAAAAATACACTGTTTCACAGCCAATAGCTTCTATAAACAAACCTGTGAATATTCCTGCTCAAAGGCACTCATGTCACATAATATTAATTTATTAAGTTCCCATTTTACAATTTCATACGCCCTACATTCGTGTGAAACAATAAACAGGAAGGTCAACTGTGGTCTTACCCCTGAAACAACAATCCCGTGACCCGGATGTCATGGGGCGAGTTCAAAATGGCATCTGCCAAGCGAGAGTGAGTGAAAAGATGGCGCGATATTTCAATGTCAAAGTTCACGATAATTGATGCCTTTTTCGTGAACAGGAATAAGAGCAGCGTTCCGGCGATTGTCCCTGAACAATCCAAGGCAGCGGTGCCTTCCACATCTTTTGTTATGGTGGCGGAGATACACAATGTTGATCTGAACAATCAGAGGCAGTGGTGCCTTCCACATCTTTTGTTACGGTGGCGGAGATACACAATGTTGATCTGAACAATCAGAGGCAGTGGTGCCTTCCACATCTTTTGTTATGGTGGCGGAGATGCACAATGTTGATCTGAACAATCAGAGGCAGTGGTGCCTTCCACATCTTTTGTTACGGTGGCGGAGATGCTCAATGTTGATCTGAACAATCAGAGGCAGTGGTGCCTTCCACATCTTTTGTTATGGTGGCGGAGATACACAATGTTGATCTGAACAATCAGAGGTGGCAGTGGTGCCTTCCACATCTTTTGTTATGGTGGCGGAGACGCACAATGTTGATGTGAACAATCAGAGGCAGTGGTGCCTTCCACATCTTTTGTTATTGTGGCGGAGATACACAAAGTTGATCTGAACAATCAGAGGCAGTGGTGCCTTCCACATCTTTTGTTATGGTGGCGGAGATACACAATGTTGATGTGAACAATCAGAGGCAGCGGTGCCTTCCACATCTTTTGTTACGGTGGCGGAGATACACAATGTTGATCTGAACAATCAGAGGCAGTGGTGCCTTCCACATCTTTTGTTATGGTGGGGGAGATACACAATGTTGATCTGAACAATCAGAGGCAGCGTTGCCTTCCACATCTTTTGTTACGGTGGCGGAGATACACAATGTTGATCTGAACAATCAGAGGTGGCAGCGGTGCCTTCCACATCTTTTGTTACGGTGGGGGAGATACACAATGTTGATCTGAACAATCAGAGGTGGCAGCGGTGCCTTCCACATCTTTTGTTACGGTGGCGGAGATACACAATGTTGATCTGAACAATCAGAGGCAGTGGTGCCTTCCACATCTTTTGTTATGGTGGCGGAGATACACAATGTTGATGTGAACAATCAGAGGCAGCGGTGCCTTCCACATCTTTTGTTACGGTGGCGGAGATACACAATGTTGATCTGAACAATCAGAGGCAGTGGTGCCTTCCACATCTTTTGTTATGGTGGGGGAGATACACAATGTTGATCTGAACAATCAGAGGCAGCGGTGCCTTCCACATCTTTTGTTATTGTGGCGGAGATACACAAAGTTGATCTGAACAATCAGAGGCAGCGGTGCCTTCCACATCTTTTGTTATGGTGGCGGAGATACACAATGTTGATGTGAACAATCAGAGGCAGCGGTGCCTTCCACATCTTTTGTTACGGTGGCGGAGATACACAATGTTGATCTGAACAATCAGAGGCAGTGGTGCCTTCCACATCTTTTGTTATGGTGGCGGAGATACACAATGTTGATCTGAACAATCAGAGGTGGCAGCGGTGCCTTCCACATCTTTTGTTACGGTGGGGGAGATACACAATGTTGATCTGAACAATCAGAGGTGGCAGCGGTGCCTTCCACATCTTTTGTTACGGTGGCGGAGATACACAATGTTGATCTGAACAATCAGAGGCAGTGGTGCCTTCCACATCTTTTGTTATGGTGGCGGAGATACACAATGTTGATGTGAACAATCAGAGGCAGCGGTGCCTTCCACATATTTTGTTATGGTGGCGGAGATACACAATGTTGATCTGAACAATCAGAGGCAGCGGTGCCTTCCACGTCTTTTGTTATGGTGGCGGAGATACACAATGTTGATGTGAACAATTAGAGGCAGTGGTGCCTTCCACATCTTTTGTTATGGTGGCGGAGATACACAATGTTGATGTGAACAATCAGAGGCAGCGGTGCCTTCCACATCTTTTGTTATGGTGGCGGAGACACACAATGTTGATCTGAACAATCAGAGGCAGTGGTGCCTTCCACGTCTTTTGTTATGGTGGCGGAGATACACAATGTTGATGTGAACAATCAGAGGCAGTGGTGCCTTCCACATCTTTTGTTATGGTGGCGGAGATACACAATGTTGATTTGAACAATCAGAGGCAGTGGTGCCTTCCACATCTTTTGTTATGGTGGCGGAGATACACAATGTTGATCTGAACAATCAGAGGCAGCGGTGCCTTCCACATCTTTTGTTATGGTGGCGGAGATGCACAATGTTGATCTAAACAATCAGAGGCAGCGGTGCCTTCCACATCTTTTGTTACGGTGGGGGAGATACACAATGTTGATCTGAACAATCAGAGGTGGCAGTGGTGCCTTCCACATCTTTTGTTATGGTGGCGGAGACACACAATGTTGATGTGAACAATCAGAGGCAGTGGTGCCTTCCACATCTTTTGTTATGGTGGCGGAGATACACAATGTTGATGTGAACAATCAGAGGCAGTGGTGCCTTCCACATCTTTTGTTATGGTGGCGGAGATACACAATGTTGATCTGAACAATCAGAGGCAGTGGTGCCTTCCACATCTTTTGTTATGGTGGCGGAGATACACAATGTTGATCTGAACAATCAGAGGCAGCGGTGCCTTCCACATCTTTTGTTATGGTGGCGGAGATGCACAATGTTGATCTAAACAATCAGAGGCAGCGGTGCCTTCCACATCTTTTGTTATGGTGGCGGAGATACACAATGTTGATCTGAACAATCAGAGGCAGTGGTGCCTTCCACATCTTTTGTTACGGTGGCGGAGATACACAATGTTGATG
This sequence comes from Lamellibrachia columna, assembly GCA_963662155.1. Taxonomy (NCBI): domain Eukaryota; kingdom Metazoa; phylum Annelida; class Polychaeta; order Sabellida; family Siboglinidae; genus Lamellibrachia; species Lamellibrachia columna. The sequence goes on along the minus strand of OY759261.1, from coordinate 4,588,296 downwards.
TGAACAATCAGAGGCAGTGGTGCCTTCCACATCTTTTGTTGTGGTGGCGGAGATACACAATGTTGATCTGAACAATCAGAGGCAGTGGTGCCTTCCACATCTTTTGTTATGGTGGCGGAGATACACAATGTTGATCTGAACAATCAGAGGCAGTGGTGCCTTCCACATCTTTTGTTATGGTGGGGGAGATACACAATGTTGATCTGAACAATCAGAGGCAGTGGTGCCTTCCACATCTTTTGTTACGGTGGTGGAGATACACAATGTTGATCTGAACAATCAGAGGCAGTGGTGCCTTCCACATCTTTTGTTATGGTGGGGGGAGATACACAATGTTGATGTGCCTGCCGCTAGTCACTGAGACACTACTGTATTGTCGCCCACCGCTGTGCAGTGGCCAAGCGCGATTGCGGTCGACTTCGAAATTGAGAAACTGACACAACAATGACACAAAATATACAAACTATGCCAACAAGAATAATAATTAAAGAAGTATAACACTGGTAACAACGAATATTTTATGTTAAATGACAGGTTAAAAAGTGACGAAAATGCAATAAAATCTTCGTAAAATTGCACAATAGTACATATTTACATGATCATTACTAAATGACTAAAGCACATAGCACTTTTCTTTTTCTGGATTTTTACACTCTATTTTTTTCCAGATGCATTTGATGCCATTAAAATAAAAAAAAATTAAATCCCAAAATGTAAAAAACATGACTTTAGTGATGGAAATGGTGGTCACAGCAGACAAACTTCCTACATATTTACCTATTGGAACAAATGATATGACATTTTCACAGCAGAATCTTGGTTAATTGAAGTTTAAAAGTAATGCAAAACATTTAAATAGACCCATATGTGTGTTATTTACTGATGACCATATTACTGAGTACAAATGGTCAATTATTTACTTACTTCTTAAGGATATTTGTTTGAGCAGAAAAGCTCCTTGTGCAGCTTGTATTTTTTCAATACATAGGCACAAATGGCAACAGTTCATTTTGAAGAAATGTCTCAAGGTCTTTGGTTTTTTTTAATGTTTTTTTCAATTAAATGTCTTATTTTTGTCTTGCCAAATTCAATAGTGTTATGCAATTTAAATTATATTATTAACATTTGCTGCATGAAATATGTTTGTTTAGATAACCTATTAGATCGTAGAGACATCCAGAATATTGGTGATTTAATTTTCTATTGGCTCTATCTCCGTGTGGTTTGTTGCTAAGCATGGAGGATATGAACTTTGACTGACCCTATTAAATGCGCTTGCGCTGTGACCTCATGACGTGCAGAGATAGTTTCGAATTCATATTTGATGGAGAAAAGAACGATCTTTACGTTGATACCCAATTTGTTTGTGGTAAAATCACGAATAATATAAAACATTCCCGTTTGATAATTCACATCTTAAATTAGAGTTTTATATATTATACACAAATGCATTATTAGTACCATCCTTCGTCTTTCTGGTGCTATAATTAACGTGTTGAAGAGATGATTAGGGTAAGATCGCGGATGAGTTAAAAAGTACTATTGAATATCTCCAAGATGTACTCCTGCCAGCTAGTTGGCCCGCACGCCTAATTTACAATAAATATACACTACATTCAAACAATGATTTCACATCTTTAAGTTTAATAAGTTTTCACAGTAAAACAAAATACAGTCGTAAACACTCACAGGAATGAACTTTATTTCTGTACACAATACATGATAGTTGATACAACAATAAGAAAGTTACAGTCAATTAGTGCTATTTAAGCACTCTTGAACCAATTCCACAGCGCTCTGGATATGGGCTGCTGGTACCTACTGTAATCATATTTGTTCATATTAGGCATATTAGCATGCATGTACTAAAGATGTCTCAAGAATTACTTCCATGTTTATATATATAAAATAAAGCTCCAAGTTGCTTTTTCATGAACCTTCATGTGTTGGCTCTTCTTTTATTGTGTAGAATTGACCATACAATCATTTTCCTATTTTTCATTATCATATCATGTTTTGGCTTCATTATTTTTGAACTAGATGAAATACTAAGGCTTAAATGTATTCAAAGTTGTTACTCCTGTGCAGGTGATAATGCCAACCTCACAGCACAGCTAGTAAGAGTCGACTGGGCCAATAATGGCTAAACTGGACTTGGCCTGCCATTGAAAATCCTAATTCGGCCAAAAATGGCAATCATTTGACATTTTCTCAACTTGCATTGCCCATTGGCTTACCAGTGCAAAAACCAAATGGGTCAATAATGGCTGTCATTATATCAACCAGAATTGGCTTGCCAGTGAAAAAAATCAATTGGGCCAATAATGTTCGGCTTCCATGGAAGCCGTTTGCGCACTTAAGGTTACACCTTTTAGAATGTTCAAGACAGGCAAAATTTTATTTTTGGCTAAGGGCCTGCGAATTATCCACTGCAACATGCTAGCTCGTTTGTGCAACTTTTGTATGTAGTTTTTGTGAAATCATCAGACAAACTATTAAATTAGTTAATGCTTGTTCAAGAATTAACTGAAGTGAAAATAGAATTGCTAAAAAATCACGATTTTCTTCCTTGGTGAAATTTGTTTAACTTTGTCATGTGATCGGTGAGAGGATGGAAGTCATGCCCATGATCAGCATTGACCCACAGTGTCTACCATTTTGGATATCCATTATTTTGATCCTTACCATATCTAATGACTAAAGCCAATGCTTTCGATGATTTAAAAAAAATAGGCATTTTTGTTAATAAATCAACTGCGGATTGACACCATTGAACCGGATTTCTGATAGGCTAAATCAGTTGAGGAAGCAGTTTTAAATGTATTGTTTCACATCTTGTAATTTATCATGTGAGACAGCTTTTGTACGTTTCTGACACTTTCTACACGTTTCCACTGGCGGATAGTATCAGAAACTGATGAAAACAGGTTTATGATGGTTTCCGCCACTGTCTCTGCGAAAACATGTTTCCGATGGTGGAAATGCAACCCTGAATACAGTGTTGTTCCTTAGAGACGCGCAGTGCGCATATGCAAAGGCTTGAGTGCACGTCTATTAGTTTCTCAAACGTGGCCCAAATCATGATCTGTCGCTACGGGTGAAATCAGCCACTAAATCAGACTCAGGGTTTTTGTTAAGTGTGGTTATAGCAGGGAGCATGAACACCAAAGCAGGGACCACTTATTATGCTCAGCCTGTGGCCGAGTCACTACGTATCACAGACCACTGTGGACACACAAGGAACTTATATATAATGTAATTGTACCTGCATTTTAGGATGTAACATCAATGAATGATAAGCAGAAGGACAATGTGTGCACGAAAATAAAAGTATAATTGCTTTAATTTCCCAGAGTGATTTCAGCAGCCTGTGTTTAATTGTTGCGTTACAGTACAAGGTCCATTTTGCTATCATATGTTGTCACGGATACTGGTAATAACCTCTTGGTTCAATAGGAATGTAGTTACTATACTTTCAGAATAATACAGCCTTAAATTTTGACCTTTCTTATATTTTACGAATTTCAACACCCAAAATGAGAATGTGGGACAAGTTCTATGATAACCATTTTTGCAATTTGTGCACATTCCTTTATTACGTAAACAACATATTAAAATCTCAAGAGTTTAGTTTATATAGGAATTACTGTTTTGCCTAATCGCCTTTTTCTCCCAAATAGGCCAATAATGCCCATACACATGTTCATGACCGTGTAACAAATTAATGAAAATATTACGAATTATCGCACAGCAACAAATAGCAAAGGTTACTAATAGTACCCTGTTGACATGAACATTGGAAATGGTCATGTGTTCGAAGTTAGTGTATTTCCAAATTGTATAAAAACACAAAAACTTAATAATTGTTAAAATGTACATCGTTTGCCACAATTGGTCACATCATTTTCCTGCTTTGTTGTTTGTTAAGGGGGTATTGAAGGTTGATTTGATAGCACCTGCTTCTTTGTCACACATTTTTTCAAAAGGAAGCAAGTGACACTTAGTTACCAAATATAATCAACATCATAAACAGTAACATAGGCAAGAATCGTTGCGCATAGCCAGTTGCTATACATAATATAATATGCCGTTTTCACAAAAATCAGAAGAAACTTTTACCTAAGACATCCATATTCTAAATCACTAACAATTATGTCATCGTTGCAGTGCAAACAAATTGTTAGAAAAGTTGTTTTTAATGCAAAAATTATGATTATTGAACTACACAAATTATATTATGTCCTAGGGCCTAGGCTATGGTGAATGCCATAGTGCAGCAACCAGTATACAAGTCATTTTTATAAATACACATAGTCAAATAGTCAATAGAATTGTAGATAATTACTGTGCCGTAACATGCACAAGAGAGCGAAGCAACACTATGTTTTGTCCGATATCTCAAGTGATTTTAACATTTCGGGATATGCTTTAACAAATGTTACCTTTTCTTATAAGTTTGCTTTAAAAAAAGCACTATGGACAACTCTCTTAGACATCTTACTTTGCTGAACTAGCGCCGCTACGGCATGGTTGCCGATATGTCCGCTGTGCGTGACGTTTTTGCCGATCTGTCCGCTAGGCGCATGGCGGATATTCTACTAACTACGAACCACATGTAACACTATGAATTGTGGGAAGTAAATATGCTTTGGCGACGCGTAAAATGTCTGTGCGAACGATTTAAAAACTGCCGTTTATTAACGCAAAATGACATTCATTGACCGGCGTTGTTTTGTTGCCACATGTCGTGATTATCAATGGCTGCTGACCTCTCTGGGATGTAGACACTGCAATGTTTAATGCAAAAGCAGGTCGGTCATTAGCCGATGCGGGGGATAATAAAACTCGGCCTTCCTCTACGATAGCCGGGTACATGGACCGCCATAGTCGGGCAAATTACCCGGGTCCCGGCTCTTAACTAAAACCCTTAGACTAGTAGAAGAATCATGTGTATAACACATAAATGCAAGGCTAATGTACATAGAATAAAGTTTGCCAACCATTTCAGCCCAAGTCAAATAATTTTGTCTAAATTAAATTGATCATGCTAAAGAGAGGCGCGGTAGTGTACTGGTTAGCACATCCGCCTTTCATGTCAGAGCTCTGGGCTCAAGACCCGGACCAGGCAAGGCATAATTGGTTACATGCCAGAGTTCTGGGTTCAAGACCCGGACCAGACAAGGTACAATTGGTGTAAAAACCTGGGTCTCAACATTGGGGACTGTGTATCCCTCGTGACTTGGAGAAGACGTTAATGTCGGTCCCCTCTCGCGTTAATTCGTGATGTCAAAGAACCACTGAGGACGACCCGCACCCTGGCAGCGACCACCCTCAGTGACCACCCTCAGTGACCACCCTGGCAGTGACCACCCTGGCAGCGACCACCTTCAGTGACCACCCTCAGTGACCACCCTGGCAGTGACCACCCTCAGTGACCACCCTGGCAGTGACCGCCCTCAGTGACCACCCTGGCAGTGACCACCCTCAGTGACCACCCTGGCAGTGACCACCCTCAGTGACCACCCTGGCAGTGACCGCCCTCAGTGACCACCCTGGCAGTGACCACCCTCAGTGACCACCCTGGCAGTGACCGCCCTCAGTGACCACCCTGGCAGTGACCGCCCTCAGTGACCACCCTGGCAGTGACCGCCCTCAGTGACCACCCTGGCAGTGACCGCCCTCAGTGACCACCCTGGCAGTGACCGCCCTCAGTGACCACCCTGGCAGTGACTGCCCTCAGTGACCACCCTGGCAGTGACCACCCTCACTGCCAGCACAGGAAGGTAGGCTTGGCGTTAATGTTCTGAAAAAGGCTGACTAGTTGAATAAGACCTAAAAAAAACCAGATTCTGATAACCATAAAATATTACAGACTCGTCAGTTAATAGAACGTTGCCAAGTGCTGGAAACCAACTAGAAATTAACAATCTATTGAATCTAGTAAAATCAACTCACTTGTGTATGGGCTTCTTAATTGCTCCATACACAGAGGTGAGATTTAGCAGTCGCCCAGTCGCCAATGGTGTCCAAAAATGGCTTCGGGTGACTCAATTGTTTTACTACAGTGGCCCGCATGGCGACTCAAAATATTTACGGAGCTGCAATATTTTAGACGCAGCAAAAATAAACGGAATCTCAGAAGTGTTATCCTGGCTATATCGCATTTATGTTAACCATAAATCGTGTGTTTGTGGCACGTTTGACATTGCAAGAAATGTTGCCAAACCGTAGCCGAAGTGATATCAATAGGGAGCATTCATTGTATTTTTAATCAACCACATCGACGCTCAACATGTAACTGAACGGTCATTCTACACTGAAATAATAACCAGTCATGTTAATAGTTTTGGCGCCGTGTGGCGCCACATTTACATAATAATCCACATGGTGCGCGGAGCGCTTCTGGTGAATTAATCGGGAACCTGGTTAAAGTTCTCTAGGCTGGCGTATATATCCATGTGGTCCGCGCCGCTGTTGAGCTATACAACAGCAACAACCAGCCAAAATTGTATAGCAATTGACTTTGCCTAAGTTCACAGGACATCAGGTCCTGTGACTCTGGGAGACAGGACCTGATGTCCTGTGACGCGTAGACTGTTGGTGTACCATGTTATGAAAACAAAACAATCTGTCACATGTGTACAATTGTATACTGTATTTTATTCAGTATTATGTATTTACTATTACATTGTATTGATCCTGCCTTGAAAATAAATGTTTCAAAACTGTTTGTTTTTGTATTTGTTGTTTATGTCGTTCATACATTCTATCGTCAAAGTAGTTACTTTCTATCATCAAGTATTGGTTAGCATGTGGGCTACCTAAGAAGCTGTCGGGCTACTTCACTTTGCAATGTTGTAGCCCGACTGGCTACCTTCCATGACTTGCTGAATCTGACCCCTGCATACATCTGCCGGTATAGCATATATGATGTTTCCAGTGTCCACACATTCAAACGCCCCCTTCAAACTCTGGATGGTTAGTAATGCATATGACTTCTTCCGAGACTAGCCTGTCAACTTTTCCCAATATCTGTGAAATTTCCCTGCAACAGTGGCTCTCTGTCTCAGATTCCACTGGCTCACAACAATTACATGCGCATCTGTCAACAAAGTAAACACACTGATCGTCTATATAGGCTCAGTTCAGGGAGACAGAACAACTCAAGGAATAATGTTCTGAAAAAAGCCGACTAGTTGAATGAGACCTCAAAATACCATCAGATTCTGATAACCACAACACAAGTGCACAACATATTACACACCAGTCAGTTTAATAGAACGTGCCAAGAAAACCTGGAAAGAAGTGTGCAAAGAAGTCCTAGGCAAGAGAGAGAAAACACAAGGTGTGGCTATCAACAGCAACATGGACGCTGATCAAAGAAAGGAAACAAATGAAACAAATGGTCAATCGATGCGAGAGAGTAGAAGAGAAACAAGAACACCAAGCAACATACTGGCAACTAAACAAAGAGGTCAATAAGAGCGCAAGAAAAGACAAACAAAACTACATCAATGACCCAGCAACACAAGCTGAAATGGCAGTGCACAGACGAGACATGAAGGAACTCTATGATATAACAAGAACACTAGCAGGGAATAGAAGAAATCCTTCAAACCAATGAAAGACAAGGAAGGAAGAACCATAAACAAGGAAGTGGACAAAGATCAAGATGGGAAAAACACTTCAAAGAAATCCTCAACAGAGACCCACCACAGAAAGACCAGACATACCAATAGCAGAAATGTTATTAAGTGTTGACACAAATCCACTTTCAAAGGCTGAAATAAGTAGAGCACTGAAGACGTTAAAGGACGGAAAGACACCAGGACCAGACGGCCTACCACCAGAGGCTCTGAAAGACACCAGGACAGACGACATATCACCAGAGACTCTGAAAGCAGACCCGATAACAACAACAGATATGTTGCACCATCTATTCCAGAAGATCTGGGAACAAGAGAAAGTCCCAACAGAATGAAAAAATGGATACCTTGTAAAACAGCCAAAGAAAGGTGACTTAGGAATGTACAAGAACTAGAGAGGAATCAAACTCCTATCAGTACCAAGTAAAGTCTTCACACACATACTATTGGACAGAATGAAAGAAGCACTGGATGAAAAGCTATGCGAGGAACAAGCTGGTTTTTGGAAAAATCATGCACTGACCATATTGCTACACTGAGAATAATCATAGAACAATCAATTGAATGGTAATCACCCCTACATATTAATTTCATAGACTTTGAGAAAGCTTTTGATAGTGTAAGTTTGTGACACTAATCCAGCAGATGTATGAAAACTCCACCTGCCAAGTTATCCATAATGAAAAACTGTCTGAGACATTTGAAGTAAAGACTGGTGTAAGACAGGGGTGCATCCTATCACCATTAATTTTTATCATGGTGATAGTCTGGATAATGAGAGAGACTGTTAAACAGGGTCAAAATGGCATCCAGTGGACATTCACTAAACAGTTGGATGATCTAGATTTTGCAGATGACATATGCCTACTATCACATACACAAAAACAAATGCAAAAGAAGTCAGCAAATTGATGAAGGAAGCAGAAAAGACAAGCTTGGAAATAAACATACAGAAAACAAACCTACTAAAGGTGAACAGTACACAACAAGCCAAGGTACAGCTGAAGGAAAAGATATAGAGGAGGACAACAAATTCACATCTCTGGGAAGTGTAGTGACAGACAAAGGAGGAACAAATGTCAAAAATAGGATTGGAAAGGCCAGGCATGCATTCAGCATTTTAAAGACAGTGTGGAACACATCATCTTTCTTAACACGAAACAAGATCAGAATTTTCAACACCAACGTGAAAAGTGTGCTGCTATATGGCTCTGAGACATGGAGAGTAACCAAGACAACAACCCGAATGCTACAAACATTCATTAACACATGTCTGAGAATCATCCTGAAAATTAAATGGCAAGATAAAACCACAAACAAAGAAATCTGGAGGAGGACAGACCAACATAGCATCAGGAGAGATTGCAAGAAGAAAATGGACATGGATAGGACACACCCTCCTAAAACAAACCAACAATGTCATGAGACAGGCCTTAGACTGGAATCCACAAAGAAAAAGAACAGGCAGACCCAAAACTACTTGGAGGAGATCAATAGACAAGGAAGTAAAGAAACATGGAACCACCTGGAAAGAAATGAAGAAAACAGCAAATAACAGAGTGCATTGGAAAAGAATCGTTTCAGCCCTACGCTCTACCTTGAGCGAAGAGGATTAAGTAAAAGTAAGTAATAATTGTGTGCTAATAAATGTAAAATTGAAAGTGCAAACATACACGGTTGTTGGTATGTGATTAATAAACTGTCATTAATTTGGCCTATTTCACTCTATACTGACTTGCATTGTTGTTCTGCATAAATGACTAATATAATCTTCTTCTTGATGTACCTAAATAAAGTTATGTTTGTTGAAAGGATTCAGGTAATGTTTTAAGGAATTTGTCTCAACTGGCACTACAGGTGTACATCCATTATTTTTGTCTAGCTTGTTTTCCTTAAATGTGTGTGCATGTGTTTGCGTGCGTGTTCGTGCATGTGCATGTGTGTGCATGCAATGCTTGCGTGCTTGTTTGAATGTGTTTGGAGGTGTTTTCATAGGTGGAGAGGTGTGTGCGTGCCTGCGTGCGTGCATGCGGCAAAATATGTAAAAAATACAATAATGAAAGACATCTTTAGTTACAAATTTGATTATTGATACCTTAATAACTAGCTGAGTTACCCAGCGTTGGACAGGGAGAAATGGCAGCCATAGGTCTTTTCCACTGATCTACATTGTTATATTACAGGCAGTGTTGGGAAGTTTGATTTTCATAATCGATCATTGGTTTTGCCAAACTGATTGATGATCGTCGTACCAGGACAGAAAGTCACCTGGTAAAACATAACAGAACAAAACGTCACCAGACAGAACATACCAGGACAAAATGTCACCTGATAGAACATGCTAGGACAAAATTTCACCTGACAGAACTTTCCAGGACAAAATGTCACTAGATAGAACACGACAGGATAAAATGTCACATGACAGAATGTAGCAGGACAAAATGTCACCTGACAGAACATACTAGGACAAAATTTGTTTTTACATCAAAAAAGCCATATAATATAAATTAATATATGAACAGACAGATTTCCTGAAATTACCAATCTGAAACAGAATTTGCGATTTGACTTGGAATCACTGAATTTTACATGAAATAACATTCAATATAGCAATGATTGAACAGCAATGTTTCCCACTCACTGGCTTTGTAATGGTAGTCTTCTAGAAGCACTATCCACTATTATATATATATATATATATATATATATCCAGGAGACACAAAACATTGATTTATTGTATCAAGTGTCTAAGTGAGTGGGGATTGTTTTCCTTTTTTTGCCTAGTGACTGTGGTGTGGCAGGAAGTGGCAGGCAGGTCTTAAAATAGTGGGATATTGTCCTCAAAAATAGGTGGGAAATGCGATCAAGGTTGGCCCCCAAAACAAGTGGGAGATGGGAGGTTGAGACCCCTGCCAGACAGGGGGTGGCTGGGCTTTGTCTCAACCTAGTATAAATAGTCAGGGGAGCAGTTATTTATGTATGTATATTGGGTAATTGATAAAATTGCCATTCAATCATTGTTGTATTGAATATTATTTCATAAATCATAAATTCTGTTTCAGATTGGTAATTCCGGGAATGTTGTCTGTTTATATATATATATATATATATATATATATATATATATATATATATATATATATATATATATATATATATATATATATATATATATATATATATATATATATAATATAATTCCGGGAATGTTGTCTGTTTATATATATATATATATATATATATATATATATATATATATATATATATATATATATATATATATATATATATATATATATACATTAATTTATATTACCTGGCTTTTTTCCATGCAACCTGTTTCTGCTCCCAGTTTTGGTGGCAGCCCTCTAGATTTTAGCAAAGTGGGGGTCGGGCTGGCTTCCAATAATTTTTGACTAAATTCTATCCCTGTCAACTATCAATAAGTTTGAATATTGGGCACTGCTATTTTTGCTGTATAAAAGGAAACAAAGTCATGGTTATGGGCCTATGCACCTATAAGAGTTACTAAAACATAACCATTTCCAACTACAATTAAGAATATCACGCCAGTGGTTTACTGGAAAACCCTTGTTGAACACACTTGTTGAACACACAGCATTTCTTGGGCTGCGCCAGACTGCTAGATAACCCTACATCACGAGTGTCATAGTCTGGCAATCAAAATGAAAATATATCTGTATACACGTATTTCTGTACCTGCCAATAGGATATGGCCATGCTGTTTGCGTCCAAACTCAACTGATGTCACATATTTTGGCATTTGTTTACTAGTCCTCTTTGTTTCAAAACAGAACGTTTGTTTGAGACTGCGTTGGTTCTGTGACCTCACTTAATACGTCACAAGTAGTCTCGGTTACCCCAATTGCATAGAACTGCGAATGCGCTTATCGATTGCACTGGTTAATATATCAGCCCTCAGTCAACCAGAGAAATAACTGGAACATCCAACTTTTAGAACATTCTGAGTAAACCTCTGGTGTGATATTCTTGAGTTTAGCTGCACGTGGTTATTTTTTATTATCTCTTTTAGGTGCATAGCCCAAAAACCATGACTTTTGTTTCGTTTTAAAGCTATTAATTGCTATTAAGTGTACATGTTGAATGATAATTTTAGTTGGTCAATTTTCACACAGGGAGAAACCTATGGTGTGATATGACAGGGCTTTGTTTTAAAATGTTGAGTGATGTCAATTGACAAATGGATAGCTTAGATGTCAAATGGTCAGGGATGAATCTGAACCAACACAACTCAAGATATAATTTACAAGTCACAACACTTGATGAAACATGAATGTCTTAACAATTTCCACTACCACATACTTCTTATTGTTTTCATGAAAATGTTTATCAAGTGCATTAACTTTCTTATTGTTTCCTTAAATAAACAGCTATATAAACCAGTCTATGAATTACCTACTTATATTTGAATAAAGAAACATGTTGGTGTTGGCCTGGAGGAGCACCAGGTGGTTTCAGCTGGCAGTTTGACAGCTCATAATATTTACCTTTACCATGGTTATGGCTAATCATCTCATCATCATATCAAGTTTCAGGGACTGAACAGTGCATTGTGTATAGTTTCTTTTGTCCTATTCGATGCCTGAGTGAGCAGCCTTTCATTGTATCACTACTGGTGCCTGGTGACAGTGAATACACTGACTGTAGTCTACTGACTCAATAATGACTGGTGACTACAATGACTGGCTGTACAGCCTACTATCAATAGCCTCTAGCTAGTGACTGTTGTCAGCTAGAATCTCCACAGGATGTCATACAAATGGAATGCACAGTACACTGGCCAGTAATACAAACAGGTCAGAACAGGTATTGAGGATAAAGTCTGTGATTTTATATTCCCTTTGTAAAAGGAAAACCAAATCTCCCCTCACAGCCGTACCTAAAGTTGCAATCAAACATGTGTACTTGAAATTAAATTCAAATCTAAAGATGAAATTTTTTTTAGTTAACCTTTTAAAACAGGTCGCACAATATATTGCACGACAGCAAAGGGTGGGTCATATATGGTCAGGTGCAACTTTTAGAATGTGCACACATTTCTAAAAAAAAATAACATGAAGATGAATAGCAGAACACAGTATATAATCCTGCATCTAGAGTAATACTGCCTACCAATGGAAGTGCCCTCTCTACCCCAGGTTCAGATCAGGCCTTGACATTAAGCTTTTGTAGCCAGTAGTCCAGCAGGCCAGTAGGTTTTAAAAGTTATTGGCCCACACAAAATTTACTGTCCCTGATTTTTTCTCGAATGGAATATAGTACTTAGAAGAAAATGATCCAAAACAGCTGTGGCCCGTTGGGCCAGCAAAATAGAAAAAAAATTGTGTCCCAACAGCCTTAAAAAGGGGCGCCATGCCACGGGGCCAGTGTTAGTGTCGAGGCCTGCAGGTAATTTCTAAAGCTGAGTGAACTAAACTTGAGTGAACAAAGGTGTCCAAGGTTCAACATGACAACAAGACATTTGAACCTCGGTCTTCTCGGTTAAGGGTCTCACATTCTAATTACCACACCACTGAGGGTCACTATGCACCAGTTAGCTAACTAACAGCACTCCCTCTATGAAATATTTACCACCCCCAATTAATTATATATTCTTAGTGGACGTAGGTAGTTCTGCTTTGTACATAGTCGCGCCTCGTTATTACGCGCCCCGTTATTACGTGGATTCGGATATAACGCGGTTGGGCGTGGACCCCAATTTTCTGCTGCCCGGGGAAACGCCAAATGGGCCTGCTTAAACCTACTCAGAATTGCTTTGACAATTCTCAAGAAACATTAAGTGAATAATGTCAGTGAACGAGTATCTACGTGTTGTTTACTTTGCGCTGCCGCCGACATCAATCGCTGTCACTGGCTTCGCTTTGACGGTTTGTAAATTGCAATCGAGATTCACAAATACGCCTGGCGTAAGAATCAGATAAACAGTTTTAAATGCATTTAGTATGCAATACCAACATAACACTTGGGTGAAATGACATGCTTCCATTACATCGTAAATTTAATCGTGTTTGCAACGCGAAACCAACATGCCAAATTCCTAACCCAAGGCTCTAACGGTGCGCGAAAATACGAATTCGTCATCCGCACATGAAACGATGAATCGATGTTAAATGGTGCGTAATAAATTTATGCTTTGGTCGAGATCGGTTGAGAGACGAAGTGAAACAATTATTAATTCTACCTATTGTCATTTTCTGTGTATTATCACCTTACATACTACGTTTGTCAAATCATACGTTTTCTGTGTTTTATCACCTTACATGCTACGTTTGTCAAATCATACGTTTTCTGTGTATTATCACCTTACATGCTATGTTTGTCAAATCATATACGTTTTCTGTGTTTTATCACCTTACATGCTACGTTTGTCAAATCATATACGTTTTCTGTGTTTTATCACCTTACATGCTACGTTTGTCAAATCATATACGTTTTCTGTGTTTTATCACCTTACATGCTACGTTTGTCAAATCATATACGTTTTCTGCTGCTCAGGTCCAGGTTATTATTTTCGATTCGTAGGACTATTGGTCCAATAGATCATCATCATAGTAGATCTATTCCATAACGGTTTACGTACATGTTTTATTCAGTTCAAGAATCAACAGGGTGTGACATTTAAAAATAATACACGTTGATGCTAGTATACTTGTTTAATAAGTTCCATAAACTGCATATTGGCGTATAAGACAGTGCTGCAAGCACACAGGGCTTCGACAGTGTTCTTGGGTTTGGTGCAGCGGGCGGCAATCGCTGTTGTTTAGTAGCTCCCTGGTGGCAGATATCAGAACACCTAACGCGCCTCGCGTTATAACGTGGCTTGACTGTACCTTGTTATACCAAATAAAACCATGCAGAAAAATACACTGCAAATTTTCTAAATTTGTAATGCTGTAATTAATATTTTCAGTAAGTAACCTGTGATTACTAACATATCTTAAGATACTGTGATGTTGATTTTACCAAAAACAACACCTTTTCAAATAGTTGTTTATTTAAAACTCTTATTCCAACTGTACGCATTATAAATTAAGCTAATACACACATTTACAAATTTGACAGACGGGGTGAATACTCCTTCATGAAATCCACACTTGGCATGTTTATTTTCATTTCATGTGAAATATTCACCCGAGGGTGAAGATTCAGGGGTGTGTAAATGTCATCTCACACTGACAGATTGCTGTCTCAATGTTATATAGACTGGTTCCTGAACATAAAATATCCTCAGACGTATGTAGCTGTAAAGAAAACAGTTTTTTTTCATACAAAAGCAGGTAATTGAAATAATGGTGTCTTAAGTTACAGTGGTAGTGATTTATGAAGTGAAGATTACGATGTGACGCTGGAATGAATTCCCTTAAAAATTATACGTCATTCAGCACACTAGCCAATAATGAACCAGTGTTAAAACATGCTTGAAATGGAGCACCCACGAGCATGTCGGTAGACCATGGCGTGTTACGACTTGATCAGTCGAGTAAAATTTTGTTTTGGCATGACATTTTTGTTGACAAACATAAATGGTACCACACAAAATAATAATATTGTATAGTTTGATATTTGATGTTTTTATACTTTTTAATTTATGTACCCAGTAGGTCTTTTAATTCTAACATGTCTCAAATGAAAGCCTCTTCAGCCTGTTTTGGCAGCATTCGCCTAGTGGACGTCACGTCACAACTTTAGCTGTAAATCAACTCCCTATCTGAGTGGTGCATGGCTCGCCCAGCCTGATAACTAAACACTTAGTAGTGCAGAGGTACCAGAACTTTAGCTAACTAACAGACACCTTTAAATTCACCTGTCTTGTTCGCCAGCAAACAGCACTAAGTTATATCACTCATTGTCAGCATACAGGAGTCACTTGACCTCAGTCGTCAACGATCAAGGTAAGTAACTACAGGTAAACTAATTATGTGATGTGATGAAAATGAAGTTAAACAGTCATCACATGATCACCAGTTGCTGCAGGGTCGAGGCAGCAACAAAGCTACCACTCCTGTGAGTGATTGACAGGTCAGTGGTGCTGCGCGCATGCGTGCACGCACGCACGCACGCACACACACACACACACAAGCTGTCCTAATAATAACTATTTATTTTCATGAAATGACGATTGGCATACTCCGGCAGTTGATATCTTTACTCAATGGTAGCAAGGCAGACTGTGTGGAATTCAAATTATCAAAGAACATTTAGAACTTTAGAACCAAAGGAGAATCTGTCATCCAATGTAAATGATATCGCAATCTGTCAGGGAGTATCAAAACAATGACTCAAACTTAGTTGGTTGCCAGTCCAGCATGTGGCGCCACCATTGTGTACCCCCTGTGCCAGTGAGGAACAGAATCACCAGGCCTCACAGAATACTTGCTTTCAAATACACTCTACATAGCTGTACAACTGACTTTTTGTCACACATTTAGACAAATTTTGTCACCAAAATGTGTGAGAATCAATGCAGAATGTTAAATGTAACCTCCTACCCGTATCTCCATAGCTTGAATAGGCCTTGATAGTTAAATGTACTGTTTCACATCTTGTAGTTTATGTGAGACAGCTTTTGGAAGTTTCTCACACTTTCTGCCTGTTTCCACCAGCGGAAGGAATCAGAAATTGATGAAAACAGGTTTATGATGGTTTCCGCCACTGTCTCAGTGAAAACAGGTTTATGATGGTTTCTGCCACAGTCTCGGTGAAAACAGGTTTATGATGGTTTCCGCCAGTCTCGGTGAAAACAGGTTTATGATGGTTTCCGCCACTGTCTCAGTGAAAACAGGTTCATGATGGTTTCCGCCACTGTCTTGGTGAAAACAGGTTTATGATGGTTTCCGCCACTATCTCAGTGAAAACAGGTTTATGATGGTTTCTGCCACAGTCTCGGTGAAAACAGGTTTATGATGGTTTCCGCCACTGTCTCGGTGAAAACAGGTTCATGATGGTTTCCGCCACAGTCTCGGTGAAAACAGGTTTATGATGGTTTCCGCCACTGTCTTGGTGAAAACAGGTTTATGATGGTTTCCGCCACTGTCTCGGTGAAAACAGGTTTATGATGGTTTCTGCCACTGTCTCAGTGAAAACAGGTTTATGATGGTTTCTGCCACTGTCTCGGTGAAAACAGGTTTATGATGGTTTCTGCCACTGTCTCAGTGAAAACAGGTTTATGATGGTTTCTGCCACTGTCTCGGTGAAAACAGGTTTATGATGGTTTCCGCCACTGTCTCGGTGAAAACAGGTTTATGATGGTTTCCGCCACAGTCTCGGTGAAAACAGGTTTATGATGGTTTCCGCCACTGTCTCGGTGAAAACAGGTTCATGATGGTTTCTGCCACTGTCTCGGTGAAAACAGGTTTATGATGGATTCCGCCACAGTCTCGGTGAAAACAGGTTTATGATGGTTTCCGCCACAGTCTCGGTGAAAACAGGTTTATGATGGTTTCCGCCACTGTCTCGGTGAAAACAGGTTTATGATGGATTCCGCCACTGTCTCGGTGAAAACAAGTTCATGATGGTTTCCGCCACTGTCTCGGTGAAAACAGGTTTATGATGGTTTCTGCCACTGTCTCGGTGAAAACAGGTTTATGATGGTTTCCGCCACTGTCTCGGTGAAAACAGGTTTATGATGGTTTCCGCCACAGTCTCGGTGAAAACAGGTTTATGATGGTTTCCGCCACTGTCTCGGTGAAAACAGGTTCATGATGGTTTCTGCCACTGTCTCGGTGAAAACAGGTTTATGATGGATTCCGCCACAGTCTCGGTGAAAACAGGTTTATGATGGTTTCCGCCACAGTCTCGGTGAAAACAGGTTTATGATGGTTTCCGCCACTGTCTCGGTGAAAACAGGTTTATGATGGATTCCGCCACTGTCTCGGTGAAAACAAGTTCATGATGGTTTCCGCCACTGTCTCGGTGAAAACAGGTTTATGATGGTTTCTGCCACTGTCTCGGTGAAAACAGGTTTATGATGGTTTCCGCCACTGTCTCGGTGAAAACAGGTTTATGATGGTTTCCGCCACAGTCTCGGTGAAAACAGGTTTATGATGGTTTCCGCCACTGTCTCGGTGAAAACAGGTTTATGATGGATTCCGCCACTGTCTCGGTGAAAACAAGTTCATGATGGTTTCCGCCACTGTCTCGGTGAAAACAGGTTTATGATGGTTTCTGCCACTGTCTCGGTGAAAACAGGTTTATGATGGTTTCCGCCACAGTCTCTGTGAAAACAGGTTTATGATGGTTTCTGCCACTGTCTCGGTGAAAACAGGTTTATGATGGTTTCCGCCACAGTCTCGGTGAAAACAGGTTTATGATGGTTTCCGCCACTGTCTCGGTGAAAACAGGTTCATGATGGTTTCTGCCACTGTCTCGGTGAAAACAGGTTTATGATGGATTCCGCCACAGTCTCGGTGAAAACAGGTTTATGATGGTTTCCGCCACAGTCTCGGTGAAAACAGGTTTATGATGGTTTCCGCCACTGTCTCGGTGAAAACAGGTTTATGATGGATTTCGCCACTGTCTCGGTGAAAACAAGTTCATGATGGTTTCCGCCACTGTCTCGGTGAAAACAGGTTTATGATGGTTTCCGCCACTGTCTCGGTGAAAACAGGTTTATGATGGATTCCGCCACTGTCTCGGTGAAAACAGGTTCATGATGGTTTCCGCCACTGTCTCAGTGAAAACAGGTTCATGATGGTTTCCGCCACAGTCTCGGTGAAAACAGGTTTATGATGGTTTCTGCCACTGTCTCAGTGAAAACAGGTTTATGATGGTTTCTGCCACTGTCTCAGTGAAAACAGGTTTATGATGGTTTCTGCCACTGTCTCGGTGAAAACAGGTTTATGATGGTTTCTGCCACTGTCTCGGTGAAAACAGGTTTATGATGGTTTCTGCCACTGTCTCAGTGAAAACAGGTTTATGATGGTTTCTGCCACTGTCTCGGTGAAAACAGGTTTATGATGGTTTCCGCCACTGTCTCGGTGAAAACAGGTTCATGATGGTTTCCGCCACAGTCTCGGTGAAAACAGGTTTATGATGGTTTCCGCCACTGTCTCGGTGAAAACAGGTTTATGATGGTTTCTGCCACTGTCTCAGTGAAAACAGGTTTATGATGGTTTCCGCCACTGTCTCGGTGAAAACAGGTTCATGATGGTTTCCGCCACAGTCTCGGTGAAAACAGGTTTATGATGGTTTCTGCCACTGTCTCGGTGAAAACAGGTTTATGATGGTTTCCGCCACTGTCTCGGTGAAAACAGGTTCATGATGGTTTCCGCCACTGTCTCGGTGAAAACAGGTTTATGATGGATTCCGCCACTGTCTCAGTGAAAACAAGTTCATGATGGTTTCCGCCACTGTCTCGGTGAAAACAGGTTTATGATGGTTTCCGCCACTGTCTCAGTGAACACAGGTTTATGATGGTTTCTGCCACTGTCTCGGTGAAAACAGGTTCATGATGGTTTCCGCCACAGTCTCGGTGAAAACAGGTTCATGATGGTTTCCGCCACTGTCTCGGTGAAAACAGGTTTATGATGGTTTCCGCCACTGTCTCGGTGAAAACAGGTTCATGATGGTTTCCGCCACTGTCTCGGTGAAAACAGGTTTATGATGGATTCCGCCACTGTCTCGGTGAAAACAAGTTCATGATGGTTTCCGCCACTGTCTCGGTGAAAACAGGTTTATGATGGTTTCCGCCACTGTCTCGGTGAAAACAGGTTCATGATGGTTTCCGCCACAGTCTCGGTGAAAACAGGTTCATGATGGTTTCCGCCACTGTCTCGGTGAAAACAGGTTTATGATGGTTTCCGCCACTGTCTCGGTGAAAACAGGTTCATGATGGATTCCGCCACTGTCTCGGTGAAAACAGGTTTATGATGGTTTCCGCCACTGTCTCGGTGAAAACAGGTTTATGATGGTTTCCGCCACTGTCTCGGTGAAAACAGGTTTATGATGGTTTCTGCCACTGTCTCAGTGAAAACAGGTTTATGATGGTTTCCGCCACAGTCTCGGTGAAAACAGGTTTATGATGGTTTCCGCCACTGTCTCGGTGAACACAGGTTTATGATGGTGTCCGCCACAGTCTCGGTGAAAACAGGTTTATGATGGATTCCGCCACTGTCTCGGTGAAAACAGGTTTATGATGGTTTCCGCCACTGTCTCAGTGAAAATAGGTTTATGATGGTTTCCGCCACTGTCTCGGTGAAAACAGGTTTATGATGGTTTCCGCCACTGTCTCGGTGAAAACAGGTTCATGATGGTTTCCGCCACTGTCTCGGTGAAAACAGGTTTATGATGGATTCCGCCACTGTCTCGGTGAAAACATGTTTATGATGGTTTCTGCGACTGTCTCAGTGAAAACAGGTTTATGATGGTTTGCACCACTGTCTCAGTGAAAATAGGTTTATGATGGTTTCCGCCACTGTCTCGGTGAAAACAGGTTTATGATGGTTTCCGCCACAGTCTCGGTGAAAACAGGTTTATGATGGATTCCGCCACTGTCTCGGTGAAAACAGGTTTATGATGGTTTCCGCCACTGTCTCGGTGAAAATAGGTTTATGATGGATTCCGCCACTGTCTCGGTGAAAACAAGTTCATGATGGTTTCCGCCACTGTCTCGGTGAACACAGGTTTATGATGGTTTGCACCACTGTCTCAGTAAAAACAGGTTTATGATGGTTTCTGCCACTCTCTCAGTGAACACAGGTTTCCGACGGTGGAAATGCAATCAAAGATACTCGTTTTGGAAAATTTGAATAGTAGTAGATTTTTGCAAGGTATTCCTTAAATTCGAGTAAGTACTGCAAGATTTGATCAAAGTATTCATATTTGAATACTATCACTTTGCAATGTATTTGTACTTATGCAAATACCCCATGAATACAACATTAGTTGGTAACTGGACTCATATACCAGACAATGTGACATATAGTGTTAACTTTAATTAACACACAATACCAATGATTGTATATTTACTATTTTGTGACTGTGATACTGTCTCTCGTGTGCAGATACACACCTTTCTGTCACAGCAGGTTTATCAGTTAGTCCAGGTTACTGAGCCTGGACATTAGCTACATGCTAATCCACCCTCCAACTTCTAACTAAAGTGGCCAGTGATCCCTGAACAATACTGATGGGGACAACACTTAGGCTTATTATCTGTAATCAGAGTAATGTTTAGTCATTAAGATTAATGCTAAGGTACTTACCTTGTAAACACTGTTTCGATCAGATTTCATATTTCTTGGGTCATTCTACAGCACCTTCGGTTGTTTCTGTAGACAAACACAGTGTTGCACTGAAGTGTCCATTCCATAGCACTTTCAGTTGTCTTTGCAGACAAACACAATGTTGCACTGAAGTGTCCATTCCGCAGCACAGGTCTTCATTGTCTCTGTAGACAAACACAATGTTGCACTGAAGTGTCCATTCCGCAGCACAGGTCTTCACTGTCTCTGTAGACAAACACAGTGTTGCACTGAAGTGTCCATTCCGTAGCATAGGTCTTCAGTTGTCTTTGTACACAAACACAGTGTTGCGCTGAAGTGTCCATTCTGTAACATAGGTCTTCAGTTGTCTTTGTACACAAACACAGTGTTGCGCTGAAGTGTCCATTCTGTAACATAGGTCTTCAGTTGTCTTTGTACACAAACACAGTGTTGCACTGAAGTGTCCATTCTGTAACATAGGTCTTCAGTTGTCTTTGTACACAAACACAGTGCTGCACTGAAATATCCATTCCACAGCACAGGTCTTCAATTGTCTCTGTAGACAAACACAGCGTTGCATTGAAGTGTCCATTCCGTAACATAGGTCTTCAGTTGTTTTCGTACACAAACACAGTGCTGCACTGAAGTGTCCATTCTGTGGCTTAGACACAGAAGAGAAATGTGGTACTCTAGTCTTAGCCATATGGCAGCAGTTCCTGGAAAGTGAGAGAACATTACATTTTAAGTGATGTCTCAATGGCTCAATTTAAGTTAGCTGAATACTTCCTCACTTCCTGAATATAGATTAGACAGGCATGCATGAATGCATGCATGAGCGTGTGTGAGTATGTAATAATAAATAAATTCCTGTATAAAACACACACTGAAAAATTACAATTGTTTTGTAAAGTAGTAACTGCTAATTATGTAAAATAAACATAATCATTATGCCTAAAGACGATGTACAAGGGGTAAGACCACAGTTCTGTTACTGTAATGCTTATTTGGCTATGGAAAAATGGGGCATTCATTGGCATTGTAACGAGCATAAACACTTGGCCATGTTTAGTCACATACAGCCAATTGTCATTGGGAATGCAGACACAGGCAGTAGTTAGTCAACAGTGTACATGTTGCTAAGATTTTTGCCAAAATGACACATTGGCAATCGGTTTGATTTTTATAATCAATCATCGGTTTGGCCAAACCGATCGACAATCGATTATATAATCAGGTACCCTCTACTGCCATAGCGTATTGCCGGGTCGCCGCAGAGTGACAACGTGCAGAACGCCAAACCCGGCTGGCGCAGTTGGAGATAATGTCCCAAAGTACGACTCCATTGATTTAGACAACCATCCTAAACACCTTTTATTCCTTATACCTGCCTCTTTGTCAAGAACTCTAGCACAGTGTGCCTCCGTTTCCAGGATAAAATCATTTCTCATCTTTACGGATGCCATTTCATTGCGCTCATCGCCAACAGCACGTGCTAGTGGTTCACCAAATAGTTGTTTCGTTCGCTGTAATTCGCTGATTTGAGAGCCGCATTTCCGTAGTTCGATATTGGTAAGTCATTAACTGAAAACAACTTTTCTAACAACTTCTTCACACTCCATAGGTTCACATCGATCTCAAAGACCACATTCACAAATTTCCGCGAATCTGCGGAAGTATTTCCCCCCATCTATAAGCACACATGAAAATTTCATCTCATTAAAAAAGACACCCAAAGCTGATACCCCTCAATTTCTGCCCAACCCAGGTGACAGATTTTGAAATGTTGGTACGTTTTGCAGAATAATCGGTGTAGTGATAGGTGATTGGAGCGTTTATTGCCATCAAATGAAAGATCTAATGTAGTAGTACAAATTCACTCATCACGTGCAATCCTCTCTTTCCTTTATGTAAGTAATGGCAGACGGATCTTAAATGTGGCCATAAGACGCAACACATATATTCTATAAAGTAGTTTGTCGCTCTCTATGTTCCCTCATATATTCTATAAAGTAGTTTGTCACTCTCTATGTTCCCTCATATATTCTATAAAGTAGTTTGTGACTCTCTATGTTGCCTCATATATTCTATAAAGTAGTTTGTCACTCTCTACGTTCCCTCATATGTTCTATAAAGTAGTTTGTCACTCTCTACGTTCCCTCATATGTTCTATAAAGTAGTTTGTCACTCTCTATGTTGCCTCATATATTCTATAAAGTAGTTTGTGACTCTCTATGTTCCCTCATATATTCTATAAAGTAGTTTGTCACTCTCTGTGTTCCCTCATATCTCTGTCAGTTTTTACATGTCTGGGGCTGAGTTTTTGTAGGTGTGCCTGGGGGTCCATGGGTGGATCATACATAAAAATTCCTCCGGGGTGGGGATATTACGAAGGATCTTATGTGGACGTTTGACGTAGATTACCCAAATTAGAACAATAGTACGTACAATTCTTAGCTATTATTCATGTTTTCTACGATTGTTCAGAGTTACGTGCTCTACATGAAACGTCTACATCTTCTTCTTCCAATATTCTGCCTAGCCTCAACATGTGCTGAAGATAGTTCAAATTTTGTGCATCTATTTTCTTGGATAATGAAATGTCTGACTGTTGCTCTTACTGACTGTTTACACCAACAATAAGTTCAGGGAGGGAGTTCCAGGGTCGAATAGTACGGAGAAAAAAAAAATATAAGTGGTAATTGCATCTGGAGTAAGGGATATGATAGACCAAGGAATGTTGTCTCCTGTTGATAATATTCACAGGAACAAGGTACTGATTTGAAGGTATTCCCATTAACTATTTGTGAGGCGTGCTGATGATACCAGTGGCATGTCGCAGGGACTGGTTATGCGGTATAAGCCGATTAACAACTGTTGGTCGATATTGACTATTTTGAGATTATGACAAAAACTGAATTAAAAATACTTGATATTTAGCAACATGAAAATATTTTGTTGAAATCACACTTGCAAATGGGTGTAACTAACATTTTATGTGAAACTATGACTTTTTTGCATGCTCGTATCTAAACTTTCCTCGGATCAAACGCCACATTCCGCGTATCATTGCACTCACTTCCACACTGATCATTGTTCATGACTGGACTGCACTCACTTCCACACTGATCACTGTTCATGACTGGACTGCACTCACTTCCACACTGATCATTGTTCATGACTGGACCGCACTCACTTCCACACTGATCATTGTTCATGACTGGACTGCACTCACTTCCACACTGATCATTGTTCATGACTGGACCGCACTCACTTCCACACTGATCACTGTTCATGACTGGACCGCACTCACTTCCACACTGATCACTACCACTGTTCATGACTGGACCGCACTCACTTCCACACAGATCATTGTTCATGACTGGACCGCACTCACTTCCACACTGACCATTGTTCATGACTGGACCGCACTCACTTCCACACTGATCACTGTTCATGACTGGACCGCACTCACTTCCACACTGATCACTGTTCATGACTGGACCGCACTCACTTCCACACTGATCATTGTTCATGACTGGACCGCACTCACTTCCACACTGATCATTGTTCATGACTGGACCGCACTCACTTCCACACTGATCACTGTTCATGACTGGACCGCACTCACTTCCACACTGATCATTGTTCATGACTGGACCGCACTCACTTCCACACTGATCACTGTTCATGACTAGACCGCACTCACTTCCACACTGACCACTGTTCATGACTGGACCGCACTCACTTCCACACTGACCACTGTTCATGACTGGACCGCACTCACTTCCACACTGACCACTGTTCATGACTGGACCGCACTCACTTCCACACTGACCACTGTTCATGATTGGACCGCACTCACTTCCACACTGATCACTGTTCATGACTGGACCGCACTCACTTCCACACTGATCACTGTTCATGACTGGACCGCACTCACTTCCACACTGATCATTGTTCATGACTGGACCGCACTCACTTCCACACTGACCATTGTTCATGACTGGACCGCACTCACTTCCACACTGACCACTGTTCATGACTGGACCGCACTCACTTCCACACTGACCATTGTTCATGACTGGACCGCACTCACTTCCACACTGATCATTGTTCATGACTGGACCGCACTCACTTCCACACTGATCACTGTTCATGACTGGACCGCACTCACTTCCACACTGATCATTGTTCATGACTGGACCGCACTCACTTCCACACTGATCATTGTTCATGACTGGAC
Organism: Lamellibrachia columna; assembly: GCA_963662155.1. Classification (NCBI taxonomy): domain Eukaryota; kingdom Metazoa; phylum Annelida; class Polychaeta; order Sabellida; family Siboglinidae; genus Lamellibrachia; species Lamellibrachia columna. Next base: position 4,563,163 of record OY759261.1, on the reverse strand, counting down.
CGCACTCACTTCCACACTGACCACTGTTCATGACTGGACCGCACTCACTTCCACACTGACCACTGTTCATGACAGGACCGCACTCACTTCCACACTGACCACTGTTCATGACTGGACCGCACTCACTTCCACACTGATCACTGTTCATGACTGGACCGCACTCACTTCCACACTGACCACTGTTCATGACTGGACCGCACTCACTTCCACACTGACCACTGTTCATGACTGGACCGCCCTCACTTCCACACTGACCACTGTTCATGACTGGACCGCACTCACTTCCACACTGATCACTGTTCATGACTGGACCGCACTCACTTCCACACTGACCATTGTTCATGACTGGACCGCACTCACTTCCACACTGACCATTGTTCATGACTGGACCGCACTCACTTCCACACTGACCATTGTTCATGACTGGACCGCACTCACTTCCACACTGACCACTGTTCATGACTGGACCGCACTCACTTCCACACTGATCACTGTTCATGACTGGACCGCACTCACTTCCACACTGACCACTGTTCATGACTGGACCGCACTCACTTCCACACTGACCACTGTTCATGACTGGACCGCCCTCACTTCCACACTGACCACTGTTCATGACTGGACCGCACTCACTTCCACACTGATCACTGTTCATGACTGGACCGCACTCACTTCCACACTGATCACTGTTCATGACTGGACCGCACTCACTTCCACACTGATCACTGTTCATGACCGGACCGCAATCACTTCCACACTGATCACTGTTCATGACTGGACCGCACTCACTTCCACACTGATCACTGTTCATGACTGGACCGCACTCACTTCCACACTTGTTGTTGTACAACCATCAGTTTACTGCACTATATATGTTATCACGTTTATTTGTTTATGTAAGAAGATAAATATCAGTAATCCATAAACAAATCTGGTAATCTACAAAAATAACTAATTTAATGTGGTCCTGGATTACCGCACATGCACTTTGAATCAAAGTGGAGTAATTTAAATGAGCGCCATTGGCCTGTTAAAGCATCATAACTTTGCTGACAACTATCATAAAAAATTTAATGTGGTATCATTTGGTTGTTAAACACTATACTAAGACTTTCCTTGACCTTGTATAAGTAGGAATAATGTCAAATTACAACTAGTGTTGAACCTTAATAACTACTATGATAACTTAAACACATTCTTAATTAATTTCCCCCCAAACCTGACATGAGAACACACGTTCCACACACTACGCACAAGAAACGCATTTGTACACTGTATTATTCGGCCAACTGTTGTGTAATTGGTTAATTTGAGAGAGCCAGCTCCAGTATTTCTCATACTATTGTTTGATTTGTGGTTTGGCATTCAGAGCACGGACACTGTATGATTTAATTTCCCATTAGCCATTTTTTAGAGTTCAATTTCAAGGTAATATATTTGGCCCAGTTGTTGTTATTTAATATATGTACAATTACCAAACTTGGGGAATTTTCCTGGCATCATAACTCTCCTTTATTTTATTATAACTCTCCTTTATTTATTATTCCAAAGTAAGAAATGTTAATGTAAGAAAACACGTTTTGATAAACGAAATGTTAAAAAATATATGTATTATTATTATTAATATTTTACAGGTCTCTGTCCGTATACCAAGACCTTGCAGTTGAAATCTCTCCAATATTAGCTACCACACTATGTCATTTCGAGGAACGTGTACTTGAATTTCCCTGCATACGGTTTTGTGGAAGATACAATCTTTCTGGTTGCATTTTCCACGGTTCTATTGATACTTCGAACAAATAACACATTTCTTTTTCAGCATAGTCCCTGCCTGCACCCTCAAAATCATTAAAACAATCGTAGTCTGCACCGTTGAGCAATTCGGTAGCGACACTGTCGTCCATATTTGTGGGTCTAAAACACCAGAAATTAATGTGCAAGTATCTGATTGGTTGGGTTAGTTAGTGGTTGGGTGAATAAGAATACCTGCGGCTGCGGCCTTGATCGCACAAAGGTTGGGCGGATAGGATAGTACGCCTTATTCGGACAATGGTTAGGCGAATAGCTACTTCGAATATGTTATATAAACATCACGGGGCTGTTGTTATCTATCGATAATTTTCCTGGGGTGATTATTACAAATAGTAGCATACCGTTTCGTCCGATAAAGTGAGATGTGTCGTATGTTTACAGTCACCAGTGTGTCGCACTAGTCACGTTTCTAAGTTCTAATGCGAAATCAACCGAGGTATCAAATAAATTTTGTGGAATTCGAATTATGAATCTAGCGAATTTGGCGTGGTGGTCGAGTGGACCGGGGTTCAAAACCACCTGCTGCTGTTTCAAAACCTGGGCAATTTCATTCACCCCACTTTGCCCGTGTCTTTCGGAAGAGACACAGTAAATGCTGTTGGCAATGGTCCCTTCTACTAGTTCTAGTTCTACCTGGTGTCTCTGCCAGGGGAAGTAAAAGATCCCACACAGGGGGTAAATGTGTCACCTGTCGTGGACTCAAAGAGTAGTGGTCTCTATCTCTAACCCACCGATTCCCGGCACGTGAGAGGCGCAGAGAAGGCAGTGTAGACGACATGTAGAAATAAACACGCTCTTAATTAAGTTAAGAAGACCAGTCCTTGACAGGAAGAAGAAAAGACTCAGTTGACAATAGCTAAGTACATAGTGTGTGTGAAGCAATCACAAAAAATTTAATTGACATGTGTACCTTAAAATGTTTATTTACAAGGTGATATATGCCCTACGAGGATACAATGTGATAAACTTACAAAAGGCTCTGCTTTGCACGACAAAACGACACGCCCGCGTCTGTGGCTGTGCCCCTTTCTTGTGGTTGGCTTCCCCCGATTTCGCAGTACCGGTACCGAGAGTAGGCCTACATTTATGCTATTTCACGAATATTATCAACAAATATCATTATTTTGACAGGACAGTATTAAATTTAAATATTTACCTTCGTTTAATTTCGAAGAAATAATTCGTGGCTTGCTACAAATATCAACTAGCCTCGTCACCCTCGTCGTCGGTTGGTTTTCGGTCCACCGTGTGGCGCCACTGTAGCTTGTTTTCCTTAAATGTATGTGTGTGCTTTTTTAAGGATTTAGGTAATAGTTTAAGGAATTTATCTCAACTGGCACTATATCCATTGTTATATCCCTAGCTTGTTTTCCTTAAATGTGTGTGTGTGGGTGCTTTTTTGAATGTGTTTGGAGGTGTCTTCATAGGTGGAGAGGTGTGTGTGTGCGTGCATGCGTACAAAATATGTAAAAAAATACAATAATCAAAGACATCAGTACTTACGAATTTGATTATTGATACATTTATAACTAGCTATTCAGTGTTGCACAGGGAGAAAAGTCAGTCATAGGTCTTTTCCACTGATTTACATTATTATATTATAGGCAGTGTTGGGAAGTTTGATTTTCAATAATAGATCATCGGTTTGGCCAAACTGATCGATGATTTGACACAAACATTTTCATCATCCCTGGTTGAAGCATAAACACAGAAATATGTGCAGTCAATGCATATCTAGCATACTTGAATCTAGCTCTACAGTGAACAGCGCAAACCCACCCCCAATTATCATCCAGCCAAAGAGGTAAGGTTTGGCTCAGTAATCACATTGGTTCTTAACTAACCCAGTGGATTATTCCACCTACTTGTATAATTGTTGTATTACATTTAATCTATGATATATCATTGATGAAAATGTTATGGCAGGATGACCCCCCCCCCCACTGATACGGGGTGAATTGTTATTGCTAGCCAGTGTAATACTATATTTATTAATTGTACGCGGTAGCTGAAGGAAAAATAACTAATATCATGATCAATGTCAGTCAGCTGTCTCGTGGTATGTCAGAGATAGTTTACAAAGTATGTCAATACAGTTTTGGGGCCCTCATGTTGGCACGGACTATAATTGTGTACTAATGAATGCAAAACTGAAAGTGGAAACAAACACGGTTGTTGGTATGTGATTAATAAATTGTCATTAATTTGCCCTATTTCACTCTACACTGGACTTGCGTTGTTGTTCAGCATAAAGGACTATTATCTTCTTCTTGATGTACCTAAATAAAGTTACGTTTGTTGAAAGGATTTAGGTAATACTTTAAGGAATTTATCTCAACTGGCACTACATCCATTGTTATATCCCTAGCTTGTTTTCCTTAAATGTGTGTGTGTGCTTTTTTGAATGTGTTTGGAGGTGTCTTCATAGGTGGAGAGGTGCGTGCGTACAAAATATGTAAAAAATACAATAATCAAAGACATCAGTACTTACGAATTTGATTATTGATACATTTATAACTAGCTATTCAGCATTGCACAGGGAGAAAAGTCATCCATAGGTCTTTTCCACTGATTTACATTATTATATTATAGGCAGTGTTGGGAAGTTTGATTTTCATAATAGATCATCGGTTTGGCCAAACTGATCGATGATTTGACACAAACATTTTGTATGTGCAAACATCTGAAAGTGATTTTCTGAGATACACATTTTTTACATTCTTTGTTGACTATTTTTAGTACATTTATGTTAGTTTTCAGCAGAATTTCTTGACTTTTCTCACAGCACATGAAAGTGTGCTAAAGGGCGTGCCAAAGAGTTTTTTTATAACATGATTCATTATCAAAAAAGTATGTACAATCAGCAACAAATATTTGAAATAGTTTTTTATTTTACAATTTTTTATTATCTCCATGGCCTGCCTCTTAGGGTTGTGAAATGCATCTGTGTGCCAATTTTTATTGAATTTGAACCAACAGTTACTGAGATACAGAGGCCTTTGAAAAGACAATATGGCTGACGTTTTCATGACAATAACAAGTTTTAAAAACTAAAAAAATTCAAAGTTTCTACTTCTCTTTTTTTTGTTCCCAGAAATTTCAATACTCAGAGTTCTAAAATAAAAGTTTTTTCTCACCAGCTTGTTTCCTTAATAAGTGCTGAATGGTTATTTTAGCTGGTCAATTTTGCACCTATTGTGTGATATGGCGGGACTTTGTTGTAACATGTTGAGTGATGTCAGCTGACAAATGCACAGCTTACACGTCAAATGGTTGAATCTAATGAACTAATACAGCTGAAGACATAATTTACAAGTCACAGCACTTGCTGAAACATGAATTTCTTAACAATTTCTATTACCACATATTTCTTATTGTTTTCATGAAAATTAATTATTTGATTTGAACCCCCTTCTGAAAAGTGTGAACCCCCCAATAACTTGAAGATAATAATTTTTTTAAATGTCAACCCCCTTTTTAAAATGTGAACCCGCTTCTCAAAAGCATGAACCCTTCCCCCAATATTATTTTTTATAAATGTGAATCCCCTTTTCCAAAATAGTGAACCCCCTTCTCAAAAGTGTCAACCCCAAATAATATGAAGATAACACTATTTTCATAAACGTGAACCCCCTTTTCCTAAAAATGTGAAAGTCCTCAAAAGCGTGAAACCTCCTCTCTAAAGCATGAGCCCCTGTTAAAAAGCATGAACCCACCAATATCATTATTTTGCTATTATTGTAAAAATATTATTATTATTTTCATATTATTGGAGGTTCACGCTTTTGAGAGGGGGTTTTTGAAAAAAGGGATTAATTTTTTTGGAAAACGGGGTTCCCAAAAAGGGGGCTTTATGTGAACCTCCTGCACCCTCCTGGCTACGAGCCTGTGAAAGCTCATATTTATCTTTACCATGGATACGGGTAATCATCTCATCATCACATCAAGTTTCAGTGCCTGGCTTTTACACTGAACAGGGTATTGTGTACTGTGTAGACCTTTCATTGTAGCACCACTCATGTCTGGTGACAGTGAATACACTGGCTGTAGTCTACTCCTCAGTAATAATTGGTCAATTATCAATGGCCTCAGACTAGTGACTGTTTGACAGTCACAGTCTCCACAGGATGACATACAAATGGAATGCACAATACATCAGTAACACCAAGTTTACCTGAACACCTCACTGGATATAAATTCAATCAAATTATGTATTTTTTAATGGATGGAAATTCCAGTTTGTTGGATCGTTGCAAAAGCCAATGAAGGCTGAGTAAGCCGGCCAAACTATTTTCAGAATTCGACCAAGTTTCTTAAGAAGCACTGTGGGAAAGAAAAAACCAGGAACCAATCAAACATCAAATTAGAAGGAAGAAGTGGAGCTGGATGGGCCATACTCTCAGGAAGTGGAGCTGGATAGGCCATACTCTCAGGAAGTGGAGCTGGATAGGCCATACTCTCAGGAAGTGGAGCTGGATAGGTCATACTGTCAGGAAGTGGAGCTGGATAGGTCATACTCTCAGGAAGTGGAGCTGGATAGGTCATACTGTCAGGAAGTGGAGCTGGATAGGTCATACTCTCAGGAAGTGGAGCTGGATAGGCCATACTCTCAGGAAGTGGAGCTGGATAGGTCATACTCTCAGGAAGTGGAGCTGGATAGGCCATACTCTCAGGAAGTGGAGCTGGATAGGCCATACTCTCAGGAAGTGGAGCTGGATAGGTCATACTGTCAGGAAGTGGAGCTGGATAGGTCATACTCTCAGGAAGTGGAGCTGGATAGGCCATACTCTCAGGAAGTGGAGCTGGATAGGCCATACTCTCAGGAAGTGGAGCTGGATAGGTCATACTGTCAGGAAGTGGAGCTGGATAGGTCATACTCTCAGGAAGTGGAGCTGGATAGGTCATACTGTCAGGAAGTGGAGCTGGATAGGTCATACTCTCAGGAAGTGGAGCTGGATAGGCCATACTCTCAGGAAGTGGAGCTGGATAGGTCATACTCTCAGGAAGTGGAGCTGGATAGGCCATACTCTCAGGAAGTGGAGCTGGATAGGCCATACTCTCAGGAAGTGGAGCTGGATAGGCCATACTCTCAGGAAGTGGAGTTGGATAGGCCATACTCTCAGGAAGTGGAGCTGGATAGGCCATACTCTCAGGAAGTGGAGCTGGATAGGCCATACTCTCAGGAAGTGGACCTGGATAGGCCATACTCTCAGGAAGTTGAGCTGGATAGGCCATACTCTCAGGAAGTTGAGCAGGATAGGCTATACTCTCAGGAAGTTGAGCTGGATAGGCCATACTCTCAGGAAGTGGACCTGGATAGGCCATACTCTCAGGAAGTGGACCTGGATAGGCCATACTCTCAGGAAGTTGAGCTGGATAGGCCATACTCTCAGGAAGTGGAGCTGGATAGGCCATACTCTCAGGAAGTGGACCTGGATAGGCCATACTCTCAGGAAGTGGAGCTGGATAGGCCATACTCTCATGAAGTGGACCTGGATAGGCCATACTCTCAGGAAGTGGACCTGGATAGGCCATACTCTCAGGAAGTTGAGCTGGATAGGCCATACTCTCAGGAAGTGGAGCTGGATAAGCCATACTCTCAGGAAGTGGACCTGGATAGGCCATACTCTCAGGAAGTTGAGCTGAATAGGCCATACTCTCAGGAAGTTGAGCTGGATAGGCCGTACTCTCAGGAAGCAAGCCGACACAGCACATCAGAGACAGACTTGTGCTGTCACATGCACTCACTTGGAAACCTCTGGGCAAAGGGAAAGTGGAAGGCCAAGAAAGACTTGGAAGCCCAAGCTCAAGACTGTGTCCAGTGGAAAGGAGTCATTGATGTTTCACAAGGGAGTGAAAAGACTTAAGTCAAGTAAGTCTTCAGAAGTAAACAACATGTATATTCCATTTCTGTAAAGCTAATTAAATATTAATTAAATTAAATTAAATTTAGTTATCCAACAGAGTTTTGTTGAGTAGGGTGCACACACTGCCGTCCCTCGTTACACCTTCCATATACTTTGAACAAGTAGATACACATATCTCTAGATCTATTTGCTGCCGTACAAAGGCAAAAGGCAGTAACTGCAGAATTGATAAAAATTGGATTATTGAACCATCAACTTTAATTGTAACTGTTCTATTCTTTGTCAAAGTTTGGTGGTTCTAGCGCATCATATTTCTAAGTTAAAGCAGTTTGAACTATACAGTCACTGCAATAGAGCAAACACTTTAGTTGTAACTGTTCTATTCTTTGTCAAAGTTTGGTGGTTCTAGCACATCATATTTCTAAGTTAAAGCAGTTTGAACTATACAGTCACTGCAATAGAGCAAACACTTTAGTTGTAACTGTTCTATTCTTTGTCAAAGTTTGGTGGTTCTAGCACATCATATTTCTAAGTTAAAGCAGTTTGAACTATACAGTCACTGCAATAGAGCAAACACTTTAGTTGTAACTGTTCTATTCTTTGTCAAAGTTTGGTGGTTCTAGCGCATCATATTTCTAAGTTAAAGCAGTTTGAACTATACAGTCACTGCAATAGAGCAAACACTTTAGTTGTAACTGTTCTATTCTTTGTCAAAGTTTGGTGGTTCTAGCACATCATATTTCTAAGTTAAAGCAGTTTGAACTATACAGTCACTGCAATAGAGCAAACACTTTAGTTGTAACTGTTCTATTCTTTGTCAAAGTTTGGTGGTTCTAGCGCATCATATTTCTAAGTTAAAGCAGTTTGAACTATACAGTCACTGCAATAGAGCAAACACTTTAGTTGTAACTGTTCTATTCTTTGTCAAAGTTTGGTGGTTCTAGCACATCATATTTCTAAGTTAAAGCAGTTTGAACTATACAGTCACTGCAATAGAGCAAACACTTTAGTTGTAACTGTTCTATTCTTTGTCAAAGTTTGGTGGTTCTAGCGCATCATATTTCTAAGTTAAAGCAGTTTGAACTATACAGTCACTGCAATAGAGCAAACACTTTAGTTGTAACTGTTCTATTCTTTGTCAAAGTTTGGTGGTTCTAGCACATCATATTTCTAAGTTAAAGCAGTTTGAACTATACAGTCACTGCAATAGAGCAAACACTTTAGTTGTAACTGTTCTATTCTTTGTCAAAGTTTGGTGGTTCTAGTACATCATATTTCTAAGTTAAAACAGTTTGAACTATACAGTCACTGCAATAGAGCAAACACTTTAGTTGTAACTGTTCTATTCTTTGTCAAAGTTTGGTGGTTCTAGCGCATCATATTTCTAAGTTAAAGCAGTTTGAACTGTACAATCACTGCAATAGAGGAAACACTCTAGTTGTAACTGTTCTATTCTTTGTCAAAGTTTGGTGGTTCTAGCGCATCATATTTCTAAGTTAAAGCAGTTTGAACTATACAGTCACTGCAATAGAGCAAACACTTTAGTTGTAACTGTTCTATTCTTTGTCAAAGTTTGGTGGTTCTAGCGCATCATATTTCTAAGTTAAATCAGTTTGAACTATACAGTCACTGCAATAGAGCAAACACTTTAGTTGTAACTGTTCTATTCTTTGTCAAAGTTTGGTGGTTCTAGTGCATCATATTTCTAAGTTAAAGCAGTTTGAACTATACAGTCACTGCAATAGAGGAAACACTTTAGTTGTAACTGTTCTATTCTTTGTCAAAGTTTGGTGGTTCTAGCGCATTATATTTCTAAGTTAAAGCAGTTTGAACTATGCAGTCACTGCAATAGAGGAAACACTTTAGTTGTAACTGTTCTATTCTTTGTCAAAGTTTGGTGGTTCTAGTGCATCATATTTCTAAGTTAAGCAGTTTGAACTATACAGTCACTGCAATAGAGGAAACACTTTAGTTGTAACTGTTCTATTCTTTGTCAAAGTTTGGTGGTTCTAGCGCATTATATTTCTAAGTTAAAGCAGTTTGAACTATGCAGTCACTGCAATAGAGGAAACACTTTAGTTGTAACTGTTCTATTCTTTGTCAAAGTTTGGTGGTTCTAGCGCATCATATTTCTAAGTTAAAGCAGTTTGAACTATACAGTCACTGCAATAGAGGAAACACTTTAGTTGTAACTGTTCTATTCTTTGTCAAAGTTTGGTGGTTCTAGCGCATTATATTTCTAAGTTAAAGCAGTTTGAACTATGCAGTCACTGCAATAGAGGAAACACTTTAGTTGTAACTGTTCTATTCTTTGTCAAAGTTTGGTGGTTCTAGTGCATCATATTTCTAAGTTAAGCAGTTTGAACTATACAGTCACTGCAATAGAGGAAACACTTTAGTTGTAACTGTTCTATTCTTTGTCAAAGTTTGGTGGTTCTAGCACATCATATTTCTAAGTTAAAGCAGTTTGAACTATACAGTCACTGCAATAGAGCAAACACTTTAGTTGTAACTGTTCTATTCTTTGTCAAAGTTTGGTGGTTCTAGTGCATCATATTTCTAAGTTAAAGCAGTTTGAACTTTACAGTCACTGCAATAGAGGAAACACTTTAGTTGTAACTGTTCTATTCTTTGTCAAAGTTTGGTGGTTCTAGCACATCATATTTCTAAGTTAAAGCAGTTTGAACTTTACAGTCACTGCAATAGAGGAAACACTTTAGTTGTAACTGTTCTATTCTTTGTCAAAGTTTGGTGGTTCTAGCACATCATATTTCTAAGTTAAAACAGTTTGAACTATACAGTCACTGCAATAGAGCAAACACTTTAGTTGTAACTGTTCTATTCTTTGTCAAAGTTTGGTGGTTCTAGCACATCATATTTCTAAGTTAAAGCAGTTTGAACTTTACAGTCACTGCAATAGAGCAAACACTTTAGTTGTAACTGTTCTATTCTTTGTCAAAGTTTGGTGGTTCTAGTGCATCATATTTCTGAGTTAAAGCAGTTTGAACTATACAGTCACTGCAATAGAGCAAACACTTTAGTTGTAACTGTTCTATTCTTTGTCAAAGTTTGGTGGTTCTAGCACATCATATTTCTAAGTTAAAGCAGTTTGAACTATACAGTCACTGCAATAGAGCAAACACTTTAGTTGTAACTGTTCTATTCTTTGTCAAAGTTTGGTGGTTCTAGCACATCATATTTCTAAGTTAAAGCAGTTTGAACTTTACAGTCACTGCAATAGAGCAAACACTTTAGTTGTAACTGTTCTATTCTTTGTCAAAGTTTGGTGGTTCTAGTGCATCATATTTCTGAGTTAAAGCAGTTTGAACTATACAGTCACTGCAATAGAGCAAACACTTTAGTTGTAACTGTTCTATTCTTTGTCAAAGTTTGGTGGTTCTAGCACATCATATTTCTAAGTTAAAGCAGTTTGAACTATACAGTCACTGCAATAGAGCAAACACTTTAGTTGTAACTGTTCTATTCTTTGTCAAAGTTTGGTGGTTCTAGCACATCATATTTCTAAGTTAAAGCAGTTTGAACTATACAGTCACTGCAATAGAGGAAACACTTTTAAAGCCATTTATTTCATTTTGACTTCTTTTAGTAGATACTGTGTTTTGCCTAAGTTGCAGCTGGACAGTACGGTTGAGGTATATCACGGGTAACTAATGGACACAACGTTAGTTACTATCCATAGCATCATTTGCTGGACCTCATCATCTGTTTTTCAAGCCATCCCCAGGATTTCACTATGAAATAATGTTCTCTTCCTCTATGAAATACTCACCGCTGCATAATTAATTAATGATATGTTCTTAGTAATTCTGCTTTGTACATAACTTGTTTATACCAAATAAAACAATGCAGGAAAATATATTGAAAATTTGATTAATTTGTAATGCTTTAATTAATATTGAATTTGAATATTTAAGTAATTTGTGATTATTCACAGATATTAAGATATTGTGATGTTGATTTTACTAAAAACAAATAAAGATGTATTTACATAGTTGTTGTTTATTTAACACTTATTCCAACTGTATGCACTATAGATTAAACTAGTACACACATTTGTCAAGTTGTCAATCAATTAATAAAAAAATTATGCCACGAAGGGGAAATTTGCAAATTTGATAGAGTGGGTGAATAATCCATTATAAAATCCACACTGGGGGTGTTTATTTCTTATGAAATATTCACCCAAGGGTGAGGATACAGTGGGGTGAAAATGTCATCTCACACAGATGTCTCAACAGGTCTCAATGTTATATAGACTGGTTCCTGGACATTAAATATCCTCAGACGTATGTAATTGTATAGAAAGTTAATTTAAATAATGGTGTCTTACAGCATTAGTGGTTTATTAAGTGAAAACTTGACGATTACAATGTGAGGCAGGAATGAATTCCCTTTAAAATTCAGTCCCTTTAAGTCATTCAGCACACTAGTCAATAAGGAACCAGTGTTAAAACCTGCCTGAAATGGAGCACCCACGAGCATGTGGTTAGACCATGGCGTGTTACGACTTGATCAGTTGAGTAAACTTTATTTTGTTTTGGCATCATGACTTTTTGGAAAAACATAATAAACAATTAATAAAAAACAAATAATAATTAGTATAGATCTATATTTGATGTTTTAATACATTTTTCATTCATGGTCTTATGATTTTAATACTAATCTGTCTCAAAAGAAAGCCTCTTCAGCTTGTTTTGGCAGGACTTCCTGCTTGTGGACTTCTCCATATTAGCTGTCAATGCACTCCCTATCTGGGAGGTACATGCCTCGCCCAGCCTGATAGTGATAAGAAATGACATGAGCGTGCCGAGGGCCAGGAAGTACCAGTTGGCTAACTAACACTCACTAATAGTAAGACACCTTTAAACTCACCTGTCTTGTTCACCAGCACACAGCACTAAGTTATATCACTCATTGTCGGCATACAGGAGTCACTTGGTCTCAGTCGTCAACCGTCAAGGTAAGAAACTACAGGTAAACTAATTGCATGACATGAAAGTGAGGCTAAACAGTCGTCACATGATAACCCCAGTCGCTGTAGGGTTGAGGTGACAACAAACCCACCACCCCAGTAAGTGATTGACAGGTCCATGGTGCTGCACACACAAGCCAGCATGATAATAACTATTTCTCTTGATGAAATGACACCTGGCATACTTCGGCAGTTGAGATCTTTACTGAATGGTAGCATGGCAGACTGTGTGGAATTCCGATTATAAAAGAACGTTTAGAACTTTACAACCAAAGTAGAATCTGTCATCCAATGAAAATAATATCGTCATGTGTCGGGTAGTTTCAAAACAATGACTCAAACTTGAACGTATTAGTTGATTGCCAGTCCAGCATGTGGCGCCACCATTATGACACTGCCCCCCCCATGCCAGTGAGAAAAAGAATCAGAATCGCCAGGCCCCACAGAATACTTGCTTTCAAATACACTCTACACAGCTGTACAACTGTGAATTTTAGAAAAGTTTCATTCTGTCACCAAAATGTGTGAGAATAAATGCAGAATGTTAAATGTAACCTCCTACCTGTGTCTGCTTGAATAGGCCTTGATAGTTAAATGTAACCTCCTACCTGTGTCTCCATAGCTTCAATAGGCCTTGATAGTTAAATGTAACCTCCTACCTGTGTCTCCATAGCTTGAATAGGCCTTGATAGTTAAATGTAACCTCCTACCTGTGTCTCCATAGCTTGAATAGGCCTTGATAGTTCATTTAAATGTATTGTTTCACATCTTGTAGTTTATGTGAGACAGCTTTTGGAAGTTTCTCACACTGGCAGAAAGTATCAGAAATTGATGAAAACAGGTTTATGATGGTTTCCGCCCCAGTCTCAGTGATAAAAGGTTTCTGACAGTGGAAATGCAACCCTGAATATGTGTATTCAAAAACAATTCTTGGGGAAATTTTTGTATTTGAATAGTATTAGATTTTTGCAAAGTATTCCTTAAATTCGAGTACTGTAAGATATGAGTATTCATATTTGAATACTTTCACATTGTAATGTATTTGTACTAATGCAAATACCCTATGAATACACCATTAATTGAAGTCATATACCAGACAGTGTGACATATAGTGTTAACTTTAATTAACGCACAATACCAATGACTGTATATTTACTATTTTGTGATTGTGATACTGTCTCTCATGTACAGAACATTATGTGCTGTACTGTGAGTCAAATACTGTTGTGTGCAATACTGTGAGACAAGGTACTGTTGTGTGCAATACTGTGAGCCAAGGTACTGCTGTGTGCTGTGCTGTGCTGTGAGTCAAATACTGTTCTGTGCAATACTGTGAGACAAGGCACTGTTGTGCACAGTACTGTGAGACAAGGTACTGTTGTGTGCAGTACTGTGAGTCAAGGTACTGTTGTGCACAGTACTGTGAGACAAGGTACTGTTGTGTGCAGTACTGTGAGTCAAGGTACTGTCAGCCAAGGTGCTGTTGTGCACAGTACTGTCAGCCAAGGTACTGTTGTGCGCAGTATTGTCAGCCAAGGTACTGTTGTGCGCAGTACTGTGAGACAAGGTACTGTTGCGTGCTGTACTGTCAGCCAAGGTACTGTTGTGTGCAGTACTGTCAGCCATGGTACTGTTGCATGTAGTACCGTCAGCCAAGGCACTGTTGCATGCAGTACTGTCAGCCAAGGCACTGTTTGCGAAGTACTGTCAGCCAAGGCACTGTTGCATGCAGTACTGTCAGCCAAGGCACCGTTGCGTGCAGTACTATCAGCCAAGGCACTGTTGCGCACAGTACTGTCAGCCAAGGCACAGTTGCATGCAGTACTGTCAGCCAAGGTACTGTTGCACGCAGTACTGTCAGCCAAGGCACTGTTGTGTGCAGTACTGTCAGCCAAGGTACTGTTGTGTGCAGTACTGTCAGCCAAGGTACTGTTGTATGCAGTACTGTCAGCCAAGGCACTGTTGCGTTCAGTACTGTCAGCCAAGGCACTGTTGTGTGCAGTACTGTCAGCCATGGTACTTTGTGTGCAGTACTGTCAGCCAAGGTACTGTTGTGTGCAGTACTGTCAGCCACCTACTCACAATTACTCATAAGTCTAAACCTAGCCAGTTCACCTACACCATCTCAAACCAGTCGATTTCTCGAGTAAATTCACATCCATACCTAGGCATAATCATAGATTCCAAACTGTTCTGGACTAAGCATGTACAAACCACTGCATCAAAATCTGCACAATCACTAGGCCTACTCAAACGAACACTCCATCCGGCTAAACCAAAAGTAAAGGAGGCGGCCTACAATATGACAGTAAGACCAAATTAGAATATGGAACAACAGACTGGAATCCACATACAGCTGTACCCAAAATAACATTGACACCCTGGAGAAAATACAAAGAAGCGCCACTCGATTTATCCTAAATGACCACCACCATACAACAAGCGTCACACACGTACAACATAAACTTGGCTGGCAGACGTTAGAACAACGACGATTACAACACCAACTCACTTTCTTCTACAAAATTAAATATAACTTCCTAAATATTTCTCTGCCAAAAAATCTTATAGTCCCATGCACCCATACGCGAAACAGCTATCCTGATAAATATATACAAATACAAGCACGCATCAACACATGTATACTCTTTCTATCCTAGAGTCATAAGAGCCTGGAATCTACTCCCCACTGAAATAATAACACTCCCCTCCATTCACCCCTTCCAACTAGCTGTGAGCTCTGTCTATCTTGCCCCTAAAGCTCACCTCATTCGTCTATAAGGAGGATATCTGATTTTAATCAAATTTTAATTGCACATTTTTTTTCCAAAATTTATTATTTTCCACATTTATATGTACCTTTATTCAGGCGCACCAAGCACCACACTCCTATGTTAGCCCTGGAAAGGGCTGTTTGGAGTAAACACACTGAAGACTGAAGTTTGAAAGCTCATAATATTTATCTTCACCATGGATATGGCTAATCATCTCATCATCATATCAAGTGACGGAACAGTGCATTGTGTATAGTGTAAGTCTTCTGTCCTATACCATGCCTGAGTGAGCAGCCTTTCATTCTATCACCACTCATGCCTGGTGGCAGTGAATACACTGACTGTAGTCTACTGGCTCAATAATTACTGGTGACAAGATTTAACAAGATTGCCATCCCAAACAACAAGTTCCAGATGGCAAGTGGACAAGGAAGCCATTGGCTTATCCAGAGTCCAACAATTTTCTCATCTATGTGTAGCCCGCCCTTATCAGATATATGTCAATTCTATTTTTAAACATATTCACACTACTAGCATTAACACAATCATATTTGGCAGTTTGTTCCATTCATTTATCACCAGGGTTGTTTGATTTAAATCATTGATTTAAATCATGATTTAAATCACCAAAAAAAAATTAAAACTTTTGATTTTTTAATCGCTGATTTATATGAATTTAACACAAATAATTGTTTACAAGCATCGAGATCAACAAAGTTTTGTATGTTTTTTTAATACAAAAGCACAATGTGCGCACATTTGTGTAGCTGTATTGACACCAGATAGCCTGACAGTCAAATATTTTATGACATTGTGTATGTTTGAGCTATTGCCTTTCTGAATGCAGTGAAGCCACACAAACTTGTCTTCCAGAGGAAGTATCTTTTCAAGTCAGAAGCCCTGAGTTAAAGTCCACTTAGAGCTTGTGCTAGTTGTTACCAATTCAGTATGTTGACTCAAGTGAGATAGTCTGGGCTACAATTGTTTAATACTGTACCAGTTTGCAATCTGGTTGGAGACCCTTATAGTACACAGAGCCCTGGACAGGTACTAATCCACCCTCTCAGCAAACAATAATTAGCACTGCTACAGCCTCAGACACACAGCATGCTTTCCTTTCCAAGCAGCTACAGGGGGTGAGGCCTTGTGGACATTGTCTAATGTCTTTATATAAGCAAAAATCATGTACCCTGTGTTAAGACAAGTACCCAAATCGATTTGAATAGAACATGTTTGAAAGAGTTTATAAATATAAACAACTATATAAATGTCTATATACCAGATTTAAAAAAAAAAAAAAATAAATAAAAAAAATAAAATAAATCCGATTTAAATCAAATAAATCCGATTTTTTTATTAAAAAAAATCATGATTTTTTTTTCAACCCTGTTTATCACCCTCTGTGAGAAAGAGTACTTTCTCATGTCCAACCTACACTGTTCCTTAACTAATGCTGCTTTGTGTCCTCTGGTTCTACTGCCTTCTTTAAGTTTGAAGAACATATTCCTATCAACATCCTCATAACCGTTCACTATTTTAAACACTTCTATTTGGTCTCCTCTTAGTCTCCTGGTCTCTATAGTGTTGTCAAACCACATTGTAATAAGTGGCTTTCACAAGTTGCTCTTCATTGTATTCTTTCTAGCTTGTCTATGTCCTTACAATATGGCCTCCATGCTTGTATACAATATTCCAAATGTGGTCTAACTATTGCTTTGTACAGGGGTACAATTAGCTGTTTCTCCTTATATGTGACAGTTCTCCTAATTAGCCCTAGAATTTGATTTCCTTTCGAAGCAGCAATCCCACATTGCTCTGAAACTTTCATGTCAGCACTAAATGTTACTCCTAAGTCTTTTTCTTGTGTGGTTCTACCTAGTACAGCTTCCCCCATTTTATATTCTTCGTCCATGTTTCCATGTCATATGTGTATGCATTTACACTTCCCAAAATTGAATAACATTTGCCATTTTTCTGACCATTTAACTAATTTATCTAGATCATCCTGTAAACTTTGTTTATCTGTATCATTAGTAACCTTTCTGAATACTTTTGTGTCATCTGCAAATTTCAGTACTTTGCTAGACATGTCATCTTCCAAATCGTTTATATATATATATATATATATATATATATATATATATATATATATACATATATATATTAAAAACAGTATAGGGCCTAATACTGATCCCTGTGGTACCCCAATCAAAGCATATTTCCAGTTTGAAATCTCACCATCTACTATTACTCTCTGTCTTCTGTGTGTAAGCCACTTTTCTATCCAGTTGATTACATCATTACCTATACCATGGGCTTTTACTTTAAGCAACAATCTTTGATGTGGCTCTTTATCGAAAGCTTTCTGAAAATCTAAATAGACAACATCTACTGGTGACCCGTTATCTACCGACTTTGTAATTTCTTCCAAAAAACATAAGAGATTGGTTAGACATGACCTTGCTTTTAGGAACCCATGTTGAGATGTATTTATTAATTTATGTTTTACAAGAAATTCCACCATGTGGTCTCTAATTAATGTTTTGAGTAATTTACATACAACTGATGTTAAACTCACTGGTCTGTAATTTTCTGGCTTGTTCCTCGATCCCTTCTCAAATAGTGGCATAATGTTTGCTTCTTTCCATTCTGAAGGAACTATTCCTTCTTCTAGTGACAAGTTAAACAATTTTGCAA
Source organism: Lamellibrachia columna (assembly GCA_963662155.1). Taxonomy (NCBI): domain Eukaryota; kingdom Metazoa; phylum Annelida; class Polychaeta; order Sabellida; family Siboglinidae; genus Lamellibrachia; species Lamellibrachia columna. The sequence continues at coordinate 4,545,020 of OY759261.1, read as the reverse complement.
GTGGTGCCTACAGTGACTGGCTGGACAGCCTACTATCAATAGCCTGTAGCCAGTGACTGGCTGTACAGCCTACTATCAATAGCCTGTAGCCAGTGACTGGCTGTACATCCTAATATCAATAGCCTGTAGCCAGTGACTGGATGTACAGCCTACTATCAATAGCCTGTAGCCAGTGACTGGCTGTACAGCCTACTATCAATAGCCTGTAGCCAGTGACTGGATGTACAGCCTACTATCAATAGCCTGTAGCCAGTGACTGGCTGTACAGCCTACTATCAATAGCCTGTAGCCAGTGACTGGCTGTACATCCTAATATCAATAGCCTGTAGCCAGTGACTGGATGTACAGCCTACTATCAATAGCCTGTAGCTAGTGACTGGCTGTACAGCCTACTATCAATAGCCTGTAGCCAGTGACTGGATGTACAGCCTACTATCAATAGCCTGTAGCCAGTGACTGGCTGTACAGCCTACTATCAATAGCCTGTAGCCAGTGACTGGCTGTACATCCTAATATCAATAGCCTGTAGCCAGTGACTGGATGTACAGCCTAAAAATCAATAGCCTGTAGCTAGTGACTGGATGTACAGCCTACTATCAATAGCCTGTAGCCAGTGACTGGCTGTACAGTCTACTATCAATAGCCTCTAGCCAGTGACTGGCTGTACAGCCTACTATCAATAGCCTGTAGCCAGTGACTGGATGTACAGCCTACTATCAATAGCCTGTAGCCAGTGACTGGATGTACAGCCTACTATCAATAGCCTGTAGCCAGTGACTGGATGTACATCCTACTATCAATAGCCTGTAGCCAGTGACTGGATGTACAGCCTACTATCAATAGCCTGTAGCCAGTGACTGGCTGTACAGCCTACTATCAATAGCCTGTAGCCAGTGACTGGATGTACAGCCTACTATCAATAGCCTGTAGCCAGTGACTGGATGTACAGCCTACTATCAATAGCCTGTAGCCAGTGACTGGCTGTACAGCCTACTATCAATAGCCTGTAGCCAGTGACTGGATGTACAGCCTACTATCAATAGCATGTAGCCAGTGACTGGCTGTACAGCCTACTATCAATAGCCTGTAGCCAGTGACTGGATGTACAGCCTACTATCAATAGCCTGTAGCCAGTGACTGGCTGTACAGCCTACTATCAATAGCCTGTAGCCAGTGACTGGATGTACAGCCTACTATCAATAGCATGTAGCCAGTGACTAGCTGTACAGCCTACTATCAATAGCCTGTAGCCAGTGACTGGCTGTACAGCCTACTATCAATAGCCTGTAGCCAGTGACTGGATGTACAGCCTACTATCAATAGCCTGTAGCCAGTGACTGGATGTACAGCCTACTATCAATAGCCTGTAGCCAGTGACTGGCTGGACAGCCTACTATCAATAGCCTGTAGCCAGTGACTGGATGTACATCCTACTATCAATAGCCTGTAGCCAGTGACTGGATGTACATCCTACTATCAATAGCCTATAGCCAGTGACTGGCTGTACAGCCTACTATCAATAGCATGTAGCCAGTGACTGGATGTACATCCTACTATCAATAGCCTGTAGCCAGTGACTGGATGTACAGCCTACTACCAATAGACTGTAGCCAGTGACTGGATGTACAGCCTACTATCAATAGCCTGTAGCCAGTGACTGGATGTACATCCTACTATCAATAGCCTGTAGCCAGTGACTGGATGTACATCCTACTATCAATAGCCTATAGCCAGTGACTGGCTGTACAGCCTACTATCAATAGCCTGTAGCCAGTGACTGGTTGTACAGTCTACTATCAATAGCCTGTAGCCAGTGACTGGCTGTACATCCTACTATCAATAGCCTGTAGCCAGTGACTGGATGTACATCCTACTATCAATAGCCTGTAGCCAGTGACTGGCTGTACAGCCTACTATCAATAGCCTGTAGCCAGTGACTGGATGTACAGCCTACTATCAATAGCCTGTAGCCAGTGACTGGATGTACAGCCTACTATCAATAGCCTATAGCCAGTGACTGGATGTACATCCTACTATCAATAGCCTGTAGCCAGTGACTGGATGTACATCCTACTATCAATAGCCTGTAGCCAGTGACTGGCTGTACAGCCTACTATCAATAGCCTGTAGCCAGTGACTGGATGTACAGCCTACTATCAATAGCCTGTAGCCAGTGACTGGATGTACAGCCTACTATCAATAGCCTGTAGCCAGTGACTGGCTGTACAGTCTACTATCAATAGCCTGTAGCCAGTGACTGGCTGTACAGCCTACTATTAATAGCCTGTAGCCAGTGACTGGCTGTACAGCCTACTATCAATAGCCTGTAGCCAGTGACTGGCTGTACATCCTACTATCAATAGCCTGTAGCCAGTGACTGGATGTACAGCCTACTATCAATAGCCTGTAGCCAGTGACTGGCTGTACAGCCTACTATCAATAGCCTGTAGCCAGTGACTGACTGTACAGTCTACTATCAACAGCCTGTAGCCAGTGACTGTTGTCAGCTGGAATCTCCACAGGATGTCACACAAATGGAATGCACAGTCCACTGGCCAGTAATACAAACAGGGTTAGAACAGGTATTGAGGAGAAAGTCTGTGATTTTATGTTCCCTTTGTAAAAGGAAAACCAAATCTCCCCTCACAGTCGTACCTAAAGTTGCAATCAAACGTGTACTTGAAATAAAATTCATAACTAAAGATGAAATTTTTTTTAGTTAACCTTTTAAAACAAGTCGCAACAGCAAAGGGTCGGTCATATATGGTCAGGTGCAACTTTTAGAATGTGCACACACATTTCTGGAAAAAAATAACATGGAGATGAATAGCAGAACACAGTATATTATAATCCTGCATCTAGAGTAATACTGCCTACCAATGGAAGTGCCCTCTCTACCCCAGGTTCAGATCAGGCCTTGACATTAAGCTTTTGTAACCATTAGTCCAGTGGGCTAGTAGATTTTAAAATTTATTGCCCACACAAAGTTTACTGCCCTGATTTTTTTCTCGAATGGCATATAGTACTTAGAAGAAAATGATCCAAAACAGCAGTGGCCCATTGGGCCAGCAAAATATAAAAAAATTGTGTCCCAACAGCCTTAAGGGGCGCCATGCTACGGGGCCAGTGTTAGTGTCGAGGACTGCAGGTAATTTCTATAGCTGAGTGAACTAAACTTGAGTGAACAGAGGTGCCCAAGGTTCAACATGACAACAAGACATTTGAACCTCGGTCTTCTCGATTAAAGGGGGGGTGAAGCACTCGAACAACCATAGCCCAAACATAATAACATACCATTTACAGTATATATCACCCTTATATGATGGGCGCAACGCCACGGTAATTTTGTAATATCCTTTTTAACGTTGCCATTATCTTCGCTGGGCGGCGCCATATTGCTCTGCGGGGGGCTCAGCGGCAGAGTGGTTTGAGTACGAGCTCCAGGCACCGCGTTCACACAGTAAAAACCTCTCGGAAAAACGGCCGAAACGCATGGAAAATCGAATAAAAAGAAAACTGGTGTGCACTGGATGGCTCCTGGATATATCAACTAGTACTACAAATGCAAGGAAAAAACTTTTGATCGACTTTCGAGGAAGAATTTGCAGCGGAAAAGGTGGTTGCAAATGCGGAAATTGCCGTGTCCGCCAGCCGCAGGCTCTGCGAGTGACCACTTTTCCGATGCAGATTACAAGACAAAAGACGTATGTGATGAGCATGGACAGACGGTGAGCATCAAGATGTCATTCTTGGTCAAAGACACCGTTCCATCTTAGATCTTTTTTTCCACATATGACCATGCATCTACAGACTATTCTGCGACAAGGAAACGTCAGATATCAGAGGGCAGAGCGATGCGTAGGAAGCGACGAGCCGAAACCAGGTTAGTAAATTGTATTACCGTTACCATTGTGACTTGTCACTACGATTACAATATAGTTCCACCCCAATAAGCACAGCTGTGCTTCAACGTCAGCATATATATGACCCACAGTAAATCGAAATGCATGAATACAATAAAGTGCGAGTAAGTGTTAATAGTTTGATATAATTACGAGTGTTTTCCAATCCGCCGATTTATTTTCGACGTGATCAGATGTACCGTCAATAGACAATACGTGGCCGTACTCAAAACAATAACAATAACTCAGTAAGTGCTACAGGATATACTGCAGCCTTGTAACATGGGCCATGGCGTATGTACTAGGCAAAATTATTCAAGAAAATAATTTGATATTATTTATTGACAGTCATAATAATTAAGTCTCATACTCCTGTGTTCTAAATGCCTAGAGAGCAAGCGGCAAGCGTAAGGCTAAGCCTGGGGGGTTAGATGCATGGGAGAAACACAACGAAAAGACAGTATAGACTATAGTGCAACAGAAGCCTACTGTTGCTGTTTACATTTCAAATTCTTTATGGAAATATTTAAATATACAAATACTTTCATTGTGATTAAGTGCAAATGCAGTTACAAAAACTTTTTCAAAGTATTTAAATATTTAAGTAAAATGCATTTCACCCATGCAATGTCTAGCTGGAAAGGAAACTAAGGCATCGTCATCTACCCAGTTGAACACTGTCAGATTACATGTCTGCTTTTCTAATGACACTTTACAATTTCTGTCTGAATTCTTGTGACTTGACAATAAGGCAACATTATATCAAATGAATTTGCTTTATTGATCAGATTAAACCCCACATGTAATAACCGGAAGTTCATAAAGAGATGTATTAATTACATTTTATTCTAACACGACTGATAACACTGTAATGAATATCGTGGGGGAGGGGGCAACTGTCGGCAACCCACAATAGTATTAGTACAAGCTATACATATGAAGGAAGTATATCAGGCATGGGGTCAATTCTGTTTTGTCAATTCCAAAAAATCAGTTCTAATTCCGCCTTGCAAAAAATCAATTCCAACTGTTAAAATCCTAGGCTAAAGAAAAATTCAAATCCAATTCGTTTTAACACAGTTTTATTTGTCACATGTGCACAATCATATTTAATTAGATATGATAAAAAAATTATTGTTCGTTAAATGCACACATACACACACACACATATATATATATATATATATATATACACACACACATATATATATATATATATCAGGTTTGCCATAAAAAACTTTAAAATGGCATCCAGCCATTTCATATGTACTTTTTGCTGCGACACCTCTCCTGGATTTTTGCTAACAAAACCAGACATTTTGGACAGCCCTGGACAGTTGGGTCATTAATCTGAGTTTTGAACAGTTTCCCCTGTTTATATTGGGTCCAGGTCATTTGCCCCCCTCCCAGACATTTGCCCCTTTGTCACTTGTCCCCCAAACATTAGCCCTTTGCCTTATTCAAAATCTGGACATTTGCCCCCTGTCCGTAGCCTCTGGATTATTTGTAAGTTTTTTTAAGAAATGTTTTTTTAACTTAATTTTTTAATTTCTGAACATGAATTCAAGATATATATTACCCTAATTGCAATTAATGTTCTTTGTGCCAGATCAGCCAAGTAAATTACTTTATGTAGTTGGAGATGATCCTGTAATCAAAGGATTATCTTTATTGCAATTGTGGAAGAAGTCAGTGACATTAGGACCAGGACATGTTAGGACAATTGAGGATATTTGAAAGAAGCCATCTCAACAAGGTTTCTTTTGAATTGCATTTACCATGGAGAGTTGGAGTGACTCCATTTTTCTATAAAACTGGATGCACAAGCCAGAGTTGTCAGAAAACACTTATAACTTCATCATGGAAATTAGTACTAGCATCTGAGGAGGTCAGAAGCTATGTTTTGAGTGTCATTCCTACACCAAGAAGGGGGACCAACAAGATTACTCTTCAATGGGAGTGAAGCCAGCGTCGATCCTAATCATGCAAGGGTGCTGTGGTCACTGATCTGATCTCCAGATCCAGAATGTGATCAACAAGACTGCCTGCAACCATGATGGTGACACGGCACAGACAGAAGCTGCCAAGGTCCGTGAGGACCTGAAAACTAAGGCAGCTAATACCAGGGGCACTCCAAACCACTGTTTATGGAAGCATCACCCCAAGAACCCATCTTCCACCACTGATCTGACTATCAATGATACCTGGAAGACAACTGGTGACAAGATCATCTCATACACACTCCAGGGGATAGGCCATTGCATTAGGCTAAAGTGACTTCGACTTGTCATTGAATGTTGTTATTGTAGTAATAATGATAAAACTGCAAACTGATTTTCACTTGTCAACTATCATAGAAAAAAGGGGCAGATGTCCTGGGGGGAGCAAATATACTAGGAGGCAGATTTATATCGCTATCAGTTGTGGTATCATTGATATTTCATCAAATTTACTGGAAAGTTTGAGTCTTCAACATCCTAATCTCCAACATGTATTCTCCATGGGGACATTTTTAATTACTACAAAGGGCAAACCCTACAGCCACATGTAACAGCATTGTACAGGTGACCAGTGACATGTTTAGTATGGGAAACTTGTGGGCTGAACATTAGGCTTAGATAAACAAGGGGCTGCATTCAAGTGGGGCAGGCTTCCTCTCTCACACAAAGGGAATGAGCAGACAGGTGCCCTTAATTGGCAATCTCTGTAAATAAACCTTGTACACTGAGAAAGAAAATGAGGCCTGAATGGTCTGATTTTGGTTTTACTGTCTGTTACAGTAACTTAGTATTTCTTTTTGATGCAAATGCTTGATTATATTGTTCTTGGTCACAATGTTTCAATACCAGAGTAGACAGTGTCTATGCTGTAATGTTGACAACTTCCTGGCTGTTACCAGATTCAGGGTGACATGCTAATAGCAGACAAATATGATTTTAAAAGTAATATAAGTAAATATAAGGGTAAATATTAACAGTATCAAGTCAATAATTCCAACAAAATCAATTCCAATTCCCAAAAAATAAATTTTGAAAAAAAAAATTCCAATTAAAAAAACATTTTTGAAGTCAATTCCAATTCCGGAACTGGAATTGAGGGTCAGTTCCAATTCCGGAATGGAATTGACCACATGCCTGAAGTATATTCATGACAATATCTTGTCTCTGTGTACTACAGCAACAGTCATGAACAGTATAATTGAATTGAAACAAGCTTGTCTGTGGGGCTTTTGTTGGGAGGGGCTTTTGTCCATGCACCATACTATCTAGCAGATGCTTTCAGTATAATACCTAATAATTATATATATATTTACATATATACATATATATATATAAATATATATATATATAAATATATATATATATACGTGTGGGCAGGTATGTGTGTGTGCGTGCAGCATTTATAAGGTAAAGATGTCATAAGCATAGATCTGCATTTGGTCCAATAACAATATTCATGCATTATGTTATCTAAATCGAGTGTCAGATATAAAATAAGGAACCCCATAGAAAGTATACCTATGGGTCCATATTTTGTTATGGAATTTGGACCCCTTATAGAATTTTGACCTCCCTGGCCCATTGAAAACAGTGCAATGTTGATTAGATAATATAATACACTTTGGAGCTAGGATGCTACAATTTTGGTTACATGCGTTTGGTTATCTTACCAGTGGCATTCGTCAAACTAACCAAACAGATTCATTAAAAACATTAAGAGATCAGTGAAAGACCCATTGGTTGAATTAACATGGCTCCATAGGGAAAATGCTTTTCCCTGTGGTTGATTACTTTATATATTCTATATGACACTGGCACTCTTATATTCTAAAAATAATATATACAAGAGAAAGTTTCTCACATTGTGATTAATTTTTATTATGCAAAAGATGAATTTTGTAAAATTTTCAAGTCACTGTATGTGTAATCTTTTCAGATGAAGGATTCACCATTGGTTCGTACAAGTACAGGTACTAGTTTTGAAGCGTCCAGCGCTACGGGTGATGCCGTCAATCTTTACATTACGGATGTCACCTTTAGTGCCATCACTGCTACTACTGCTGTGGCACCACATACAACTGATGCTGAAATGCAAATCGATCCGGTAACGATATTTCAAGTGCGACACTTCGCGAATGCTGCTGTAGTCATGGATGACATTATTGCACCAATGAACGTTGATCATGACTACTCCTATGTGAAGCTTCCATCAGATTCAGTGAGAAGAAAGACATTGGTGCAGATGATGCACACTATGTGATAACAGCGACATAACCGAGGGTGACTCAAGCAGCTCCGACACCTATGAGAAAGAGAAGAAGTTTGTCATTCGTGAGAAAAACTTATGTCACTTTTCTGCACCTGCCACACACCAAACAGCCATAAACTGTGACACAGGTTGTACTCATGTCTGATCTATCAGCCAAGGTCTTTCGGATACTGGGGTGTCTGTCAGAGGAAAGTGTGCTGATTTCTACCCCTGGATGAGTGAAAGGTGAATTGAATATGTTAGGTGTACATGTACTATCAGTCAGAATAAGTAGTGTATTGGTGTATATTTACTGCCAGTAGTGTATTGGAACAGATGGTTGGTGTGCAAGTACTATCAGTCAGAACAAGTAGTGTATTGATACATATGATTGGTGTACATTTACTGTCAGTACAAGTAGTGTATTTGGTAGAGAATGAGACGCTTGGTTTACATTTGCTGTCGGTAGGAACAAGTAGTAGATTCAGTCAGAACAAGTAGTATATAGGATACACATGATTGGTGTACATTTACTGTCAGAAGAAGTAGTGAAATGGTGCAGATTCCAGAATGAGATCATTGGTGTACATTTACTGTTGGTAGGAACAAGTAGTGTATTGGTATGCATGATTGGTGTACATTTACTGTCAGTCAGAACAAGTAATATTGTTACACATGATTGGTGTACATTTACTGTCCAATCAAAACAAGTAGTCTATTGCCATTGGTACAGATGATGATGGTGAAACAGTTAAAATGCCTTGGCTTTATAAAGATTAATTATTTCCTAAGCTAAACTACCAGTATATTTGATATGTTGTGGCATAATAATGATGTGTGTAACTGTGATATCCATGTTCCAGGTTGTATTTCCCGGTGGTAGAAGTCACTGTTTTAGGTCAATGTTTAGTCTTGGTTTCAGTCGTTCTAGTTAGCCTTATTTCTTTGGTAATTGTTTTACTATGTGAATAAACGTTTGATATATTTTATGTTGGTCTCAATATAAATGAAATTGTGTGTAGTGACATGCAAGATGCTGCAGGTAACATTTTTGTTGACAGAAATGGGATATAGATAAGAAGGCATTCACATCATTCAGTTATTAATATTTTAGTGGGAATTTTTGTAGTTTTCCAGGTTGTTTTTCGACCTGCTGCATACTGTGGGTGCCTCACAATTTGTCTATAACAGACTATTAGTACACTCACCTGTGTCAGGTCAATCTCCATAGCTAAACTTTCCATCAATTCAATTCGGTTCAGAATAGACATCACAGATCCTTCCCACATCGCAGGATGGGATTACTTGTCTTGCCTTTCCTGAGCCTGAAATATAATTTGTCAGGGTTAGTTGATAGCACTAATTCCATAATTACCATAATAGTTGCAAAACTGTGAACATTACATACTGTCAGTAGTTAATTATTGTTATTTAAATTATTACATTGCACCAAACAACAAGGTGTTGTGGTGTGCTACAGAGAGGGGTGATTACAAGTACGAATATTAATGTAATCATGATTACAGTAATTATTGCAATCACAATTGCTAATGTAGTCATGATTACATTCACGATTACGGTAACATTTAAGAATATATATATATATTCACATAATGAATTAAATAAACCCTCATGTTATTATTGTCATCAATGTTATTCAACACAAAATCAAACACAATATTAAAATACAGTCACGGTACACTTCATTAGATTAGATACAAAATAAAGAGAAAAGCCTGCTTGCATTGCCATTGTAGTTCGGATCTCGCCCTCAGGTTAGGTAAAAGAAATATGCAGAAAAAATATGATTATAAAAAATGGCAATGATTCGATAACAATTGAATTACTGACCTGCCCACGAATCAATGAGTCGGCACGCAAATCATGCAATGACAGCAGACCAACATCTAGCACTGCTCTGTTTGTGCATATCACTACAAAATCATCGCTTCGCCTTCGTACGGTGATGCAAGCACCAACGCGGTCGGGCACACAGTGCTGCATAGCCATAGCGATAGCCTAGCCCTAGGCATGGTAGCTTCCTCGGCGCAGCATGATGACTCAACGTAAACGTGCGCAGACATCGGGACGCAATTTCCACAGGTTCACCACATCACATTACCTAGTCAGGAATCGTTGACAGTCAAAGCGCTGTTGTAATTTTTCCTGAATCCAACGTCAACAAAGGCGAAGCCGACCTGGAGTCTGGAGCGTGACTCGCACACTCAGTGACACTTTACGACTGTCAACCGTTGTTTCCGTGTGGACTGTCGAAGTAGACTCTTCGTCTGTGGTTTCCATTTCTCCAAAGATAGACAACTATTACGGAAGTTCAGTAAACAACTAATCGCTAGTAGCAGATCTGGTAAAACTGTCACAAGCGATGCATCTATCTTGTCAACAAATAAAAAATAGTTCCGGTATTACGTTATCGCATATTCTCGTTGGTTAGCGTCTCGTGCGTTCGAGAAGTGTGGCGTTTTCCACGATTTTTTGCGTGTTTTGTTGTAATTTCTTTAACTTTTTTATTTGGAACGAACAAAAACGCTATTTTGTTGACGTGTGTAAACACTTGTATATATAACAGAGACCCATATCTTTTTTTTCGCTCCAGAATGCCTATTTACGAAATAAATCGCAAAAAATCGAAAATTTACATTGATTAGATATACGCGACTCAAACCACTCGTTTCGACAACAAGATGGCGATATGCAGTGATGCATTTTGTCGATTTTTGTCTCGAACAAAATCAGTTTTTCAGTTTATCTCATAAATTAGCAGGTATCTGTCACCATTAATGCATAGTTTGATAATATATATTTAAATATACGGCATAACACAAAATTGCTTCAGTTCCCCTTTAAGGGTCTCACATTCTAACTACCCCACCACTGAGGGTCACTATGCACCAGTTAGCTAACTAACAGCACTCCCTCTATGAAATATTTACCCCCCCCAATTAATTATATGTTCTTAGTGGACGTAGGTAGTTCTGCTTTGTACATACCTTGTTGTACCAAATAAAACTATGTAGAAAAATACACTGCAAATTTTTTTATTTGTAATACTGTAATTAATATTTTCAGTAAGTAACTTGTGATTATTAACATATCTTAAGATACTGTGATGTTGATTTTACCAAAAACACCTTTTCAAATAGTTGTTTATTTAAAACTCTTATTCCAACTGTACACATTATAAATTAAGCTAATACACATATTTGCAAATTTGACAGACGGGGTGAATAATCCTTCATGAAATCCACACTTGGGATGTTTATTTTCATTTCATATGAAATATTCACCCGAGGGTGAAGATTCAGGGGTGTGAAAATTTCATCTCAGACCGGCAGATTGATGTCTCAATGTTATATAGACTGGTTCCTGATCATAAAATATCCTCAGATGTACGTAACTGTAAAGAAAACAGGTTTTTTCATACAAAAGTAGGTAATTGAAATAATGGTGTCTTAAGTTACAGTGGTAGTAATTTATGAAGTGAAGATTACAATGTGACGCTGGAATTAATTCCCTAAAAAAAATTAAACGTCATTCAGCACACTAGCCAATAAGGAACCAGTGTTAAAACATGCTTGAAATGGAGCATCCACGAGCATGTGGGTAAACCATGACGTGTTACGACTTCATCAGTCGAGTAAAATTTAGTTTTGGCATAATGACATTTTTTTTGACAAACATAAATGGTACCACACAAAATAATAATATTTGTATAAATATGATGTTTGATATTTTATGTTTTTAATACTTTTTCATTTATGTACCCAGTAGGTCTTATGATTTTAATTCTAATGTCTCAAATGAAAGCCTCTTCAGCCTGTTTTGGCAGCATTCGCCAAGTGGACGTCGCCATTTTAGCTGTAAATGAACTCCCTATCTGAGTGGTACATGCCTCACCCAGCCTGATAACTAAACACTTGGCAGTGCAGAGGTAACAGAACTTTAGCTAACTAACAGACACCTTTAAACTCACCTGTCTTGTTCACCAGCAAACAGCACTAAGTTATATCACTCATTGTTAGCATACAGGAGGTACTTGATCTCAGTCGTCAACCATCAAGGTAAGTAACTACAGGTAAACTAATTACGTGACGTATGAAAATGAAGTTAAACAGTCATCACATGATGACCAGTTGCTGCAGGGTCGAGGCAGCAACAAAGCCACCACTCCAGTAAGTGATTGACAGGTCCGTGTTGCTGCGCGCACGCACGCACGCACGCACGAACGCACGCACGCACACACACACGCACGCACGCACGCACACACACACACACATGCTCTCCTAATAATAACTATTTATTTTCATGAAATGACGATTGGCATACTCCGGCAGTTGAGATCTTTACTCAATGGTAGCAAGGCAGACTGTGTGGAATTCAAATTATCAAAGAACATTTATAACTTTAGAACCAAAGGAGAATCTGTCATCCAATGAAAATGATATCGCAATCTGTCGGGGAGTATCAAAACAATGACTCAAACTTAGTTGGTTGCCAGTCCAGCATGTGGCGCCACCATTGTGTACCCCGTGCCGGTGAGGAACAGAATCACCAGGCCTCACAGAATACTTGCTTTCAAATACACTCTACATAGCTGTACAACTGACTTTTTGTCACACATTTAGACAAATTTTGTCACCAAAATGTGTGAGAATCAATGCAGAATGTTAAATGTAACCTCCTACCTGTGTCTCCATAGCTTGAATAGGCCTTGATAGTTAAATGTATTGTTTCACATCTTGTAGTTTATGTGAGACAGCTTTTGGAAGTTTCTCACACTTTCTGCCTGTTGCCACCGGCGGAAAGAATCAGAAATTGATGTTTATGATGGTTTCTGCCAGTCTCGGTGAAAACAGGTTTATTATGGTTTCCGCCACTGTCTCGGTGAAAACAGGTTTATGATGGTTTCTGCCACTGTCTCAGTGAAAACAGGTTTATGATGGTTTCCGCCATTGTCTCAGTGAAAACAGGTTTATGATGGTTTCTGCCACTGTCTCAGTGAACACAGGTTTATGATGGTTTCCGCCACTGTCTCAGTGAAAACAGGTTAATGATGGTTTCCGCCACTGTCTCAGTGAAAACAGGTTTATGATGGTTTCCGCCACTGTCTCAGTGAAAATAGGTTAATGATGGTTTCCGCCACTGTCTCAGTGAAAATAGGTTTATGACGGTTTCCGCCACTGTCTCAGTGAAAACAGGTTTATGATGGTTTCTGCCACTGTCTCAGTGAAAACAGGTTTATGATGGTTTCTGCCACTGTCTCAGTGAAAACAGGTTTATGATGGTTCCACCACTGTCTCAGTGAACACAGGTTTATGACGGTTTCTGCCACTGTCTCAGTGAAAACAGGTTTATGATGGTTTCTGCCACTGTCTCAGTGAACACAGGTTTATGATGGTTTCTGCCAGTCTCAGTGAACACAGGTTTATGATGGTTTGCACCACTGTCTCGGTGAAAACAGGTTTATGATGGTTTCTGCCACTGTCTCAGTGAAAACAGGTTTCCGACGGTGGAAATGCAATCAAAAATACTCGTTTTGGTTAGATAATTTGAATAGTAATAGATTTTTGCAAGGTATTCCTTAATTTCGAGTAAGTACTGCAAGATTTGATCAAAGTATTCATATTTGAATACTATCACTTTGCAATGTATTTGTACTGATGCAAATACCCTATGAATACACCATTAGTTGGTAACTGGACTCATATACCAGACAGTGTGACATATAGTGTTAACTCTAATTAACTCACAATACCAATGACTGTATATTTACTATTTTGTGATTGTGATACTGTCTCTCATGTACAGATACACACCTTTCTGTCACAGCAGGTTTATCAGTTAGTCCAGTTTATTGAGCCTTACTTGACAGAGTTCTGAGTTCAAGACCAGACATGGGTATGTTTGGTGTAAAAACCTGGCTCTCAACATTGGAGACTGTATGTGACTCAGATGGTCACGTTAATGTCGGTCCCATCTCATTTAATTGGGGACGTAAAAGAACCATTGAGGACGACATGCACCCTGGCAGTGACCTCCCTCAACAGAAAGGTCGGTGATAATGTTCTAAGAAAGACTGTCTAGTTGAGACCTCAACACACGATGCAATTGTAGTAACCACAACATAGACTAGTGAGTTAAAGGGGAACTGAAGCAATTTTGTGTTATGCCGTATATTTAAATATATATTATCTAACTATGCATTACTGGTGACAGATACCTGCTAATTTACGAGATAAACTGAAAAACTTATTTTGTTCGAGACAAAAATCGACAAAATGCATCACTGCGTATCGCCATCTTGTTGTCGAAACGAGTGGTTTGAGTCGCGTATATCTAATCAATGTAAATTTTCGATTTTTTGCGATTTATTTCATAAATAGGCATTTTGGAGCGAAAAAAAAGATATGGGTCTCTGTTATATATACAAGTGTTTACACACGTCAACAAAATAGCGTTTTTGTTCGCTCCAAATAATTTTTTTTAAAGAAATTACAACAAAACACGCAAAAAATCGTAGAAAACGCCACACTTCTCCAACACACGAGACGCTAACCAACGAGAATATGCAATAACGGAATACCGGAACTATTTTTTACTTGTTGACAAGATAGATGCATCGCTTGTGACAGTTTTACCAGATCTGCTACCAGCGATTAGTGGTTTACTGAACTTCCGTAATAGTTGTCTATCTTTGGAGAAATGGAAACCACAGACGAAGAGTCTAGTTCGACAGGCCACATGGAAACAACGGTTGACAGTCGTAAAGTGTCACCGAGTGTGCGAGTCACGCTCCAGACTCCAGGTCGGCTTCGCCTTTGTTGACGTTGGATTCAGGAAAAATTACAACAGCGCTTTGACTGTCAACGATTCCTGACTAGATAATGTGATGTGGTGATCCTGTGGAAACTGCGTCCCGATGTCTGCGCACGTTTACATTGAGTCATCATGCTGCGCCGAGGAAGCTGCTATGCCTAGGGCTAGGTTATCGCTATGGCTATGCAGCACCGTGTGCCAGACCGCGTTGGTGCTTGCATCACCGTACGAAGGTGAAGACGATGATTTTGTAGTGATATGCACAAACAGGGCGGTGCTAGATGTTGGTCTGCTGTCATTGCATGATTTGCGTGCCGACTCACTGATTCGCCCTATAGCTAGCAGGTCAGTAATTCAATTGTTATCGAATCATTACCATTTTAATAATCCTATTTTTTTCTGCATATTTCTTTTACCTAGCCCGAGCCGAGGGCGAAGTCCAAACTACAATGGCAATGCAAGCAGGCTTTTCTCTTTATTTTGTATCTAATCTAATGATGTGTACCGTGACTGTATTTTAATATTGTGTTTGATTTTGTGTTGAATAACATTGATGAAAATAATAACATGAGGGTTTATTTAATTCATTATGTGAATATATATATATTCTTAAATGTTACCGTAATCGTGATTGTAATAATGATTGTAATCATGACTACATTAGTAATTGTGATTGCAATAATTACTGTAATCATTAATATTCGTACTTGTAATCACCCCTCTCTGTAGCACACCACAACACCTTGTTGTTTGGTGCAATGTAATAATTTAAATAACAATAATTAACTACTGACAGTATGTAATGTTCACAGTTTTGCAACTATTATGGTAATTATAGAATTAGTGCTATCAACTAACCCTGACAAATTATATTTCAGGCTCAGGAAAGGCAAGACAAGTAATCCCATCCTGCGATGTGGGAAGGATCTGTGATATCTATTCTGAACTGAATTGATGGAAAGTTTAGCTATGGAGATTGACCTGACACAGGTGAGTGTACTGATAGTCTGATATAGACAAATTGTGAGGCACCCACAGTATGCAGCAGGTCGAAAAACAACCTGGAAAACTACAAAAATTCCCACTAAAATGTTAATAACTGAATGATGTGAATGCCTTCTTATCCATATCCCACTTCTGTCAAAAAAAATTTTACCTGCAGCATCTTGCATGTCACTACACACAATTTCATTTATATTGAAACCAACATAAAATATATCAAAAGTTTATTCACATAGAAAAACAATTACCAAAGAAATAAGGCTAACTAGAACGACTGAAACCAAGACTAAACATTGACTAAAAACAGTGACTTCTACCACCGGGAAATACAACCTGGAACATGGATATCACAGTTACACACATCATTATTATGCCACAACATATCAAATATACTGGTAGTTTAGCTTCGGAAATAATTAATCTTTATAAAGCCACTGCATTTTAACTGTTTCACCATCATCATCTGTACCAATGGCAATACCCTACTTGTTTTGATTGGACAGTAAATGAACACCAATCATGCATACCAATACACTACTTGTTCATACCAACAGTAAATGTACACCAATCATCTCATTCTGGAATCTGCACCATTTCACTACTTCTTCTGACAGTAAATGTACACCAATCATGTGTATCCTATATACTACTTGTTCTGACTGAATCTACTACTTGTTCCTACCGACAGCAAATGTAAACCAAGCGTCTCATTCTCTACCAAATACACTACTTGTACTGACAGTAAATGTACACCAATCATATGTATCAATACACTACTTGTTCTGACTGATAGTACTTGCACACCAACCATCTGTTCCAATACACTACTGGCAGTAAATATACACCAATACACTACTTATTCTGACTGATAGTACATGTACACCTAACATATTCAATTCACCTTTCACTCATCCAGGGGTAGAAATCAGCACACTTTCCTCTGACAGACACCCCAGTATCCGAAAGACCTTGGCTGATAGATCAGACATGAGTACAACCTGTGTCACAGTTTATGGCTGTTTGGCGTGTGGCAGGTGCAGAAAAGTGACATAAGTTTTTCTCACGAATGACAAACTTCTTCTCTTTCTCATAGGTGTCGGAGCTGCTTGAGTCACCCTCGGTTATGTCGCTGTTATCACATAGTGTGCTTCATCTGCATCAATGTCTTTGTTCTCACTGAATCTAATGGAAGCTTCACATAGGAGTAGTAATGATCAACGTTCATTGGTACAATAATGTCATCCGTGACTACAGCAGCATTCGTGAAGTGTTGCACTTGAAATATCGTTACCGGATAGATTTGCATTTTAGCATCAGTTGTATGTGGTGTCACAGCAGTAGAAGCAGTGATGGCACTAACCATGACATCTGTAGTATAAAGATTGACGGCATCACCCGTAGCGCTGGATGCTTCAAAACTAGTACCTGTACTTGTACGAACCAATGGTGAATCCTTCATCTGAAAAGATTACACATACAGTGACTTGAAAATTTTACAAAATTCATTTTTTGCATAATAAAAATGAATCACAATATGAGACTTTCTCTTGTATATATTATTTTTAGAATATAAGAGTGCCAGTGTCATATAGAATATATAAAGTAATCAACCACAGGGAAAAGCACTTTCCCTATGGAGCCATGTTAATTCAACCAATGGGTGTTTCACTGATCTATTAATGTTTTTAATGAATCTGTTTGGTCAGTTTTACGAATGCCACTGGTAAGATAACCAAACGCATGTAACCAAAATTGTAGCATCCTAGCTCCAAAGTGCATTGTATTATCTAATCAACATTGCACTGTTTTCAGTGGGCCAGGGAGGTCAAAATTCTATAAGGGGTCCAAATTCCATAACAAAATATGGACCCATAGGTACACTTTCTATGGGGTTCCTTATTTTATATCTGACACCCGATTTAGATAACATATGCATGAATATTGTTATTGGACCAAATGCAGATCTATGCTTCTGACATCTTTACCTTATAAATGCTGCACACACACACACGCATACCTGCCCATATATATATATATGTATATATGTCAATATATATATAATTATTAGGTATTATACTGAAAGCATCTGCTAGATAGTATGGTGCATGGACAAAAGCCCCACCCGACAAAAGCCCCACAGACATAAGCTTGTTTCAATTCAATTATACTGTTCATGACTGTTGCTGTAGTACACAGAGACAAGATATTGTCATGAATATACTTCAGGCGTGTGGTCAATTCCATTGGAATTAATTTTTGGGGGGAATTAATTTTTTGGGAATTGGAATTAATTTTGTTGGAATTATTGACTTGATACTGTTAATATTTACCCTTATATTTATTTATATTACTTTTAAAATCATATTTGTCTGCTATTAGCATGTCACCCTGAATCTGGTAACAGCCAGGAAGTTGTCAACATTACAGAATAGACACTGTCTACTCTGTTATTGAAACATTGTGACCAAGAACAATATAATCAAGCATTTGCATCAAAAAGAAATACTAAGTTACTGTAACAGACAGTAAAACCAAAATCGGACCATTCAGGCCTCATTTTCTTTCTCAGTGTACAAGGTTTATTTACAGAGATTGCCAATTAAGGGCACCTGCCTGCTCATTCCCTTTGTGTGAGAGAGGAAGCCTGTCCCACTTGAATGCAGCCCCTTGTTTATCCAAGCCTAATGTTCAGCCCACAAGTTTCCCATACTAAACAGGTCACTGGTCACCTGTACAATGCCGTTACATTTGGCTGTAGGGTTTGCCCTTTGTAGTAATTAAAAATTTCCCCATGGAGAATACATGTTG
>OY759261.1:4498726-4521226 GCA_963662155.1 Lamellibrachia columna | reverse complement strand
TTATTTAAATCAATGATTTAAATCAAATGATTTAAATCAAACAACCCTGCCAATGACTGTATATTTACTATTTTGTGATTGTGATACTGTCTCTCGTGTACAGATACACACCTTTCTGTCACAGCAGGTTTATCAGTTCAGGTTACTGAGCCTGGACATTAGCTACATGCTAATCCACCCTCCAACTTCTAACTAAAGTGGCCAGTGATCACTGAACAATACTGATGGGGACAACACTTAGGCTTATTATCAGTAATCTGAGTAATGTTTAGTCATTAAGATTAATGCTAAGGTACTTACCTTGTAAACACTGTTTCGATCAGATTTCATATTTCTTGGGTCATTTTATAGCACCTTCGGTTGTTTTTGTAGACAAACACAGTGCTGCACTGAAGTATCCATTCCGTAGCACCTTCAATTGTCTCTGTAGACAAACACAGTGTTGCACTGAAGTATCCATTGCACAGCACAGGTCTTCAATTGTCTCTGTAGACAAACACAGTGTTGAACTGAAGTGTCCATTCCGCAGCACAGGTCTTCGGTTGTCTCTGTAGACAAACACAGTGTTGCACAGAAGTATCCATTCCGCAGCACAGGTCTTCAATTGTCTCTGTAGACAAACACAGTGCTGCACTGAAGTTTCCATTCCGTAGCACCTTCAATTGTCTCTGTAGACAAACACAGTGTTGCACTGAAGTATCCATTCCGCAGCACAGGTCTTCAGTTGTCCCTGTAGACAAACACAGTGCTGCACTGAAGTATCCATTCTGTGACTCAGACACAGAAGAGAAATGTGGTACTCTAGTCTTAGCCATATGGCAGCAGTTCCTGAAAAGTGAGAGAACATTACATTTTAAGTGATGTCTCAATGGCTCAATTTAAGTTAGCTGAATACTTCCTCACTTCCTGAATATAGATTAGAGAGGCATGCATGAATGCATGCATGAGGTGTGTGAGTGTGTAATAATAAATAAATTCCTGTATAAAACACACACTGAAAAAGTGACAATAGCATGTACAATCTTAGCAATTATTCATGTTTTCTACGATTGTTCAGAGTTATGTGCTCTACATGAAACGTCTACATCTTCTTCTTCCAATATTCTGCCTAGCCTCAACATGTGATGAAGATACAGGCAGACCGACAGGTGAACACCAAAATAACAACTTATGAGGTTCAAACTTTTTGCATCTATTTTCTTGGATAATGAAATGTCTGACTGTTGCTCTTACTGACTATTTACACCAACAATAAGTTCAGGGAGGGAGTTTCAGAGTCAAATAGTACGGAGAAAAAAGAATATAAGCGGTAATTGCATCTGGAGTAAGGGATATGATAGGCTAAGGAATGTTGTCTCCTGTTGATAATATTCACAGGAACAAGGTATTGATTTGAAGGTATTCCCATTAACTATTTGTGAGGCGTGCTGATGATACCAGTGGCATGTCACAGGGACTGGTTATGCGGTATAAGCCGATTAACAATTGTTGGTCGATATTGACTATTTTGAGATTATGACAAAAACTAAATTAGAAATACTTGATATTTGGCAATATGAAAATATTTTGTTGAAATCACACTTGTAAATGGGTATAACTAACATTTTATGTGTAGCTATGAATTATGTTTTGTGTGATTGAGCAAAAGCAATGGCCAAAATCTGACCTTTTCACGTGGCCATATCTAAACTCTGATCACATCAAACGCCATATTCCACATATCATTGCAAAGCTTTGAATGTCAACTTTCGTGATCTACATCAAACGTCCTCCATACAGTATGGAGGATGTTTGCAGTTAAACACAAAACAGCTAATTTGTGTCACGTTAAAGCTGTTAATACTACGGCCTTTTTGTTACTGCGTGACTGACACCACATTTATGACTGCACCGCACTCACTTCCACACTGATCACTGTTCATGACTGGACCGCACTCACTTCCACACTGATCATTGTTCATGACTGGACCGCACTCACTTCCACAGTGATCATTGTTCATGACTGGACCGCACTCACTTCCACACTGATCATTGTTCATGACTGGACCGCACTCACTTCCACACTAATCATTGTTCATGACTGGACCGCACTCACTTCCACACTGATCATTGTTCATGACTGGACCGCACTCACTTCCACACTGATCATTGTTCATGACTGGACCGCACAGACTTCCACACTGATCACTGTTCATGACTGGACCACACTCACTTCCACACTGATCAGTGTTCATGACTGGACTGCACTCACTTCCACACTGATCACTATTCATGACTGGACCACACTCACTTCCACACTGACCACTGTTCATGACTGGACCACATTAACTTCCACACTGATCACTGTTCATGACTGGACCACACTCATTTCCACACTGATCACTGTTCATGACTGGACCACACTCACTTCCACACTGATCACTGTTCATGACTGGACCGCACTCACTTCCACACTGATCATTGTTCATGACTGGACCGCACTCACTTCCACACTGATCATTGTTCATGACTGGACCACACTCACTTCCACACTGATCACTGTTCATGACTGGACCGCACTCACTTCCACACTGATCATTGTTCATGACTGGACCACTCACTTCCACACTGATCATTGTTCATGACTGGACCGCACTCACTTCCACACTGATCATTATTCAGAGTTGTTTGTTTGGGAGGTTAATTCGGTGTACAACCATCAGTTCACTGCACTATATTGTTTTGTTAGCACGTTTATTTGTTTATGTAAGAAAATAAATATGTCGTAGACAGCTGGTAGCATCAAAGAATTTAACAGAGCTAGGCTGTTGCATAACGCTGTCTGACTGGCCGCTATCAGTAGAAGTTTCACCTGCTGTGACAGAGGAATGTTGATGGCATGGGACAAGCTATTTGGATTATTTTAATTTAAATGTTCAATGTAATACATGAATACCCTTCATACAAGTATTTTCTTTTTATATTCCCAATTTGGTGATTCAGAGGTAGCTTTTAAGGAGAAATGTCTAGTGAGCCAGATGGATTACAAGGTATTAAGACGGATTACCAAGGTGATGAATACTTCTGCAGTGAAGTAATTTAAATGGGCGTCATTGGCCCGTTAAACCATCACAACTTTGCCAATAACTATCATAACAAATGTGAATGCGGTATCATTTGGTTGTTAAAAGATATATGGTATACGGTACGTACCATATATTTTACACGGTATGGTATACGTTTTTCCTGGTGTATCTGAAAAACATATTGTCTAAACACTATGCTAAGACTTTCCTTGACCTTGTATTAGCAGACTTAGTGTCAAATTACAACTAGTGTTGAACCTTAACAACTACTATCATAACTTAAACCTATTCTTAATTTATTTCCCCCCAAACCTGACACGAGAACACACGTTCCACACACTATGCGCAAGAAACACATTTGTGTGGATATAACACTGGTATGTCGCCATAATTGTACAAGTGCTGTATCATTCGCCCAACTGTTGTGTAATTGGTTAATTTGAGAGAGCCAGCTCCAGTATTTCTCATACTATTGTTTGATTTGTGATTTGGTATTCAGAGCACGGACACTGTATGATTTAATTTCCCATTAGCCATTTTTCAGAGTTCAATTTCAAGGTAATAATATTTGGCCCAGTTTTTTTTATTTACTATAATTATTTACAATTACCAAACAAATTTTCCTGGCATCATAACTCTCCTAAGTTTATTATTCCACAGCAGTATATGTAAGAAAACATGTTTTGATGAACAAAATGTCACAAAATATAATATTATGTATTAATATTTTACAGGTCTCTGTCCTTATGCTAAAAGACCTTGCAGTTGAAATTTCTCTAATATTAGCTACCATACTACGTCATTTCGAGGAACGTGTACTTGAAATTTGCTGCACAAGCTTTTGCGGAAGATAAATCTTTGTTTGTATCTTCCACTGTTCTATTGATACTTCGAACAAATAACACGTTTTTCAAAATAGTCCCTGACTGCAGCCACAAAATCATTAAAACAATCATAGTCTGCACCGTTGAGCAATTCGGTAGCGACACTCGTCCATATTTGTGGCTCTAAAACACCAGAAATAATGTGCGAGCATCTGATTGGTTGGGTGAATAAGAATACTTGCAGCTGCAGCCTTGATCGCACAATGGTTGGGCGGATAGGATAGTACGCCTTATTCGGACAACGATTAGGCAAATAGCTACTTCAAATATGTTATATAAACATCACGGGGCCGTTGTTGTCTATTGATAACTTCCCTGGGGTGATTATTATGAATAGTTGCATACCGTTTTGTCTGATAAAATGATTTAACAAGATTTAACAAGATTGCCATCCCAAACAACAAGTTCCAGATGGCAAGTGGACAAGAAAGCCACTGGCTTATCGAGAGTCCAACAATTTTCTCATCTATGTGTAGCCCGCCCTTATCAGATATCTGTCAATTATATTTTTAAACATATTCACACTACTAGCATTGACATAATCATTTGGCAGTTTGTTCCATACATTTATCACCCTCTGTGAGAAAGAGTGCTTTCTCATGTCCAACCTACACTGCTCCTTAACTAATGCTGCTTCGTGTCCTCTGGTTCTACTGCCTTCTTTAAGTTTGAAGAACATTCCTATCAACATCCTCATAACCGTTCACTATTTTAAAAACTTCTATTTGGTCTCCTCTTAGTCTCCTGGTCTCTAGTGTTGTTAAACCACATTGTAATAAGCGGCTTTCGTAACTAAGGTCTCTCAATTCTGGAATCATTTTAGTTGCTCTTCGTTGTATTCTTTCTAGCTTGTCTATGTCCTTTTTACGATACGGCCTCCATGCTTGAATACAATATTCGAAATGTGGTCTAACTATTGCTTTGTACAGGGGTACAATTAGCTGTTTCTCCTTATACGTGATAGTTCTCCTAATTAGCCCTAGAATTTGATTTCCTTTTGAAGCAGCAATCCAACATTGCTCTGAAACTTTCATGTCAGCACTAAATGTTACTCCTAAGTCCTTGTCTTGTGTGGTTCTACCTAGTACAGCATCCCCCATTTTATATTCTTCGTCCATGTTTCCATGTCCTATGTGTATGTATTTACACTTCACAAAATTTAATAACATTTGCAATTTTTCTGACCATTTAACAAATTTGTCTAGATCATCCTGTAAACTTTGTTTATCTGTAACATTAGTAACCTTTCTGAATACTTTTGTGTCATCTGCAAATTTCGGCACTTTGCTAGGTATGTCATCTTCCAAATCATTTATATACATATTAAAAACAGCATAGGGCCTAATACTGATCCCTGTGGTACCCCACACAAAACAGATTTCCAGTTTGAAATCTCACCGTCTACCATTACTCTCTGTCTTCTGTGTGTAAGCCACTTTTCTATCCAGTTGATTACATCATTACCTATACCACGGGCTTTTAGTTTAAGTAACAATCTTTGATGTGGCACTTTATCGAAAGCTTTCTGAAAATCTAAGTCGACAACATCCACTGGTGACCCGTCATCTACCCACTTTGTAATTTCTTCCAAAAAACATAACAGATTGGTTAGACATGACCTTGCTTTTAGGAACCCATGCTGAGATGTATTTATTAATTTATGTTTTACAAGGAATTCCACCATGTGGTCTATAATTAATGTTTCGAGTAATTTACATACAACTGATGTTAAACTCAGTGGTCAGTAATTTTCTGGCTTGTTCCTCGATCCCTTCTTAAATAGCGGCGTAATGTTTGCTTCTTTCCATTCTGAAGGAACTATTCCTTCTTCTAGTGACAAGTTAAACAATTTTGCAAGTGGTGTACTAATTTGCTCAACAATTTCCTTACGCTGTTTTGGTGGTATCCCATCAACTCCAGGTGATTTATTATCTTTCATCTTCTTAATTTTCTTTGCTATCATTTCAGGAGTTACTAATAACTGCCCTAATTGTTCTGATTTACTGCCCTCAAATTTAGTAAATGGAACTGGAAGTGAGCTGATATGTTCTTTGGTAAAAACTGAGCTGAAATACTCATTCAAGACCTCTGGCTCCGCTATTTGAATCCCGTCTGAAATTATGTTTCCACTGTTGTTTTCCAGTGGTCCGTGATATGTGTTGTATGTTTACAGTCACCGGTGTGTCGCACTGCCACTAGTCACGTCTCTAAGTTCTAACGAGAAATCAACCGAGCCCGAGGTATCAAATCAATTTTGTGGAATTCGAATTATGAAGCTAGCGAATTTGGCGTGGTGGGTGGTCGAGTTGACCGGGGTTCAAAACCACCTGCTGCCATTTCAAAACCTGGGCAATTTCGTTCACCCCACTTGGCCCGTGTCTTTCGGAAGAGACAGTAAAAGCCGTTGGTCCCTTCTACCAATTTTCGATCCATTGAAATCTCGCTTGATATCGCGTTAGAGACGTCGCAGCGTCTGTTTACGACAATAACGATACAGAGTACTGTCTGAGCAAAATATAGTTTGATATATAATATAACACGGAACACGTTTATGATATACATACCTTGATAAAAAAAACGACTTTGCATGCTTACCAGACGTTTTTATTGAGCGTCTGCTGACGCATGTCTCGTTCTTGGCCACGTGACAATAATAGCCTTTTTTGTGGTAGATGTATGGCAAGCTAATCTTGTCATAAAAGTAGGAATAATAAAAATGTGTTAAATATACGAGAACAAATGTACTACATTAACGTTATATATTCAATACAAATATATGTGTGTATGTGTTTTATAAAGCGCTATGTCAAGCCTGGTTATTATAAAAAGTTGACATAATTGGAACAAAGAGGTAAAATTAAAAACGATTGTCTGTAGACTGTACGCCTTGCCATAAATATAGGTCGAATTCCTCCGGTTTCCTCGACTCGCGCGACATGGTTCAGACGTTCAATATTCGTAAGTTTTTCACTCAAAACAACTGTTTTAAACATTTGTTTGCATTGAATAAATGAAGTAGCTTTTGCTGATTTGGTATATCGAACTCTTACACAAAATGGTTCTTCAGATTTTTTTTTAAACGGCATATTCTATTAAGTAGGTCGAAAACTACCCCGACCAGTATAAATGTGTAACCTGTCGTGGACTCAAAGAGTGGTGGTCTCTATCTCTAACCCACCGATTCCTGGCGCGTGAGAGGCGCCGATCGAGAATGCAGTGTAGACGACATGTAGAAATAAACACGCTCACGAGTTAAGCCCTTGACCTTGAGTCTTGACTGGAAGAAACGACTCAGTTGACAATAGCTAAGTACATAGTGTGTGTGAAGCAATCACAAAAAATTTAATTGACATGTGTACCTTAAAATGTTTATTTACAAGGTGATATATGCCCTACGAGGATACAATGTGACAAACTTACAAAAGGCTCTGCTTTTCACGACAAAACGACTCGCCAGCGTCTGCACCCCTTTCCTGTGCCGTGGTTGGCTTCCCCAGATTTCGCAGTACCGGTACCGAGAGTAGGCCTACACTACAGTTATGCTATTTCATGAATATTATCAACAAATATAATTATCTCGACAGGTCAGTATTCAATTTAATTATCTACATTTGTTTAATTTCGGCGAAATAATTCGTGGCATTGAGTTTGCTATAAATATCGACTAGCCTCGTCACCCTCGTCGTCGGCTGGTTCTGGGTCCACCGTGTGGCGCCACTGTAGTGGCGAAGGGGCCCACCGGGGGAATGGTGGGCACGGACCACAATCAGAATGCATCCGCCATTACAGAGTCCCAAGGAAAACATGAATTGTGCAGATAGGGTTTATTTGTGAGAGCATAAATTGTGTGGATGAGTGAGTGGAAGTGATGTTTTTGTGCACATTAGCATCTAAGCTTTGAAATGATGCCATTTCTCAGTAGGTATACCAGTTGCGTAAGGACACAGTGGCTGTTAGGCAGGATGTACTTATATTTTGGAAACGGAGGAATTTCATGGCAGAAATGCAGGGGCGTCATGCGTTGAAGCAATTTGTGCGAAAAGGAGGTATGTCATTTTCACGAATTTTACACACCAGGTGTCTTAATTAGTGGGTCTGTCATTTTCTGTGAATTTAAAAAAAAAATTGTAGGATAAATTTTCAATGTAGGCGCAAGAACGTTATAATGGTCGTCTATGGGAAAAGTGACTGTGGTCCGTGCCCTGGTCAGTCACCAGTTGATCTGATTCATTAATTGTGTGAACTAAAATATCCCCCTCCCACTCCCCCTTCGCCTGTCCCTCCCACCACCTCATCCCCCCCCACCATCACACTCACCCTTCGCCTGTCCCTCCCCCCTCTCTCTCCCTCCCTCTCCCTCTCCCTCCCCCCTCCCCCTCCCCCTCCCCCCCTCTCTCTCTCTCTCTCTCTCTCCCTCTCTCCCTCTCTCCCTCTCCCCCCCTCTCTCTCTCCTCTCTCTCTGTCTCTCTCTGTCTCTCTCTCTGTCTCTCTCTCTGTCTCTCTCTCTGTCTCTCTCTCTGTCTCTCTCTCTGTCTCTCTCTGTCTCTCTCTCTCTCTCCCTCTCCTCTCTCTCTCTCTCTCTCTCTCTCTCTCCTCTCTCTCTCTCTCTCTCTCTCTCCCTCTCCCTCTCCCTCCCCCTCCCCCCCTCCCCCTCCCCCTCCCCCTCCTCCTCCCCCTCCCCCTCCCCCTCCCCCTCCCCCTCCCCCTCCCCCTCCGTCTCCGTCTCCGTCTCCGTCTCCGTCTCCGTCTCCCTCTCCCTCTCCCTCTCCCTCTCCCTCTCTCTCTCTCTCTCTCTCTCTCTATATATATATATATAGCTGATTGAAACTGCTTTTAACCCTTACAACAGGAGCAAATTGTTGTGTTTATTTAATTGATGAATTGTAATGTAGTTGATTTGAACCTATGACACTGACTATTTACGTTTGTGATTGTGTATTCTGTTTGTATGTTACATATTTAGTTGCATTATTTTGGGGATTTGTTTTGCTAACTTGTTCTAGTGAAATATATGTATTAGTAATTGTTTATTAGTAATTAGTTATGTTTCTGAAATGTTTAGACGACGCCGTTTAGTAAGATTTTGAATCAGCGCAATCAATAAATAATATTATATCGCAACCAAAGTTTGACAATTGAGCACACAAACATGACTTCTAAAACTTGTACACTTGCACTAAGGACGACCTTGTGGAAGAGGCTGAGATGTTAAGAGAATTGATACAGTGGTTGGAAGGGATAAATAAAGATTTGACTAGTAAGAAGGATAAAAGAAGAAGAAGAACGAAGGAGAAAATAATATTGGAAAATTAATGTATAATTCGGGAATATGAGAAAAATGCAGCAAAGAACTAGTGAGGACGATGGGAATGCAAATGAGGGAAGAACGGAATCACGAGGTAAGAAGAATGAATGAACAATGTAATCGCAAGGTCATGTTAGTGATAAGCTGCAGGTAGCAAGAGAAGACGAGCCGTGTCTCTACAGATAATCCAATAAGTCACCGATACCCTCCAGTCGTCGGGACACGTGAACTAGTTCACAAATACCCTCCAGTCGTCGGGACACGTGAACTAGTTCACAAATACACTCCTGTTGTCGGGACACGTGAACTAGTTCCTGCATTGCATCGTGAAAAGAGAAACATGCCCAAACCCTGCCCAAAACATGCCCAAATCCTCCAGTCGAAAAAGTTGAGTGATATAAGAGTTCAAGCAAACGACATCATCTGACGTCACTGGAATCGAGCAAACGTCTCACCTGTTGTCTTACGGTACCCAGATGTCACCCAACCATCGGGCAAGTGTCAGGTGTTGGCATTCGATGTGACAAGCCTGGGTGAGTTCTATGTGCAACTCGAGGAGAAAGGGGAACCGAATCCGGAGGTTGAATTACGATACACGATATATGAGTTATACAGTAGCCTGAGTGAAGCGGAGATGATCTAAAAAAGACCCCGAGGTAGGGATGCCGTGTTGTCAAGGAAGGTGTGGCTGGTACAGAGCCGTCGTCCGTGACAACACCGAGGTAGGGATGCCGTGTTGTCAAGTAGGGGTGTAGCTGGTACAGAGCCGTCGTCTGTGACAACACCGAGGTAGGGATGCCGTGTTGTCAAGGAAGGGTGTGGCTGGTACAGAGCCGTCGTCTGTGACAACACCGAGGTTGGGATGCCGTGTTGTCAAGGAAGGGTGTGGCTGGTACAGAGCCGTCGTCTGTGACAACGCCGAGGTTGGGATGCCGTGTTGTCAAGGAAGGGTGTGGCTGGTACAGAGTCGTCGTCCGTGACAACACCGAGGTTGGGATGCCGTGTTGTCAAGGAAGGGTGTGGCTGGTACAGAGCCGTCGTCTGTGACAACACCGAGGTTGGGATGCCGTGTTGTCAAGGAGGGGTGTGGCTGGTACAGAGCCGTCGTCTGTGACAACACCGAGGTTGGGATGCCGTGTTGTCAAGGAGGGGTGTGGCTGGTACAGAGCCGTCGTCTGTGACAACACCGAGGTTGGGATGCCGTGTTGTCAAGGAGGGGTGTGGCTGGTACAGAGCCGTCGTCTGTGACAACACCGAGGTTGGGATGCCGTGTTGTCAAGGAGGGGTGTGGCTGGTACAGAGCCGTCGTCTGTGACAACACGGACGCCAGTCAACTCGTCGTCAAGTCTGTTGACTATGACTGAACTGCCACTGTTAGAAGGCAAAACGTGAAACAGCTAGATAGAGAGAAAGGGTGGTCAAAGGAGGCATATGACCAACTGTGCGGTCTCATTGAAGATAAGCATTTAACTGCATAGTTTCTGACATCTGACACACTAGTTGAGTATTGGGCGACCGGAACAGCAAGATGACAGACGCTGAACATCAAAATGACAAGCTAAGCACGTGTCAACAAACACTGGTGACCTCGTTTGTTACAAGTTTGATGTTTGATTGTTAATTGAATGATTGCTAATTTTATTTTCACTCGGCTCTTTAACAGAGAACTCTGAAGACGCTGAAGACGATGATAGCGATGACAACGTCAACACTGACTTGACACAAGTTGCTGACGCAGGCGAGTTGCTGCGTAAAGGCAAGGTTAAGCAGTTGACAAAGGACACGCATGAGTACTACACATCTCACGCGACATCAGACTTCCGTGTAGATGTCGATATGTTCCGTGCTGCTAAGTCTGTCAGGGAGGAGAGTTGGTGTCATGTCCGCCAGCGTTGACTCAGACGATGTTGACGTGTTCTGCAAGGGTAAGACCACTGTTGACCTTCCTGTTTACAGTTTTACACGAATGTAGGGCGTATGAAATTGTAAAATGGGAACTTAATAAATTCATATTATGTGACATGAGTGCCTTTGAGCAGGAATATTCACAGGTTTGTTTGTAGAAGCTATTGGCTGTGCAACAGTGCATTTTTTTATAGTTTAACTGGTGGGGGTATTTATGGGAATTTTTCTGCTATGCGCCACGTAGGCGCATGAATATATGGCTATTTTTGTAAATATTGACGGGCATCGTACGTGAGGGCGCTTTAAAAGATCTGGATGTATGTAATTTTGATAAAAGTTGGTGAGCACGTCAATGAAATGATGGCAGTTGCTGCGAATTTTTTTCAGAATTTTGATGGACAGGTTTTCCTATAATCAGACAAAACGTCAACATGACTACCAATGCAATTCTCTACTGTGGTCTGACTCCTACATCGACAACAGTTACGGGGAAATCATCACGTCTATTACGGGGAAATCATCACGTCTATTGAGTTCATGCCTCAGTTAAACTTGCTGGTGTGTTACACACGAACGTAGGGCACAATAATTTGATATATGTGAATTTAAAAAAATCATATCATTTGACATAACTGCATTTGAGCAGGCACACTGGCAAGTTTGTTGGTAGAACCTGTTGACAGTGTAACTGTGGATTTTTTTATGATTTTAATAGGCGGAAGGATTTTTGGCAATTTTTGCCACAAGGCACGTGTACGTAGTAATTCATGCCAAAGTTGACAAACATTGACGGGTATGACACATGCAGGCATTTTAAAAGAGCTGAAAATATGGAATTTGGACTAAACTCGATCAGCATGTCAATGAGATGATGGCAACGGCAGATAAAACGTTTCAGGGTTTTTAATGGTCGCGTCTTCTTATAATCATGCAAAACGTTAACGTGGCCACCAGTGGTGTGACGCTTTGTTGTTCAGTAAAACGTGCTATAAAAGATTGTAGATAAAATGTGCGTCTTTATTGAAAAGGCAGAACTCATTTGCATAATAACCAAACCGGAAACCAAAACTCAATCCACAGGGGTCAGATGACGATTAGCAGCTAATCGTCACATCTTTCCTCTTACAAGAAAAGTCACTTATTCACAACTGTGACTAATTATTAGCAAAACGATTACACACGAGATTGTAAACAAAATGTACTGTCTCTTATGGACTGTCGTGTGATAACAATGTCTTATGGACAAAGTTAGTAAATTACGCCGAAACGTAGTCGCTGAGCCACGCTGGCGGCTTGCGTTCGCGCACAGATCTGCGAAGACCTGGGGACACATCTGGCACGACCGGAAGGGGTTGCGTCTCGGGGTTGCCATCACTCAACGAAGACGGCGCGTCATCACGGCTCGTTTCATCGTGGGGCTGCTCGCCAGCACACACCAACTGTCGTCGATTGCGCCTGTAGACCGTCCCTCCAACCTTCACGCGGTAGCTTCGTGAGTCGACCTGCTCGGTACACGTTCCTGGTGTCCACGTCTTCTCACCTGGAAGCCTCATACGAACGGTTGCGCCTTCGTTGATCGGCGGAAGTGGATGCGCGTGTTGGTTGTAGTAAAACGACTGACGTCGTTTTCTGCCTGCCAATGCTCGTGTATCGGCATTGGTGTCATATCGTGGTTTCAACAGCGTTCCAGCTGTTGGGAGCAACGTTTTACAACGTCGGCCCATGAGTCGTTGAGCGGGACTCGTGCCCATCCCTTCGGACGGCGTATTCCTCCAGTCGAGTAGCGCCATGTACTCGGACTCACCACTCTGTTTGGCTTTGGCGAAGATTAGTTTCAGCGTCTTCACCGCGTTCTCCGATTTTCCATTGCTTTGTGCGTAATGCGGTGAGGACGTCAAATGAGTAATTCCTTTCTTCCTCGCGAACACTGCAAACTCGGCCGAAGCAAACTGTGGCCCGTTGTCAGTAACGAGCACATCGGGCAGTCCAAATCTCGCGAACATCGGTAAGAACTCACGCACCACACTGCGCGTCGTAACCGTGTTCAAGCGAGCTACTTCAAAGAAGTTGCTATAGTAATCGCATACAACGAGTAGTGTACGACCGTGTAGTTGGCACAAGTCTGCGCCGATCTTGGACCATGGCCGCGCCACGAAGTCGTGTTGTTGTAGTGGTTCCCGTGGTGGGGCACTACGGTGTGACAGACATATGTCACACTTGGATATGTAATCCTTGACTTGTGTTGTCATACGCGGCCAGTATAGACATTCGCGCATTCTCCTTAGACAGCCCTCAATGCCAATGTGACTCGCGTGTGCCACTGACATCAACTCGGTACGTACCGCAGCGGGCACGACCAACAACTGCCCTTTGAAGATCAGATTTCCTTGAACCGTCAACTCGTCTCGCGAGTCGTAGTAAGGTAGCACACACTCGGGGACCTCTGCTTTGGTCTCCGGCCATCCATTCTGAATGGTCGCTCGTAGCTGCTGACACACATAGTCGTTCTCTGACGCGTGGTTGAGCTGTTGCCATCGTTCCTGGCTGACGGGGAGTGACTCACGGTGGTCTAGCTCCTCAAGCTCATGTACGAAGTCGCACACCTTGACCTCAGGTATGTACGCTCGGCTCAACGTGTCGGCCAAATACATGTGTTCGCCTTTCTTGAATTTGACATCGAGTGTGTATTTCTGTAAACGGAGCAGCATCCGCTGTAACCGTTTAGGTGCACTGCTGAGAGGCTTCAGAACGATCGTTTCCAACGGCTTGTGGTCGGATTCAATGCTCACGCGATCACGGCCGTAAATGTAGGCCTCAAATCGATCACACGCGAACACGATCGCCAATAGCTCTTTTTCGATCTGAGCATATCTTGTTTCAGGTGGCGTCAGGGCACGTGATGCATACGCCACCGGCTGGCCGTTCTGCATCAATGCTGCACCAAGTCCTGATTGTGACGCATCGCACTGGATGGTCACTTCGTCTGCGAGATTGTAGTAGCGTAACACAGGTGTACTTGCGACAGCTTTCTTCAGCGTGTTGACTGCGTTCTGTTGCGAGCTTTCCCACATCCAGTCGGTGTCATTCCTCGTAAGTTCTCGTAGCGGCTTCGTGATGTCAGAGAGATGCGGAAGGAACTTGGCCAGATACTGGGCCAATCCCAACAAGCGTTGAACTCCTGCAACATCAGTAGGGTTAGGCATGTCAACGATAGCCTTCACCTTAGTGGGGTCGATACTCAGCCCGTCAGACGTTGCGACGTGCCCGATGAATCGAACTTCCTCCTGTCTCAGTTTGAACTTGTCGACGTTTAGTTTGACCCCTCGCTCCTCACATCGCTGCAGAAATGAGTGGAGTCGTTTGTCGTGGTCAACATTTGCCTCGTCGACCGTGTTGCCGTACCCTACGACAACAAAATCATCAGCCACAACCTCGATACCTTGTAACCCCTCGATCAGTTCGTGCATTTTTTTTTGAAAAACTTCGGGGGCCGAACTGATACCAAACGGCATACGTTTGAAACGATACCTGCCGAAAGGTGTGTGGAAGGTCGTCAGATATGAAGAGCGGTCGTCGAGGCGCACGTGCCAAAACCCATGGCGTACGTCAAGGACAGTGAACACCTTGGCTCCGTGCAGTCGCGTCGCGATGTCTTCAATCGTTGGTAGTTGGTAGTTTTCTCGCCGGATCGCACGGTTGAGATCCTTCGGATCCAAGCAGATGCGAAGTTTGCTGTCTTTCTTCGTGATCACTACCATCGAGCTGATCCACGCGGTGGGTTTTTCGACAGCCTCAATGATGTCGTCCCGAGTCATGTCGTCCAACGTCGCTTTCAGTCGGTCTCTCAGAGCGACTGGTACTCGGCGTGGGGCGTGTTGGATGGGGTCGACCGCGTCATCCAGCCGGATTTGATACTCGCCCTCTAGTTCGCCTATGCCGTCACCAAACACAGTGGCGTACTTTTCGATTACAGCTGCCTTGCTGATCAGCGCACCCTCGACCGCGTAGACTTGCTCGCCTCGAGTCGCTGGTTTGTGTAGCGCATCATTGTCCGTATACTGGATCAACTTCATGCCCACACAAGCCTTCCTCCCCAGGATTGGCCGGATGTTGTCGTTGTCGACCAGTTTGCAGACGAGGATGCATTTGTAGTCGCCTCGCCAGACTCGAACGTGTACCTCACCGACCACTGTCAGCCGAGAACCGCCAAACGCAAGTATCGATGATTGACACCTGTTGACGTCCTTCAGCCGCACGTCTTTAGTGGCCCGTTGATACAGCTTCAGAGGCACCACGTTACATTGGGCCCCGGAGTCGATTTGGAAGCGTATGTAGCTCCCGGAGTCCAACTTCAAGGTCACGCACTGCGAATCGTCTAACATCGCCAGTGTCGCCACCTCGCGGACCGGAAAAACCTCCTCCGATTCTCCGATCGTCCTTACTGAATTTCGCGCTCTGCCTGAACGTTTTTGCCGGCATTTTTTTGCGAAATGATTCGATTTGCCACAGCAGTCGCACGTTTTGCCGAAGGCCGGACATAACTCCTTCGACTCTCGGCCATGTTGACGACCACAGTTCCAGCACTCTTTCGTTGCCTCGCTCTTAGTCGTGTGTGACGTCTCTTTCTTCTTGACGCGTTTTTTCCGACCGCTTGTCGAAGTGCATGAACCGACGTCGCTGAACTGCTCGACTGACCCACAATCCTCATTTGCTCGGTCATGCTCTCAGCCGCTCGACAAATCTCATCTGTTTTGGCAAGTGTCAGATTATTCTCACGCAGTAACCGTTCGCGTACCTTTGTGTCATGAATTCCAAAGATCAGTCTATCCCTCAAAATTTCGTTTGGGGTGATCGTGTCGAACTCACAAGCCTCTGACAGCTTGCGCAGTGCAGTTTTGTACTGTTCATACGGTTCTCCGCTCTCCTGCATACGTTTGTTGAATTTGTATCTTTCGAATGGAACGTTTTTTTGTGGTTGACAATATTCTGCGAATTTTTTCAAGACGGGTAGTATGCGACGGTCGTCTCCGTCCTGCGCCCAGTCCCGGAACGTCGAGTGTACTTCTCGGCCATCCTCGCCAATAACTGTCAACAACGTCGCCACTTGCACTGCCTGCGGCTTGGCGTCCAACTCCGTAGCTAGTGCGTAGTTTTCCCACGCCGCCAGGAACTTCCTCCATTTGTCAGCGGCGTTGGTGTCGTGTATTTCTAACGGTGCAGGAACGGGCAACGCATTAGATGCCATGTTATCGCTCAGTACGACAAATGTCACTTTCTGCCTTTTCAAGTGGAGATTCTGTGCGAAACTGTACCTTTCTGGTACGCAGTAATCATCCCGCCGTTGCCACCATGTGACGCTTTGTTGTTCAGTAAAACGTGCTATAAAAGATTGTAGATAAAATGTGCGTCTTTATTGAAAAGGCAGAACTCATTTGCATAATAACCAAACCGGAAACCAAAACTCAATCCACAGGGGTCAGATGACGATTAGCAGCTAATCGTCACAAGTGGGAAAGTTAACTGTAGGCTGAATCCTACTACCGATATCACCAGCCGATATCACCTTGTTCTACGTAGACAACGGTTACGGGGAAATCGTCACGTCTATTGCCGATAGCAACTACGACAATGTCTGTATTGTCTACTATGACAAAATAGAGAACGTACCCAGGTCAAAGGTCGGGATGATCAAGTATCGCCAGTCTCGCTTCACTGAACTGCCCATGGAGGTGTTCATGGAATAGGATCTGTCGATAGGCGTTCAAGTAATACGATAGGTTGATATGATGTATATATTATTGATAGGGATAACTATTCACAGAATAGGATAGGTTGGTAGGATATATATATTATTGTTAGGGATAACTATTCACATAATACGATAGGTTGGTAAGATGTATATATTATTGTTAGGGATAACTATTCACTGAATAGGATAGGTTGGTAGGATGTATATATTATTGGTAGGGATAAATTTTTAATATTAAATATGAAGATTATCGATGCATTTTATACATTATGACCATGTGCATGCGGGATAAAACATAGGAACCGTCTTCCCCACATGCATGGGGACCGTCTTGCCCCACATGCATGGGGACCGTCTTGCCCCACATGCACTACATGTGTCTTAACATGATGCATACAAAACACAACATACTACTGCCCATTTTGTATTGTTTGACCTGTCAACTGATTAATATTATTATTATTATGTCACCAATTAAGTTCATGATTTATAACGTTTTATATTGAATTGCACCATTTTACAATTACCAAAATATTAGATCAGAGTGTATAATAGTGTATATTAAAGTTTAAAAACACACTGATTTAATTATTTCATTACGTCTGGGTGAGTATCCGATGCTAGCTTCATTTTGCACCAGATTTTGGGACGTTCATAGTTTATGTTTTGCGTACGTGCTGGGGGGGGCGTCTTACATCCAAGAGCCGTTTTGCCTCATGTTACCCTGTAGGAATAGGAATATTGTAAACATATTATCAAGTTAAGCACGATTCTCTTAAGGCCGACCCCCCCCCCGGGTATGCTATTGTAGATGTAACTAGGGTCTGAGTACTGGAACGGCAATAGGGAACCTCTGGTGATGTGAGCTGCCAAATATTAGAACACACGTGAATTCGATGGAAAACACGTTATGGTGACGATGGGGCTGATGACCTTGAAACTCAAACGCTTGAGTTTCAACGAAGTTTCAATGAAGAATGACCTACCTACCCTGGCTACCCACAATTTGTCTAGAATTGTTTAGCAGCTGACACTCCACGGGCACATTATGGCCCGTCTCTTGACGCTTCAGCTTTTGTTCCTGGTGTTTCTAGATTTGATTTGTGAGATTAACAAATTGAGTGAAAATTGGGCTTTCCTTGCAGTTCAATTTCATCGGTAATTATTATCGCACGCAGGCACGCAGGCACGCACGCACGCACGCACACAAATGTAATCTAAAGAAATTGCATATGTTGAACAATGTACCCAGTTTTAAAACTGAAAGTGTATTTTCGGGTTTTTCACCCAGCGAAATTGCATTTAAGAACGTTCTGCAACGTATCGTGCCTGCAGCTGACTGTCAGTCCCACTGTATTTCAGAGGAAGTGTCAACATTTTAGAAAACAAAATTTATAAAGGTAACTGTTAAATGTTTACTATTGCAGGTGCGCGTTGTCGATTCGCCAGCACGTCGGCCAACCAAGGGCCGTGTATCTTTCCCTGTCGGTGTACCGCTGGCTGCAACACAACCGCTGGTGAACGTTTCAACGACGGACAACGTGAAAACAGTCATCCGAGCGGCTACCGCAGGAACGGGACGGCCAGACAGGTGGGTGACATACGATGTGTCGTTGAATGGGGCTAAGGAAATCGCTATCATGTGAGGGAATTGTGGCTGATGATAATTAGAACCCGCAGCTTTTGACAGTGAGTTTAGCTTTTTAGTAGGCTCGTTATCTGCTTGTATGATTCCGCATTATGTAACGGATGCCATCAAAGACAAACAGAACCCTCACCATAAATGGATCTCAACAACACACGAACAACGTGTCTAGACACTGCAAGCGCAACCTATTTATTAGCGCCAATCCCCAATTGAGTTTTGATTAAAATTCACGACGGGTACATGTGCACTGACTGGCCACTGCTTAAACTGTTGCCCGACAGACGGTCGGAATGGAAACAGCCGCAATTCCGGCGACACAACAGTAGCCACAAATTGGCCTTGCTAATCGGTCTCGCGATGATGTTTACACGAGCGATAGGTTTCCCGGTTGGTCGGGCGAAACTGTGTCGCCCGACTAATTAGAAAACAAATGAACAAACGAAACTAAATCACCTGAACTGAAATATTGCGCCAACACGAATCAACCAGGTTAGTGGTGCTACCTGACGGTAGAAGTAAAACTACGTGTTTGCTTACAAATAACGCTTGTCTAATATCTATAAAGTTATATATATATATATATATATATATATATATATATATATATATATATATATATATATATATATATATATATATATATATATATATATATATATATATATATATATATATATATATATATGCATGTAAAGTTCGTCGGATCTGTTGCCTAACCACTCGTTCACTCACTGTCAGACTCGCAATTGTAGCAACAATAAAATCTGTCACCCTCGATGCAGTCAAGATGCGACCAGTGGTGACAGATTTGGCACCCGATCCAGCTTTTGCCGGATATGCTGTTTCTGAATGGTTCGCCGCAAACAAGTCATGACCACTTGTACGTACGAATGTACGTACGTACGTACGTACGAACGTACGTTCGCCCGCCAGTTCATTCTATACATGTACGTGTGTACACGCATGTATGAATGTGTTCCCCAAAGTCCGCTCCTTGTACCGTATGTTTTGTTCTTTTAGGAAATGTTGCTTACCACAAGACAGCAACACAGAGTGGAACACGCGTTGGTTTTACAGCCGGGGCGGCCTATGACGGGGATATCAATTCAAATATGGGTCACCACCACTGCGCGCATCCTAGCGCAACACCGGGAGCCAATGCCTGGTGGACGGTTGATCTAACTGAGCAACACAGACTAGATCGTGTTATCATCTACAACAGAGGAGATTGTTGTGAGTGTAACACGTGTACACATTTGATCTAACTGAACAATACAGACTAGATCGTGTTATCATCTACAACAGAGGAGATTGTTGTAAGTGTAACACGTGTACACATTTGATCTAACTGAACAATACAGATTAGATCGTGTTATCATCTATAACAGAGGAGATTGTTGTAAGCGTAACACGTGTACACATTTGATCTAACTGAACAATACAGACTAGATCATGTTATCATCTACAACAGAGGAGATTGTTGTAAGTGTAACACGTGTACACATTTGATCTAACTGAACAACACAGACTAGATCGCGTTATCATCTACAACAGAGGAGATTGTTGTGAGTGTAACACGTGTACACATTTGATCTAACTGAACAACACAGACTAGATCGTGTTATCATCTACAACAGAGGAGATTGTTGTGAGTGTAACACGTGTACACATTTGATCTAACTGAACAATACACACTAGATCGTGTTATCATCTATAACAGAGGAGATTGTTGTGAGTGTAACACGTGTACACATTTGATCTAAATGAACAACACAGACTAGATCGTGTTATTATCTATAACAGAGGAGATTGTTGTAAGTGTAACACGTGTACACATTTGATCTAACTGAACAACACAGACTAGATCGTGTTATCATCTATAACAGAGGAGATTGTTGTAAGTGTAACACGTGTACACATTTGATCTAACTGAACAACACAGACTAGATCGTGTTATCATCTATAACAGAGGAGATTGTTGTGAGTGTAACACGTGTACACATTTGATCTAACTGAACAATACAGACTAGATCGTGTTATCATCTACAACAGAGGAGATTGTTGTGAGTGTAACACGTGTACACATTTGATCTAACTGAACAACACAGATTAGATCGTGTTATCATCTACAACAGAGGAGATTGTTGTGAGTGTAACACGTGTACACATTTGATCTAACTGAACAACACAGACTAGATCGTGTTATCATCTACAACAGAGGAGATTGTTGTGAGTGTAACACATGTACACATTTGATCTAACTGAACAACACAGACTAGATCGTGTTATCATCTACAACAGAGGAGATTGTTGTGAGTGTAACACATGTACACATTTGATCTAACTGAACAACACAGACTAGATCGTGTTATCATCTACAACAGAGGAGATTGTTGTAAGTGTAACACGTGTACACATTTGATCTAACTGAACAACACAGACTAGATCGTGTTATCATCTACAACAGAGGAGATTGTTGTAAGTGTAACACGTGTACACATTTGATCTAACTGAACAACACAGACTAGATCGTGTTATCATCTACAACAGAGGAGATTGTTGTGAGTGTAACACGTGTACACATTTGATCTAACTGAACAACACAGACTAGATCGCTTTATCATCTACAACAGAGGAGATTGTTGTAAGTGTAACACGTGTACACATTTGATCTAACTGAACAACACAGACTAGATCGTGTTATCATCTACAACAGAGGAGATTGTTGTAAGTGTAACACGTGTACACATTTGATCTAACTGAACAACACAGACTAGATCGTGTTATCATCTACAACAGAGGAGATTGTTGTAAGTGTAACACGTGTACACATTTGATCTAACTGAACAACACAGACTAGATCGTGTTATCATGTACAACAGAGGAGATTGTTGTGAGTGTAACACGTGTACACATTTGACGACATTCATTAAAAATCGCCCCTCAATTAATTCAGCCCGTCGCGAACCAGATCAATTAATGTTCAAATATGTATTGTGTGCGTTTAGTGATTGGCACAGTCAGTTTAATGAAATAGTGCGTGCTTTTGTTGAAATCATCAAAAGAATCGACTCACTCAGTCGGTCGTTGATGGATAAACCTATACGATAGAGTGGTTCATTGCATTCGTTGTCAATCAAGGCACGATTATCCGGCTATACCTCCCGGTCTGACACGTGTCTATCGCTTTCCTTTTCAACTAACAAACTTACACCCTACTCGAGACGTTCACACTCCTGTGAGTCCTTCATTTACTATTGTTTCCAAGATAATTAGTTGTTTCTCCTTATGTAGGGGGAATGCGGATAAGATCTCACACCTGATGTTCAACTACGCATAAAATTGAAACAATGCAACAAAAACTGACAACATTTGCAGGACGCGAAGAATATTTTTTCATGCTTATATTAGAATTGGTTTACCGGAGAAGGTTAATAATGAAAATAGTAAGCTTTTCCAAACGCGTGCTCTTTGACTGACAGCCGTCTAACAGGGCGCACGAGCCAGTCTAAGAGTGAGCACATTTCATTCGGTCTGCAAAGTATGACACAAAGTGTTGTATTGCTGCAAACAATCGATGTTCGTGAGAATTGCTAAACATGTTAAACATGTTAATTGTTAAACCTGCAGTCCGTGTATACAGTTTGACAATTTATTGGAAAGACAAATAACTGAATAATTAACATGATAAATTAATGTAAACTTGCCCCGTATGATTGATTGCCTATGCCTCAAATCAAAACATGAATTGCCAATTAAGTGCACTTCGCATGACATAACAGTTGTATATAGCAGTCATACATACTTAACTTAATTAAGCAGTTCCAATTAGCCAAGTTATGTAGGTATTGATTACAAAACACAGCCAGTGGACTTAAATGCCTATGAACATAGGCTGAACCCCAGATGTTGAACATATGGAATGCCAGGGAACTTAATGATCA
>OY759261.1:4383726-4496226 GCA_963662155.1 Lamellibrachia columna | reverse complement strand
CATGCACTGGTCATGTATGGGGTAATTAGTGGGCGATTACCTAATATTAGACATAATTATACAGTAATACGTACAAACTCCCCACCAGTGGCGCCACATAGTGAATGTCATTTCATTTGGTAAACTCTTAATTTTACGTCAATAAATCTCTCAGTTTTCAATTGCGTACAATTGTTGAAACTGATTGCGTTGAAAATATGTATAGGAACAAAAAAAACGTCGTTTTTGTTTGAAAGTATAATAGTATACTCAGTTGCTATGACGTAACAAGTGATAAACAACAATCGCGTTGCCCAGCCAACATACCACTCCGCACTGTCCATCTTGAATTTATAATCAAGTTGTGGCAGTGGTGATATGCTGAGTGGCGTCACTGTCGGGGGGTTTGTGATACGTAATATGTACTTACATTTATGAAACCCGGACTTGAAGGAACGCGAATATTAAGCCTTGTAGTATTAAGACGTGTAGAATATGGTCAACGAAATTACACCTCCGATAGCTTTAAAATTGTGAAAATGGGGACAGTTTTGGTAAAAATTGGAAATACATTCACTCACGAAACAGGTTATACACAACTATCTTGATTAAAACGGACACATGTGGTTGATTTAGAGTGGTTTGTAGTCATGTTAATGTATAACACTGGTGGGGCCGTCTGGACACGAATAGTAGATACATTAATTAATGCATTTTAACTATTCAATAAAAGGTTACTGTATCCATTGCGTCAGACACACTGTTGGGTATCACATGACAGTAAAACATGGGATAACTGAATATATGTGTGAATGTACACTCACATAAATGTAAAGAATGACCAGGTCAGTCATTGAAACACAACATATTTAATAGTCAGGATAATCTCGACGGTAGGTGACTGGCGAACAGGAAGGTAATATGTCTGCATAATGATGTCATACCGCCACTTATACACGTACGTCGGGCATACAATATAAGCAACGAACAGGAATGTAATGTGTCTGCATAATGATGTCACACCGCCACTTATACACGTACGTCGAGCATACAATACAAGCAACGAACAGGAATGTAATGTGTCTGCATGGTGATGTTACACCGCCACTTATACACGTACGCCGGGCATACAATACAAGCAACAATCGGGAAAGTAATGTGTCTGCATGATGATGTCACACCGCCACTTATACACGTACGTCGAGCATACAATACAAGCAACAAACAGGAAGGTAACATGTTTACATGATGATGTCACACCGCCACTTATACACGTACGTCGAGCATACAATACAAGCAACAAACAGGAAGGTAACATGTTTACACGATGATGTTACACCGCCACTTATACACGTACGTCGGGCATACAATACAAGCAACAAACAGGAAGGTAACATGTTTACACGATGATGTCACACCGCCACTTATACACGTACGCCGGGCATACAATACAAGCAACAAACAGGAAGGTAACATGTTTACACGATGATGTTACACCGCCACTTATACACGTACGCCGGGCATACAATACAAACAACAAACAGGAAGGTAACATGTTTACATGATGATGTTACACCGCCACTTATACACGTACGCCGGGCATACAATACAAACAACAAACAGGAAGGTAACATGTTTACATGATGATGTTACACCGCCACTTATACACGTACGCCGGGCATACAATACAAGCAACAAACAGGAAGGTAACATGTTTACATGATGATGTTACACCGCCACTTATACACGTACGTCGGGCATACAATACAAGCAACAAACAGGAAGGTAACATGTTTACATGATGATGTTACACCGCCACTTATACACGTACGCCGGGCATACAATACAAGCAACAAACAGGAAGGTAACATGTTTACATGATGATGTTACACCGCCACTTATACACGTACGACGGGCATACAATACGAGCGACAAACAGGAAGGTAACATGTTTACATGATGATGTTACACCGCCACTTATACACGTACGACGGGCATACAATACAAGCAACAAACAGGAATAATGCGTTATTATTTGAAAGTTCTATTTCATATCTGAATATTCAGCAGTCCTGAATTTTTTTTCTTTTTTTTTTCTTGTCTATAATATTTTTTACATGTCATCGAAGATGCAAGTGGCTACGTCCAAACACAGGCAACATCCGTCCAACGTGACAATGTTTATGACGTCATACAGAATTGACAGTGCATTTCGAATCCTGTTTTTGCCGTGTTGACGCTTGGCCAATGTCGTTTACTCCACGTTGCTGAAATTCACTCAGTTGTATAAATTAGCACCTGGCTAAGGACAGTGGTGGATATATGGAATGTGTAAAAATGGCTGTCAACAGTCCCAAGGACTGGATACCGCGCTAACTACGATAACATTTCGTCCTTGTACCGGAGAGAAGTAAAACAATATTCCCAGTGTTTGGAAGTGTCACACTACTCAGTGTTTGGAAGTGTCACACTACTCAGTGTTTGGAAGTGTCATACTACTCAGTGTTTGGAAGTGTCACACTACTCAGTGTTTGGAAGTGTCATACTACTCAGTGTTTGGAAGTGTCACACAACTCAGTGTTTGGAAGTGTCACACTACTCAGTGTTTGGAAGTGTCATACTACTCAGTGTTTGGAAGTGTCACACTACTCAGTGTTTGGAAGTGTCACACTACTCAGTGTTTGGAAGTGTCACACTACTCAGTGTTTGGAAGTGTCATACTACTCAGTGTTTGGAAGTGTCACACTACTCAGTGTTTGGAAGTGTCACACTACACAGTGTTTGGAAGTGTCATACTACTCAGTGTTTGGAAGTGTCACACTACACAATGTTTGGAAGTGTCACACTACTCAGTGTTTGGAAGTGTCACACTACACAGTGTTTGGAAGTGTCATACTACTCAGTGTTTGGAAGTGTCACACTACTCAGTGTTTGGAAGTGTCATACTACTCAGTGTTTGGAAGTGTCATACTACTCAGTGTTTGGAAGTGTCACACTACTCAATGTTTGGAAGTGTCATACTACTCAGTGTTTGGAAGTGTCATACTACTCATAGTAAGTTCTCCCAAAGCCCTATATGACGGCCTTACCGTCTGTAGCCAGCTCGCGCAATACTGCGTCTGTCTGTGGATTCACCTCTTTCGCCTCAACACCCACGTGTCCATTCTCCGTCGCGTTCTCCCCGCCACTCACAACATCCTCGTTCTCCCCGCCACTCACAACATCCTCGTTCTCCCCGCCACTCACAACATCCTCGTTCTCCCGCCACTCACAACATCCTCGTTCTCCCCGCCACTCACAACATCCTCGTTCTCCCCGCCACTCACAACATCCTCGTTCTCCCGCCACTCACAACATCCTCGTTCTCCCCGCCACTCACAACATCCTCGTTCTCCCCGCCACTCACAACATCCTCGTTCTCCCCGCCACTCACAACATCCTCGTTCTCCCCGCCACTC
The DNA here is from genome assembly GCA_963662155.1 of Lamellibrachia columna. Lineage (NCBI taxonomy): Eukaryota > Metazoa > Annelida > Polychaeta > Sabellida > Siboglinidae > Lamellibrachia > Lamellibrachia columna. The sequence goes on along the minus strand of OY759261.1, from coordinate 4,492,789 downwards.
ACAAGTCACAACATCCTCGTTCTCCCCGCCACTCACAACATCCTCATTCTCCCCGCCACTCACAACATCCTCGTTCTCCCCGCCACTCACAACATCCTCGTTCTCCCCGCCACTCACAACATCCTCGTTCTCCCCGCCACTCACAAGTCACAACATCCTCATTCTCCCCGCCACTCACAACATCCTCGTTCTCCCCGCCACTCACAACATCCTCGTTCTCCCCGCCACTCACAACATCCTCGTTCTCCCCGCCACTCACAACATCCTCGTTCTCTCCGCCACTCACAACATCCTCGTTCTCCCCGCCACTCACAAGTCACAACATCCTCGTTCTCCCCGCCACTCACAACATCCTCGTTCTCCCCGCCACTCACAACATCCTCGTTCTCCCCGCCACTCACAACATCCTCGTTCGCCTCCTGTTTGTCGTTCTCCCTCGCCGTGTCGTCGCACACGGGCAGCTCGACGAACCTCTCGATGAAGGCGCGTGGATCGACCGACACGCCGCCAGCGACCGACTGACCCGACTGGCTGGTCACCTCGACGGTGAACTCCTTCATGATCTTCTTGCCGTGTTCGTTGCTCAACACCACCAACGCCGCCGCCCGACGCCTGGCCGGGTTCTCGAGTGAGTTCGGGTGTGCGTCGTAGCTAAAGTCATACCTGAACGACTTGCCACAGATGCGACACAAGAAGGGTTTGTCCCTGTCCTGAGTGGCACACAGGTGTGTACGACTGACGTGCACGCGCAGACTCTTGGCGTCCAGGAAGCCCTGGTTGCAATGCGGCCAGTCGTTCGTGTCGGCGGCGTGCGTGCGCTCGTGGCGATGTAAGTTCGCCGCCCACGAGAACGACGCGTCGCAGAAGCCGCTTTGGAATCGCTTCACGTCTCCGTGTCGTTGGCTGTGGTGGTCGTCCAACTGACCAGTCGACTCGAACTTGTCGCCGCAGACCGTGAACTGGACACTGTACTGGACGGCATGACTCTAGACGGGGCACACACAAGAAACACGTAATGAACGATTAGAATTACAAGCGACTGCAGCAAATGTATATTTAGAAATACTACTCTATCCGAAATATTTGACAAAGTTAAGAAATCGTAAAAACAAACTGAAGAGACGTATTAGACTTCGGTTATAAAATATTTGTATTTGTACAGATTATTTGGACGTTACAATGTTCTTTGTGTAAGTGTCAACTAATGGACGTTACATTCGGCGTGTGAAAATAGTACTATGGCTGTTACAAATTAGTTTAATTACCGTCACAATTATTATTACAGCTACATTTACATAACTGTTTTATTATGACTGCTTACAGTGTGATCTATTACAGTAGTTTAATCTGTGTTTACATAAGGCGATATTGTTGCAACGGCGCACATTAGCACAGGCGTGGACAGTGCGGCGCTCAAGATCCGCTTGATGTCGCCACTAGCCGGGGTCAGATTGTAGATGGGCCCCGTGGTAAATGGACCCCCCGGGTCCATTTTTCACTGTGAAATATTATTAACTAAATAATTCTCATTTATTTAAAAAGCCAAAGTTGGGAGGTACGAGGAAAGAGGGGCGTACATTTTCCACGGCCATTGAGAACGGACCCCTCCCCCATACAAACAACGTAAGAACAGCACGGGGCCATGGAAGGTACACATATGGGGGTACATTTATTATAGCCAGTGAGTCATTTATAATAAATAAAACAAAATATAAAAAACAGAGGGTAGGAGGTACATAGAAGGAGGGGTTACATTTTCCACGCCCATGGAAAATGGACCCCTCCCATATTTTTGAAATTGCATTTCCACACCCGGGATCCAATTCCACGACTGATATTAACTGCTCCTAACAGTTTGATATGAAGTTAATTAATTTACTCACTCAACTTGGCACGGAGCTCAAGACTGCCTGTTAGCAATCATGTGTGAACAACAGTTTCAATAATGCTTTGTTATGGGTCGACCCATCCCAACAAACATAGCAGTATTGGGCCAATGCTGGCATTATATTGGCGAGTACCGTTTGTACCGTCAATGGTACAGCCGGTACTGAGCCAGTACATTGGACAGACCACAGTGAAAGTCGATGTACTGACCCAGCACTGGCACAATACAGGCAAGTTTTCAACATTGTTCCACAAGATGGCGCACGTGTATGGTCCGTCCCAAGTGAGAATCATCTCCACTTTGCCCCCATTCCGAAACTGCCCGCAACAACGCCACCAAATTCAGAGGATGTTTGGATCCGTTTCTATTTGAAGTGTGAGTTTGACGTTTGTTTGGAAGTCTTGTAAGTGGAATTTTCTCAGGTAAGTTGCACTGATTAGCACAAGCGAGTAGCATACATTATGATATGATACTTGTGAATGCACAGAGTAGTACAGTTTTACCTAAATTAGTGTTTTTACTGACACAGCTGGTTGATAATTGAAGCGTTAGGCAATTGAAGCAGTCTGCATGACCTGTTCCAGTCGCAAACTATAGTATAGACCCTGCGTCAAACTGGTTTAGCTACATCAGTCCAAGCCGTAGGGGAAGCACAGTTGGCTGCACATTTATCATAATGTATGTTAAAGCATTACATATGATCAGACAAATGGCAAATGGAATTTAATGTATCTAAATGTGTCTACCGCCCAATAACAACAAAATTTAACCCAGCCCACATAAGTACTTGCTCTTTGGCCAGCCACTATCTACTGTATCCAGCCACTCATATCTCGGAGTAAAACTGGATTCCAAATTAACTTGAACAAAACACGTCCCTGACATAACTTCAAAATCTTCGAAAGTTTTAGGCATGATTAAACGAACTCTTGGCCCATGTAAACCCGAAGTTAAACAAACAGCCTATAACATGCTAATCCTGCCAAAACTTGAGTATTCGTCACCCATATGGAATCCTCACACCATTTCACAAGTTAAAAGCCTTGAAAGAGTACGATACTCTGCTGCCAGATTTGTTAAAAATGATTACAGACGGAACACAAATCCAACAGATCTAATTACTGCCCTTGGATGGCCAACCCTTGAACGTATTATTAAACAAGCCACAACCTTCTACAAAATTCTAAATAACATTATTGAGATCGCCCCTCCTCCAGGCCTACTAACCCGTGGACAATACGTAGCCCCCCAGGTGTCGTATAAATGCAATGGTCTTTTCATTATATCCCCGAGCAATTCGCATATGGAATATGATCCCACCAAAAATTACCAACATAAAAAACCCTAAATCGTTTCAAGAAGCTATCATGGAACTCCCCTTCACCACACATCCTCACCTAAACTGCCTTTAAAACACAGCAGCGTAAACTTATTCCATACTGTGGGTATGGAGACTGTCTGTGTGTGCAAGTGGCAAGACAGCGACAGTTTCCATACACCTAACCAACCTATTAAAAATTTTCAACTGACATTCTATACATAAAATCAATTAAAAAACCTTTCACTAACATTAAAGATACTAGTCTTTTAGTTGTATGTACCACCCACAGCGCATGTGCACAGTCTACCACAAACTCCTGCGTTAGCCCAACATTGGGTTGTTTCATTTGTTTGGAGTGTAACCACTTGAGACTATTGCTGTTTTCATTACCGTTGCACTAAAGGGGTGATTCCATGTCAGGTGTTGACACTTTTGGATGACCCAACTCCGATTTTGCAGAAATTTGGCATATTTGCATGTACTCAAATCAGTTTGTTTTTTTACATGTTTTGCTGACCAATCTCCAATTTTTCTCATCTCACTCTGACCCATAACTTCAGTAATATTTTTGTCAACAAGGGGTAAGCACCCAAAATCATACCTGTTATTATGATTTTCTAAAAATGTAACCTTTATTATTCTAGCACAATTATTTCCTGAAGTTATGGGTCAGAGAGTGAAATGAACCGGTGATCATTGTTGGTTTTTCACCAAAGTTTTTTTAAGTAATTGGAATTTGTGAAAATGTAATTGGTGTTTTCAATTATCTTTCAGTTGCTTTTTCAGTTACATCATGTAACTTTTTAACTCAAATTATTCGTTACAGATAATCAACAAGTGTATATCATATTTGTGTGCCATAATATACAAACATTAAATAAAGCTCGTCTAAAATAAATTATATTTTTTGGCACTGAGTATGTGTAAGGTTGCTCTGTTCACAGGCTATTATTTCGATATGGAATTGATAATTGGAATTGGTATTTTCAGTATAACTGACCCCAAGTCTGGATCTGACCTGGAATCACCTAAAGTTAGGATATCAGTTATCAGCCTAATAGATAACTAGGCTTAATTTCAATATTGTTTCAATCATTCTTGAACAGAACTGGTACTTCAGTGATTTTTTTCTTTCAGGTTTTTTGGAGATAGCAATTGATTAGTTGGCAGTTCAGTTTGCACTATGTCGAATTGGACAAAACATCGAAAAATTGTAGCAGGAGTCGAGAAACATATGTAAAATATTGCAAACAATGACGAGAACAATGAACTGACTGGCATGGCACAGCATGACATAGCGTGTGGTCAGGGGTCAGAAGTAGGACATGGGGTGGTTGATGTAGAAGTAGATAGTCATCATAGTGATGTGGAGGGGGGGGCACCCTCAAGACAATGATGTGGAGGGGGGCCACCCTCAAGACAATGATGTTTCAGTCAGTGAAAGTGAAGAAGAATTTATGGAGAATGACAATGTCTACTCCGATGATCCAAACTCTTCACCATCTTCATCTGATGGTGAAAAATGATGATGAACGTGGTGAAAATGGTCTCTATTCTTTCAGGTTTTTTGGAGATAGCAATTGATTAGTTGGCAGTTCAGTTTGCACTATGTCGAATTGGACAAAACATCGAAAAATTGTAGCAGGAGTCGAGAAACATATGTAAAATATTGCAAACAATGACGAGAACAATGAACTGACTGGCATGGCACAGCATGACATAGCGTGTGGTCAGGGGTCAGAAGTAGGACATGGGGTGGTTGATGTAGAAGTAGATAGTCATCATAGTGATGTGGAGGGGGGGGCACCCTCAAGACAATGATGTGGAGGGGGGCCACCCTCAAGACAATGATGTTTCAGTCAGTGAAAGTGAAGAAGAATTTATGGAGAATGACAATGTCTACTCCGATGATCCAAACTCTTCACCATCTTCATCTGATGGTGAAAAATGATGATGAACGTGGTGAAAATGGTCTCTATTCTTTGTTGGCTAGATGGGCAATAGAAAATGGGATCACCCACATCGCTCTAGGAGAATTGTTGGGTGTTCTTATACTTTGCACCCTGATCTACCTAAAGACCCCAGAACCCTTTTATCAACAACAAAAGTTGATGACATTGAACCAATAGCTGGTGGTTTGTACTAGCATTTTGTAATTGCTGTTGCAATCAAGTCTGCACTTGCTCTTGATCCAAGCTGAAGAACTGTGACACTATACAGCTGTGACACTTGCTCTTGATTCAAGCTGAACAACTCTGACACTATACAGCTGTGACACTATATAGCTGTGTCACTTGCTCTTGATCCCAAGCTGAACAACTCTGACACTATACAGCTGCAGTTAAATGTTGATGGACTTCCATTATTCAAGAGCAGCAATGTACAGTTTTGGCCAATATTGGGGCGATTGGCACAGTCAAGCAAAGCAGAACCATTTGCAATAGGATTGTTCTCTGGGAATTAAAAGCCGTGTGAACCTGAGGAGTTTTTACAGGATTTTGTGGAAGAAATGGCCGATCTTCAAACAAACGGTTTGAATTTCAATGGTCAAATGTTCAACATAACCATATCCAATTTTGTATGTGATGCTCCAGCACGTGCTTACATCAAATCTGTCAAGTCACATTCTGGTTATTCAAGTTGTGATAAATGTACCCAGGCAGGAGAGTACAGAGGAAAGATGACATTTCCAGAAACTGATGCCCCATTGCGCACAGACATTACAGTTGATGAAATGGTTGATGAAGTTCACCATGTATGGCAATGTGCATTGAGACGGCTGTCACCACCACTGGGCATGGTTTCTCAATTCACATTGGATTACATGCACCTAGTCTGCCTTGGTGTGGTGAAGCATCTCCTCTTACTGTGGATGAAGGGTCCTCTCCAGTGTCAGGCAAAAACATTAATTTCAGAATGTCAATCACATTCCAAAGAACGTTGTCAGAAAGCCCAGGGCTCTTGCTGAAACTGACAGGTGGAAGGCTACTGACTTTAGACTTTTTCTGCGGTATACAGGTCCAGTTGCTTTGAAAGACAAAATAGCCAAAGAACTGTATAATAACTTTCTGTTACTATCAGTTGCCATCCACCTACTAGCATATCCTACTTCAGCTAGTAGTGTGTCTTTGTGTGACTATGCTCATATGCTCTTAGTTCTTTTTAATCAACACTTTTCACAGCTTTATGGACCAGATAAAGTGGCATACAATGTTCATGGCTCAGTTCATTTAGCGGAAGTTCATGGTAATCTTTCAAGACGTTTTCTGCATTTCCATTTGAAAATTTCCTTGGACGGCTAAAAATGGTCAGAAAGCCGAACTTTGTGCTCCAGCAGGTGATTAAGAGAATAGCAGAAAAGTCCAAATTACCAGCTGTTTTTCATGATCACCCAGACTTGTTTGTTCCGAGTTTGAAAAAAACATACACTCCCAACAGGAAACATGTATTTTCCATGTTCCCAATATGGGGAAGCACAATTAAAGGATTTTACTATTGCAGCAGAAGTACCCAACCATTGTGTTAAAATTGGTTCAGAGGTTGCTCTTGTACAGAATATTCTCCAGTGTGAAACAGAGGTTTACATTGTCTACAGACTATTTCTCTCACACAAAGCCTTCTTCACTTATCCTTTAGATTCAGAAAAGCTGGATATTCATGTAGTAGACAATGTGAGTGTCTTGATTCTCATGTTATCTTATGTGATAAACCTCATTAATGGGACTAAGACCTTTGCACATTTTGTCTGAGGGTAGCTTTTCTACTTTTTGCCAATTTTCCCCTTCCATCTGAAATAAACAATTCCTTTTCAGTGTCTTCCAGAAGAAACTGGACAAGGCTTGCTTAAGATATATCCTAAAAGACAAGTACTTTTTCAGGATAAATTTCAACCCTCTTTATATAAAATATCTGGCAACCAACGTGAATGTGGGACATGCCCATCTAGGACATAGGAGAAGACTTTCTCGAGAAAATAAATACTGTAGCGTCCCACTCACCTCGTCAACTCTTCATGTAAGTTGCTGGGCTCTTCTGGTTCTGGGTTTTGTTATCTTGTCCATGTATACAATGGAGTAATCCATCACCTTGGCAACTAACAAACTGTCGAATGACAAGTCCTTCTCATGCTCTTGGATGATCTGCTGGTAGTAGCATCTGTTGGCAAGGAAACTTTCGACCATGTCTATCTCATTGTTCCATTTGGTATCCCCAGCCAGGACAGGCTTCTTACCACCCTTCTCACTGAGCCAGGCTTGGGGTTTGTGGTGGTTCCTGAAGTACTTCTGTACCACGGTGATGTGCTTGGTGATGGCTGATGGGGTACAGTCTCTGCCAAGCAGCTGCAGCCAATGTGCTGAACACCCATACACAATGAGGTCAGAGTCCTGCTCAAGTAAGTCCTTTCTCATCTTCTCCATGGACCTTGCATTGTCTGTAACTACACCCTTGACATCACAGTTGAATTCATCCTTAGCCTTCTGGATAGACTCTAGACACAACACCTTGCAGTTTTCAGCGCTCTTTGTCATAGAACCAGTGTCATGGCTGTCAAGGAAATACACACTGTTCTCCACCTGTAGACATGATGCTATGACCGGTTCGTTGTGGATGTTGGACCAGCCATCCTCTACAAGGGTGGCTGTTTTGCCGCTCACTGCCTCCTTCATGTCTCCTCTCAGCTCCTCGTAGACCTTATCCAGTAGTGAACCTGCGATATCCTTGCGGCTAGGTGGTGTGTAGCCTGGTCGAAGTAAGGAACACACCTTTGTCCACTGGGGATGGTCAGCAAGGTTGAATGGGAGATTGCAAGCATAGAAAAACTTGGCAACCTCTAGATCAAAAGCAGATTTCTGAGCAGGAGTGGTCTTGGTGAAATGAGGACTCACATGGGGCTGAGTGCTAGAGGAAGACACTTTCTGCCACTTTGCAGTAGGGAGAGGAGAGTCTTGCAATGGGCGCTTCAGCGATGTAGAAATTGGAGCAGGAGTTGGTACAGCTCCATGCAATACGGACGGCACAGAATCGGGAACCTGGAAAATAGTGTAAACATTAATTAATTAGTGAAAAATGTAAACAGTAACTTGAAAGTCTAGAACTTGTTGAGCTAGAAAAGGCTTGAAAGGCTAGAAATTGCATAAACATAATTCAGATTTTATATGAAGATGACTCCATATAACATTTTGTAGAAACCAACAACAGGTAAGTGAATGTTACTGGTATGTATATTTACCTGCTCAACTGGCTTGCACTTTTCCCAATGCTTTTTCATCCTGTTAACCTTTGGAAAGGTCATTTCATAGCCACATGAAACACACCTGGCCAACTTTTTGCCATCCTTTGTCACTCTTACAAAATGTTCCCAAACACCATCTTGGGGTCTACCACCTTTGTTGGCCATGATTGCAAAACAAAATGAATTATTGCTATACACAAGTCACCAGCAGCTACTCTTTTGTAAGGAATGTATCAGGTTTCTACACAAAATGAAATGTTTGATTATTAGTGTGCAGGGGAAGCTTTATATAGTACTTGAAAACAACACCTTTGGATCATTTGTAACACCTTGAGTTTATTTTCAACCAACCTTAGTAGACTTCAATAGCACACCTCTAACAGGTGTAAAGGCAATTGAGTTTATTTTAAACCAACCTTAGTAGACTTCAATACCACACCTCTAGCAGGTGTAAAGCAATTGAGTTTATTTGCAACCAACTTTAGTAGACTTCAATACCACACCTCTACTAGAAATAATAGGCAAGTAAACTGCCTTATGCCTGTATCTCACACCTCTAGCAGGCTTAATAATTGAGAAGGGAATTACAAAAACTATACTTCTGTTATACTTAGGTATAGGACATGCTTTTAATGGCTAAATGGCCTTTCTATGCCCTAAACTGCCTTAAACCTGTTTCTTACATCTCTAGCACATATGTAACAATTGAGAAGGGAATTATTAATACTTATGTCATACTTTAGGGCATGTTTAATATAATACTTTTATTGTTTTTTTTATGAAATATGTTTAAGGCATTTTCTATGCCTTAAACTGCCTTAAACCTGTTTTCGGCAGGGCAGTTTTTACCGGTAAAAACCACCTGGTAAAAACCACCCTGTCATAAACCTGCCAACCCTGGAATCAATACATACTTGCTAAGTCTTCCGGATTCGCCGCAAGACTCCCGGAAATCTGTTAAATCTCCTGTTCTCCCGGACAGGAGAACAAATCTCCCGGATTTATGATGAAACCAAAAACATTTTTGTGTGGCCTAACAAAAGATTGTCAATTCCTCCCTTTACTCACACCCATATACCTGCCAACCTTTGAGTTTAAAAATCCAGGAGATTATGTTGAAAATAATTGCAAGTGAAGCAAGCCCCATACTGCATGGGGTCTGGGGCCGGCTCAAGGGGCCCAAAAGTCAAAACAATTTTAGATATTCTGTGATGCTTTCTAAGCCTCTCCTAGACCCAAAATGTGACATTCATATTGGGGTGGGGCATTGTTTTGTAAAAGGGGGCACCTCCTCACAGGTGTATATATCCAGGATCTAGCATTGCCATGGGGGGGCAAATCTGTGACCCTGTTCACAGCTGCCATCATTGGGGTGACCACCCTTGCCCCCCTAAATATGCCAATGCACCCCAAAATCTTGGGCTGGGGCTTGCAGAATTTACATAATAATTTTTTAAATGTGGTTGTATTTGGTGCATTCTGAGGGCACCCTGATGTGGGGCATTGTTTTGTAAAAGGGGGCACCTCCTCACAGGTGTATATATTATGTTATTTTGGCATGAATATGGTGGCTCAAAATTGCAATTCTGAGGAAAAAACAACTGGTTACAAATTGCATCACTTTAGTTTTATTGCAGGCTTTCATGACACACACGTCATTGCAGCCTTATTGATCGTGGAATCATTAACAAATACACACATGTACGCGCGCACGCATGCACCCAGCCACGCATATATATAAATATATACAAATATATATATATTTCCAATTTAGTTTATACCATATTTATATATATATATATATATATATATATTTCAAATTTAGTTTGTAACACATAAACATGATTTTACAATAAAAAACAATCACACTTTGTACCTTTAAAGCAGTAACTTGGTAAAATACCTCACTTTTATACAACCCTCGTATCCCTCTTAACATTTAAAGACATTCTCACCAAGCAAGGCTGTGACTTGGTAAAATACCTCACTTTTATACAACCCTCGTATCCCTCTTAACATTTAAAGACATACTCACCAAGCAAGGCTGTGACTTGGTAAAATACCTCACTTTTATACAACCCTCGTATCCCTCTTAACATTTAAAGACATTCTCACCAAGCAAGGCAGTGACTTGGTAAAATACCTCACTTGTATACAACCCTCGTATCCCTCTTAACATTTAAAGACATTCTCACCAAGCAAGGCTGTGACTTGGTAAAATACCTCACTTGTATACAACCCTCGTATCCCTCTTAACATTTAAAGACATTCTCACCAAGCAAGGCTGTGACTTGGTAAAATACCTCACTTGTATACAACCCTCGTATCCCTCTTAACATTTAAAGACATTCTCACCAAGCAAGGCTGTGACTTGGTAAAATACCTCACTTGTATACAACCCTCGTATCCCTCTTAACATTTAAAGACATTCTCACCAAGCAAGGCTGTGACTTGGTAAAATACCTCACTTTTATACAACCCTCGTATCCCTCTTAACATTTAAAGACATTCTCACCAAGCAAGGCTGTGACTTGGTAAAATACCTCACTTTTATACAACCCTCGTATCCCTCTTAACATTTAAAGACATACTCACCAAGCAAGGCTGTGACTTGGTAAAATACCTCACTTTTATACAACCCTCGTATCCCTCTTAACATTTAAAGACATTCTCACCAAGCAAGGCAGTGACTTGGTAAAATACCTCACTTGTATACAACCCTCGTATCCCTCTTAACATTTAAAGACATTCTCACCAAGCAAGGCTGTGACTTGGTAAAATACCTCACTTGTATACAACCCTCGTATCCCTCTTAACATTTAAAGACATTCTCACCAAGCAAGGCAGTGACTTGGTAAAATACCTCACTTTTATACAACCCTCGTATCCCTCTTAACATTTAAAGACATACTCACCAAGCAAGGCAGTGACTTGGTAAAATACCTCACTTGTATACAACCCTCGTATCCCTCTTAACATTTAAAGACATTCTCACCAAGCAAGGCTGTGACTTGGTAAAATACCTCACTTGTATACAACCCTCGTATCCCTCTTAACATTTAAAGACATTCTCACCAAGCAAGGCTGTGACTTGGTAAAATACCTCACTTGTATACAACCCTCGTATCCCTCTTAACATTTAAAGACATTCTTACCAAGCAAGGCTGTGACTTGGTAAAATACCTCACTTGTATACAACCCTCGTATCCCTCTTAACATTTAAAGACATTCTCACCAAGCAAGGCTGTGACTTGGTAAAATACCTCACTTGTATACAACCCTCGTATCCCTCTTAACATTTAAAGACATTCTCACCAAGCAAGGCTGTGACTTGGTAAAATACCTCACTTGTATACAACCCTCGTATCCCTCTTAACATTTAAAGACATTCTCACCAAGCAAGGCTGTGACTTGGTAAAATACCTCACTTGTATACAACCCTCGTATCCCTCTTAACATTTAAAGACATACTCACCAAGCAAGGCAGTGACTTGGTAAAATACCTCACTTGTATACAACCCTCGTATCCCTCTTAACATTTAAAGACATTCTCACCAAGCAAGGCTGTGACTTGGTAAAATACCTCACTTGTATACAACCCTCGTATCCCTCTTAACATTTAAAGACATTCTCACCAAGCAAGGCTGTGACTTGGTAAAATACCTCACTTGTATACAACCCTCGTATCCCTCTTAACATTTAAAGACATTCTCACCAAGCAAGGCTGTGACTTGGTAAAATACCTCACTTGTATACAACCCTCGTATCCCTCTTAACATTTAAAGACATTCTCACCAAGCAAGGCTGTGACTTGGTAAAATACCTCACTTGTATACAACCCTCGTATCCCTCTTAACATTTAAAGACATTCTCACCAAGCAAGGCTGTGACTTGGTAAAATACCTCACTTGTATACAACCCTCGTATCCCTCTTAACATTTAAAGACATTCTCACCAAGCAAGGCTGTGACTTGGTAAAATACCTCACTTGTATACAACCCTCGTATCCCTCTTAACATTTAAAGACATTCTCACCAAGCAAGGCTGTGACTTGGTAAAATACCTCACTTGTATACAAACCTCGTATCCCTCTTAACATTTAAAGACATTCTCACCAAGCAAGGCTGTGACTTGGTAAAATACCTCACTTGTATACAACCCTCGTATCCCTCTTAACATTTAAAGACATTCTCACCAAGCTTGTTAACAAATGTGTATCAGTGCATTTAAATGCAAATGTTTTATTTTATTCAAATGTAAATGCCATTTTCCAGAATCACATTTAATTGCAAATGTTCTGAGGTCACATTCAAATTTTAAATGTGTTGGTTATACATTGGTAAATGCATTTGAATTAATCTCAAACATTTTGTTTTGTATTGAATTTGTAAATGTAGATTTTATTCATTATGAATTAGAATCAAACAACTATGCATAGTACGAAATATGAGGCTTAATAAGCAATAATAAAATATAACATTTTGAATGTTATTATTCCAACAATTGCATCTGCATTTAAAAGCATTTGAAATTGGTTGGGCATTTGAAAAATCAAATGTTTGGAAGTTGCATTCAAATGTAAATGCTTAGATATACATCCAAATGTAAATGCACAGCAAATGTGATGGCTTTATGTGAATGTGCATTTAAATGTTCAACATTTGTTGCCAAGCTTGAAGCACACCAAATAAGGAAGACTCAGTCATCATACCAACCTCATCTTTTATCTTGGAAATGTCATGTCACATGTGATCAATCCTTCTCTCTTGGTCAACCCCTTTGGCTTACATGACACACTATAATAAAAATCAGGTTTTCTTAATTATATGTCAAATTTTGACATGTATTTGTCAATATTTATATGTTGACAAATCCCAATGAAACATGCACCCCCATTAGGTAGTACTGCCCCTTAAATTGAAACAACTATCAGCAGAACAAGCTGCAGAAATAAATGGTTTTAGACATTTGAGGCCAGGCTGACTTAGCTAGGCCTCTGAGGCCAGGCCAGGCTGCCTTTTAGGACAAGCTGACAATTATAAATAATATAGAATAGTTAACGACAATGATGTCATATTTGCTAAATGCACGTGGATTCTCGTGTTACAGGTCACTGGGGTATGAACGTACGACAAAATTTATTTTTTGGAAGAAAAAAGATTTGCGAGACATGTTTTGAATATAATACATTACTGAACGCTAGGTGGCAGTACTAATCGTAAGTATTCCACTCAGCTAAAATCAACATTACAAAAATATGACAGTCACTTTAAGTATATTACAAATAAATAAAGCAGCAACAACTACACATCTATGCCTACACTACATCATTGCAATATTTTTCAACAGCTCCAAAGTTATCGTCCTATTATAACACCTACAAATTTACTTACATATACCATTTCAATATCATTGATTTTCACTTTACTACTGGCTTTTTTATAGTTACTAAACAGCGTGAAATTAATTTCCAAAGCATTAAGCAAAAATGTATTAATTACAAACCACATATCCAGTTAACCCAGTTGTTTGCCTATGTCTTTGCTGAGTTCAACCGGGTCATTTCCTGAGCGAAAAAAATTATTGGTGTCACCAGCAAAAAGAATACAATTTAACAGTTATGAACTACATGTATGTAAAGCACCTTGATTGATCGGGCCCTGTATATCTACTTTATTATTATCATATGTAAGCATCACTTCTATCCAGCTGCACTTTTCGCTGCTTATGTGCTATGCAATACCTCAAAAATCGGCTCTCTCTCTCAAACGACAGCGAACATGAACGCAGAGTCATCACAGTTACACGCAGTTACATCTTTATGCTGCATATCAAGCAACAGAGAGTTGTTCTACATCGGGTACAAACATGCAGTCTTATTTACCGTTATTACAAAAATGTATTAAGAGCTCGACTAATGTTAACACATATTCTGCGGTTGCTTACAAAAATGACTGAAGTTTTTTAATTAAATGTTAATATTAGTGTACCATTTATTTCACATGGACAGTACATGTTCTCGCATTTTTAATTGCACATGTCCAAATTTGCTTCTTTCATAATTGTTTACCCTGTACAGATATACATTGGGCTTTTAGAGTCATTCTTACAAATACCTGTCTTAAGTTTCTACTGTGTCATGGCTCACGTGGTGTGTCATAAACTGTTGAATAATAAGAGAAGGTTATTTGGTAACAACTTTTTGTTTGCTTCACACATTATAATGGCAGTTTTTAGTTTTACAAAATCAGATAGCTTTAATATATGCAATTCACAAGATAATCCATTTGTATGAAGGCAATAATGTACATTGCTGACAATCTTTGCTAATTGCTTTTGTAAAAAATAAATGCAGTCAATATTTATTTTGTAGGTATTTCCCCACACTTCAAAACAACACAAAACAGAAGGCAGGTACTGTGAGTAGTATAGTTTTATGCAAGCATTTTTGTCTAGTAAATATTTTGCACTAGTACACATAATTGCAATATTTTTCAACAGCTCCAAAGTTATCGTCCTATTATAACACCTATAAATTTACTTATATATACCATTTCAATATCATTGTAATTTTCACTTTACTTCACTGTTCGCTGCTTGTATACTATGCAATACCTCAAGAATGCGGCTCTCTCTCGAACATGAACGCAGAGTCTTCATGGTTACATACAATCTTTATGCTGCATATCAAGCAACAGAGAGTTGTTGTGCATGGGGTACAAACATGCAGTCTTATTTACCGTTATTACAAAAACTGTATTAAGAGCTTGACTAATGTTAACACATATTCTGCGGTTGTTGCTTACAAAAATTACTAGTTTTTTAAATGTTAATATTAGTGTACAATTTATTTCTCTGGTATGTATGTACAGGAATAACATGAACTTTGTATTTTATTGCCACTGAATTACAAAATGTTAAATTTCTGTATTATTATTGATGTAAATTTTTTTATTATTACTTAATAGTTTGTAGTACTTAATAGGTGTTTATGTTTAATATAAATGTAATTTTGTTTGTTCAAAGCTACATATTCTGAAGAATGTGCATAATGTACTTTCCATTCACATGATGATATTGTTAATTCCGTGCCTTCAAATTCACTGCATCAATTTTTTTTACCATCGCAACTGCAAAGTTTTAGTGATACATCAGTGAATGACTCTCAGTTTCCTCCCTGTTTGCTCCCAGATACCAGATGACGGGAAGGAAAGGGACACAACAGAGATGTTCACAGACTTTGAGACTCTGACTGCCAAGTGCCACTTCATTGACCTCGCTTGCTCAAGGCAACTGAAGTGCACTGGCGCAATGGGTAACCGCGCTAAGGATGACATCTCTATCAACTGTGGACTGGTCAGTTGATATAACATGCTAGTTTCGGACATGCTTGATTCGGAATTGGAAGTGTTTATTTCACCCAAAAAAGATATAGCATAAAACAGTCACAGTTAGCATTTAAAACGCAATTTTTAGACAGAAATTACGAATATAATTCTTATGTCGTATGTAAAACAAGCATGGCATTAATTAATTCATTGTAATTGAAAAAAACTTAATTGTTGGCATTTAAACATTCAACAACTTCTAACTGTTGTTAAGCTTATTTCAATGGATCAGGGAGATTGCTACTAAACTAAACTTGATCGCTAATATGGCAGCCACTTTGACTGGGGGATGCCACGTTTCCTACAGAGACTCCAAGCTCATCCGTCTCTTACGTGACTCGTTCAGAGGAAACAGTTGAGTCCCACTGTGGAGAACACACAAGCTGGGAGCTAGCACTGGCACGGGAAGAGGTGTGTGTATATTGCTCAGTGCCACACAGTTTCTTTCACTCATTCTCAGCAGAATTCAATTCATTCAGAATACATCATAATAATATACAAAAACTTCTATTGCGCTGAAATCTTCTGAAACCCAAGCTCAGAGGCGCATCAAAACAAAAGGGCAATCTTCAAATTCATATACAATGTCAATGTGGTCAACATATGGATGAATATATGCTAGGAGCTAAGCATGGTTGAAAGGATAAGTCTTCAGATGTTTCCTACTGACCTTACACTAACAGAGTGAATTCCAAAGAGTTGGTGCAGCAACCGAGAAATCCCTGGTTACAATCTTTGTTTAAACTCTGGGTAGTTCAAAAAGTAGTTCAGAACTTGATTGTTGAAGCTGTCTGGGCTTTCTTGCAACAGTAGGCAATAAATGTAAATATGGATTGTGATTTGCTTAGGAGCACGGGAAGCTGATTGTTCAATATTCATAAGATGCAACCGTGTACACTCTTATGACCGAAAGTATTAAATGGCATAGAAATTTGAACAATTTATATTTAACACCACTTGAAAGTCTCAGTTCAATTGTTCATTCATTGCGTGTTAGGAATATTCATTACATATCAAGAATATTCATTAGTGTGCTTTTGGTGCCCATAAACCAGCCATCACCAAATTTATGGTCCGGGTTGTTCCCATTAATTCTAATAGGGTCTTCTCGTGGACTGGTCAGGAATTCACATTAAATTATTACTTAGGGTCTCGTCTTATAAACGGGTGGGTCTTAGTAGTGTATTTACTTACCTAGTTGGTGCATTAGTTGAAATAAGGCTTTGTCTTACGCTCTATATAGTTACCTTGCAATCTATTGTATAATTTGCTATTTCGTATATTGTAAATATTGAATCGGATTCAATTAAGCCAGTTTCTATTTACTTCTGTTGTAACAGTTGCATGGAAGCTGATGATTGACTCAAGTTTAGCCAATCAGGATCCAATGATGAACAAGCTTCCATCATGCTAAAAATTCCAATAATAAAAAATTTGTATATAGGGGTGGGTCAATGTATGTGGGTCAGTGGTCCATTTGGATTATCACACAATTGAAAAGGCATATTTAAAGTTTTTTCTGGTCTAAATTTTGCAATAATCAGCTTTCCATTCTCCGCATTGGCAATGCGTGTAGATTGCTTGCAGTTTGTTTTGTTTTTGAATATTGGCGTGGGTGGAGGGGACAATTCTGTCCAACAGTTTGTTGGATTATTGGAATTGTTTTATACTTTCGAAGCCCTGTAGTGCGGAAATCTGTGTCTCTGCTGTAGTGACAAATGTGTGACATTTCCAGCCAGACTGTGATGATCACGTGTGTGTCTCCATCCGACTGTGACTTAATGGAAACGCTCAAAACGCTGAAGTATGCTAACCATGCTGCAAACATGAACAAAGTGTGCATCAACTAGGACAAGACGAGTGGACAGATGGCAGCACCGAGGGCAGAGAACCTTCAGCAGAAGATCATCCTCTGCAAGACGGTCAGTCTCTTCACGGCAGACTCGCACAGTCGCTGGAGTATAAATCAGGCTTGGGTTCAAATGCAAATGCATTTGCATTTAAAAATGCCGCATATGCATTTGTATTTTTGGAATCCAAGACATTTGCTTTGTTTTTATCAAAAACACTTGCAATTGGATTTGAATCAAAACATTTGCACTTGCATTTGATTAAGAAGCATTTGCATTTGATTAAAAAAACACTTGTATTTGCATTCGCATTTGATTTAAAAACATTTGCATTTGAATTTGATTTATAAAAATTTGCATTAAAATATAACAAATTAATTTTTGAGTGTGCAAATTTTTTTTCTAATCTTGTCTTTGACTCCACTTCATTTTAGTGCAACTCTTAAATACAATTATGTAACCTGTGAATCAAGTTTAACACCATCACATACAATTTGTGCTCGCTATTGACTCTGAACAGACTGTTGAGCAGTGCATGAAAGGCTGGAATCCATGGATGTTTGTACATATGACAAAACCGTTGTATGTACACTGTGACAGTTAAATACCAGACAATTAGATACAGTACAACTGTACACCGGATAGTTAGACACCAGGAAAAGTAATAGGTCAATTACTATTACATTGCTTTCTATTACTATTACAATTATGTTGTGTTTTATTCGAACAATTATTTGTAAAACAGACTAACAGACAGCAAAGCCCAAGTCTTCCTTACTAAGCAAATATGTCAGACCATTCAGGCCTTATCCACCAGTGAACGTTCAATTGGCCAGGTTTATTTACACAGATTGGGCAATTAATGGCACATGCCTACTAAATACGGACATTTTTGTCTCATTTTAACAAGATTTAACAAGATTTGCCATCCAAGCAAAAGGCCCAGATGGCAAGTGGACAAGGAAGCCATTGGCTTATCGAGAGTCCAACAATGTTCATCTACTTATAACCCGCCCTCCTGAAATATGTGTCAACCTTGTTTTTAAACATATTTACGCTGCTAGCAGTTACACAATCTGTAGACAATTTGTTCCATTCATTTATTGTCCTCTGTGAAAACGAGTGCTTCCTGATGTCCAATCTACATTGATCCTTTACTAATTTTACCTCATTTCCTCTAGTTCTGCTATCCTTCTTGAGTGAGAAAAACATATTTCTATCAATATTTTCATACCCATTCAATATCTTAAAAACTTCAATCTGATCTCCTCTTAACCTCCTTATCTCTAGAGTTGTTAAACCACATTCTTTCAGGCGTTCTTCATAACTAAGGTCTCTCAGTTCTGGAATCATTTTAGTTGCTCTCCTTTGTATGCGTTCAAGCGTATCTATATCCTTCTTACGATATGGTCTCCATGCTTGTATACAGTATTCTAAATGAGGTCTAACTATTGCTTTATAAAGAGGTATAATTAACTTTTTTCCCTTGTATTTTATGTTTCTTCTAATCAATCCAAGAATTTGATTACCCTTTGAAGCTGCAATACCACACTGCTCTGAAACTTTCATATCAGCGCTTATTGTAACTCCTAAGTCCTTTTCTTTTACAGTAGTACCCAGAACAGTATCTCCCATTTTATAGTTTACATTCAAGTTCCCATGTCCTGTATGTAGGCATTTACATTTCCCAAAATTGAACAACATCTGCCATTTCTCAGACCATTTCACTAATCTGTCTAGATTGTTTTGTAAATGTTGTTTATCACCATCAGTATTAACCTTTCTAAACAGTTTTGTGTCATCCGCAAATTTCAGTACGTTACTTGTTATACTGTCGTCCAAGTCATTGATATAAATTAAGAATAATATAGGTCCTAATACTGATCCTTGAGGTACCCCACTCAAAACCGATTTCCAATTTGAAACTTCTCCATCTACTACAACTCGTTGTCTTCTGTCAGTCAGCCATTGTTCTATCCAGTCAGTTACGCTATCCCTGATACCATGGGTAGTAGTAGTAATCTTTGATGTGGCACTTTGTCAAAAGCTTTCTGAAAATCTAAGTAGATAATATCTACTGGCGATCCCACGTCTATCCACTTAGTGATTTCTTCCAAAAAACATAACATATTTGTTAAGCATGACCTCGCTTTAAGGAATCCATGTTGAGACGAATTTAATAATTTATGCTTAACGGGGAAGTCCACCATATGGTCTTTAATTAACCTTTCTAATAATTTACAAATCACTGATGTTAAACTCACTGGTCTGTAATTCTCAGACTTATTTCTCGAACCCTTTTTAAATAATGGTATGATGTTTGCTTCTTTCCATTCAAACGGAACAACTCCCTCTTTTAATGACAAGTTGAATACTATTGCAAGTGGTATACTGATTTGTTCTACTGTTTCCATTAGTAATTTTGGAGGAATCCCATCCACTCCCGGTGATTTGTTATCCTTCATTGCCTTTATTTTCTTAGCTACCAATTCTGGAGTTACAACTAACGGACCTAAATAGTCAGATTTAGCCTCCTGAAATTTAGCATCAGCAACTGGTAATGAACTAATATCTTCTTTGGTAAACACTGAACTGAAGTAACCATTTAGGTCTTCTGCCATTAAAAACCCCTGTGATATTATATTTCCAGCGCTGTCTTCTAGAGGTCCAACCTTGTCTTGTACGTTTTGTTTACTCCTGACATATGCATAAAAACTCTTGCTGTCATTTGTTATGTTACATGCTAGTTTTTGCTCATAGCTTCTTTTAGATTGTCTGATTTCAGTTGTAGCTGCATTAAGTGCCTCTTTGTATTTTGCAGTCTTCTTCTTTCTGGTACGCCTATAAACCCTCCACATAGTTTGTTTTAACACTATTTTTCTAATAGCCTCTTTTGACAAGTGTTTCTTTCTACACCGTTTTCCTTGTTTTTGGAAAGGAACAAATTTATCGATGATACTCTCAATTTCATATTTTAGAATATTCCAACATTCAATTGCGGTCTTATTCATCAGCATGTTATTCCAATCTGGCTTTGCTAAGTATTTTCTAATATCTTTGTAGTTACCTTTGTGGAAGTTTCTCTTGTACGTTTTCTTATTTTTGCTTTCTGATTTTACATTGATGTCAAAATGTATTTGATTATGGTCACTGTTACCCAATGGTTCAAATATTTTTACATTGTCCACTAATTCTTTTTGTGATGACAAAACTATATCTAATACATTTTCTCCCCTGGTTGGTTCTAGCACGTGCTGAGTAAGAAAGCTATCCTGGATTAAAAATAGAAATTGTTGGTCCTCAATCCCTGTGCTCTCTAGAGAATTCCATTGTATGTGTCCATGGTTAAAATCTCCCATTATGATACATTCCCCTTTACTAACTTCCTTTATAGCGGTTTTTATTTTTGTGTTGTCCTCTTCGTTTATGTTTGGACTTCGGTAAACTAATCCAATAGTTAATTTTGAATTTCCTGAAACAATTTTGCACCAAACAGCTTCATCGCAATCTGCTTCCCTTTCTAGTTTTATTTCATAAGCCTGAATAGATTCTTTAACATATAAAATAACTCCCCCGCCCCTTCTTCCTATTCGATCTTTCCTAAACATTACGTATCCTGTCAGTCCTAATTCAGCATCTGTTATATCTATGTTGGCCCATGATTCAGTTATACCAATTATGTGAGGGTCAATATCTTCTACCATAATGTTTAATTCGTTTTTCTTATTTACTATGCTCCTTGCATTTAAACATACGCATCTATAACCTTTTTCAGAGATGTTTTTCGGACGATTTGATATTGGTTTATCTGTGCTAGTGGCCTCTTGTTCTGCTTGAGACACCTCTAGGT
This sequence comes from Lamellibrachia columna, assembly GCA_963662155.1. Classification (NCBI taxonomy): domain Eukaryota; kingdom Metazoa; phylum Annelida; class Polychaeta; order Sabellida; family Siboglinidae; genus Lamellibrachia; species Lamellibrachia columna. Next base: position 4,471,259 of record OY759261.1, on the reverse strand, counting down.
AACTCCCCTGCACTTCTAGTTTAAATAATGTTTACTTCCAAAAATATTTGTCATTGTACCCATGTCACTATCTACTGCTGCTGAAAGTTCATCCGCGAATACTGCTGCCCCCTTTCCACTTAGATGAAGCCCATCCTTCATGTACATATCAGCCCTCCCAACAAAACTTCCCCATAAATCCACAAATCCAACTTCCTCTTCCCTACATAGCTTCTGGACTAACATGTTAATTGCCATCCCCCGACAATTTCGATATTTGTGACCCCTCCTGCCCATTACAGGTAAAATCCCTGACAGTATTACCTGCTCAACCCGCGTCTGTTTTAGTGTTCTGACCAACTGCCTATATTTCCTAACTATGGCAGTTGTACCCTCCCTCTTTACGTTATTTGTCCCTACGTGTACTAAAACAGATCCACCCTTACCCGAACCTACGATGTTTTTTACCCTCTCAGTTACCGCCTCTATTTTGGCTCCAGGCAAGCAGACCACCACATCATCTCGCTTGTTTAAGACTCTGTCGGTCTTCCTAACTATCGAATCCCCCACAAACACCCTCGCTCTCTTCCTCACCCCCTCTATCACTGCTGCAGAATAACTCTTCCGTTCGATCCCTTCCATCACATTCTGTCCTGACCCCTTCCCTCCTGTCTCCTTCGCTCCTGTCTCCCCCACTTCACACTCCTTTGCTCTTGTCTCTCCCACTCCCCTCTCCTTCACTCCGGTTGTTTTCCCTCCCGTCTCCCCCACTCCCTTCTCCTTCCCTCCTGTCTCCCCTACTCCCCTCTCCTTCACTCCGGTTGTCTTCCCTCCCGTCTCCTTACGTTCTGTCTCCCTACGACCTGTCACCTTCCCTCCTCTCAGCTTCCTCCCAGGCTGAGGTGAGCTCTCCCTAGCATCTCTTGTGTCTTTCCCCACTTTATCATCTACTGTTCCCCCACGGGAACTACTGGCACAACGCCCCTGTTCCCTTCTCACCATTGCCACAACGAGCAGCCTCAGCTCTTCCAACTCCACCTCTAGTTCCTTCATCTTCGTACATCCCCTACACTCAAAACTAAAACTATCTGCCTGGACCTCAGCCCAGGACTTCTCGCACCCAGACTTGACGAAGTCCACCCAGTTACTGCAACTGCCACAAATTAAGTGCCTTGTGGCCTTTAACTGCCGTTTGCACGGCGCCATCATACAATTTAGTTTTAATTAGTTTGCTACGTTAGCCTTGAATAAGGCTGTTTTTGTGATCAAAAGAACACTTTAGGCTAATATACTTGCTAACTATGTCTTCTATTAAGCTCGCATGAGAAAAAAAAACCTGCCACCTAGCGAATACGGAGAACACTGTGTAACAAAACAACGAAATCAGTGTGTACTAATTTACGCTAAAATCCTGCTGTTAATTCCTTTTTACCGAAAACGTTTACTACCACTATGTCAGATATTACCTTATGTATGTAATTTAAGTAAATATATCACTTTATCTTATATATATATATTACTACTTATTAGCCAATGTAAACGATAGTTCGATGCACGAGTTGAATTTACGACAAACTCCCTTTTATCACTCGTTGAGTATGAATCCGGGAAAAAATACTACCTCTGTTAACAAAAACGGTTTCTTAATATATGTCTACAAGAAGTTTGTGAACAATATATGTATAACAGTAATACTTATTCTAACCAATATTCCAGTGTTACTGACTATTCACTATGCTTTCTCAATTTTCGAATGGTAAACAACCCTATTAACGCTCGCTGAGTTCCCTGACAGAGTCCGAAACTAACTTACTCTAAAATACTCCCTCTGACTAATAATTAACAAAACCTGTTAATAACGTTGTGTATAATATATATGCAATAGTAATACTTATTCTATTCGATATACTGCGTTTTTCTGTAAATGATCTACACCAAATTCAAGTCGCTGCACCAAGTCCAAGTAGTAGTATGATGAAATAGGGATTTAACAGCACCACTGTTTCAGTATCTTTTCACTGACAGTACAGTTGTGTGGTTCAGTAAAAAGTGTGTTTGCTTTGTATTTTCATAACTAGGTGTACTATATATTTTAATATAGGGATGACAAAAACTATCAATGCGGTACCTGTCTGTGTACTGACAGGCCCGTGCCTTCAGCGACAAAGTGGATGTCGCTTTGGTGATCATCACAAAGTTGGACGGCCATGCGAAGGGAGGTGGCGCCCTCAGTGCATGAGTATCATATAAACACTTCACTATGGCAACACCATTTTGATAGGTGATTACCATTGGGGTTCTCTGGAAAAATGTAACCCAATTTATTAACATTGATATATAACATTGCTAAGTTCATGTCAACACAATGTGCATTGATATGTCTATGCACTATATGTAAAACACATATTTTGGCATGTTATGCCTTGCATGAATCCAACATATTTACACCAGTTATGACATTAGGAAGCTTACAAAACAGTACTGCTCTGTAACCATGATTTCATACATGTGTACAATATACATTACTTAAACTGTTGTTTCTCTTGACATTCAGTATCGCAGTCACTGGCAGTCCAATCATCTCCATTGGCGCAGGAGAACACATAGATGACTTTGAGCCCTTCAAAGTACAGCCGTTCATCAGCAAGCTTCTCGCACTTAGAGTTTACATGCCATTCAGTTCCTATTTCGGCAAAACATTTCACAAGCGTATAAAACTTCCAAGATAGCCGGTCAGTTATTAAATTGGGTCACTTACCTCCTGATCATTTACCCCTTGGTTGGGGTGTTGAATAGTAAAGAAACTGTGCAGGACAGAACATTATAATCTGTGATAATCAAAGTTTAATTTCACCATGTTATTAAAGCATAAATATTGGATAGAATTGAAAAACTGGAAAAAAAAGGTCACACATGTAAGGGGGGGGGTGTAAATGCACTGTGGTAAGTGACCAGGGGGTAAATGCATCATGGCAAATGACCAGAGGGGAAGTACCTAAAATCAGATTAAACCTTGATAATTTTCTGTCCCGCAATGAAAGTAATGCTGTGATTTGAATTTTCAAGATGCCTTTCTTTGATACAATTCTAGAGATGGGGACATAGAGGGACTTATAGACAAATTGAATGAGTTGATGTGTTTCTTATTGGGATGGGAGACAGAGGAACTCTAGGACAAAGTGAATGAGTTGATTTGTTTCTTGTAGGGATGGGAGATATAGAGGAACTCATGGACAAAGTGAATGAGTTGTATGTTTCTTATAGGGATGGGAGACATTGAGGGACTCCTAGACAAAGTGAATGAATTGATGTATGTTTCTTGTAGGGATGGGAGATATAGAGGAACTCATGGACAAAGTGAATGAGTTGTATGTTTCTTATAGGGATGGGAGACATTGAGGAACTCATAGACAAAGTGAATGAGTTGATGTATGTTTCTTGTAGGGATGGGAGACATAGAGGAACTCTTGGACAAAGTGAATGAGTTGATTTGATTCTTGTAGGGATGGGAGACATAGAGGAACTCTTGGACAAAGTGAATGAGTTGATTTGTTTCTTGTAGGGATGGGAGACATAGAGGAACTCTTGGACAAAGTGAATGAGTTGTTGTATGTTTCTTGTATGAATGATATCATTACTGTATTGTATATAAATGATATCACTGACACTGACTCAGTTCACTCCAACATACAGGCCCCTGTACAACTTTTTGCTGATGACTAAATTGTTTATAGAGAGATTCAGTCACCTACAGACCACGACCTACTACAAACAGACATTCACAAATTAACAGATTGATCAGACAAATGGCAAATGAAATTCAACACATCAAAATGCCACCTACTCACAATTACTCATAAGTGTAAACCTTGCCAGTTCACCTAGATTTAACAAGATTTAACAAGATTTAACAAGATTGCCATCTCGAACAACAAGTTCCAGATGGCAAGTGGACAAGGAAGCCATTGGCTTATCGAGAGTCCAACAATTTTCTCATCTATGTGTAGCCCGCCCTTATCAGATATCTGTCAATTCTATTTTTAAACATATTCACACTACTAGCATTAACACAATCATTTGGCAGTTTGTTCCATTCATTTATCACCCTCTGTGAGAAAGAGTACTTTCTCATGTCCAACCTACACTGCTCCTTAACTAATGCTGCTTTGTGTCCTCTGGTTCTACTGCCTTCTTTAAGTTTGAAGAACATATTCCTATCAACATCCTCATAACCATTCACTATTTTAAACACTTCTATTTGGTCTCCTCTTAGTCTCCTGGTCTCTAGTGTTGTCAAACCACATTGTTATAAGCGACTTTCGTAACTAAGGTCTCTTAATTCTGGAATCATCTTAGTTGCTCTTCGTTGTATTCTTTCTAGCTTATCTATGTCTTTTTTACGATATGGCCTCCATGCTTGAATACAATATTCCAAATGTGGTCTAACTATTGCTTTGTACAGGGGTACAATTAGATGTTTCTCCTTATACGTGATAGTTCTCCTAATTAGGCCTAGAATTTGATTTCCTTTCGAAGCAGCAATCCCACATTGCTCTGAAACTTTCATGTCAGCATTAAATGTTACTCCTAAATCCTTTTCTTGTGTGGTTCTACCTAGTACAGCATCCCCCATTTTATATTCCTCGTCCATATTTCCATGTCCTATGTGTATACATTTACACTTCCCAAAATTGAATAACATTTGCCATTTTTCTGACCATTTAACTAATTTTTCTAGATCATCCTGTAAACTTTGTTTATCTGTATCATTAGTAACCCTTCTGAATACTTTTGTGTCATCTGCAAATTTGAGTACTTTGCTAGATATGTCATCCTCCAAATCATTTATATATATTAAAAACAGTATAGGGCCTAACACTGATCCCTGTGGTACCCCACTCAAAACAGATTTCCAGTTTGAAATCTTACCATCTACTATTACTCTCTGTCTTCTGTGTGTAAGCCACTTTTCTATCCAGTTGATTACATCATTGCCTATACCATGGGCTTTTAGTTTAAGTAACAATCTTTGATGTGGCACTTTATCGAAAGCTTTCTGAAAATCTAAGTAGACAACATCCACTGGTGACCCGTGATCTACCCACTTTGTAATTTCTTCTAAAAAACATAAGAGATTGGTTAGACATGACCTTGCTTTTAGGAATCCATGTTGAGATGTATTTATTAATTTATGTTTTATGAGGAATTCCACCATGTGGTCTCTAACTAATGTTTCAAGTAATTTACATACAACTGATGTTAAACTCACTGGTCTGTAATTTTCTGGCTTCTTCCTCGATCCCTTCTTAAACAACGGCGTAATGTTTGCTTCTTTCCATTCTGAAGGAACTATTCCTTCTTCTAGTGACAAGTTAAATAAGTTTGCAAGTGGTGTACTAATTTGATCAACAATTTCCTTTAGCAGTTTTGGTGGTATCCCATCAACTCCAGGTGATTTATTATCTTTCATCTTCTTAATTTTCTTTGCTATCATTTCAGGAGTTACAAATAACTGCCCTAAATATTCTGATGTATTGCCCTCAAATTTAGTCAATGGAACTGGAAGTGAGCTGATATCTTCTGTGGTAAAAACTGAGCTGAAATACTCATTCAGGACCTCTGCCATTTGGAACCCATCTGAAATTATGTTTTCACTGTTGCTTTCCAGTGGTCCGACCTTATCTCGAACTTTCTGTTTACTCCTTACATAAGCATAGAAACTCTTGCTGTCATTTTTAATATTACCTGCCAATTTTTGTTCAAAGGTTCTTTTAGATTTTCTAATTTCAGTAGTAGCTAGGTTAAGTGCCTCTTTGTAGTTGGTGTAGTCTTCTACATTTCCAGTGTGTTTATAGACCTTCCACAGCATCTGTTTGTGAGCAATTTTTCTAATAGCTTCTTTTGACAGGTGTTTTTTCCTGGATCTTTTCCCTTGTTTTCTTAATGGAATAAATTTCTCAATAATGCCCTCAATCTCATATTTTAAACAAGTCCAGCATTCTGTTGCTGTCTTGTTCTTCAGCAAATTATTCCAATCTATATTTGCTAGATATGTTCTCATCACTTTATATCTGCCTTTGTTGAAGTTCCTCCTCCATTGTTTTTTATATGTATTCCCTGTTTTTACTTTTATATTAAAATGGATTTGGTTATGGTCACTTGAACCCAAAGGTTTGTGTACTTTAACATTGTCAACTAATTCATTTTGAGAAGACAAAATTAAATCTAACACATTCCCACCTCTGGTTGGTTCCAAGACATGTTGAGTAAGACACCTACACCATATCAAACCAGCCTATTTCTCGAGTAAATTCACACCCATACCTAGGCATAGTCATAGATTCTAAACAGTCCTGGACTAAGCATGTACAAACCACTGCATCAAAATCTGCATAAACACTTGGCCTACTCAAACGAGCCCTCCATGAGTCCATCCAGCTAAACCGAACGTAAAGGAGGCAGCCTACAATATGTTAGTAAGACACAATGTCACCCAAATTAGAATATGAAGCAGAATTGTTTGATTTAAATCACTCCAAAAAAAAATTTTATTGCTGATTTATATGAATTTAACACAAATAATTGTTTACAAGCATCGAGATCAACAAAGTTTTGTATGTTTTTTTAATACAAAAGCACAAAGTGCGCACACTTGTGTAGCTGTATTGACACCAGATAGCCTGACAGTCAAATATTTTATGACATTGTGTATGTTTGAGCTATTCCCTTTCTGAAGTGAAGCCACACAAACTTGTCTTCCAGAGGAAGTATCTTTTCAAGTCAGAAGCCCTGAGTTAAAGTCCACTTAGAGCTTGTGCTAGTTGTTACCAATTCAGTATGTTGACTCAAGTGAGACAGTCTGGGCTACAACTGTCTAATACTGTACCAGTTTGCTGTCTGGTTAGAGACCCTTAGAGTACACAGAGCCCTGGACAGGTGCTAATCCCCCCTCTCAGCAAACAATAATTAATACAGCTACAGCCACAGTTTTGTTGCTGTTGTAAATCAAACCATGTTATAATTATATAACTTTTTATAAGCAAAAATCATGTACCCTCTATTAAGACAAGTACCCAAATCGATTTGAATAGAACACGTTTGAAAGAGTTTATAAATATAAACATATATAAATGTCTATACATACACACACCAATATATACATACAGCACGGGCAGCCGTCGCCATATTCATACAGCACGGGCAGCCGTCGCCATACAGCACAGACATATATGATATTATACTTAAAGTATTGTTGTTATAAATAATATTATACAAATGTTCTGCTAACTTTGGTTACACTTTTAATGTGTTTCTTGCTGTGCCTACAGTTGGTTGACCCGGGGGTCAAGGCTTGGCAGCCTACAAAGGGAAATTGCAACGTGATCATGTTTGTGGGTCTACAAGGAAGTGGCAAGACGATGACTTGTATAAAGGTACGTCACAACACTTGAAAAGGTGACGGTTAAAAATAATGTTTACTGTGACTGCATGTCATAAAATTATAAGCAATAACTGATTTCTTCAGTAAGGTAGAAAGAAAACGCTCTGATTTAAAAGTACCTCCACACTACGATTTTTTTGCTAGTCTTTCATTTTGCAAAAATTCAAACCTACCTAGTTCTAGTATCCACTGTAGCATGCTAGCTCATTTGTGCAACTTTTGTATGTAGTTTTTCAACTGTTTTTGTGAAATCATCAGACAAACTATTAAATTCCTTAATGGTGAAATTTTTTACTTTTTCATATGATCGACAATGACCTGCACAGTGTACCACTATTTTGAGTCACCAGATCTAAAATAGTAATTATTTATTAAATCGACTGCAGATGTTACATAAACTATGTACACACTACATAGTAGGACATCAATGAACTGGATTTGTGATAGACTAAATCAGTCGAGGATGGAGTTTTAAACTGGTGATACTGTTAAATGTGCCAGGTTTCCAATCCAATTTTATCAGAAAGAGGACTAGTTTAGTAAACAAAGGCCAAAACATGTTGTATAAGTTGTGTTTGGACACAAACAGCCTGGCCATATCCCGTTAGCAAGTATAGGAATAGGTGTATACAAATATATTTTTATTTTGGAAGCGAATAGGGCTATCTACCAGTATGGCGCAGCCTATGAAATTAATATGATGTGTGTTCACCAAGGTTTTCCTAGTAGTAATAAACCACTGGCGTGATATTCTTAATTGTAGTTGCAAATGGTTATGTTTTAGTACTTATTATAACCATAATTTTTGCTTCCCTTTAAACATTTGACACATTTTCTCCTGCGTATCAAGATATAAATTAAGATGCATGTCATTAAATTAAGTTCTTATTAGAAGGAAGATTTTATTAGCAAAGATGTGTCATATGTCTATTCTTAATACAGCAGGTTATTTTTTAGGTTTTCTTGTTGTGAACATTGTGCTTGGTTTTGTTGTAGTTGGCCTACTATTACGCTTGGTCTTTGTTGTAGTTGGCCTACTATTACGCTTGGTCTTTGTTGTAGTTGGCCTACTATTACGCTTGGTCTTTGTTGTAGTTGGCCTACTATTACGCTTGGTCTTTGTTGTAGTTGGCCTACTATTACGCTTGGTCTTTGTTGTAGTTGGCCTACTATTACGCTTGGTCTTTGTTGTAGTTGGCCTACTATTACGCTTGTTCTTTGTTGTAGTTGGCCTACTATTACGCTTGGTCTTTGTTGTAGTTGGCCTACTATTACGCTTGTTCTTTGTTGTAGTTGGCCTACTATTACGCTTGGTCTTTGTTGTAGTTGGCCTACTATTACGCTTGGTTTTGTTGTAGTTGGCCTACTATTACGCTTGTTCTTTGTTGTAGTTGGCCTACTATTACGCTTGGTCTTTGTTGTAGTTGGCCTACTATTACGCTTGTTCTTTGTTGTAGTTGGCCTACTATTACGCTTGGTCTTTGTTGTAGTTGGCCTACTATTATGCTTGGTTTTGTTGTAGTTGGCCTACTATTACGCTTGGTCTTTGTTGTAGTTGGCCTACTATTACGCTTGGTTTTGTTGTAGTTGGCCTACTATTACGCTTGGTCTTTGTTGTAGTTGGCCTACTATTACGCTTGGTCTTTGTTGTAGTTGGCCTACTATTACGCTTGGTTTTGTTGTAGTTGGCCTACTATTACGCTTGGTCTTTGTTGTAGTTGGCCTACTATTACGCTTGGTCTTTGTTGTAGTTGGCCTACTATTACGCTTGGTCTTTGTTGTAGTTGGCCTACTATTACGCTTGGTCTTTGTTGTAGTTGGCCTACTATTACCAGAAGAACTGGAAGTCATGTCTCGTGTGTGCAGACACATTCCGTGCTGGCGCCTTCGACCAGGTGAAGTAGAACGCTACCAAGGCCCGCATCCCTTTCTATGGAAGGTTTATACATCCCACCATTAATACTAATAAAGTGGTTTCATAGCCGAATGGAAGTGTGGCTGTTCTCACATTGAAATATGGCTGTTCCAGCTTGTTGGTTATCCTCCCCAATAATTATGGTATTGTGATTTGAGGAGTAAATACATTCAGGGCTCAGACCTATAAAGCTGACTGTACCAACTTGACAGTGCTTGTCTACGAAGCAATGCCCTAATATTTTCAGACAAACATAGCCGTTACTAAGTTTTACTCGGTTGCTGCAACAACTCTTTGGAATTCACTCCCTGTTAATGTTAGGTCAGTAGGAAACATAATGACATTTCACTATTAGCTGAAGACTTATCTTTCTAGCTGAGCTTATTCTCTTTAGCTCCCTAGTGTATTCATCCATCTGTTGACAACGTTAATGCTGTATGTTGAGTTCAACATTGCTTAACTCTAGTTCTGATGGGCCTCTGAGCTCAGGTTTGCTAGGATTTAATTTTTATGTTATCAATATTATATTATTGTACCAAAGAAATACCTTCCAAAAGACCGTCATGTGGAGAGAAAAATTTAAAATGGTAAGCCAGTTAGTTTGGACATACACGAGACCGTGTACATGTGAATATCTGTTGGGGGACCATACTGCACATGTGTCTGTTGGGGGACCATACTACACATGTGTCTGTTCGGGGACCATACTGCACATGCGCAAACATAGAACATCTTGTTCAGGCAGCTCGTATTTCTTTCTGATAAACGCAAGTTATCTTCATTGATGGAGGCTGAAGTTCGTCACAGTTACTAATGCGACTATGCTGTGAACACATCGCGCGATTGAATCCAGAATCGACAATCTCAACCAATATACAAGGATGGACGACGTCATCATATCAGGCCTCGAGATGAAGCACCAAAACGTATGCTCGAGCCACAACCAACATGCACTCTTGAATTGCTTCACTATAAATAGTAACATATCAGATACATAACTATTAACATTTTAGCTTTATCATTTTTTTAAGAGATGAACATTCTGACAAACTTAGTGAGCTATCAAGAGAATTCCAGAGTTTTACTCTTTTAACTGATGAACTCATACTTTTCATATTAATATGTGCAAACTTTTGAGACAATGTGTAATTTTGTCGGGTTGCATGAATAGATTCATACTGGCTGAAAAACTGTTGTACATTCTTTGGCAATAGAATATGATATGCGTTAAACATAATATTACCAATTCTTAACTCCACAATATCTGGTACTTTAAGATTGCAAAGATTATAAAATAGCCTAGATGAATGATCCAACCTCTTGGCACCACAAAGTAACCTTACTACCTTTTTCTGTAACGAGACTAACTATTACACTTCTCCTTACCCTTTTTTGGCAATTGTATAGTTATGTAATGTCGTAATGACATCTGTACTTCTGTTATGTTTGTCTATTGTTGTTGTTGAAAATAAAGATTCATTCATATCAATTTGATCATGTGTTGTCAGTTACACAGAGTCTGACCCGGTGGTGATTGCGCAGGAGGGTGTGTCAAAGTACAAGGACGAGGGGTTTGAAATCATCTATGTGGATACGAGTGGCCGACATAAACAGGAGGAATCTCTGTTTGAGGAGATGTTACAAGTGTCCAATGCAGTGGTTAGTGTGTCACATTGTCACGAATTTGTCACAAGTGTCACTTTAGCACCACAGCTGTTTATGGGGTATTTGTATAACTGTCAAAAACGTGATTGAAATACAACACAACGCAATAGTTGGTTTGTAAAGAGACTAATGTGTTCACACAATACCATAATTTTTAGCACTATGACCCAGATGTAGTTTTTAGCCCTATGACCCAGATGTAGTTTTAGCCCTATGACCCAGATGTAGTTTTAGCCCTATGACCCAGATGTAGTTTTAGCACTATGACCCAGATGTAGTTTTTAGCCCTATGACCCAGATGTAGTTTTAGCACTATGACCCAGATGTAGTTTTAGCCCTATGACCCAGATGTAGTTTTAGCACTATGACCCAGATGTAGTTTTAGCCCTATGACCCAGATGTAGTTTTAGCACTATGACCCAGATGTAGTTTTAGCCCTATGACCCAGATGTAGTTTTAGCACTATGACCCAGATGTAGTTTTTAGCCCTATGACCCAGATGTAGTTTTTAGCCCTATGACCCAGATGTAGTTTTAGCCCTATGACCCAGATGTAGTTTTAGCCCTATGACCCAGATGTAGTTTTAGCACTATGACCCAGATGTAGTTTTTAGCCCTATGACCCAGATGTAGTTTTAGCACTATGACCCAGATGTAGTTTTAGCCCTATGACCCAGATGTAGTTTTAGCACTATGACCCAGATGTAGTTTTTAGCACTATGACCCAGATGTAGTTTTTAGCACTATGACCCAGATGTAGTTTTTGATAGCAAGACGATAGTCAAATTATACTCCATTTATAACGGTTAAAATATAATATTGGACTGTAGTGCAAAGCTTTTTCTTACAAATATTCTACATTTTAATATGTGTTTCCTACATCGGTCAGTGGATATGAAGTAAACATACATTGTCTTTCAGCCTATATTCTTGTGACATTACCTCTATTGCAGCGTGTTGAAATATGGTTTGTTTGTGTGTCCCACCTGTAGACGCCAGACAACGTGGTGTTTGTGATGGATGCCACCATTGGTCCGGCATGTGAATCTCAGGTAAATCGGCCAGCATACATTTTTGTACATCACTTCTTACATAAACTTCTAATATAATAGAGTGACTCTACAAAAAATTATAACTGCCCAAGGCAGTTTCAGGACGCTAGAACAGTTTATGTGAGTCAGTTTCAACTATTCTATCTCAGGAATTTTTTTTTTATAAAACATTTTCGTAACCTAGTAATACCATACCCCCCATTTACATGCACTTCTGTGGAGGGATTGTGCTCCCAGAATTAGTCATCACTCTTAGTATTCTTGCATTATTCAGCATAATGACCCATCATTTTGTTACCTGGAAAATGACACTGTGTTTTGGGTCGTCTCTTGTCCTCTGTGATGACATGATACTACTTATAGACCTTTTTCAACAGGGAGTTCGTTTATCATATCGCCAACATAATTTTTTTCTAATTTTATGATGAAAAAAGTGTGTGCTTTGTATTTTCGTAACTAGGTGTACTATATATTTTAATACAGTGATGACAAAAACTATCAATGCAGTACTTGTCTGTGTGTACTGATAGGCCAGCGCCTTCAGCGACAAAGTGGATGTCGCATTGGTGATCATCACAAACTTGGATGGCCATGCGAAGGGAGGTGGCGCCCTCAGTGCGGGAGTATTGTATAAACACTTCACTATGGCAACACCATTTTTATAGGTGATTACCATTGGGGTTCTCTAGAAAAATGTAACCCAATTTATTAACATTGATATATAACATTGCTAAGTTCATGTCAACACAATGTGCATTGATATGTCTATGTACCATACGTAAAAACATATTTTGGCATGTTATGCCTTGCATGAATCCAACATATTTACACGAGTTATGACATTAGGAAGCTTACAAAACAGTACTGCTCTGTAATCATGATTTCATACATGTGTACAATATACATTACTTAAACTGTTGTTTCTCTTGACTTTCAGTGTCGCAGCCACTGGCAGTCCAATCATCTTCATTGGCACAGGAGAACACATAGATGACTTTGAGTCCTTCAAAGTACAGCCGTTCATCAGCAAGCTTCTCGGACTGAGAGTTTACATGCCATTCAGTTCCTATTTCGGCAAAACATTTCACAAGCATATAAAACTTCCAAGATAGCCGGTCAGTTATTAAATTGGGTCACTTACCTCCTGATAATTTATCCCCTGGTTGGGGTATTGAATAGTAAAGAAACTGTGCAGGACAGATCATTATAATCTGTGATAATCAAAGTTTAATTTCACCATGTTATTAAAGCATAAATATTGGATAGAATTGAAAAACTGAAAAAGGTCACACATGTAAGGGGGGTAAATGCACTATGGTAAGTGACCAGGGGGTAAATGCATCATGGCAAATGACCAGAGGGGAAGTACCTAAAACCAGATTAAACCTTGATAATTTTCTGTCCTGCAATGAAAGTAATGCTGTGATTTGAATTATCAAGATGCCTTTCTTTGATACAATTCTAGAGATGGGGACATAGACAAATTGAATGAGTTGATGTGTTTCTTATTGGGATGGGAGACAGAGGAACTCTTGGACAAAGTGAATGAGTTGATTTGTTTCTTGTAGGGATGGGAGATATAGAGGAACTCGTGGACAAAGTGAATGAGTTGTTGTATGTTTCTTATAGGGATGGAAGACATAGAGGAACTCATAGACAAAGTGAATGAGTTGATGTATGTTTCTTGTAGGAATGGGAGACATTGAGGAACTCATAGACAAAGTGACTGAGTTGATGTATGTTTCTTGTAGGGATGGGAGGCATAGAGGAACTCATAGACAAAGTGAATGAGTTGTATGTTTCTTGTAGGGATGGGAGACATAGAGAAACTCATAGACAAAGTGAATGAGTTGATTTGTTTCTTGTAGGGATGGGAGACATAGAGGAACTCATAGACAAAGTGAATGAGTTGATGTTTGTTTCTTATAGGGATGGGAGACATTGAGGAACTCAGACAAAGTGAATGAGCTGATGTATGTTTCTTGTAGGAATGGGAGACATTGAGGAACTCATAGACAAAGTGAATGAGTTGATGTATGTTTCTTGTAGGGATGGGAGACATAGATGGACTCATAGACAAAGTGAATGAGTTGATGTGTTTCTTGTAGGGATGGGAGACAGAGGTACTCTTGGACAAAGTGAATGAGTTGATTTGTTTCTTGTAGGGATGGGAGACATAGAGGAACACTTGGACAAAGTGAATGAGTTGATGTATGTTTCTTGTAGGGATGGGAGACATAGATGGACTCATAGACAAAGTGAATGAGTTGATGTATGTTTCTTGTAGGGATGGGAGACATAGATGGACTCATAGACAAAGTGAATGAGTTCTTGTATGTTTCTTGTAGGGATGGGAGACATAGATGGACTCATAGACAAAGTGAATGAGTTCTTGTATGTTTCTTGTAGGGATGGGAGACATAGATGGACTCATAGACAAAGTGAATGAGTTGTTGTATGTTTCTTGTAGGGATGGGAGACATAGATGGACTCATAGACAAAGTGAATGAGTTGATGTATGTTTCTTGTAGGGATGGGAGACATAGATGGACTCATAGACAAAGTGAATGAGTTCTTGTATGTTTCTTGTAGGGATGGGAGACATAGATGGACTCATAGACAAAGTGAATGAGTTGTTGTATATTTCTGGTAGGGATGGGAGACATAGAAGTACTCTTAGACAAAGTGAATGAGTTGAAACTGGAAGACGATGAAGAACTGATGAAGAAACTGTGACACAGTGAGCCACAATGCTTCTACTGGCTGCTCCCACTTGTTTAATTCATCCTCAACTGTGATTCTTGGAGATACGTTTATTTATCTTAATGACTGTTATTTCTGCTGTGAATCCACCGTAACCAGACCAGGCCCATTTTTGTGATTGAAATCTGTATTTTTGACTTTAAATTCTGTGTAGAACAGTACAAATCATTGGTTAACCAGACTATTGCATTCCTGTTTCATTGGTTAACCAGCCTATTGCATTCCTGTTTCATTGGTTAACCAGCCTATTGCATTCCTGTTTCATTGGTTAACCAACCTATTCCATTCAGATTGAGTGAGTATGGCATGGGGATGCGAACATCAACACCCCAGCAGCAAAGACTAATGATATTGTAAATACAATTCCTCAATCGCCGACATCGTGATTCAGACCAGAGCCAGAGACAGAGGTTGACCACAAACATCGTGATTCAGACCAGAGCCAGAGACAGAGGGTGACCACAAACATCGTGATTCAGACCAGAGCCAGAGACAGAGGGTGACCACAAACATCGTGATTCAGACCAGAGCCAGAGACAGAGGGTGACCACAAACATCGTGATTCAGACCAGAGCCAGAGACAGAGGGTGACCACAAACATCGTGATTCAGACCAGAGCCAGAGACAGAGGGTGACCACAAACATCGTGATTCAGACCAGAGCCAGAGACAGAGGCTGACCACAAACGGCGTGATGACTTGCCCTTGGCTTTTCCTTTCGCTTTAGCAAGTTTGGGTGATTTGACATGCAGTCTAGCAGCTTTCCTTGCTAAGATAAATGGCAGCTTGCAGGCAAACGTGCCTATAACTGCTTTATAACACTGCAGATCCATGGTCTTGCCACGGACCAAATTTTTGGCAAATGCTCAAAATGGCGGGCTGCACGCATGTGACTGTGCGCCACACTAAGCTAACATCTGCTAAGCCAGTAACCATTACAATGGCACAGTGACTTCGCTCGACGGCCAAAATTACCTCTACCAGAAAAATCTGTAGAATCAACTAAAATATCTTTTTGTCCATATGAAAGTTTTAAAAATCCGTAGAAAATGGATTTTTCCGTAGATTGGGCATCCCTGTTGTCATGGTGTACTGGAATGTTAGATTGTCTTTGCCTATATCCATCCTTTTACATTTACTTTGTATTGAACGTTAGACACCATTTATTACTCCACTCACTTAAATTATCTAAATCAGCTTGTAAGATTTTCCAGTCAGATTTGTTTTGTTCTGAATATTTTGGTTTCATCAGCAAACATTTTTACATTACTATTTGCTGTCTCTGGTATATCATTTACATAAATTAAAAACAGAATAGGTCCCAATACTGATCCTTGCGCAACCCTGTTAATGACATCAAACCATTCAGAATATGCACCTCGTACCATAATTCACATTTTTCTATAAAATCAGCTATCCATTCTAAAACTTTACTTCATGTTCCAGCAGCAGATAGTGTCAACCTTTCTTATAAATTGGACAAATATTTGCTAATTTCCAATCTTATGGTACTATACCACTAGACATCTCAGTGAATGGTTTACCTTAAGTTTCAGCACAACCCTTCAGTATCTGTGGATGTATACCATCTGTAACTTTATAAATACATCTACCTCAATAAATGTGATCTCTTTTAAAACCTTGTTTTCTAGAACTGTTCAAATTCTGGTAAAATATCACCATCATCTTCCGTTATAATTACTGATTCCAAGAACTTCCCTGGAACATCAGCTGTTTCCTGGTCATTTGTGGTTTCATTGTCCTTCTTTCTTAAATGTGGTACGACTGGTTTTACCTTTTGTTCACTTCTTACATAGCTATAGAAACGCTTTGGTTTATCTATAATTCTCTTCAAAAGCTTCTTTTCGTACACCCTTTGTGCTTTTTTGTTTCCATTTCTTCTTAACTATATGAAAGGCTCTGCCATATTCGCTTTCCAGTAATCATCTTTTCCCACTATGTACTCTTGTATCTCTAGCCGAGTATGTATTGAATGTCCACTCCAATCCAAAATGATCACTTTCCCCAGTGGAGCAATAGATGTTAGATTCTCAATCATATAATCCTCATTTGTGAAAATTAAATCTAACATTGACAGTTCATTTCCTTCCCTAAATTTTGTTTTAAATTCAAAATGTTGTTTCAGGAATAAATCCTGTTGCGTGAAACAAATTCATGGGAAGTCAGTCATCACTACCTTTCAACAAATGCTCTTCCACTCAGGTGCTTAGCCAGAAATAAAATTTTGCCAGTCTTGAACATTCTAAAAGGTGTAACCTTAAACACATGAACGGCTTCCGTGGAATATAAAGATGCAATAAAAAATGTGCAATGTGCATTATTTCTATTGCACTCTGACACCCATGTGAAGTAAGACAAACAACTTGTATCCTATGTTCGTAGCTCTGGGGGAAGATGCACGTCTCGGTTGTAGTGGTTGGTTCGATTCCAACTGGTATTGCACTTTGTGCAACAAATACCCCTGGCTTGGGCAGTCACTGAAATGTTGTATCTCCTCTTAAAATTATGTGTGATATTGCGTATATACTAAATACATTTTATTTTTGATTCAGTCATGACTTCTTAGCAGAAAATTAACCTAACAATTTGACAACTCAGATTACAACCAGAGCGATAGAATAGTTCTGTTTTAAACTGGTTGATGAGCTGTCATGTTGGAGGTAGTGGTTTTTTATTTCTGTTGAGAATGTCTTGTTTTCCTCAGGAAAAAAATGTCACGCAATATGCTTTGCGCATATTCCATGACATAATACAAATGACATGATTGCATTCTGTTAATATTTTTTGCTTTTAATGGTTCATTGTCATGTTTACACTTACCTCAAGTCAACATGAATGTTGTTAAATGAATAACACTGTGTTATGCAGAATGCTGAGGCTTTGGCAAAGGATGTACCTGTTGCTATAATGGGTCAGACTCAGGCAGCTACAGAGAGTGTGTGCATACCTGACTGGTCAAGGAGTCAGAGAGTCATGTGTCAACCCTACCTGCCAGCCCAGGAAAGGTAATCAGAAATGGGTGGAGTGAGAGTGAGAACTGCTTCACTTGGTGGCACATCAACTGTGCCAAACTACTAAGAAACTGAAAGATTTCTCTCAGACAACTACTAAGAAAACTGACAGATTTCTGTCAGACATGCATCAAAAGGATGTACAATGTAGTTGTGGGGCGCGATGGCATACCGGTTAGAAGGCCGGACTCTCAATCGAGAGAACCCGGTTTCAAATCCCATTGCGGTCGCTTCGAACCTTTGGCAAGTTTGATCACCCCACGTTGCCACAGTTCACTCAGCTGTATAAATGAGTACCTGGCAATACAGACAATGGTGGAAATGTGAACAAATAGTCTTCGCGCAATTGCAGCGTGGCTGAATGCTTCCCAGAGAAGTTGAGATGGCCTTGGAATGAACAGGTCTGCCAGGGGGTGAAGTGTAAAGCGCCTTGAGCGGTCCTACGGACTGGATACCGCACTATATAAGAACGTACCTTTACCTTTTAGTTGGACCGAGAGTCTATCAGAGGTAATCCAGCATACGATACTTACCATTTTATTGTATAGGAAACTTTCTACTAATCTAAGTACTGACATTGGTGCAAATGGAAATGTTATTAGAGTACTTTGCAATGTTTTAATACAAGAAACATCTCCTGTGTTTTCTGGGCATTGAGCTCAAGAAAACTGTTGTCAAACCAGGATACAAGTATTTCAACATACTGGTAATACTGTGAAAGTGATAATTCATCTTTGAGACATGTAGTAAGTGCTATGTCATCAGCATATTTTATGAGCTTGAGTACAGCATTATTACAATTTATCTCATATATACTGAAAAAAGAAGAGGGGACAAAACACATATGTATGGACGATAACACGGATCGCTGGGCAAGCTGGGCTTATACAACACATGTTTTGAATGGTGAAGGCCTGGGACACTATGATCAAAGCAATTTATACCCACAGTCAAGTCTTGAACAATGGCGAGGAGAATGAACTAGCAAAATACCTCATCACATCGGCGAAGATGAATCATGCTTTCCCTCCAGGACATACAAGGCAGCTGGCATACTAATGGGATGTAAGAAATGGGAAAGATATTCCAAATGAGTGGACTCGATGTAAGGAAGCAGGAGAAGACAGGACGACTGGATTCCCCCAGCGAATCCCTACACTTAGCCTTCGAAAACCTAAGGCATTTAGCCTTAGCCGTGCTGTATGTTTCATTCGATGTGCATGCCCACAGGCATTTGTGCCACAAACCATTCAGTCTGGATTTCGAGTGACTGGATGCTACCATTCCAATAAAGACATCTTCATGGATGATGAGTATTTGACATATT
This sequence comes from Lamellibrachia columna, assembly GCA_963662155.1. Taxonomy (NCBI): domain Eukaryota; kingdom Metazoa; phylum Annelida; class Polychaeta; order Sabellida; family Siboglinidae; genus Lamellibrachia; species Lamellibrachia columna. The sequence goes on along the minus strand of OY759261.1, from coordinate 4,452,087 downwards.
TCGTCATCGACCAGCCGGAAGAAGTTCCACTGAGCACAGCAGCCAGGACCAGCAGTTGCTCAGCAGCCAGGACCAGCAGTCACTCAGCAGCCAGGACCAGCAGTCACTCAGCAGCCAGGACCAGCAGTTGCTCAGCAGCCAGGACCAGCAGTCACTCAGCAGCCAGGACCAGCAGTCACTCAGCAGCCAGGACCAGCAGTCACTCAGCAGCCAGGACCAGCAATCGCTCAGCAGCCAGGACCAGCAGTCGCTCAGCAGCCAGGACCAGCAGTCACTCAGCATGCCACAGTAAGACCATTTAATCAAACAAACCAGCCCCGATGTTCCAGTGCCTCACCAAATGACATAAGCCTGTTCCCAAAGAAAACTTGCAAAATCTCGCAACCTGACAGACACACCTGAGAAAGATTCACTGTATGCACAATGGAGCCAGAAATCAAAGAAATGGAAAAACAATGCATACAATACTGGCATTTTGCATCAAATCATGAAATGTTCATTTATTTCTGGTTGCATCGAACAAACATAATGCGTTCAAACTTCTGATCTGTCAGTCTACACCTGTCTGGACAAAAGACCTTGTCCGCCACACTAAAGAGTCTCAGGAGGATTTGTTAAGTGCCAATACACTGGCTACATTTTTTTGTTTAGCATTTCCCTTATCTCAGCTCTGTCAGACCCAGGCTAGCATGTCTCATGGCTTGATGAGATATGCTGCATGTCTTCACTGATCCCACACTGAGTTCATTGTTATGAAGCACTTGAGTAATTGTTAGCAATTGCAATCAAGGGTCATTTAGGAGTCCTCCAGATCTGGACAGTAGATATGGTCTATAATAATCACTGTCACATATATTATTGCATTTTGTCTTTTAGGAAAATATTTCCAATAGTTGTAACAGACTTTGTAAATTAGGGAAGTTCTCCATAGACCCTTACAATATAATTAGGGTTTACTGCAATATATATAATATGTTATTTATACTTGAAAACAGACGAATGCCTACTTCTACAAACAAATGGGAACCCCCAAACATACGGTTACCTTACAAAACCCCTCCATTATACAAACATACAGACATGGTAAAATATCTTTGTAGTTAGTCTACCAGTGACTAAACATTACCGCCCCCCTAAACATGTACATCATTTGAAGGGGTAGAGGTGAGAAGATTTGTCCAAATTGCAACAAAGGGGATGTGTGACAATTTGAAAAGTTTGTCCTTGTTTGCAATAAAGACCACATGATACCAATTTACGTGCTTATGCATCAGTTTAGTTTGTCTTCTTTTGGTGCACAAGGGCATGTTGCAATCTGTTTATATTAGAAGTTTGCACTTTATATTTTCTGATCTTAGACTACTGGTTGTTGAGAGGGTTAGAACGTGCCAAGACAACAGGCTCAAAATCACCTTTTTAGCCAGACTGCTGGCACCAGATTATACTGGTGTAGGAGGCAGTCTGACTTGAGTCACCTTCTACAGAAGAAGCCTCAACTGGCAGTTCTTAGCAGTTAGCACTGTCAGCCAATGCCAATTAAGTGGCATGGTCTCCTGATGGCATCAAAGCATTTAATGGCTAACTGGTGGGTCAACTGATGAATGGCCCTTTATGGACATCCTAGTGTCTTAATTAAACAAACAGATTATGGCCTGAACTGGTAGCCTACAACTGTTTGTTTAACATGGTGTTTCTGACTGGGAAAATATGCTGCCTGTTGCCTTTTTTTGGGTATCATAGTCATGGTTATTGGAGAATGGGGTGTACTATGTGTAGGTACTAGGGATGGTAATCAATCAGAAATAACAAAGTGTTAAAAAAATAGTTGCACATTCAAATACTTCAGGAAAGTTTCATATAAACCAATCAACATCAAGCATTGCCCTGAGCTATTCATTGACAGACATAACATGGACAGTGCGATCAGTTACTATGGTCATCACTACAGTGTATTAACTATGTATTATTACCACTTGTTATTATAAACATTGCACCATCATTTATGTTTCATGTCATGATGCTTTGTGCAAAATAACAGTAAACATATGGTCATTTTCATTAAATAATTTTTTGCACCATTTATGTTTCATGTCATGATGCTTTGTGAGAAAGAAAAACATAACAGTAAACTTGTCAAGTCCAAGTACTTTGACGGTCAAGTACAAGTACTGTACTCAGCAAAATGGCAAGTACAAGTACAGTACTTGCTGTACTTAAGTACAAAAGTACTCGAGTATTTGAACCCATACCTGTTCCTGTTACGCTTGATTCGGTAACGGGAATGACGATTTGGTAACGAGGATGACGATGAATGGAAATATATCATATCATCATCGACTTTGGATTGCAATACTCATTAATCTTCGTCATTCAGTAAGGTTTGCACGCGTAATTTCTCTACCTGCAGTATATAGCACTAATATCATCTAAGTATAATTCGTGCAGTCCTATTTTGTCGTTGGTATCCATTCTGTAGAGTCGGGGCCAGTGCCCTGCATAAAGAACTGTCATCTAAGCGAGTTTTAGTATGTGAAAGACGTAAAATGAAGCTTTCATGTTTTTCAGCGTGGCCGATAAAATGAGTAAAGTTAGCAAAAAAGCCAGGCTACTGCTGAAAAACAGCGTGCATACAGAGCACGGCGTGGTGCAGATCCCGATCAAAGGTCGTGCTATGTAGGGGAGAGTTGCCGGGATTCGACCAGTTCCTCGATCGGACCAGTGCACTGACCTATATAATATTATATAGGTCAGTGGACCAGTGCTGTATATTCCATATTACTGTATACCGTGGCGTCCTCTATCGGTTATGTCAATCATCAGTGGCATTTCGGATGACATGGTAAATTTCGACGAAATAGCAGTACTTTTTAAATATTTATCACCGAAAATAGGTTTTCTATGTAAGAATTTTAAAGTGGATGTCGTCTGCTTGTGATGACAACGCAGTATTTTAACACGTGAAATTCCACGATTGGACCACTGCAGTTGCCACAATTGGACCAGTGACCCACACAAGGCTATGCCATCATTAATGTGTGTAATTATTCCAACACAGTTGACTGATTACCAGAAAGTAATATTAGACAAGGGAGCAATTATAATAATGCAAATAAAGGAAGTTGCTAAGTGGTCCAATCGAGGGAACTTGTAACAGAACACATTTGGTCACAGGTAAATATACATTGTTTCGGACTACCAAAGACTTTATTAGGGTTTACATAAATTTAGTGCCAATTGTCATATATAAACGGAAGAGGATGAAAATAGAACTGACAAATGGTGGACCTCCGGGGACAAAGGCCGGATGTCCATTGAGGGGTTTGTTGCTTGGCTGTGACATTTCGTAGATTTTGTTAAACCAATGAAAGAGGAGACTGTTGTGTTTATACTCGATAGCCACGTGACCCACACAAAGAATTTGGCTGCAACTGATATGGCTCGTGAAGCTGGAGTGGCCATATGGTCTCACTTCCGCCACACACGACTCACCGATTCCAGCCTTTGGATTGGGCTTTTTCGGACCGTTTGGGAAATACTACGATGATGTATTGAGGATGTGGATGAGAGAACATGTAGGCAGACAACATGGCAAGTCGCCGAAATTCTTAATGTAACGAGCAGAAAAGCGGCATCCGTTCAGAATGCTGTTAGTGGCTTCAGGAAGGCAGGTCTGTGGTCATTGACCAAGACTCCGACTTCGCTGCTGCTACGGTAACTAATGTAATCACGGAAGCTGAACAAGAGCAAAACCCTATGCCATCTATATCTCTGACCCCAGCTGTTGCAGCTCCAACACTGACAGCTGTTGCCATGGTGACTACAAAGGAGCACAACCCTACGCCACCTCTGACCCCAGCTGTTGCAGCTCCAGCACTGACAGCTGTTTCCATGGAAGCTGTACCAGAGTTATGACCACCGAAGAAAGAAACTAGCAAATCACAGCAAAGTCGGACCGGAGATATAGCTACGCCTACTAGGCCTACACCCATCCAAGAGCCCGGTACTTCTAAGACCACTGCAACTCAACCGAGAACACACAACAGCTCTGATCCACCCAAACCTAGTCGATTGCAGCTCATCAAGGACATCGAAGGCTGCAGAACTGGTCAATGGTGCACCATTTTGTACGATGGTAAAATCTATCCAAGCATAATGCGACGAGTCATGGATGTGACGAAAGAAACTGTGGCGGTGCAGTGCGTGTAAATTGTGGGACAGAACAGGTTCCGATGGCCTCTGAAGGATGACACGGCAGTATACGAATTGCCGTTGACACTATGCAGACATAGTGCGACGAGTAATGGATGTGATGAAATACTCTATTGTGCCAGTGCATGCAGTTGCGAGACAGAACACGTTGTGGTGGGCTCTAAAGGATGTCGACCATTTCCGCTGGCCTATTCTGGAGCCATTGACAGAAGACAATGAACATTAGGCCCTGTAAACATTTAATTTGACTATTGATTAATGTTATGTTTCTGATGAACACTATATTTTACTCACGTATTAATTCAAAGTTTGGTCCTCATAATTTGTTTGTTTGTCCAGTCGAAGAAGACATGGGACATTGTGTAGGGTGGATAGAACTACAGAGATTATAAACACTGGTATTTATTACTATATTGTATTTGACTAATGATAACTATTATTGTTATAATGAGCAATATATGTTACTTATGTATCAATTCGTAATTATGCTTTGTCCTATATATAATCATTTTACTTTTGGTCCAATCGAAGACATTGGGTGGTCCAATCGAAGAAACCGTGGCCACGATTGGACCGTTTTGTAATTTTTTTTAATTCATTTTTTTTTTTTCAAAATTCATCAATGATTTTCTGGTGATTAATAGCTTGTTGTTGAAAATAAAATATAAACTCTATGTTAGTATATTGTTTTCATCAATTCCATTTGTTTAGCGTTAGGGGTCCCAGTCCCGGCAACTCTCCCCTATGTAAAACTAAGAGCAGGAACGCTACCAGAAAAAATGAACCACTATATATTAATTTTTTTATGCTTATTTATTTGCAGACTATCAACCCTACTGACGTGGAGGAAGGGGGCGTCGTCGAAGGGGCAGCAGCGTCCAAAGATGTCATGATGGGTAGATTAGTGAACGTATCGTCGAAGACTCTAAGTGCATGCCAAGCCGCCTCTACACTTCCTCCTGTATCGTGATCCTACTTATTGATGTCGAATCACGTGGCTTAAAGTCAGTGTTGAGGCGCCACATCTATCAGGATTACATTGAGTGTTTGCTACTAAACGTGTGTAAGGTGTTTCCTGCATGTTTTACTTGAAGCCAGCTCCACAATGAATTCACAAAATCAGATGCGAGCTTGGTATGAAATATATTCTTAGAATTCTAAGCATTGTCCCACCAACATTTGACCACATGTGACATGTTTAATTTTGCTCGTAGGATGGACCCGTTGCGACCGTTGAAGGTGAAGGGATCGACATCGCAATTAGAAAGTGGTGTGTTGTTAAGTACGAGAGTAAGCCTTACCCAGACATCATCACGCAGACAGACGAACAGACGAACAGACTGCATGTGTTGTATCCGGCCCAACAGGTTTTTCTGGCCAATGATGAGAGACCTCTGCTGGTAGAGCTTTGAGAGGACAATGTCATTATTGACGAGCCGAAGCAAGTGACCAAGAATCGGCGACACTTCCAGGTCGACCCAACAATCTGGAGGCTATTCTCAGACGACTAGACGAGATCTTGGCCACTGAATGCGCCCTGGTCTCGTTACCAGGGCTCTGTTGAAAAATTGTTTTCGTTTTTGAAAGTATTGTGGTTTCAGTGATAATAATAATATATTCGATTGCGAACAATTGGATTGTTTGAATGTTGCAATCAAAATGCTGACTATAATTTTTTATTATATTCCAGGGGCAAGCCCCTGAATAATGTTCTATTCGTGTGTCTGTGAACTGCTATTATTTACCTGTGTCATTCTTGTTACTGTCATTCATTCCTGTTACTCTTGTGAAACGTTAAAGCAACATGGTCGAAGTTCTCACCACCTCTGCTGCGTACGGGTTTGCGTAAAAAAAGCAAATTTCACATTACGTAGGAACAATGCTGGAACCGTCAGAGGATGACTAGTTTGAAGTGAAAGGAGGATGACTAGTTTGAAGTGAAAGGAGGGTGACTAGTTTGAAGTGAAAGGAGGGTGACTAGTTTGAAGTGAAAGGAGGATGAATAGTTTGAAGTGAAAGGAGGATGAATAGTTTGAAGTAAAAGTAGGATGAATAGTTTGAAGTGAAAGGAGGATGAATAGTTTGAAGTGAAAGGAGGATGACTAGTTTGAAGTGAAAGGAGGATGAATAGTTTGAAGTGAAAGGAGGATGACTAGTTTGAAGTGAAAGGAGGATGACTAGTTTGAAGTGAAAGGAGGATGACTAGTTTGAAGTGAAAGGAGGATGACTAGTTTGAAGTGAAAGGAGGATGACTAGTTTGAAATGAAAGGAGGATGACTAGTTTGAAGTGAAAGGAGGATGACTAGTTTGAAGTGAAAGGAGGATGACTAGTTTGAAATGAAAGGAGGATGACTAGTTTGAAATGAAAGGAGGATGACTAGTTTGAAGTGAAAGGAGGATGACTAGTTTGAAGTGAAAGGAGGATGACTAGTTTGAAGTGAAAGGAGGATGAATAGTTTGAAGTGAAAGGAGGATGACTAGTTTGAAGTGAAAGGAGGATGACTAGTTTGAAGTGAAAGGAGGATGACTAGTTTGAAATGAAAGGAGGATGAATAGTTTGAAGTGAAAGGAGGATGACTAGTTTGAAGTGAAAGGAGGATGACTAGTTTGAAGTGAAAGGAGGATGACGTTTACGATGTTCCAGCTGAGGATAGTGTAGACCGTCTACGTTTTGCAAGAGCGCAGTTGGTTCAGAGGACCATTGGCCACTGTTGTTCGACAAGGCCCTTGATAATCTAGCGCGTCCCACGTTACTGACGATAAGCAAAGGACCTGTTGTTATTTGTCATCGTTAATCATCTTAATAAATCAGTTGTGTTCTATGTTGCTGAGTAGAGTGCTATGCATGCCATTTGTTCTATCATCAGGCATTTAATCCCTGTCATGTTCATACGCATAAACACACAGGCGCGCCCGCACGCAGGCACGCGCGCGTGCACGCACGCACGCACTTCTTTATATCTATGCATGTCAAGTTACGTTATGTTGTGTTATGTTGTGTTATGCCCATGGTAGTTATGCCCATGGTACCCCGGACGATGGTGATGGTGCACCTACTATGTTAATTTTAACAAAATCTTCAATTAGTACATGCATTATTCGTCGACCATTTGTAGGGGGTAGGCAAGTAATCACATTCCCGATAATGAGACAGCCATGCTGACGAAAGATTTGTAGCTATCAGTTTCTGAAAGATAGCTATGGTGCCTTGGTCTCTGTGTGTGTGTGTGCGTGCGTGCGTGCGTGCGTGCGTGCGTGCGTGCGTGCGTGCGTGCGTGCGTGCGTGTGAGAAATTCTTCAAAATAACCTGGGTTATGAGCTAAAAATGTGAGGTTTGATGATAAAACGACTAAAATTTCAGAGCAATCAGTTGCGAGGAATTGACCACTCATACGGCACAAAGTTCATCATTATATACAAATTTAACCCCGAAATATCGATATCTCGAAAACTACATAATTTTCATTAAATCACCGTGGCCTATTCATCGGACAGAGATTATTCACTGAAACCTTTACCTCGATCAACCGGTTAACCATAATCCAAACCATATATCTAACCCAACCCCTAACCAAACAAAAATCGTGGTTTTGGGCATAAATATCCAACTATAAGAGTTACGAAAAATAACTATTTGCAACTTGGTTTGGCATTTGTTTTCTATACTAGTCCTCTTTCTGTCAAAACGGAACGGTTTTTTTTATACTTCGTGTTGGTTCTCTATGCCGGCCTCACTCAAAACGTCACCTGTAGTATAGGTTACCCCAATTTCATAGCATTTGGCATGCAATTATCAATAGCGCTGGTTAACATGTCGGCCCTCAGTCAACCGGATAAATGACCGCGAAATATCCAACTTTTAGAACACATCCTTAATAAACCTCTATAGCGTGATATTCTTGATTTTAGTTGCATATATGGTTAGTTTTTATAATGTCTTTTCGGTAGATAGCCCCAAAACCATGACTATTGTGTCGCAATAAGTTAAGTTGATTCAACTTCGTTTGTCGGCATCCCGTTGTTTGCCGTTTGCTGGACAGTCACTGGACGGACAATTAGTAGATGCCGTCGGACCCTTTCGAGCGAACGAGGCCGAACCGAGCTTCCTCTTCCCGACCGCGGTGCTAATGGAACAGTGTTTAGAATTGGTTCGTATGCATCGTATACATTTATGAGATTGTACTAATAATATATGAGTTAGATTGAGAGTCCCGGATTTTTCCCCAGATTGTACTAAAAGGACGCCCAACTCCTTGAAAACGTCCAACGCCGAGCAGCCAGATACGTGAACAAGAACTACACGGACAGATCACCAGATACGTGAACAAGAACTACACGGACAGATCACCAGATACGTGAACAAGAACTACACGGACAGATCACCAGATACGTGAACAACTACACGGACAGATCACCAGATACGTGAACAACAACTACACGGACAGATCACCAGATGCGTGAACAACAACTATACACGGACAGATCTCCAGATACGTGAACAACAACTACACGGACAGATCACCAGATGCGTGAACAACAACTATACACGGACAGATCACCAGATACGTGAACAACAACTACACGGACAGATCACCAGGCAGTGTAACAGCTGTTCGAAAATCTAAAATGGACAAGTCTGGAACATCGAAGACGACAGATCCGCCAGGGGGTGCTCTACTAAATCAACAAAGGCCTCGTAGACATCAACCCAACAAATTTCTTCCACCACACTAACCGAAGGACTAGAGGAGCACAACGCCTGCATCAGGAACAAATCTAACACCCTGCTCTCTTTCACTGTGTCTGAGTGGAACCATCTCCCAACCTCTATCTCCTCAGCCCCTTCACTGGAGTCCTTCCAGAGTCGACTAGGCCGCAGCCTTCACAAATTGCAGCCATTCCTCATCACTCCATAAATAACTTCAGATCGTGTATATAGATTTTAATATAGTTTTTAACCTAAACACCTATTGTTGCCCCAATAGCGGTGCAATGTCTTTTAATTGGCCCTGATCGGAACTACCAACGGACACAGACGCCGCAGGACTTACGACGCTCCTAAGGAGCCCAGTCCTTCACAGGAATAAGAAGAATATCCGGGTATTCCGTAACAATAAAATGCACTTTGCCTACAGTTTGAGGCGGTTGCGACAGCGACAAACTGTGGCGCCATATACCGTAGCTTGCAACAGCATGAAACTTTCGGCAGGTGGCGACACTATATCGTGAATTAATACGAGAAATTGCGATATCTACAATAAAATGCCAGCTGGCAACATTGTTTATTTCTGTTATGACTGAGTTTATGCTTATGATTTAACAGTGTCGAATTTACATGTACCGGGACAATTTCTCCAATCGAGTATACATGTATATCGTAAGCGAAACACGAAATAACTAGTACTTTAGTGGAATTACGTTATATATACGTTATCGCCCACCCAGCTGTTGAAATAAACCCCTTTCCTGCAGTTGGGCACGGACCACAGTCAGAATGCATCCGCCATTACATAGATAAAGAGTCCGTGGGAAAAACATTAATTGTGCAGTTTGGGTGTATTCGTGAGGGCAGAAATTGTTTGAATGAGTGAGTGTAGCGATGTTTTTGTGCACAGTAGCATCTGAGCTTTGAAATGATGCCATTTGTCAGTTGGTATACCTGTTGCGTAAGGACACAGTGTCAGTGACCATCAGGCAGGATGTACTCATATTTGGGAAAACGGTGAATTTCATTGCAGACATGCAGGGGTGTCATGCGTTGAAGCAATTTCTACGAAAAGGAGGTATGTAATTTTCTTAGTGGGTCTGTCATGTGAAAAAAAAAATTGTAGGATAAACTTTTAATGTAGGCACAAGAACGTTATAATGGTCGTCTATGGGAAAAGTGACTGTGGTCTGTGCCCAGTTCGGTGAATAAAAACAGCAGACATGGTTTTAGCAGATCTTGGACGAAAGATTACCACAACGCTGCGGTTATGAGTTCAGCAACTGTAATAAATGAAGAGGTGCGTCAATTGGAGTTGTTTTAACTTTTAGCAAAATTAATGATTAAAACAAGTGGTTAACGCTCCGCTAATTCAATACCATGGCATAGCCATAGCACAGGCATGACTAATATAAGGAAATACATAGGTATAATATAATTACCTTACCATATCTGCGCTTACAAATGAGGTGATATGATGAAATACATCGGATAACTTAGATAACTTCATAAAGTTCCTTAATATGTTCAGACCACTGTCCATGATAGTTTACAGTCCAGATAGATGCCAAGATATTTGGCTGATTTAACAAATTCAATTTGTTTATCCTGTAACAATAATGGTACACCTGTACACACAGATATCTACCATAAGCACAATTGTACAGCACTTTGTATGTGCAGTAAGCATGTACGCGTATTCCTGGCGGCATATAATGTGTGCATTCTCTTCAACATCAATATGAATTCTAGCAGAAAAAACAAACCACCACACAAAGTATACAACTACAGATCTGCAAACTGGGAATCCCTTAAATCAAGCTGCACCCAGCTAGCTCAGCAGTACTTTAATCGAAAACCAGACAAACGAGATGTAAACTCAAATTGGAACTTTTTTCATCAAAACTAAACAAAGCTGATAGGAGAATCCATCCCTAGCCACACGACAAAATCTAAACAACATCTACCCTGGATTGCAAGAAGCATTATCAGACTACAGAGAAAAAGATACAAAACTCATGCTAAAGCCAAAAAAACATTGGGAAAACTTTAAAAAATTAGAAAAGAAGTCACCAAAGAAGTGGTCAAATCCTATAACAGTTGCATTAACAACATGGAGAAATTTTGACGACAAATCCAAAACAATTTTGGTCCTTCATCAGACAAAACAAAACGGAGCATCTTGGCATACCAACACTAAAAGTAAATAACAACTTGAAAACAGTCGACCCTGACAAAGCAAATGCTCTCAATGACCACTTCAAATCAGTTTTCACAAATGAGCAACTTCCTATCCCAACAAAAGCTAGAAGCTCTAAACTCCAACAAAGCGCCAGGCCCAGATGAAATTCCTGCAAAAATACTAAAGGAAACTGCTAAAGAGATACCCCCCATAATACAGCACATTTTTTAGCAATCGTACACCACTGGCAAACTCCCCTAAGCCTGGAATATGGAATTGTCAAGGCAATACATGTGACCCTACAAACTATAGATCGATTTCTTTAACCTGTATTCTATGCAAGGTGATGGAGCATATTGTCCTTAGCCACATGTGGAAACACCTCAGCACTAAAGACATTATTCTCCCTCACCAGCATGGATTCCAATCTGGACCTTCTTACCGCAGCTTGTGCAGGCAGTCCATGACTGGGCTGCCTCCATGAACAAACGCCACCAAATTGATCTAATTTTACTAGACTTTTCTAAAACCTCGTCAACAAACTCAGTTGCCACGGCATCACAGGATCCATGCTGTACTTGATAAAAATCTTTCCTGGCTAATCGAACTCAACTTGTCTCAATAATGTTTCCCACTCATCTCCAGCAAACATCATATCTGGTGTACCCCAAGGCTCAGTCCTTGGCCCTGTCCTCTTTCTACTGTTTATAAATGATATCACTACTGTATTGTATATAACTGATATAACTGAGTGACTCAATTCACTCCAACATACGACTTTTTGCTGATGAATAAATTGTTTATAGAGAGATTCAGTCACCTACAGACCACGACCTACTACAAACAGACATTCACAAATTAACAGATTGATCAAACAAATGGCAAATGAAATTCAACACATCAAAATGCCACCTACTCACAATTACTCATAAGTGTAAACCTTGCCAGTTCACCTAGACACCTACACCATATCAAACCAGCCTATTTCTTGAGTAAATTCACACCCATACCTAGGCATAATCATAGATTCTAAACTGTCCTGGACTAAGCATGTACAAACCACTGCATCAAAATCTGCATAAAGACTTGGCCTACTCAAACGAGCACTCCATGAGTCCATCCAGCTAAACCGAAAGTAAAGGAGGCAGCCTACAATATGTTAGTAAGACACAATGTCACCCAAATTAGAATATGGAGCAGAGTTGTTTGATTTAAATCACTCCAAAAAATCACTGATTTATGACTTTTTTGATATCAAATTTTTTGATCGCTGATTTATATAAATATATATAAATGTCTATACATACACACACCTATATGTACATACAGCACGGGCAGCCGTCACCATATACATACAGCACGGGCAGCCGTCACCATATACATACAGCACGGGCAGCCGTCACCATACAGCACAGACATATATGATATTATATATTATACTTAAAGTATTGTTGTTATAAATAATATTATACAAATGTTCTGCTAACTTTGGTTACACTTTTAATGTGTTTCTTGCTGTGCCTACAGTTGGTTGACCCGGGGGTCAAGGCGTGGCAGTTGGTTGACCCGGGGGTCAAGGCGTGGCAGCCTACAAAGGGAAATTGCAACGTGATCATGTTTGTGGGTCTACAAGGAAGTGGCAAGACGATGACTTGTACAAAGGTATGTCACAGCACTTGAAAAGGTGACGGTTGAAAATAATGTTTACTGTGACTGCATGTCATAAAATTATAAGCAATAACTGATTTCTTCAGTAAGGTAGAAAGAAAACGCTCTGATTTAAAAGTACCTCCTCACTACTATTTTTTTGCTAGTCTCTCATTTTGCAAAAATTCAAACCTACCTAGTTCTAGTATCCACTGTAGCATGCTAGCTCATTTGTGTAACTTTTGTATGTAGTTTTTCAACTGTTTTTGTGAAATCATTAGACAAACTATTAAATTCCTTAATGGTGAATTTTTTTACTTTTTCATATGATCGACATTTACCTGCACTGTGTACCACTATTTTGAATCACCAGATCTAAAATAGTAATTATTTATTAAATCGACTGCAGATGTTACATAAACTATGTACACACTACATAGTAGGACATCAATGAACTGGATTTGTGATAGACTAAATCAGTCGAGGATGGAGTTTTAAACTGGTGATACTGTTAAATGTGCCAGGTTTCCAATCCAATTTTATCAGAAAGAGGACTAGTTTAGTAAACAAAGGCCAAAACATGTTGTATAAGTTGAGTTTGGACACAAACAGCCTGGCCATATCCCGTTAGCAAGTATAGGAATAGGTGTATACAAATATATTTTTATTCTGGAAGCGAATAGGGCTATCTACCAGTATGTTGTATAAGTTGAGTTTGGACACAAACAGCCTGCCATATCCCGTTGGCAAGTATAGGAATAGGTGTATACAAATATATTTTTATTCTGGAAGCGAATAGGGCTATCTACCAGTATGGCGCGGCCTATGAAATTAATATGATGTGTGTTCACCAAGGTTTTCCTAGTAGTATTAAACCACTGGCGTGATATTCTTAATTGTAGTTGCAAATGGTTGTTTTAGTAATTATTATTTTTTAGGTTTTCTTGTTGTGAACATTGTGCTTGTTCTTTGTTGTAGTTGGCCTACTATTACCAGAAGAAGAACTGGAAGTCATGTCTCGTGTGTGCAGACACATTCCGTGCTGGCGCCTTCGACCAGGTGAAGCAGAACGCTACCAAGGCCCGCATCCCTTTCTGTGGAAGGTTTGTACGTCCCACTATTAATATTAATAAAGTGGTTTCATAGCCGAACACAGTTCTCACATTGAAATATGGCTGTTCCAGCTTGTTGGTTATCCTCCCCGATAATTATATATAGACATATATGGACTCATATACAAAATGAATGATTTGTTGTATGTTTCTTATAGGGATGGGAGACATTGAGGAACTCATAGACAAAGTGAATGAGTTGATGTGTTTCTTGTAGTTGAGTTGAAACTGGAAGACAATGAAGAACTGATAAAGAAACTGTGACACGGTGAGCCACAATGTGATACAGTGAGCCACAATGTGACACGGTGAGCCACAATGCTTCTACTGCTCCCACTTGTTTAATTCATCCTCAACTGTGATTCATGGAGATACGTTTATTTATCTTAATGACTGGTACTTCTGCTGTGAGTCCACCGTAACCAGATCAGGCCCATTTTTGTGATTGAAATCCGTATTTTTGATTTTAAATTCTGTGTAGAGCAGTACGAATCATTAGTTAACCAGAATATTGCATTCCTGTTTCATTGGTTAACCAGCCTATTACATTCCTATTTCATTGGTTAACCAGCCTATTGCATTCCTGTTTCATTGGTTAACCAGCCTATTGAATTCCTGTTTCATTGGTTAACCAACCTATTACATTCCTATTTCATTGGTTCTCCAGCCTATTACATTCCTGTTTCATTGGTTAACCAGCCTATTACATTCCTGTTTCATTGGTTAACCAGCCTATTACATTCCTATTTCATTGGTTAACCAGCCTATTACATTCCTGTTTCATTGGTTAACCAGCCTAATCCACTCACTTAAATGATCTAAATCAGCTTGTAAGATTTTCCAGACAGATTTGTTTTGTTCTGAATATTTTGGTTTCATCAGGAAACATTTTTACATTACTATTTTACTGTCTCTGGTATATCATTTACATAAATTAAAAAGAGAATAGGTCCCAATACTGATCCTTGCGCAACCCTGTTAATGACATCAAACCATTCAGAATATGCACCTCGTACCATAATTCAAATTTTTCTGTAAGATATAAAATCAGCTATCCATTCTAAAACTTTACCTCGTGTTCCAGCAGCAGATAGTGTCTGCAACAAAATCGTTTTTGGGACTTTATCAAATTCTTTTTGAAAATCCAGAAAAATAACATCAACACTATGTCCCTGATCCACATCTTCTGTCCAACTTTCAAATGTTTTTAACAAATTTGTTAGATAAGAACGACCCTTTGTAAAACCGTATTGGTCTGGGGTATTTAAATTGATTTCTAATAAATGTTTTAACATTGCATCCCTCACACAAGATTCCATCAGTTTACTGGCTAGATAAGTTCAACTCACTGGTCTACAATTACTAGCCATAGACTGGGATCCTTTCTTACAAATTGGACAAATATTTGCTAATTTCCAATATTATGGTACTATACCACTAGACATTTCAGTGAATAGTTTAGCTTAAGTTTCAGCACAATCCTTTAGTATCTGTGGATGTATACCATCTGTAACTTTATAAGTACATCTACCTCAGTAAATGTGATCTCTTTTATAACCTTGTTTTCTAGAACTGTTTTCAAATTCTGGTAAAATATCACCATCATCTTCCGTTGTAATTACTGATTCAAAGAACTTCCCTGGAACATCAGCTGTTTCCTGGTTATTTGTGCTTTCATTGTCCTTCTTTCTTAAATGTGGTATGACTGGTGTTACCTTTTGCTTACATCTTACATAGCTATAGAAACGCTTTGGTTTATCTATAATTCTCTTCAAAAGCTTCTTTTCGTACACCCTTTGTGCTTTTTTGTTTCCATTTCTTCTTAACTATATGAAAGGCTCTGCCATATTCGCTTTCCAGTAATCATCTTTTCCCGCTATATACTCTTGTATCTCTAGCCGAGTATGTAATGAATGTCCACTCCAATCCAATATGATCACTTTCCCCAGTGGAGCAATAGATGTTAGATTCTCAATCATATAATCCTCATTTGTGAAAATTAAATCTAACATTGACAGTTCATTTCCTTCCCTAAATTTTGTTTTAAATTCAACATGTTGTTTCAGGAATAAATCGTGTTGCATGAAAAAAAATTATGGGAAGTCAGTCATCACTACCTTTCAACAAATGCTCTTCCAGTCAGGCGCTTAGCCAGAAATAAAATTTTGCCAGTCTTGAACATTCTAAAAGGTGTAACCTTAAACACATGAACGGCTTCCGTGGAATATAAAGATGCAATAAAAAATGTGCAATGTGCATTATTTCTATTGCACTCTGACACCCATGTGAAGTAAGACAAACAACTTGTATCCTATGTTCGTAGCTCTGAGGGAAGATGCACATGTCTCGGTTGTAGTGGTTGGTTCGATTCCAACTGGTATTGCACTTTGTGCAACAAATACCCCTGGCATGGGCAGTCACTGAAATGTTGCATATCCTCTTAAAATTATGTGTGATATTGCGTATATACGAAATACATTTTATTTTTGATTCAGAAAATTAACCTGACGATTTGACAACTCAGATTACAACCAGAGCGATAGAATAGTTCTGTTTTAAACTAGTGGAGTGTGCCCCTAGCGGACTGTAGGAGAACTGAACCGGTATCATTTCTCGAGCATTTGACAACGCTACAGTTTATTATCTACCCATACGGTACTGTGCTTTATACTCGTTTATTCATTGCTGAAGATGCGTGTAAGTTGTTGCACTATATTAAACATCGATGCAAATACACAAGGGTGCTATTTATGAATAAACGGACAATCTGCAGCATTGTATTAAGCACTCGTCGACGGTCCGACCTATTATCGCTCACGCCCGCTTACGCAAATACGGTGGTCGCACCTGGTGCATAATCTGCCGTTGTGATCATGGATCCGGCTACGCCCACGGCAGCTGTAAAGTGCCCCGTCGACAGATGCGAATACCACCCGAATGTCACCGACGCTGCGCTCGCACTCGCAGCCACACTCCTCACCATCCACGCTCAGACCCAGCATGTCGACGCGCCCGCGCCCGCGCCCAGCCGCGCTGCCGGCGCCGCGGCCAAGCTGGAGAAAATTAGCCGCCCGACTGTCGATGAGGGGATCTCCCTGGAAGATTGGCTGTATTTCGAGCAACGCTGGCGTGAATATAAAGACGCTACGCGAGTCGCCGGTTCCGACCTCGCTTACCAGCTCCTAGATTGCTGCAATCCCGAGGGACTCGAGAACCTCGTGCGGGTTCACCGTGATGCGCTGGCCTCCTGCAGCGAACGAGATCTACTGGCCAACATTAAGAAGTTGGCGGTGCTCGCCGAGAATGCAATGATAGCCCGAGATGTTCTGTCAAATATGCGACAGGACCGAGACGAACCTGTCCACGTCTACAGCGCTCGACTCAAGGGGCAAGCGCGAGTTTGCCAGTTCGTCATCAAGTGTCAGTGCCCGAGCTGCCCGAACCACGACGCATGCGTTGGGGCAGATTACAGCGACATTGTGGTGCGGGACCAGGTCATCCTGGGCTGCGCTGATCATGACATCAAACTGGATTGTCTGATCGAGAAGGGACCGAGTACACCTCTCGAAGAGGTCGAGGGCAAGGAATCGGGAAAGATTTCCCTCCAGCAGCTGAACGAAGGGTCAGAGGTGGCTACCCCGATCAGCTCCTTCCGGAAACAGCAGAGAGCGGTTTTCAAACAACATGCCCCACCCCCACCCGTGCCTACTCCGCTGTGCACACACTGCGGTCAGATCGGCCATGGTATAAATGATCCAGTGTTAGAACTACCTACTAGTCCCCTAGTCTGTTCACTAGTAAATGATCCAGTGTTAGAACTACCTACTAGTCCCCTAGTCTGTTCACTAGTAAATGATCCAGTGTTAGAACTACCTACTAGTCCCCTAGTCTGTTCACTAGTAAATGATCCAGTGTTAGAACTACCCACTAGTCCCCTAGTCTGTTCACTAGTAAATGATCCAGTGTTAGAACTACCTACTAGTCCCCTAGTCTGTTCACTAGTAAATGATCCAGTGTTAGAACTACCCACTAGTCCCCTAGTCTGTTCACTAGTAAATGATCCAGTGTTAGAACTACCTACTAGTCCCCTAGTCTGTTCACTAGTAAATGATCCAGTGTTAGAACTACCCACTAGTCCCCTAGTCTGTTCACTAGTAAATGATCCAGTGTTAGAACTACCTACTAGTCCCCTAGTCTGTTCACTAGTAAATGATCCAGTGTTAGAACTACCCACTAGTCCCCTAGTCTGTACACTAGTAAATGATCCAGTGTTAGAACTACCCACTTGTCCCCTAGTCTGTAAACTAGTAAATGATCCAGTGTTAGAACTACCCACTAGTCCCCTAGTCTGTACGCTAGTAAATGATCCAGTGTTAGAACTACCCACTTGTCCCCTAGTCTGTATGCTAGTAAATGATCCAGTGTTAGAACTACCCACTAGTCCCCTAGTCTGTACACT
This sequence comes from Lamellibrachia columna, assembly GCA_963662155.1. Lineage (NCBI taxonomy): Eukaryota > Metazoa > Annelida > Polychaeta > Sabellida > Siboglinidae > Lamellibrachia > Lamellibrachia columna. Next base: position 4,433,773 of record OY759261.1, on the reverse strand, counting down.
AGTAAATGATCCAGTGTTAGAACTACCCACTAGTCCCCTAGTCTGTTCACTAGTAAATGATCCAGTGTTATAACTACCCACTAGTCCCCTAGTCTGTACACTAGTAAATGAGCCAGTGTTAGAACTACCCACTAGTCCCCTAGTCTGTTCACTAGTAAATGATCCAGTGTTAGAACTACCCACTAGCCCCCTAGTCTGTACACTAGTAAATTTTCCAGTGTTAGAACTACCCACTTGTCCCCTAGTCTGTAAACTAGTAAATGATCCAGTGTTAGAACTACCCACTAGTCCCCTACTCTGTTCACTAGTAAATGATCCAGTGTTAGAACTACCCACTAGTCCCCTAGTCTGTTCACTAGTAAATGATCCAGTGTTAGAACTACCCACTAGCCCCCTAGTCTGTACACTAGTAAATGATCCAGTGTTAGAACTACCCACTAGTCCCCTAGTCTGTACACTAGTAAATGATCCAGTGTTAGAACTACCCACTAGTCCCCTAGTCTGTACACTAGTAAATGATCCAGTGTTAGAACTACCCACTAGTCCCCTAGTCTGTACACTAGTAAATGATCCAGTGTTAGAACTACCTACTAGTCCCCTAGTCTGTTCACTAGTAAATGATCCAGTGTTAGAACTACCCACTAGTCCCCTACTCTGTTCACTAGTAAATGATCCAGTGTTAGAACTACCTACTAGTCCCCTAGTCTGTACACTAGTAAATGATCCAGTGTTAGAACTACCCACTAGTCCCCTAGTCTGTTCACTAGTAAATGATCCAGTGTTAGAACTACCCACTAGTCCCCTAGTCTGTACACTAGTAAATGATCCAGTGTTAGAACTACCCACTAGTCCCCTAGTCTGTACACTAGTAAATGATCCAGTGTTAGAACTACCCACTAGTCCCCTAGTCTGTACACTAGTAAATGATCCAGTGTTAGAACTACCTACTAGTCCCCTAGTCTGTTCACTAGTAAATGATCCAGTGTTAGAACTACCCACTAGTCCCCTACTCTGTTCACTAGTAAATGATCCAGTGTTAGAACTACCTACTAGTCCCCTAGTCTGTACACTAGTAAATGATCCAGTGTTAGAACTACCCACTAGTCCCCTAGTCTGTTCACTAGTAAATGATCCAGTGTTAGAACTACCCACTAGTCCCCTAGTCTGTACACTAGTAAATGATCCAGTGTTAGAACTACCCACTAGTCCCCTAGTCTGTACACTAGTAAATGATCCAGTGTTAGAACTACCCACTAGTCCCCTAGTCTGTACACTAGTAAATGATCCAGTGTTAGAACTACCCACTAGTCCCCTAGTCTGTACACTAGTAAATGATCCAGTGTTAGAACTACCCACTAGTCCCCTAGTCTGTTCACTAGTAAATGATCCAGTGTTAGAACTACCTACTAGTCCCCTAGTCTGTACACTAGTAAATGATCCAGTGTTAGAACTACCCACTAGTCCCCTAGTCTGTTCACTAGTAAATGATCCAGTGTTAGAACTACCCACTAGTCCCCTAGTCTGTACACTAGTAAATGATCCAGTGTTAGAACTACCCACTAGTCCCCTAGTCTGTACACTAGTAAATGATCCAGTGTTAGAACTACCCACTAGTCCCCTAGTCTGTACACTAGTAAATGATCCAGTGTTAGAACTACCCACTAGTCCCCTAGTCTGTACACTAGTAAATGATCCAGTGTTAGAACTACCCACTAGTCCCCTAGTCTGTACACTAGTAAATGATCCAGTGTTAGAACTACCCACTAGTCCCCTAGTCTGTACACTAGTAAATGATCCAGTGTTAGAACTACCCACTAGTCCCCTAGTCTGTACACTAGTAAATGATCCAGTGTTAGAACTACCCACTAGTCCCCTAGTCTGTTCACTAGTAAATGATCCAGTGTTAGAACTACCCACTAGTCCCCTAGTCTGTACACTAGTAAATGATCCAGTGTTAGAACTACCCACTAGTCCCCTAGTCTGTTCACTAGTAAAGATTGCTGCGGACTAGTAAAACACACCAACTAATGTGAATGTCTTATAAAAAAAACTAGTATGATGTGTTTACATGATTGACAGCAGAATTTGTCCTTATGTGATTGACAGCTGTGTTTTTGATTGACAGCTGAACTTGGGGACTATGATAATGAGGAGCACACACTGGGGGTCATCTCAGAGTTCCGCTTCGTGCCAGAAGAGCTGCAATCAGAGCAGATGGAACTTGCCATCTTCGAGAAGTTCAAGTCCTGTAAGTCAGTGAATAATAACAATAATATATTTCTCATATAGCGCCCCATCTAAATAATAAGTTCAAGTCCTGCAAGTCAGTGAATAATAACAATAATATATTTCTCATATAGCACCCCATCCAAATAATAAGTTCAAGTCCTGCAAGTCAGTGAATAATAACAATAATATATTTCTCATATAGCACCCCATCCAAATAATAAGTTCAAGTCCTGCAAGTCAGTAAATAATAATAATAATATATTTCTCATATAGCGCCCCATCTAAATAATAAGTTCAAGTCCTGCAAGTCAGTGAATAATAACAATAATATATTTCTCATATAGCACCCCATCTAAATAATAAGTTCAAGTCCTGCAAGTCAGTGAATAATAACAATAATATATTTCTCCTATAGCGCCCCATCCAAATAATAAGTTCAAGTCCTGCAAGTCAGTAAATAATAATAATAATATATTTCTCATATAGCGCCCCATCTAAATAATTGTTCTGTGCTGATGTACAGTGAATTATATCATCATACAATTATACGCGTTTCTACTACTGATGTACAGTGGTGTACACATTATATTGTCATACAATTATATGCATTTAAACTACTGGTGTACAGTGGTGTACACATTATATCATCATACAATTATACGCATTTAAATTACTGATGTACAGTGATGTACACATTATATTGTCATACAATTATACGAGCTTAAACTACTGATGTACAGTGGTGTACACATTATATCATCATACAATTATACGAGCTTAAACTACTGATGTACAGTGGTGTACACATTATATCATCATACTATTATACACGTTTCTACTACTGTTGTACAGTGGTGTACATATTATATCATCGTACAATTATACGCGCTTCTACTACTGATGTACAGTGGTGTACACATTATATCATCATACAACATGATACAATTATACATGTTTCTACTACTGTTGTACAGAGGTGTACACATTATATCATCATAGTTATATGCGTTTCTACTACTGATGTACAGTGGTGTACACATTATATTGTCATACAATTATACATGTTTCTACTAATGTACAGTGGTGTACACATTATATCATCATACAATTATACACATTTCTACTACTGATGTACAGTGGTGTACACATTATATCATCATACAGTTATATGCGTTTCTACTACTGTTGTACAGTGGTGTACACATTATATCATCATACAATTATACATGTTTCTACTACTGTTGTACAGTGGTGTACACATTATATCATCATACAATTATACACATTTCTACTACTGATGTACAGTGGTGTACACATTATATCATCATACAATTATATGCGTTTAAACTACTGATGTACAGTGGTGATCATATGACTGAGGTGTTCATATGACTGAGGTGTTTGTGCTTACAGAGGCATGACGCCGGCCCAGGCAGAGTTGAACTACTTGAACAAGGCCAAATGACTGGAGATGTATGGAGTAGACACGAACGCCGTGCAGGTCAGTGGTCAGCCTTCGTCCAAGTTGACCAGTGGTGATTTATACATTCACCTCTTGGAACTGCACATTTTTTGTTGAAATTTGTATTTTTTATTTAAAATTTTTGCATAAAGCCGTATAAAACTGTATAAAGCTACACAAAGCAGTATAACATTTTTCATTGGTTAATTGGGCTAAAGTATTCCTATTCCGACCAAGTGTCGCCATCTATCAGGCTACGAAATATACCTGCAAAATCTGCCGGAAATCACAATTTTCCCTTTTGAAACAAATCCATGGATGTAAAACGGGACGAAGTTCATTGACCTTCAAATCTGTTATGTGTGAATAGTTTAAGTGATTTGTACAGTCGGTTTAATAAAAGAATGTGGACTTTTGTGATATTCATCCAAAGAATTGACTTTCATCTTTAAATCAGGCAACTTGCGATAGTGTATAGAGCCAAACCACTTTTGACCTTTTTCGTAAAATTTTGACCGGTTCTGGTAAAATATAATTAAATAGTTTGTCCAGTGATTTCATCAAAACTAAATAACACATTTGCACAAAAGGGTGTCATTATGGATACTTGAAAGGGTTCGAATTTATCGGGGGCCCGTTGGCCCCTAGATTTACTGTCGGGCTCCCAAAATTTCCAACTTTGAGAGCCCGGCTGACTCCCAGAATTTGGTAGAATTTTGCGTTGTAAATACTACGATATCGTTGCATCTCAAAGGCACAAAACATACAATTTTATATTGTACGAGGCACTACCGCTACCGACCTATCCTACTTTATTTCTCCACCCTAGCGAACACGAACGAACATCTGGAAGTTTCATCCGTCGTTATCCAAACACACGTTGTACAAGACCACGTGATTAATCAACAAACACCATTTTAATATCGATCCATTTCAGCGGAGCGTTAATCTTAGTCATCGCTGTATTCGCCAGGGGGATGTTCGTGCGCTACTGGTTGACAAATTACGAACTAGCCCGGCCAAGACTTGGAAATTGTGGGAAAGTGTCTGTCTTTGATTTTTTCAGTCATAATGGCCAATATTCACAAGTATATGACTGGCGGGGAAAACATTTTAAAAGGCAGACAGCAGAAGAAGGCAACAAAACACAATAAAAACGTTTAAAAGGTAAAGTCTACGATGCAGAGAAAGGAAAGAGAGTTTTCCTTAATTCGTTGCTGGATGGCCGACCGTGGCTGGTTCATAACGCTACCAACACCACAACCACCACCAACACCACAACCAACACCACCACCAACACCACAACCAACACCACCACCACCAATGCCACCGCCACAACCGCTACGTTATGTGCTGCAACATTTCGTGTGTTTTCCGCAGCTCGATACCCCGTCGACTCCCGGTGTATTTGTGTTTACAATGAAATGGGGACACGCTTGTGCAGACCTTTCTCTGTTTGTATAAATACACCAACTACTTGGTAGGTTGGTAACGGGCAATCCAATTTTATTCATACCCAACAAGGATTGCCGCTGTGCACACACTAATAGTGACTAAGTCTGCCACAAATTGTGCACAGCCTGGTATTAAGCTGATGTGTATGATCAATTAGTAAACAATACCAGATAAGATTTAACATTATTGATATTTTCTACTGTAGCTAGCAACTGCCGAAGACAGTCTTTACCAAAAAACCCTTGCTGCTCTTAAACAAAGTGACAGCATACAAAGAGGGAAAAAATACCTATGTGCAGACAAGCATACATAATTATATGTATATAGTGCTAGCTAGAGTATTTACAATGATATACACAAAAGTGGGGGAATAAACCCCCCGGCCCCACCTGTGTGCAGGTGGTGGCCCAACCCCCACTAAAGGACTGTGCCATGCCATATTTTACGGATTACCCATATTCTAAACAGATGCTAGGGATTTTTGGAGACATACGACTGAATTAAGTTTTTTTAATACAGAATTTTTCAAAACATTTACAAAAAAACGCTATGCAGATATAACTGGCGACACCTAGCAGTTAACGCCTGATGCATATTTTGTTATATTTATTTATATTAATTATAAGGTTTCAACCCCAAACAGCATGTCTGCATATAGCTTATACTTTTAAAAAGAATGACAGTTATTAATTGTCCATATCCGCTGCAGATAGACTTTTTTAGCAAGTAATTAAAACCTCAATCTAGTTGTGTACGTTCCAGTTTCATACAACATCTAGGTTAAAATATGTATAATTCAATTAAGGGATGCTTTGACTGAAATTATTTCAAAAATGTAGTTTTAATATGCTTGCAACTAAATAAATTGTTGATTTTGGTCTATATGCCTAGGGACATCAAAAGCAGAACAAGCACTGCAAAGCATTGATGCTACAAATGCTGCACGTCTGAAGAAGTTGTTTGTTACAGCGCATGCTCTTGCGAAGAACAGGCAGCCATACACTTCATTTATATTGATGTGTGGCATGCAAGAAATGTCAGGTCTTGATCTTGGCCTTAGCTACAGATCTGCTTTTATGCATATGATAATTATTAATCAGGCTGCCACAAAGCCACATTCGCCGCAAATGCGTTGTGTACAAATTAAACAGTTTTGTTGAACAAAAGTTACATTATGGCTTTTTCATGCAACTATTTCTTGGCCCCCACTTTTGGTAAAGGGCCCCTAGATTTTGGAAAATAGGGGCCCTGCTGACCCCCACTAATTTTAGGCTAAATTCTAACCCTGCTTGATAATGTCATAGTGGATACTAGATAGTGTCATAGTGGATACTAGACAGTGTCAGTGGATACTAGATAGGGTCATAGTGGATACTAGATAGTGTCATAGTGGATACTAGATAGTGCCATAGTGGATACTAGATATTGTCATAGTGGATACTAGATATTGTCATAGTGGATACTAGATATTGTCATAGTGGATACTAGAGTGTAATAGTGGATACTAGATAGTGTCATAGTGGATACTAGATAGTGTCATAGCGGATATTAGATAGGTTTGATTTTCCACTAAATAATTTTAAAAAGAGATGAAAAAATGTTATGAGGACGAACTATTAAATGATGTTGTCACTGTATGTTGTCACTATGTTTTCACTACGTTGTCACTGTATGTTGTCACTATTTTTTCACTACGTTGTCACTGTATGTTGTCACTATGTTTTCACTACTTTGTCACTGTATGTTGTTGTTGATTCGTGATGTTGTTTGTGTCATCTAGGGGCGGGACAGCAACTCATGGTCTTGGTCTCATGCCAACTGGCATCCTTGTGTATGAAGACCATAAGAAGATTGGTCTCTTCTTCTGGTGAGTCACATAAACTGGTCCTCAGTGTAGTGGGTCTGTAGGACTCAAGGTGGGAGCCTTTCTGGGCCTCTTGTAGGATCACAAGGCACGTGGTTATGATCTCTGGTGATGTCAGTGATTATCAGAAGTAGTAGAGAAGTGTAATCAGTACAGCAAACTCCGCTTAACCGAATCGTGGATAACATCAGCCATTTAATTGAATAAAAATGGCTGCGACAGAATCACTCCCTATTCCTGCTGTGTTAGAATGCTCTGTTTAAAGGAATCACTCCATATTCCTGCTGTGTTAGAATGCTCCGTTTAAAGGAATCACTCCCTATTCCTACTGTGTTAGAATGCTCTGTTTAACAGAATCACAGCTGCCACATAGTAGAATCAGATACGTAAAAAACGATCAATGTAGTGTGAAATAAGAGGTTTTATGGAAACCCCCCAAGGCTTTTGGACTATTAATCAGTGTTTTTGATGCAAAAAACGATACATTGTACAGGTTAAAGATTAAACATTACATAACTGAAATAGTATTTAATGTAGCTGTTTCAGCATAGACAAGCCAAAACTCTATGTAACAAAGTTGCAACTTTTGTCTAGCTAAGAAAATCTGTCACTCAAGAATATCTGTTTACAAAATTTGCACAGCCCTGTAGCTACTATGTAGGAATTCTGTACGGACAAAATAAAACTCAGTTGTTTGACATACATTCACTTCCACATCATTCACTTCCACGTCATTCCGAGTCCATATTTTCTTAACTTTGCTTAACAGAATGAAATTGCTTTGGCCCGAAGTGATTCTGTTGTGTGGAGTATCAACATAAGTCAACACTGATAAAGCACAACCATTAGGGCTCAGTGTATGTTTTGATATACACCCAATTAGTGTCTTGTGCGTGAAATAGTAGGTAACTACGTGGCATATTGTCTGTGGTGATGACATCATAAGTGTCTTGTTGTGTGTGAAATAGTAAGTAACTACGTGACATGTTGTGTGTGGTGATGACATCATAAGTGTCTTGTTGTGTGCGAAATAGTAGGTAACTACGTGACATGTTGTCTGTGGTGATGACATCATAAGTGTCTTGTTGTGTGCGAAATAGTAAGTAACTATGTGGCATGTTGTGTGTGGTGATGACATCATAAGTGTCTTGTTGTGTGTGAAATAGTAGGTAACTACGTGGCATGTTGTGTGTGGTGATGACATCATAAGTGTCTTGTTGTGTGTGAAATAGTAGGTAACTACGTGGCATATTGTCTGTGGTGATGACATCATAAGTGTCTTGTTGTGCGTGAAATAGTAGGTAACTACGTGACATGTTGTGTGTGGTGATGACATCATAAGTGTCTTGTTGTGTGTGAAATAGTAGGTAACTACGTGACATGTTGTCTGTGGTGATGACATCATAAGTGTCTTGTTGTGTGTGAAATAGTAAGTAACTACGTGACATGTTGTCTGTGGTGATGACATCATAAGTGTCTTGTTGTGTGTGAAATAGTAGGTAACTACATGACATGTTGTCTGTGGTGATGACATCATAAGTGTCTTGTTGTGTGTGAAATAGTAGGTAACTACGTGACATGTTGTCTGTGGTGATGACATCATAAGTGTCTTGTTGTGTGTGAAGTAGTAGGTAACTACGTGACATGTTGTCTGTGGTGATGACATCATAAGTGTCTTGAGCTGTTAATTCCTACCTCCCTAAACTTGTTGCTTCTTCAGGCCAAAAATCACAAAGTTGGATTTCAAGAAGAAGAAACTGACTATTTGTGTCGTGGAAGATGACGAACAGGTAATGTTTGGAGGACGATCTGTCATTGTTGACACAATCATTGTCACTCGTTGTGACAACGACATCTGTCCATTTATTGGCTCGTGAAATCATTTGGCCAGCCAATCATTTGATGGTAGCAGACTGGGTTAATTACATGATATTAATTCCAATTACCCATAAATTACGCATTCAAATTCCACCTCAAAAATACAAATTCTGATTAAAAATATCATTTCCAATTATCAATTCCATACCCAAATAACAGCTGTGAACAGAGTGTGAACAACCACAGACACATTCAATGCCAAAAATAACAGCTGTGAACAGAGTGTGAACAACCACAGACACATTCAATGCCAAAAATAACAGCTGTGAACAGAGTGTGAACAACTACAGACATATTCAATGCCAAAAATAACAGCTGTGAACAGAGTGTGAACAACCACAGACACATTCAATGCCAAAAATAACAGCTGTGAACAGAGTGTGAACAACCACAGACACATTCAATGCCAAAAATAACAGCTGTGAACAGAGTGTGAACAACTACAGACACATTCAATGCCAAAAATAACAGCTGTGAACAGAGTGTGAACAACTACAGACACATTCAATGCCAAAAATAACAGCTGTGAACAGAGTGTGAACAACTACAGACACATTCAATGACAAAAATAACAGCTGTGAACAGAGTGTGAACAACCACAGACACACTCAATGACAAAAATAACAGCTGTGAACAGAGTGTGAACAACCATAGACATACTCAATGACAAAAATACCAGCTGTGAACAGAGTGTGAACAACCATAGACATACTCAATGACAAAAATACCAGCTGTGAACAGAGTGTGAACCACAGACACATTCAATGCCAAAAATAACATCTGTTTTAGAGCAGCTCTATTTAATTTCTGCATATTATGGTACATAATGGCAAACAAATAATAAAAAATTATGACATGCAACAAATGATATTTTATTGATTATTTTTAGTGATTAATTTGATTTAAAAGTTACATAATGTAATTGAAAAAGTAAGTGAAAACAAAAATGCCAAATACATTTTCACCAATTCCAATTATTTTAAAAAACAAAGCACCAATTACAATTCTGGAATTGGAATTGGCGTTTCAATTCTAGTAACAATGTAATTGACCTAAAAAAAAAAAGCCTGGATAGTTGAAGACTAACTGTAATGTGAGTGCTTATTTGTCCTAACCCAAGCTCTCAGTTCTAAAGTCTGGATAGTTGAAGACTAACTGTAATGTTAGTGCTTATTTGTCCTAACCCAAGCTCTCAGTTCTAAAGTCTAGATAGTTGAAGACTAACTGTAATGTGAGTGCTTATTTGTCCTAACCCAAGCTCTCAGTTCTAAAGTCTGGATAGTTGAAGACTAACTGTAATGTTAGTGCTTATTTGTCCTAACCCAAGCTCTCAGTTCTAAAGTCTAGATAGTTGAAGACTAACTGTAATGTTAGTGCTTATTTGTCCTAACCCAAGCTCTCAGTTCTAAAGTCTAGATAGTTGAAGACTAACTGTAATGTTAGTGCTTATTTGTCCTTACCCAAGCTCTCAGTTCTAAAGTCTAGATAGTTGAAGACTAACTGTAATGTTAGTGCTTATTTGTCCTAACCCAAGCTCTCAGTTCTAAAGTCTGGATAGTTGAAGACTAGCTGTAATGTTAGTGCTTATTTGTCCTAACCCAAGCTCTCAGTTCTAAAGTCTGGATAGTTGAAGACTAACTGTAATGTTAGTGCTTATTTGTCCTAACCCAAGCTCTCAGTTCTAAAGTCTGGATAGTTGAAGACTAACTGTAATGTTAGTGCTTATTTGTCCTAACCCAAGCTCTCAGTTCTAAAGTCTGGATAGTTGAAGACTAACTGTAATGTTAGTGCTTATTTGTCCTAACCCAAGCTCTCAGTTCTAAAGTCTGGATAGTTGAAGACTAACTGTAATGTTAGTGCTTATTTGTCCTAACCCAAGCTCTCAGTTCTAAAGTCTGGATAGTTGAAGACTAACTGTAATGTTAGTACTTATTTGTCCTAACCCAAGCTCTCAGTTCTAAAGTCTGGATAGTTGAAGACTAGCTGTAATGTTAGTGCTTATTTGTCCTTACCCAAGCTCTCAGTTCTAAAGTCTAGATAGTTGAAGACTAGCTGTAATGTTAGTACTTATTTGTCCTAACCCAAGCTCTCAGTTCTAAAGCCTGGATAGTTGAAGACTAACTGTAATGTGAGTGCTTATTTGTCCTAACCCAAAGTCTCAGTTCTAAAGGGTCAGTCCCTGGGTACTTACTTGTTGAGTCATGTAACAATACTGAGTCACTCAGACACTCACTAAATTACTCACTCAATCACTTTCACACTCACTCATATAGTCACTCAGTCAGTCATTTCACACAGTTACTAACTCAAATACTCAATCACTTAAATATTAACACACTGAGACATGGGTGCAGTAGCTCCTACGTAGCTCAGTGGTTCATTCACCCCGCTTTGTCTGTGTTCATTCACCCCACTTTGTCTGTGTTCATTCACCCCACTTTGTCTGTGTTCATTCACCCCGCTTTGTCTGTGTTCATTCACCCCGCTTTGTCTGTGTTCATTCACCCCGCGTCTTTTTAAGTGATGCTGAAAGCTGTTGGTTCCTCATTCCTGGTGTCTGTGCCAGGAGAACTAAAAGATCCCACACAGGGAAATGAAAAACCTGCCCCGGGCTCACAGAGCCAATGGTCTTGATCTGCAAAAACCTGCCACGGGCTCACAGAGCCAATGGTCTTGATCTACAAAAACCTGCCACGGGCTCACAGAGCCAATGGTCTTGATCTACAAAAACCTGCCCTGGGCTCACAGAGCCAATGGTCTTGATCTACAAAAACCTGCCACGGGCTCACAGAGCCAATGGTCTTGATCTACAAAAACCTGCCACGGGCTCATAGAGCCAATGGTCTTGATCTACAAAAGCCAATACAAGCACTGAAATAGCTGAAGCGAAAAACTTGCTTTTGTCTACACAGATACCAATAAGACCCACTGCCACGCACTAGTGATCATGGCTCGAAAATACTCTAGCCACATTTATATGTGGCTAACATATAATATACTCTAGCCACATTTATATGTGGCTAACATATAATATACTCTAGCCACATTTGTATGTGGCTAACATATAATATATTCTAGCCACATTTGTATGTGGCTAACATATAATATACTCTAGCCACATTTATATGTGGCTAACATATAATATATTCTAGCCACATTTATATGTGGCTAACATATAATATACTCTAGCCACATTTGTATGTGGCTAACATATAATATATTCTAGCCACATTTGTATGTGGCTAACATATAATATACTCTAGCCACATTTATATGTGGCTAACATATAATATACTCTAGCCACATTTATATGTGGCTAACATATAATATACTCTAGCCACATTTGTATGTGGCTAACATATAATATATTCTAGCCACATTTGTATGTGGCTAACATATAATATATTCTAGCCATATTTATATGTGGCTAACATATAATATACTCTAGCCACATTTATATGTGGCTAACATATAATATACTCTAGCCACATTTGTATGTGGCTAACATATAATATATTCTAGCCACATTTGTATGTGGCTAACATATAATATATTCTAGCCATATTTATATGTGGCTAACATATAATATACTCTAGCCACATTTATATGTGGCTAACATATAATATACTCTAGCCACATTTGTATGTGGCTAACATATAATATATTCTAGCCACATTTGTATGTGGCTAACATATAATATATTCTAGCCATATTTATTTGTGGTTAACATATATACTCTTGCCACATTTGTATGTGGCTAACATATAATATACTCTAGCCACATTTATATGTGGCTAACATATAATATACTCTAGCCACATTTATATGTGGCTAACATATAATATACTCTAGCCACATTTGTATGTGGCTAACATATAATATATTCTAGCCACATTTGTATGTGGCTAACATATAATATATTCTAGCCATATTTATATGTGGCTAACATATAATATACTCTAGCCACATTTATATGTGGCTAACATATAATATACTCTAGCCACATTTGTATGTGGCTAACATATAATATATTCTAGCCACATTTGTATGTGGCTAACATATAATATATTCTAGCCATATTTATATGTGGCTAACATATAATATACTCTAGCCACATTTATATGTGGCTAACATATAATATACTCTAGCCACATTTGTATGTGGCTAACATATAATATATTCTAGCCACATTTGTATGTGGCTAACATATAATATATTCTAGCCATATTTATTTGTGGTTAACATATATACTCTTGCCACATTTGTATGTGGCTAACATATAATATACTCTAGCCACATTTATATGTGGCTAACATATAATATACTCTAGCCACATTTATATGTGGCTAACATATAATATACTCTAGCCACATTTGTATGTGGCTAACATATAATATATTCTAGCCACATTTGTATGTGGCTAACATATAATATATTCTAGCCATATTTATATGTGGCTAACATATAATATACTCTAGCCACATTTATATGTGGCTAACATATAATATACTCTAGCCACATTTGTATGTGGCTAACATATAATATATTCTAGCCACATTTGTATGTGGCTAACATATAATATATTCTAGCCATATTTATTTGAAGTTAACATATAATATACTCTAGCCACATTTGTATGTGGCTAACATATAATATATTCTAGCCACATTTGTATGTGGCTAACATATAATATATTCTAGCCACATTTATATGTGGTTAACATATAATATACTCTAGTCACGTTTATATGTGGCTAACAGAGTTCTTAGCTTCAATGGAAGAAGAAGATGGTGACTTTATCATCACTATAAGCACTCACTCACCTACTCAGTGATAATACATGCACACATGCATGCATGCACGCACGCACGCACACATGCATGCATGCATGCACACCTTATTCATAAAATACCGCCCCCTTCAAGCAACCTAGACCCCTCTGTTGACCCACGTTGCCATGGTTACAGGGCCACGAACAAGAGCACCACTTTGTGTTTCGCCTGATGCACCAGAAGGCGTGCAAACACCTGTGGAAGTATGCCGTGGAGCACCACGCCTTCTTCAGACTCAAGTGCCCGGTGAAGGGGCCAAGCGCACGGCAGAGCTTCTTCCGAATGGGGTCTCGCTTCCGATACAGGTAGAGCTGGTCTCACTTCTGCTACAGGTAGGGCTGGTCTCACTTCTGCTACAGGTAGGGCTGGTCTCACTTCCGCTACAGGTAGGCTGGTCTCACTTCTGATACAGGTAGGGCTGGTTTCACTTCCACTACAGGTAGGGCTTGTTTCACTTCTGCTACAGGTAGGCTGGTTTCACTTCCGCTGCAGGTAGGGCTGGTTTCACTTCCGCTACAGGTAGGCTGGTTTCACTTCCGCTACAGGTAGGCTGGTTTCACTTCCGCTACCGGTAGGGTCGTCTTCCCCAGGGCTGGTCTTTCCTGTACAGACCAACATTTTGACAAGTAAAAACATAAAGATGAGAAGTAAACCAGAGAAACAAAAACCAGAGAAATGACTTACATTCTGCTGTGTACACAACTTACAGTCTGCTGGGTACACAACTTACAGTCTGCTGGGTACACAACTTTTAAGTTTATGTGCTGCCATCTGTCACATTGCATGTAGGTCATTTTGTTTTAGTCGGTATGTAACAACTCTGTCTTTCTAACAGTTCCTTGAATGCTTTTGGATAACATTTATGGTAAAACTTAATGTGATATCTGTAGAGCGTTGCATGGCTGTGTTTCAGCGGGCGCACAGAGTTCCAGACGGCGAGTGTGAAGCACGCCCGATGCAGTGTGCGCTTTGAATGCAAGGCCGGTCAGCGTTACTCGCGGCGACCGACCTTTGAGAGGAGCGAGAGAGAGAGGATGGCCCGGGCCGTCGCGTCCAAGGAAGCGGCCCACCCTACAGCCAGGTGGGTGCAGGGTGTGTGTGGTGCAGGGGGGGTGTGGTGCAGGGGGGGTGTGGTGCAGGGGGTGTGTGGTGCAAGGGGGTGTTTGGTGCAGGGGGTGTGTGTGGTGCAGGGGTGTGTGTAGTTCTTCAAACCTGCCACGGTTTATGACTTGAAATTCTGCATGAAGCCATTGAAATTTTGTTGTTGTAAAATCTGGAAATCTGCCTAACATCAATATGTTTGTCTCGACCACCATAACTTTATCGTTTGATTTTATACAAGAAAATATGTACTTTATCACAATGTTTGTCCATTTGAAATGAATCCATATATAAATGGGCCGTATTCCACCAAAACTCACAAAATCCAAATTTCATGCTGGAAATGTGTACCATGCGGCAGACCCAGTTCTTGTTTCTTTTATAATTATTTTTGAAGTAAATAAAAATGATGTAACAGTTATGGTGTCTGGTATGTAGCTAAAGTGAGGATAAGGAGGTAAGGGTTAAAGTAAATAAAAATGATGTAACAGTTATGGTGTCTGGTATGTAGCTAAAGTGAGGATAAGGAGGTAAGGGTTAAAGTAAATAAAAATGATGTAACAGTTATGGTGTCTGGTATGTAGCTAAAGTGAGGATAAGGAGGTAAGGGTTAAAGTAAATAAAAATGATGTAACAGTTATGGTGTCTGGTATGTAGCTAAAGTGAGGATAAGGAGGTAAGGGTTAAAGCTAGCAGATCGAGATAGATGTAACAGTTATCAGGGTTTCACGTTTGAAAACAACAGGCGAGTGATAAATCGCTCGCCTAAATATGGCAAATTAATTTAGGCAAGCGATTTCTTTTCTTTTCTTTTTTACCGTGTGGTGGCGCCACCATTTCCCCTTCGGATTATGTCGTTGTCGCCATGAAATTGTAATTGGTACTTGTTGGCGCTATGACTTTTGTACAAAGAAATAAAAAAATAAATGATTACTTTAGTAAACCCCATACATTGCAAATTGATGAAACGGTTTTGAATTGCAACATGTCATCGATCACCGTAGGCATAGCCTAGACAAGGCCAGTGCCATTTGATCCCGCGGCCAGCACATCGTGGCTTCAATGCCAAATGGCGTTTTTGCAATCTTGGTGCAGCAGGCTGCGATCGCCATCCCCGGTGACGGATGATACGTGAAGTCTGACTATTGGAGTCCGAACACTTCGTTATAAAGAGAGTAGACTTTCCTAGTGAATCTAATACTCAAGAAACTCCTTGTCAAGACGAACACTTGCAGGCAGCGAGCGATTTTAGCAATTGACGCAAGCGATAAATCACTTCCTAGGTTAGTGATTTGCGCGAGCGATAGGGAGCGAGAGCGATCGCTCGCCTCAAAGATGATGCCCTGAGTTATGGTGTCTGGGATATAGCTAAAGTGAGGATAATGACATAAGGGTTAAAGCTAGCAGATCGAGATGGGGCGAGGGTTAAAAGTAGTAGACTGAAATAGGTTCATGGTTAAAGCTAGCTGATCAACATGGAACAATGGTTAAAGCTAGCAGACAAATATAGTGTTAGGGTTAAAGTAGCAGACCCAGATGGGGCAAGGGTTAATATTGATATATTTCTGATGACGGTGTTTCAGTGTTGTTGTCAAGCCAGCTGTCGCCACGGCAGCTGTGGTCGAGTCACCGACATCGCCGAGTCCTGTGTCACTGAATGTAACCACAAATGGCGCTGTGTCAGCAGTAGGCGCTTCCCCACTGGAACGGCTCGACAATCTGATTAAGGGGTCGAATCAGACAACCGAGGCATCAGTCCATTCCAAGGTTGCTATGGCAACTGCTGGTTGCAGCACTATTCAAGGTTAGTCTTTTGACTATCACACAGACACCAAGCAAGATTGGTTGTGTCTGAAAGGTTTATCTCTCGCTACTATAAAATGTACATATACTTAACTTGCATGTCAACGTCTGATCATGGAAAGTGGGAAAAGCCTCCTCCGTTCAATTAGCAGACTCGAGCTGTTTTTATGGGTCGTCATTTTGATTTGTTGTTCTCGTTCGTGGTGAACACATGCACAACTAAGTGTGAAATCACTTGAGACCACAAAGTTAACATGTCGCTAGAATTGCCTCATGTGCAATAACTATATCGATTTTACCATAGAAATAAAAAAGATTGAAAAGTGGGATATTTCATGAAAAAGCAAACCTTACTGCCATTATATTGTATAAATCTGTACGCTGTAAAACATTTGTGATTTGTTCAGATCTCCTCTTGTAATGTGACATAGTTCAAAGTTCTTGTTCTGACAGACGAATCAGAGCGGGCTCAGGCGAAGCTGAAGGGCCTTGACGAGACAGGGCCTGTTGCCATGACAACGAAGCCCCACAAGGACGTGAACACGTTCATCAACAACCAGTTGAAGTTTGTGAGTGCTCCGGCCGTCATCCCGCCTGACCAGATGAAGTGTAACATCCTCAAGGCCCAGGCTGAGGAACAGTACAAGAACACTGGTCAGTGGCAGATAGAGTGACCACTGAACACCGGTCAGTGGCAGATAGAGTGACCACTGAACACCGGTCAGTGGCAGATAGAGTGACCACTGAACACCGGTCAGTGGCAGATAGAGTGACCACTGAACACCGGTCAGTGGCAGATAGAGTGACCACTGAGTGGCCATTATAGCACTTCAGACTGGTTAGTGGCAGATAAAGTGACCACTGTGGCCAATATAGTTCTTTAGACTGGTAAGTGACAGCTAGAGTGACCACTGTGTCCAGTATAGTACTTCTGACTGGTCAGTGACAGCTAGAGCGACCACTGTGTCCAATATAGTTCTTTAGACTGGTCAGTGGCAGCTAGAGTGACCACTGTCCAGTATAGTAATTTAGACTGGTCAGTGGCAGATAGAGTAACTGCTGTGTCCAGTATAGTACTTTAGACCGGTCAGTGCCAGATAGAGTGACCACTGTGTCCACTATAGCACTTTAGACCGGTCAGTGCCAGCTAGAGTGACCAATGTGTCCAGTATAGTACTTCAGACTGGTCAGTGGCAGCTAGAGTGACCACTGTGTCCAGTATAACACTTCAGACTGGACTGTGATAAATAACATTGTAGCTGTGATGACAATCAACATGCCAGCATCTAAAGGTGCAATGTTGTTTTTATCATGAAATCTCTGTTCTTCTTTGCTGCTTCCTTTATAAAGGGCTGAGGCATTTGTTGCACCCTTTATAAAGGGCTGAGGCATTTGTTGCTCCCTTTATAAAGGGCTGAGGCATTTGTTGCACCCTTTATAAAGGGCTGAGGCATTTGTTGTTCCCTTTATAAAGGGCTGAGGCATTTGTTGCACCCTTTATAAAGGGCTTAGGCATTTGTTGCTCCCTTTATAAAGGGCTGAGGCATTTGTTGCACCCTTTATAAAGGGCTGAGGCATTTGTTGCTTCCTTTATAAAGGGCTGAGGTATTTGTTGCTCCCTTTATAAAGGGCTGAGGCATTTGTTGCTTCCTTTATAAAGGGCTGAGGCATTTGTTGCTCCCTTTATAAAGGGCTGAGGCATTTGTTGCTCCCTTTATAAAGGGCTGAGGCATTTGTTGCTCCCTTTATAAAGGGCTGAGGCATTTGTTGCTTCCTTTATAAAGGGCTGAGGTATTTGTTGCACCCTTTATAAAGGGCTGAGGCATTTGTTGCTTCCTTTATAAAGGGCTGAGGCATTTGTTGCTCCCTTTATAAAGGGCTGAGGCATTTGTTGCTCCCTTTATAAAGGGCTGAGGCATTTGTTGCTCCCTTTATAAAGGGCTGAGGCATTTGTTGCACCCTTTATAAAGGGCTGAGGCATTTGTTGCTTCCTTTATAAAGGGCTGAGGCATTTGTTGCTTCCTTTATAAAGGGCTGAGGCATTTGTTGCTCCCTTTATAAAGGGCTGAGGCATTTGTTGCTCCCTTTATAAAGGGCTGAGGCATTTGCTTCCCTGAAAAGGTGTGCAGAAATGGAATCACGAAAAATCGGATTAATGAAGCAATTTACAGTGTATCGGGAATGTTCTCACTCATAGGTATGTGATTTACTGAAAACCCAGATTACTGAATAACGGATAAATGAGACATGTCTGTAATAATATAATTAATTGGTGGACTGACGCTGTTTAATACGACCATCTGTGTTGATGCAGGGCTGTCTGCAGACAAGACTGTGGAGATGCCCCCCGAAGAAGACACCCCAAGGTGGGTCCATGTCCTGCAGTCTGAGATACAGGCTGTTGGCCGTCAAGTTGAAATCACTACCATTCTTGAGTTCCGTGGTCCAGTCATGGGGCAACCTGAAATCACATGTAAAATTTATCAAAAAATAAAAGATTCATATTACTGAACTATTCCACTGAGCCTTTGTCTGTGAATTTAAGACATTTCATTAAAAGCAATGTTAGTTTTGAACTGAATGTGTTGTGACATGAATAAATAAATCTATCCATGCATTTTGTTAAATATGTGGCGGACTAGTAAATAACATCAACGTACAGCGCACAAGCATTTGTGGTACACAGACACCACTTTGTCTTCGTCTTCTTCCTGATCTAACAAATCTCACAGTGATTGGATACAAATAATGGTCATTTTAATGAAATATCTTAAACACATGGACAAAGGCTCGGTGGAACAATTCAATAATACAAATCCTTTATTTTGTATGAATTTTACATGTGATATCGTGGTGCCCCTCCCCCTTGACTGGACTGTGAAATAGCAACTTAGAGGTGTTTGGCCACAGCCTAATACTCATTCGTTCAGCCTTCATGTGATGTTGTTTGCCCCTTGTGTATATTAGAGATGTTTCTTCCTGTTGTACTGAGTTTGTTGAGTTTGACTTTCACGTGTTATTTGCTATTTCTTTTCTTGGGCATTAGACCTGTGTTGGATTTTGCAATTTATGTTTTAAAATGTAAAGCATTTCGCAGGCTTATTTTTCTCTTAATAAAATTTGCTCTTTTCTCTAGTTGAATTTCAATAATTCTGTTTCTTTAAAGCATGGCTGGTTGCATGTAGTAAATAAATTGTGTGGTTTTCTTGTTATTAACAAGCATGAGTTGAGATGGTCCCTGCTCTTTTGCCACATGTAAGACTTTCTCCCCAAATCAGTTGTTATTTTAATGTAGATTTTCTATTAAACTAGAACGTTTTGACAACTGTTGGTCTTCTTGAGGAAGTTACTGAATGTTGCAGAAACACTGTAGGGAGCGAACATTAATAGCTGTGTTTAACAGAAAGTCTACATGAAATTATTCCACCACCTTGATGAATACTTTCACCAAGTTTTCATTTTGTTTCTTAGTTAACAAATAATTGTGTTTGTAGATAATTGCAAATTATTTATATGTTCTAATCCTTTTAAACTTTCACATATTTTCTGAGTTGTTCCCTCTAACATTGAGATGATCCCTGTGTGTTTTGGGGCTGCAGAAGTTCTGGTGATGAGGAGTGCTTCCCTTCCGTGTGGGGCGTGGGGCGCCAGAGTAAAATACCCCTCCTGGAAAGTGATGCCCTAGATTATTACAGGTATCAGTTGTCATGGTTACTGTGCTTGTGCACGCACGTACGCACGCACACTCATGCGCGCATAACTAACTGGGATTGAGGTGTCACCACAGGATTTGTTGAGCAGACCACTTTGGTGATGCATCCTAACTGTTGCCAGGTTCGCTAGTTTTATATTACATTTCAAAATTGGACTTAAATACCATCTCAATAGCTGTAAAATGAAAATGGCAGCAGGCCATTGAAATGGTCACAGGTCAAAGGGAGATGGCAACATTCCTAATGACAACAGACCAAATGAAAATGACAACAGGTGAAATGAAAATGACAAAATAGGCCATATGAAAATGACAACAGGCCATATGAAAATTATTACAGACCAAGTGAAATGATTTTTATATTATATGCTATTCATAAACAGATGATGGTCAAATTATATTATACTAATAGTGGTTCGTTAAAACCCAATTGGGCAGTGAGGGTGGTAGAACAGATATAGTTTATACTGTGTTATATTATTTTACGATAAACACAGTTGGGCAGTGAGGGTGGTAGAACAGATATAGTTTATACTGTGTTATATTATTTTACGGTAAACACAGTTGGGCAGTGAGGGTGGTAGAACAGATATAGTTTATACTGTGTTATATTATTTTATGCTAAACACAATTGGACAGTGAGGGTGGTAGAATAGATATAGTTTATACTGTGTTATATTATTTTATGATAAACACAATTGGGCAGTGAGGGTGGTAGAACAGATATAGTTTATACTGTGTTATATTATTTTATGCTAAACCCAATTGGGCAGTGAGGGTGGTAGAACAGATATAGTTTATACTGTGTTATATTATTTTATGCTAAACACAATTGGACAGTGAGGGTGGTAGAACAGATATAGTTTATACTGTGTTATATTATTTTATGCTAAACACAATTGGGCAGTGAGGGTGGTAGAACAGATATAGTTTATACTGTGTTATATTATTTTATGCTAAACACAATTGGGCAGTGAGGGTGGTAGAACAGATATAGTTTATACTGTGTTATATTATTTTATGCTAAACACAATTGGGCAGTGAGGGTGGTAGAACAGATATAGTTTATACTGTGTTATATTATTTTATGCTAAACACAATTGGGCAGTGAGGGTGGTAGAACAGATATAGTTTATACTGTGTTATATTATTTTATGCTAAACACAATTGGGCAGTGAGGGTGGTAGAACACCTATAGTTTATACTGTGTGATGTTATTTTATGCTAAACACAATTGGGCAGTGAGGGTGGTAGAACAGATATAGTTTATACTGTGTTATATCATTTTACGATAAACACAATTGGGCAGTGAGGGTGGTAGAACTTGGTTGAATTCTCCAAATATTTTGGCTGCTTCACATGGCCTTTGTCCTGTGAAACAGAAGTTAGTCCGCCAATGAAAACTGTGAAGCGGCCAAAATATTCTGAGAATTCAACCAAGTTTCTTCTGAGGCAAAGAAAACGTCTAATGTTTCATCGGAATCGATTAGTAACTTCTGCTGGTTACCACCAAGTAGCAGTGTGCAACAGGTGACTTGTTTCCCAGGATTGTAATGACAGTCTTGAGCGGGTCGGCTGCATGAAGATTGGGAGATTGGTTACTCTACATATTCTGGTTGTCTTGTAAGAAACTGTCATCCACAATTTTGCTTCTCTGGTAGAAATACTTGATTAACAGGTGCATGTGTTTTTATGCCATGTAGTCTGTGTACACCTGTGTGTGCGTATCTCGCACATGTACGTATGCATTGATGTCATGCGTGTTGTTGCATATTCTCAAACATATTTCCTTGCCAGGCATGCAAGTACGCAGTGTTTGTTTACTGAGTGTTTGTCCCTACAGTAAGATGACTGGCAGTGTGTCAGATGACAAGTCACATGTCGTCAGAGGCAGCTCATCGTCCAATGGGTAAGCAGCATCTATGAATTCTCACCAACTGTTTTATTATCATTTGCCTGCACCTTATCAGTAATACTTGTACTTGGGGGTCATCATAATGCACCATAGTTGTTGAACATTTTGGTTGGAAGAAGATAAAATGGAAATTTTATCGAAGAGAGACAATGGAAGGCAAAATGGAAGAGAAAAAATAAACGTTATTTCCTTTACCATTCTACAAACTGTTTTTACACACAAAAATTATAAATTAGCATTATTTATTGTATATGTTAATATATTATGCAAATATATTGTCAAGAAGCACTAGACAGTGATCATTGGTTGGTTGTGTGAAAGTAGTATACAGTTTCCCTGGTTTTAGTTTTAATTCCAAATGTGTGGGGCACGGTGGCGCAGTGGTTAGAACATAGGACTCAATCAAGAGAACCCGGGTTCGAATCCTCTTGCTGCTATTTTGAAACTTTGCCAATTTCGTTCATCCCACATTGCCTCAGTTCACTTAGCTGTATCAATGAGTACCTGGCCATAGACAGTTCACTCAGCTGTATCAATGAGTAGCTGGCAATAGACAGTTCACTCAGCTGTATCAATGAGTACCTGGCAATAGACAGTTCACTCAGCTGTATCAATGAGTGCCTGGCAATAGACAGTTCACTCAGCTGTATCAATGAGTGCCTGGCAATAGACAGTTCACTCAGCTGTATCAATGAGTGCCTGGCAATAGACAGTTCACTCAGCTGTATCAATGAGTACCTGGCAATAGACAGTTCACTCAGCTGTATCAATGAGTGCCTGGCAATAGACAGTTCACTCAGCTGTATCAATGAGTACCTGGCAATAGACAGTTCACTTAGCTGTATCAAAGAGTACCTGGCAATAGACAGTTCACTTAGCTGTATCAATGAGTACCTGGCAATAGACAGTTCACTCAGCTGTATCAATGAGTACCTGGCAATAGACAGTTCACTCTGTATCAATGAGTACCTGGCAATAGACAGTTCACTCAGCTGTATCAATGAGTACCTGGCAATAGACAGTTCACTCAGCTGTATCAATGAGTACCTGGCAATAGACAGTTCACTCAGCTGTATCAATGAGTACCTGGCAATAGACAGTTCACTTAGCTGTATCAATGAGTACCTGGCAATAGACAGTTCACTTAGCTGTATCAATGAGTACCTGGCAATAGACAGTTCACTCAGCTGTATCAATGAGTACCTGGCAATAGACAGTTCACTCTGTATCAATGAGTACCTGGCAATAGACAGTTCACTAAGCTGTATCAATGAGTACCTGGCAATAGACAGTTCACTCAGCTGTATCAATGAGTACCTGGCAATAGACAGTTCACTCAGCTGTATCAATGAGTACCTGGCAATAGACAGTTCACTCAGCTGTATCAATGAGTACCTGGCAATAGACAGTTCACTTAGCTGTATCAATGAGTACCTGGCAATAGACAGTTCACTCAGCTGTATCAATGAGTACCTGGCAATAGACAGTTCACTCTGTATCAATGAGTACCTGGCAATAGACAGTTCACTCAGCTGTATCAATGAGTACCTGGAAATAGACAGTTCACTCAGCTGTATCAATGAGTACCTGGCAATAGACAGTTCACTCAGCTGTGTCAATGAGTACCTGGCAATAGACAGTTCACTCAGCTGTGTCAATGGGTACCTAACTATAGACAGTTCACTCAGCTGTGTCAATGAGTACCTGGCTATAGACAGTTCACTCAGCTGTATCAATGAGTACCTGGCAATAGACAGTTCACTCAGCTGTATCAATGAGTACCTGGCAATAGACAGTTCACTCAGCTGTGTCAATGAGTACCTGGCAATAGACAGTTCACTCAGCTGTATCAATGAGTACCTGGCAATAGACAGTTCACTCTGTATCAATGAGTACCTGGCAATAGACAGTTCACTCAGCTGTATCAATGAGTACCTGGCAATAGACAGTTCACTCAGCTGTATCAATGAGTACCTGGCAATAGACAGTTCACTCAGCTGTATCAATGAGTACCTGGCAATAGACAGTTCACTTAGCTGTATCAATGAGTACCCGGCAATAGACAGTTCACTTAGCTGTATCAATGAGTACCTGGCAATAGACAGTTCACTCAGCTGTATCAATGAGTACCTGGCAATAGACAGTTCACTCTGTATCAATGAGTACCTGGCAATAAACAGTTCACTCAGCTGTATCAATGAGTACCTGGCAATAGACAGTTCACTCAGCTGTATCAATGAGTACCTGGCAATAGACAGTTCACTCAGCTGTGTCAATGAGTACCTGGCAATAGACAGTTCACTCAGCTGTGTCAATGAGTACCTAGCTATAGACAGTTCACTCAGCTGTGTCAATGAGTACCTGGCTATAGACAGTTCACTCAGCTGTATCAATGAGTACCTGGCAATAGACAGTTCACTCAGCTGTATCAATGAGTACCTGGCAATAGACAGTTCACTCAGCTGTGTCAATGAGTACCTAGCTATAGACAGTTCACTCAGCTGTGTCAATGAGTACCTGGCTATAGACAGTTCACTTAGCTGTATCAATGAGTACCTGGCAATAGACAGTTCACTCAGCTGTGTCAATGAGTACCTGGCAATAGACAGTTCACTCAGCTTTATCAATGAGTACCTGGCAATAGACAGTTCATTCAGCTGTGGCAATGAGTACCTGGCTATAGACAGTTCACTCAGCTGTATCAATGAGTACCTGGCTATAGACAGTGGAGGGATTCCAGGGATGGAATTATAAGAACAAACAGTTTCTGAGCAGCAATTGCAGCGTAGCTGAATGCTTCAATAGAAAATGAAATGGTGTTTGTGTGAACAGGTCTGGCAGTGGAGAAGTGTGACACACTCTGGGTAATGGTTGTTAGAAGGACGTCATATTAAGTGAATGCTTTGCTTTTTGTGGCCCAGAATGTCCAGTGCATGTGGTCATAAACATAATGTCCAGTGCATGTGGTCATAAACATAATGTCCAGTGCATGTGGTCATAAACATAATGTCCAGTGCATGTGGTCATAAACATAATGTCCAGTGCATGTGGTCATAAACATAATGTCCAGTGAATGTGGTCATAAACATAATGTCCAGTGCATGTGGTCATAAACATAATGTCCAGTGAATGTGGTCATAAACATAATGTTCAGTGCATGTGGTCATAAACATAACGTCCAGTGCATGTGGTCATAAACATAATGTCCAGTGAATGTGTGGTCATTGTTGTAGGTTCTCGCTGCGGGCATCCACTGGGTCCGAGCGGTCAAATATCTCACCAACTGTGTGCATGCCTGGTCAGCAGCCCTCAAGTCTCAAGTAGTTATGCTCCAAACAGCCCAATCTTGAGCTAACGCAGGAGTTTGGACCAACGGCTTTTGGTGTCTCTTCCGAAAGACACGGGCAAAGTGGGGTGAACGAAATTGCCCAAGCTTCGAAACGGCGGAGGTGGAGTCGAACCACCGTCCTCTCGGTCGATAGGCGGGTGCTCTAACCATTAGACCACCGCTCCCCACATTAGACCACCGCTCCCCACACCCTGCAGCGTAAGTAAGACTGACCAATGTCCAAGATGGTCACAATGTGTCATGGTTACACTCATCAACCATCGGTTGTCTATGAATTATAATATGCATGTATATATATATATATATACATATATTACTATGCCTCAATTGGTTAAGGACATATCGCACTGTTTCCCTTCCACGAATAAAACCACAGCAGCCACAAACCAAAACCTTTTCCTAAATATATGGCCATAGACCAGCTTTTTTGTTGCTATGTATGTTAACTAATTGAGGCAAAGTCAATATCCCAATGTGTATTCCACATATATATATATATTATATATATGTATAAATATATATATATATATATATAATATACATATGTATGTATAATATGTCAGACTTTTGTTCATATGAAACACTAAAAGATTATGCCCTGTAAGACTGTTCTCCATCAGTGAGATTCTGTCCGTCTCCCATCAAGTTATGACTGTAGTAGAATGCTTCAAGGTGCTGCTGCTGCAAGCTTTGGTAGTTGGGACTGTAAATGTCTGCTGACCTGTCCTAGATCTGTCCTTGCCGCGGCTCCTGTCCATTCACTTGTAAGGAGGTATGTTAGTTACAAAGTCATCTCGCAGATGGTGCCATAATCAAGTATGTGTGTTCTGCATTTCAGCAAGCCACTAAGGGAAATATAAATGAACACTGTATCACAAAACAAATATGCCAGGAGGTGAAAAATAACATTGGCGTAAGATTATGTGTAAACTCAGAGAATGTGCATATTTGAAAAAACATGTATAATGAAGTATAATATACATGAAAGTTAGAAAACCAACAAATGTTTCAGCATTTGATAATATCTGTTACATTTGATAATATATGTTACATTTGATAATATCTGTTACATTTGATAATATCTGTTAAAGATCAAAATTAAATGCTTCCAGTTATAAAGATAGGATGACAGGGTTAATATTGACACATATATTTACTGAACAAACACGGGAAGACATTGTTGGTCTTAATTGTTTTATTCCACATACATTTGTGAATGCGTGAAGGAAATGGCTAAGGTTCGTGAGTTACTGACATACCTCCTTACAGACATACAGTAAAGATTACGTGTTAATCGTGACCACCAGTGGGAGAATGCACCGCTGTCAGTTGCTATGTACTGAAGTCAGGAATGTCTGCGGCTAGAACCAAGGACCTTGTGTCTCACCTGTCTTCAGTTGCAGGAAGACCTTTTAGTTTGTTACATTTCCAGATATTTGTATTTAAAAAGTATAGCTTCCACTAGTTCATGTATTGTGTGAAATGTTCACACAGTTGTCGTTTAATTACATAGTAATTTTAATGTTTTATTTATAAGAATAGTGGAATTTATTTGTTTGACTTTTGAAGGCATATTATTGTTTTCAGTCATTACACATGAACAAGAAATGTAATTGATAGAATGGATTTGAATGATGTTTTGTGAAGCTGAAACTGGACTTGTTTATTTGGAATTCATTGAATTGAATTCTGCTGAATGGTTTAAAGACTGTCTGCTAAATTTGTAGTTCGGTATTAGTTGTCCTCTCACGCGTTGACTCTCACGCGTCGACTCTCCTCCTGTGCTGTGTGGGTTGATGTGAACTAATGACGTTTGTGATATTGTTGCACTTAATGTGTCCTGCACTATATTTACACACAACATACTGTCTTGACATATAACACACATTTATACACAATCATATCTATGTCACATGACACTGGTCACTGTGAGTTAAAGTAGAACATTTTAAAGCAATAATAAACGAGAGCTACAGTTATAAGAGCTACAGTTATAAGAGCTACAGTTATAAGAATGAAACACATTTGAGATGGTTATTTCACATAATTCCAAATTTACATCAGTAGATATTCAAAACTGTAATGTGGTATTTACAATGACACTTGGAAGTTGGAACTGCACACTATTGACACTAACAATACAAAACTTCACACAACACAGTCAGATTTGTCATTGTATGAACACTTTCTCTTACAGTGCCACGTACATGAACATCAAACATGTGTGTGTTTTTTCCTCCACAGCACATTCATATTGACTTGTAATTATGTGATGCCACATCAGTCTATATATCCCTGGCACCATGTCACTTGTGTTACCCTGATAACTGTACACAAAACTGTTTATTTTGAGTTATGTTCGTGAAAACCTGTTCACCCTGATAACATTACAAAAACTGTTCTGTTCATTCACAGTTATATATCATGAAGACCTGACCTTCCAAAAACATATTTTAGTATTTGGTTAAAGCAAAACCACACCAAATCTTAATCTGAATGACAGCGTTTGTTAGGCTTCCATTTGTAAATTGTACTGTAAATTTGTCAAATGGCGATGTCGATGTGGTGAGAGATTTGCGGTCGATGTGCTTAACGGCCCGTCCAGTCTACTGTACGCATCTTTATGCTTTGTGGCGTTTCGTAAGATCTTTACAACATTGTTTAATACATATAATTTTATAAACAACAGTTGTTAAAATTTGCCAAATACTGCCTTGTGTTGGAAGACGGAACACGTGCGTCGCTCTAATGTTTTGAGCATATCACTGGGCGTTTGTTTTAGAAAATGCAAAATGTCACAGTTAAAGGACGTTTAGTTACATTTCAAACTCACAACTGTTTGCTCAACAGAGTTTCCAAAACCTTCTCAGTCTCTTTGTCAACGTCAGTCTTAGCTGCTCTCTGGTATCGTGTGACAATGATGGTGGTTGTCACATGACAGTTGACAAAAGGATGACAGGTCTTGAAAGCTCTGTTGGGCAAAAATTATGCGGTATTTAAGTAGCGGCCACCAACCCGTTTTTTGGTGGGCCGACTGTGGCCAGCGCTATTGCTGCGAAAAGCCCAGTTGTGGTGAGTTTTACGACTGCGAATGCATCGGTCAATCCCAACAAACAGGCACAGGGAGACACAGGCTTGGCTGTCACTGCAGCACCAGCTAGCTTCAACATGAAACCACTGCACGCCTCTGGCATCGGCATCGGGAACCAGAGGGCAGCACCGCAGGTCCCTAGACCAACTAACACAACTAACACCAGTGCGTGCAGCCTGCCGATTATTGGACAACCGGTCGGAGATTTTAACATCCGTACACTTAAGTCATCGCCACCGAGGAACCTCGCCCCAAATGCCCTGACGCCCGCTAAAGATCCCATTAACACTTCCCACCAGTTAGGCACAGCTGCAGGAACCGCACATGTTGCACCAGGCCTGACCTCTAGTGGTGGAGCCAGATCTGCGACAGGCGACAATGACCGGACCCACAATTGTGACACGGCGACGGCGGCGACAGTCGACACGAATGTCGACACCAACACTGACCCCAGTATGCTGGTTGTAAGTTCTAGCTTTGTTCAGGTCCACATCCCACTTCTGACACCATGGTCACTTGCTGGTCCTGCTTGTCGCACCATGCGCGTCATGCTTAACAGTCTGCAACTTTTCGCATGCAACATCAGTAGCGGCTGCAGCCGACTTAGACGTAGTCAGACAGGACAGGTTGTATGTTACTAAACACAAGTTTTATTTCCTGTTTCTTTACAGGAAACATGGCGGTGTCACCAGTTGACCAGTCAATGTGCATGATGGTTATTCTTGGGTTCTGTTCACTGTGATCATGGCAACTGTCTACTGGCTCAATCACCCTGCTTTACGTGTTATATATATTTGCAAAGAAGGCAGTGTTTCTAAAAAGAATATATAATCTCCTTGATCCGTCTTTAAGAACCAATGGGGCATTGACAGCACTTAATGTAAACTACCATTTAGTAATGGTACATGGGTGACATTGACAGCATTTAATGTAAACTACCATTTAGTAATGGTACATGGGTGACATTGACAGCATGTCATTTAAATTACCTTTCAGTAATTGTACACGGGTGACATTGACAGCACTTAATGTAAACTACCTTTCAGTAATGATACACGGGTGACATTGATAGCACTTAATGTAAACTACCTTTTAGTAATGGTACACGGGTGACATTGATAGCACTTAATGTAAACTTCCTTTCAGTAATGGTACACCGGTGACATTGACAGCACTTAATGTAAACTACCTTTCAGTAATGGTACATGGGTGACATTGACAGCACTTAATGTAAACTACCTTTTAGTAATGGTACACGGGTGACATTGATAGCACTTAATGTAAACTTCCTTTCAGTAATGGTACACGGGTGACATTGATAGCACTTAATGTAAACTTCCTTTCAGTAATGGTACACCGGTGACATTGACAGCACTTAATGTAAACTACCTTTCAGTAATGGTACATGGGTGACATTGACAGCACTTAATGTAAACTACCTTTTAGTAATGGTACACGGGTGACATTGATAGCACTTAATGTAAACTTCCTTTCAGTAATGGTACACCGGTGACATTGACAGCACATTACATGAGACTGCCATAATCACAGTGTTCTACCCAATGAAGGTGTTTATGTGTTCACCAATGTGCACGAATTCACTCGCACACAATTAACTCACGTTAATCAATTGTCACGCTGCATTTCTGTGTTTGCGCACATTTTGCAATGGACAGGACTGGGTTTACAAGGTAATTGTGTGTCACCCCCGATCTTCCTCTTTGTGTTGTCTTTAAAGCGTTACGCTAATTATATTGAAAGTTACTCAGATATTATGTATCATGAAATTGTCAGGTTTTTAAAGTGTAACTAGTATTGAATAATGTTGCATGACTCGAGCTGAGAATTGTTCTGTTCTCTGGCTGTTTACTGTCCCATTTTATTGGTGGAATTCACAGAGAGCAGCATTCTTAGATGTGCTGATTAAAAAATAATTCTTAAATTGTTACCTTAAGAAACTTGCATGAACTAAAACAAGGAAACAGTTACGTGTTGAGTGTTGTTGGTGGAGACAGCTGTTAATGCGTTGGCACACCCGCCTCTCTGCATGATTCCCGACAGTTACCCTGGACCTGAATAGAGCGTGCATGCGTAGATTAGTTTAGATTAGTCGGCCGTGCTAGTAACACAAGCCCTAGCCCAGTAGAGGAGGTTAACCAGAACACAGTAAACCTTGTCTGTACCGTGTCACGACACTCTGTTAGTAGACAAGGTTAACACTGTAACAGGTGTAGCAGTAAACCTTGTCTGTAGCGTGTCACGACACTCTGTTAGTAGACAAGAGTGTGATTCCCTGTAATGTAGTTCTCACCTGAATTAGTGGCTGGTTCGTAAGTGGGGGAGATAGCAGTAGATGTAACTCGGGAACGTTGACAACCAAGAAAGAACAGGATGTCAGACGTGTGCTTTGTTTGTGGCATTCAGCCGTAAAATACAGCTATTGTCCTCTGTAGAGATATTCTGTTACCAAAGTAAACATATTCCCTGTAGCCCATATGTAGATATGTCTCTGCTATAAGTTATACCTAATGTTCATACTAAGGTGTTATATATAGTAATTGACACAAACTGTGCTCCCACAACATAAACCTTGTGATGTGTAATGAAACTGAAATTCCTAAGCTAAAGTTAACTTGTGTAGCGCAATCATTTCTCCAAAACACAAACTGTGATGTGGGAATATAGTCAAGTTAAGCTTTCATAGTAATGCAACAGCAGGTAATCGTTATAAAACATTCATCACTCCCATCTGAAACGTTTAGCTCGTGAGGAAGTCAACTCGCGTGGACGGTCCACGGATTATGACGTCACGTTTCTGTTACTGACGTGTCCTTGGTCTTTCAATCTTGCAGGAGACGTCCTTCTCCGGTCCAAAGACGGTCACGCGGAAGGTGTCGACGTCGTCGGCAAAGAACAGCTCGGCAATGCTTGTAACGGTCGTACAGCCTGACGTCACACCCCCCGCCAGGCTGCCTAGCAACGGAAGCGGGGGCGGCGACGAACTGTCTCCGTGGCACGTTTCGGTGGGTTCAGAGCCCGGCCCCAGGAAGACAGTGGCGCCGCCTAGACGCGTCTCGTCGACTGAGCAGCGACGAGTCATCACGACAGAGTTATGATGCACATTTCACTCGCACAATGAACACTATGCCGCCAAATGGTGGTGTAGCGGTCACGCCGCCAGTAGAACTACGAAGTGACCGCACTGTCGCCGTGACAAGTTGATTAACACGGCGGCGATTCCTGTAGCAGCACCGAGAAAGTGACGTCGTTTCACGGACCGTAAGAGGATTCGACAACTGCGGATCGTCGTGACTTTGGCGGCCGTGAAGAGCTGTGTTATTGATACAAGTCGACGTCTTGTGGACATACCACGGCACTACAGTGGTGTAGGAGAGACCACACGAGGTCTTACAGCATTACAGGCAGCGGACACATTTCTTGCCAACAACTGCTGAGTTCAGGCGCATACAAGACATGTTTCTCTGTCGGTAGTGTTTGCGTCTTGGTAGCACCGTCATAGACAATTGGCTGTGCTATTTTGTGATGTTGTAATCGTCGCTACCACCAGTACAGCCAACAGTATTGCACCGTGCCTAAGACTGGCACTCGTGATGTCCTTAGAGTCGATGTTACCTCCATGTTTCAGCGTATGTGACATGCCGGATGGCAGTGGTATTGGTAGTAGACCTGTCCCCGATGTACACACTGTACGGTCTAGTTCTGTCCCCGAGGTACACACTGTACGGTCTAGTTCTGTCCCCGAGGTACACACTGTACGGTCTAGTTCTGTCCCCGAGGTACACACTGTACGGTCTAGTTCTGTCCCCGAGGTACACACTGTACGGTCTAGTTCTGTCCCCGAGGTACACACTGTACGGTCTAGTTGTGTCCCCGAGGTACACACTGTACGGTCTAGTTCTGTCCCCGAGGTACACACTGTACGGTCTAGTTGTGTCCCCGAGGTACACACTGTACGGTCTAGTTCTGTCCCCGAGGTACACACTGTACGGTCTAGTTGTGTCCCCGAGGTACACACTGTACGGTCTAGTTCTGTCCCCGAGGTACACACTGTACGGTCTAGTTCTGTCCCCGAGGTACACACTGTACGGTCTAGTTCTGTCCCCGAGGTACACACTGTACGGTCTAGTTCTGTCCCCGAGGTACACACTGTACGGTCTAGTTCTGTCCCCGAGGTACACACTGTACGGTCTAGTTCTGTCCCCGAGGTACACACTGTACGGTCTAGTTCTGTCCCCGAGGTACACACTGTACGGTCTAGTTCTGTCCCGAGGTACACACTGTACGGTCTAGTTGTGTCCCCGAGGTACACACTGTACAGTCTAGTTCTGTTCCCGAGGTACACACTGTACGGTCTAGTTCTGTCCCCGAGGTACACACTGTACGGTCTAGTTCTGTCCCGAGGTACACACTGTACGGTCTAGTTGTGTCCCCGAGGTACACACTGTACAGTCTAGTTCTGTCCCCGAGGTACACACTGTACGGTCTAGTTCTGTCCCCGAGGTACACACTGTACGGTCTAGTTCTGTCCCCGAGGTACACACTGTATGGTCTAGTTCTGTCCCCGAGGTACACACTGTACGGTCTAGTTCTGTCCCGAGGTACACACTGTACGGTCTAGTTGTGTCCCCGAGGTACACACTGTACAGTCTAGTTCTGTCCCCGAGGTACACACTGTACGGTCTAGTTCTGTCCCCGAGGTACACACTGTACGGTCTAGTTCTGTCCCCGTGGTACACACTGTACGGTCTAGTTCTGTCCCCGAGGTACACACTGTACGGTCTAGTTCTGTCCCCGAGGTACACACTGTACGGTCTAGTTCTGTCCCCGAGGTACACGCTGTACGGTCTAGTTCTGTCCCCGAGGTACGCACTGTACGGTCTAGTTCTGTCCCCGAGGTACACGCTGTACGGTCTAGTTCTGTCCCCGAGGTACACACTGTACGGTCTAGTTCTGTCCCCGAGGTACACACTGTACGGTCTAGTTCTGTCCCCGAGGTACACACTGTACGGTCTAGTTCTGTCCCCGAGGTACACACTGTACGGTCTAGTTCTGTCCCGAGGTACACACTCTACGGTCTAGTTGTTTCCCCGAGGTACACACTGTACAGTCTAGTTCTGTCCCCGAGGTACACACTGTACAGTCTAGTTCTGTCCCCGAGGTACACACTGTACGGTCTAGTTGTGTCCCCGAGGTACACACTGTACGGTCTAGTTCTGTCCCCGAGGTACACACTGTACGGTCTAGTTGTGTCCCGGAGGTACACACTGTATGGTCTAGTTCTGTCCCCGAGGTACACACTGTACGGTCTAGTTGTGTCCCCGAGGTACACACTGTACGGTCTAGTTCTGTTCCCGAGGTACACACTGTACGGTCTAGTTCTGTCCCCGAGGTACACACTGTACGGTCTAGTTGTGTCCCCGAGGTACACACTGTACAGTCTAGTTCTGTCCCGAGGTACACACTGTACGGTCTAGTTGTGTCCCCGAGGTACACACTGTACGGTCTAGTTCTGTCCCCGAGGTACACACTGTACGGTCTAGTTGTGTCCCCGAGGTACACACTCTACGGTCTAGTTGTGTCCCCGAGGTACACACTGTACGGTCTAGTTCTGTCCCGAGGTACACACTGTACGGTCTAGTTCTGTCCCCGAGGTACACACTGTAGGTCTAGTTCTGTCCCCGAGGTACACACTGTACGGTCTAGTTCTGTCCACACTGGTGACAGCACTGCGACGTTAGTGATCATCCCTGTACTTGTTTCACATTTGGCTCGCCTTTAACGACGGTTATGTTGAAATTTTAAGCCAAACTTGGTTTCAGTCCCACTCGTCAGACGTGTCCTATTTGGGATGGTTTTAACATTTTAATGAACTTCTTTTAGTCGTTGTATTCACACTGGAACATTGTCTAACTTGGCGAGATGCAGCCAAGGTGGGACGTGAACGTTGCGTGTCGTGTCGTTCTGTGGAACGTGGCTTGAAATGTAGTCTGCATTACTCTTTTAAATTTCTTTTACACAGTTGCACCGTTACATGTGGTTGTTTTGAAGTCCAACTATAGTTCTTCCACAGCGAAACGGCTGTTAACCTAAGCAGATTATTTATTTGGCGTTAGGAAAATGTCACGTGGGACAAACCTTTAGGGATGTACAGAGCTCTACAATGGCATATGAAATCGGTTACATTTAGCCTCAACATGGCATTTGGTTGTGGCTGTATGTTCACTTTTATCGTATTGCTTTGATTGCGCGGTGTCATAGCAAATTATTTCTGTAGGA
Organism: Lamellibrachia columna; assembly: GCA_963662155.1. Taxonomy (NCBI): domain Eukaryota; kingdom Metazoa; phylum Annelida; class Polychaeta; order Sabellida; family Siboglinidae; genus Lamellibrachia; species Lamellibrachia columna. Next base: position 4,398,785 of record OY759261.1, on the reverse strand, counting down.
TCACACGGTGATCGTAAACCGGGTTTAGAGTGCAATTGCAGTGTTTGTAACCTGGTTGTCTGAGCGTGTATATAGAGATGAAGTCGAGTCACCTATGTAGAGAACATTTATGCTTCAGTGACGCCATTTATGGACGTTGTTTGAATGTGCATCACGTGACAGTAGAGGATACGACAGCTTTCATGGTTGTCTTGTATATATATATATATGACCGATTGTCGTTTAATAACGTTTAGTTCTAAGGCGGCCTTGCGTTTGATATAAATGATGTAACAAGATTTATTTACATGATGTGTACATTGCAAGCAGCTGTTGCATTGCCAGTACAAATACGGTATTTTAGCTCGAAGTTTTAAGGACATTTTTATGTGGTAATGAAAAGAGAATGTGATTTTATGGTATTTTCACTATGCGTTATTATGCGTCACTGACAAGGTCCTGTATCTGTCCACGCTAGCGCCAAGTGACGTTATTATGCGTCACTGACAAGGTCCTGTATCTGTCCACGCTAGTGCCAAGTGACGTTATTATGCGTCACTGACAAGGTCCTGTATCTGTCCACGCTAGCGCGAAGTCACGTTATTATGCGTCACTGACAAGGTCCTGTATCTGTCCACGCTAGTGCTAAGTGACGTTATTATGCGTCACTGACAAGGTCCTGTATCTGTCCACGCTAGCGCGAAGTCACGTTAGTATGCGTCACTGACAAGGTCCTGTATCTGTCCACGCTAGCGCGAAGTCACGTTATCATGCGTCACTGACAATGTCCTGTATCTGTCCACGCTAGCGCGAAGTCACGTTATTATGCGTCACTGACAAGGTCCTGTATCTGTCCACGCTAGCGCGAAGTCACGTTACTATGCGTCACTGACAAGGTCCTGTATCTGTCCACGCTACCGCGAAGTGACGGGATGTTTCAGGAAGACCATTGGTGGTGTTTTAAAACAAGACTGGGGCTGTGGTTTTATTATGTAGATGTTTTATTCGGCAGCCAGATCTACTATGTTTTGTATGCAGCTTTGGGTGTTATGGTACGACTATTTCTTTAACCGTAATATTACATATCACGTGGTTGTTACAGAACGGTACCGTCCTCAGTTAAATACCCGCCGCCCGGTTTTTGCCCACGGCACGCGAACGTCCACATTGTACGTCACTGTCTGACAAGGAATTGCAGTAATTTTGAAAAGTTTATGTAAGAATAAAATATGCTATTTGTGCAAAGAGATGTCAAAATGTGTTTGAAGTAATTCGACGATTTTAAAATCTGGTTTAGAATTAAGAATTGTATAGCAATCAAGGTATATAGGTGCCACTTATCTTCCTTTATCCGTACGGCTTCAAATATTTCTGTAGAGATGAAAAACTTTCTTGCATTACGGGATACAGCCCCCATGTGCCAAATGACAGGCGAATGACCTATCATCAGTTCTGCGCCACGAGCAGTGACTGTCGGAATGGCGCCTTATAAATGTTACGATTCGATTTTTAAAACACGTCCGAAGAACGACTGTTGTGAATGTTTTACGTGACATTCCCCTGGCATACACACCAGCTAGAAGGCATACACACCATCTAGAAGGCATACACACCAGCTAGAAAGCATACACACCAAGTGGAAAGCATACACACCAGCTAGAAGGCATACACACCAGCTAGAAGGCATACACACCAAGTGGAAAGCATACACACCAGCTAGAAGGCATATACACCAAGTGGAAGGCATACACACCAGCTAGAAGGCATACACACCAAGTGGAAAGCATACACACCAAGTGGAAGGCATACACACCAGCTAGAAGGCATACACACCAAGTGGAAGGCATATACACTAGGTGGAAGGCATACACACCAGGGGGAAGGCATACACACCAGGTGGAAGGCATATACACCAGGTGGAAGAGACCTACGATGTTTAGTGAATCAGTTAAAATACAAAAATGTCCACCTTCCTACGCCCACGTGTACTTGATGCTGCATGAGGTGCCATGTTGTGGCCAACGTCTTTACAAAACGGCCGGGTTGGTCGCCGGACTAGGGTTTGAACCAGTATCTCCTGGTCGCAGAGTGTTCGAACCAGTACTTCCTGGTCATGAAGCGTTCGAACCAGTACCACCTGGTTGTGAAGGGTTCGAACCTGTACCTCCTGGTCACGAAGGTTTCGAACCAGTAACTCCTGGTCACGAAAGGTTCGAACCAGTACCTCCTGGTCACGAAGGGTTCAAACCAGTAACTCCTGGTCACGAAGGGTTCAAACCTGTACCTCCTGGTCACGAAGGTTTCGAACCAGTAACTCCTGGTCACGAAGGGTTCGAACCAGTACCTCCTGGTCACGAAGGTTTCGAACCAGTAACTCCTGGTCATGAAGGGTTCGAACCAGTACCTCCTGATCACGAAGGGTTCGAACCAGTACCTCCTGGTCATGAAGGGTTCAAACCAGTACCTCCTGGTCACGAAGGTTTCGAACCAGTAACTCCTGGTCATGAAGGGTTCGAACCAGTACCTCCTGGTCATGAAGGGTTCGAACCTGTACCTCCTGGTCACGAAGGGTTCGAACCAGTACCTCCTGGTCACGAAGGGTTCGAACCAGTAACTCCTGGTCATGAAGGGTTCGAACCAGTAACTCCTGGTCATGAAGGGTTCGAACCAGTACCTCCTGGTCACGAAGGTTTCGAACCAGTACCTCCTGGTCACGAAGGGTTCGAACCAGTACCTCCTGGTCATGAAGGTTTCGAACCAGTAACTCCTGGTCACGAAGGGTTCGAACCAGTACCTCCTGGTCACGAAGGGTTCGAACCTGTACCTCCTGGTCACGAAGGGTTCGAACCAGTACCTCCTGGTCACGAAGGGTTCGAACCAGTAACTCCTGGTCACGAAGGGTTCGAACTTGTACCTCCGGGTCAGGAAGCAAAGGAGGACGGAGAATGAGACCGGACTCGAAGGCGACGTACAGAGCAGGAGGAACGAAGGCGACGTACGGAGCAGGAGGATCGAGGGCGACGCACGGAGCAGGAGGAACGAGGGCGACGTACGGAGCAGGAGGAACGAGGGCGACGCACGGAGCAGGAGGAACGAGGGCGACGTACGGAGCAGGAGGAACGAGGGCGACGCACGGAGCAGGAGGAACGAGGGCGACGCACGGAGCAGGAGGATCGAGGGCGACGTATGGAGCAGGAGGATCGAGGGCGACGTACGGAGCAGGAGGAACGAGGGCGACGTACGGAGCAGGAGGATCGAGGGCGACGTATGGAGCAGGAGGATCGAGGGCGACGTACGGAGCAGGAGGATCGAGGGCGATGCACGGAGCAGGAGGAACGAAGGCGACGTACGGAGCAGGAGGAACGAAGGCGATGTACGGAGCAGGAGGATCGAAGGCGACGTACGGAGCAGGAGGAACGAAGGCGACGTACGTAGCAGGAGGATAGAAGGCGACGTACGGAGCAGGAGGATCGAAGGCGACGTACGGAGCAGGAGGATCGAAGGCGACGTGCGGAGCAGGAGGATCGAAGGCGACGTACGGAGCAGGAGGATCGAAGGCGACGTACGGAGCAGGAGGATCGAAGGCGACGTACGGAGCAGGAGGATCGGGAGAAAAGCGTGGACTCATGTGCGATGTTCGTGATCGTCTGTTTGTGTTGTTTTAATTCAAGACTAAAATGTACTTTACAGTCTGCGGAACAACACAAAATTATTAGAGTCGGACGAGAAAGAAAGAAACTGCGCTGGTTATTGTTAAAGTATTAAATCCATCTCAATATAGATTCTTAAAAGCGAGGTAATACTTAACTTTTTTTAGAAGAAATTACTAGTGGATAGATGAGGAATCACCAGTAGATCTATTATTGGTACGTTCTTATATAGCGCTGTATCCTGTACGTGGTACTGCTCAAAGCGCTTTACACTTCATCCCGGGCAGACATGTTCATTCCAACACCATTTCGACTTCCTGGGAAGAATTCAGCCACGCTACAATTACTGTACGAAGACTATTCGTTCAAATATCTATCTATCTCTGTCTGTGGTCAGGTACTCGTCTATACAGCTGAGTGAACTGTGGCAACGTGGGATGAACGAAATTGCCAAAGCTTCGAAACGGAAGGAAGAGGATTCGAACCCGGGTTCTCTCGATTGAGGGCCTGAAGCTCTAATCGCTACGCTACGGCACCCCACAAATTAGAATTTCAGAAATCTTTTGAATAAGTTCAACATCAAAGACTATTACTTAAATTAAAGCCCATGGTATCGGGATGGCATAGTCAACTGGATAGAAAAAATGGCTCACTGGCAGAAGACAGCGTGTTGTAGTAGATGGGGAGGTTTCAAACTGGAACTCACTTTTGAGAACAACTAATGTTATCCAGAAGTTAAATATATTAGTTTTGAAGAATGCGCAAAAAAGAATGTGTTTTAACAACCCTACAGACAGGGGGGTTAACAGGAGAGTAAGTTGACATTTTAAAGATATTGAATGGGTATGAAAATATCGATAGAAATATTTTCTCTCACTTATGAAAGATAGTAGAACTAGAGGATATGAGGTAACATTTGTGAAGGATCAGTGTAGATTTGATATCAGAAAGTACTCATTCTCACAGAGGACAATACATGAATGCAACAGCTTATCTACATATTGTGTAAATGACGAAAATAAACAAATAAAATAAACAAATATACACGAAGGGCAGGTTACACATAGACAACAAGATGTTGGATTCTCAATAAGCTAATGGCTTGTCCACTTGTCGCCTGAGTGCTTTGCCGTGGATGGGAAAATAAGACTAACGCACGCATACATAGTGACAAGTATCCTTTTACAATCAAGACATGTGCATCTTTGAGTTTACCAACACAGTGTCGTATGCACCTCTACACATCACGGCCGTTTTATATCTATTTCATTGTGACCGGCGTGCAATATTAATTATTTACGCAAATGAAAAATAATTATTGTCAACTTGATGGTCAGTATTATAGTGTAGGCCAGTGTTTCTCAACCGGGGGTCCTCGGCCCACTGGGGGGCACATGGAGCTGCCAGGAGGTTCGCGAGATGGCAGGGGAAATTATAGTTTTAAATTACCTGGTCAAATTAAAAAAATAGTTTTGGACCTAACTATGAAAACGACCACCTATAGCCGCCAAACTTCTCCTCGAGTATCTACTATACATATATAAATATACACATCACGTTAACAAAACCATAAATTTAGTGCCGTATAACGATCGAAAAATTAAAACAAAAGCTTCACGATTACCATACGCAATAGTTTCGCAATAGTTTCACAGTGAATCCACAAGGTAAGCAGCGCCTCCTTGTGGATTCATTGTGAAGCTTTGCGGCGAACTTTTTGGTGCTGTGCATCGTCAAACGGAGAAGGAAATGGACAAATTTATTACCGTTGGCCATAGAAGATGACATGCGTGTCTGAAACACAGTGAAATGAATGTTTTGAAATACCAACTGATTTGTGTCATGTCTGACAAGCAGTTTAACATGGTTGTCATTAAATAAGTCAAGCTTAAAGGCCTAACCATATTAAATTAAAGTGAGATCAATCCAAGCTGACATATTGATATACTGTGACAGTTATCTAAGTTCAAATCTGCTTGTTTGAATAGTAATAATTAACAAGCTGTGTAATGGCACTAGCAACAGCAAACACGTTTTCTTTTAAAGTTTAATAAACACGTAATTTTTAAAAGCAGTAACTTTTGACATCAGTGTAGCGAAAAGGCGGGGGGGGTACCATAACCTATGTGGGGGAGTCCCTGGAATGTTTTATTGGACATAGGGGGGACCTTGGAGGCAAAAAGATTGAGAACCGGTGGTGTAGGCCACTATGTCATAGCAAATGCAGAATATTTGCTAAAAACTAATTTTCACTTGATTCAGTATCTTTGGGTAGTATAGTTTAACAAAAAATAGGGTGTAAATTTTTACAAACAGGATATATTTACCAAAGTCAAGATGGCCGCCAGCATACGAATCACTTGATTTTCCATCATATTATTATTTTTAATAGTTCGTTACATGTTCAGAATGGTGCCTGGAGCTTGTAGCATTGAACATACCTATTTCAGTTAATATCTGTGTTATTCACACGTAATGTGGGCATTAGTAGATGGCTGCCATTTTGAATGTCAAAATGGCAGTCACAATAAAATGTGAAATTACCTACTGTAGACTGTATTGTTATGCTGAATCTATGTTGTTGTTCAACTAATAATACTGTATGTGCTGAAATTATTATATCATCGTAAAGTTTGAAAAACGTACTTCTATCATTGATTTAATAACTTTCAATATATACAGGTTGGACAACTTTTCGCTTAAGGAACATTAATGTATTTATGAAACAACTAAACACAATCTTAGCGCAGAAAACACCTCCAATCTTTGTATGCAACAAGTGCATTGTATAATTACAATTGTCGTGTTAGAGATCGTCTTAACACAGTCACTTGTATTGCAGTGTCACTGTTGTAGCAGCTGTCGCTGTGTTGTTGCCATCATTTCAGGGGACACAGGTGATCGCAACACAAAAACGTGCTCAATTAGCACAACCAATAGTGGCTCAAGGAGGTGATATTGTTGATTTATTTACTTGTTTGGTGCCTACAACATCCAACACTTCCTTCTCAACTACATGAAACAATTTGAGACAATCCTACAATTGGTTAGAAGCACTAGACAAAGAGCTCTTCTGCTGCACATGGAGAGCATCGAGTCTCTTATCAAGTACTTCTTTGCTCATGACAATCTGAACTATGTTCGTTTGCTAACCCTGTACATTTCCACAATGCAGGAAGCGGACAAGCAGCACCCAGACATCTTGGCAGAATTCCCGAAAGGGAACTTCTGCGTGACGAAATGAGTGGCAGGATTTACTTCAATAGCCCCAGATCATGCAATTGAACACGAAAACCGCGCAATTAAGGTTATTGTAGGAATAGCCCAACATGATAAGGCTCTAGATAAGTTATTTCTCATTGCGCTTGAAATGTCAAAGTTACTCGATGAGTTGACGAAAGAGTATGGCATGGATAGTAATGCCAGTAGAACGCAGCACCATGAGATGACGGGAGGAAAGCTCTCCCGAATAACGAAGAATGCTACAAAGTTCACTGGGGTATTTGTCGAAGAGAGAAACCCATTTACGGCAGATGAGGATGATATGTACAACCTCCTTACAAGAGAAGTTATGAATGAGAAGGTGACCAAAGATATCTTAGGGTCGTGATGACATTGGACTGCAGGTGTTTGAGGGATTTGCTTGTTGCTGCAGCTAAATCCTACGCAGCCACATCACAAGACAACTGCACTTCCTCTTGCACGCACGTTTACATTCACACTTCCTCTTGCACCCACGTTTACATTCACACTTCCTCTTGCACCCACGTTTACATTCACACTTCCTCTTGCACCCACGTTTACATTCACACTTCCTCTTGCACCCACGTTTACATTCACACTTCCTCTTGCACCCACGTTTACATTCACACTTCCTCTTGCACCCACGTTTACATTCACACTTCCTCTTGCACCCACGTTTACATTCACACTTCCTCTTGCACCCACGTTTACATTCACACTTCCTCTTGCACCCACGTTTACATTCACACTTCCTCTTGCACGCACGTTTACATTCACACTTCCTCTTGCACCCACGTTTACATTCACACTTCCTCTTGCACCCACGTTTACATTCACACTTCCTCTTGCACCCACGTTTACATTCACACTTCCTCTTGCACCCACGTTTACATTCACACTTCCTCTTGCACCCACGTTTACATTCACACTTCCTCTTGCACCCACGTTTACATTCACACTTCCTCTTGCACGCACGTTTACATTCACACTTGACTTAATTCACGATTGCTGCAGGGGCTGGACAACACGCTGCCAGGTGACTCGACTGTGGGACAGAATCCGACGGAAGGGATCCGACGCAAGAGCTAGACTGAGGTAGTGATAGAGGGGGTGAGGAGAGCGAGGGTGTTTGTGGGGGATTCGATAGTCAGGAAGACTGATAGAATATTAAACAAGGGGGACGACATGGTGGTTTGCTTTCCAGGGGGCAAACGTAGAGTCTATCAGAGTTTTGAAAAAACCGTGGGTCCGGACAAGGAAGGTTCTGTTTTAGTACATGTAGGAATTAACAACGCAGAGAGGGAGGATACAACTGCCATAGTTAGGAAATACAGGCAGTTCTTTAGAAAAGCTAAGCAGGAACGGGTTGAGCAAATCATTCTGTCAGGGATTCTACCGTAATGGGAAGCAGGGGACAGGGATATCGAAATTGCCGGAGGAAGGCAATTAACACGTTAGTTCAACAGCTATGTAGTGAAGAGGATGTTGGATTTGTGGGGATGTTTTGTTGGGAGGGCTGATATGTACATTAAAGATGGGCTTCGTCTTAGTGGAAATGGTGCAGCTGTGTTTGTTGATGAACTATCAGCAGCAGTCGACAGTGGCATGGGAAGCATAAAACAATGTTTTGGCAGCAAATACTGCTTAAACTAGAAGCGCAAGGAAGTACATAGAGGTGCCTCAAACAAGACAAGAGGCAATTAGTACACACAAACCAGTAACACAATGAATGGACAACATTTCTGAAGCTGGTTATAAATGCGTGTGTTTAAATGCAAGGAGCATAGTAAATAAGAAAAACGAATTAAACATTATGGTACAAGATATTAACCCTCACATAATTGGCATAACCGAATCATGGGCCAATAAAACATATCAGATGCTGAATTAGGACTGACAGGATACGTAATGGTTATGAGAGATCAAATAGGAAGAAGGGGAGGGGGAGTCATTTTATATATTAAAGAATCTTTTCATGCTTACAAAATAAAATTAGAAATGGAAGCAAATTGCGATGAAGCTGTTTGATGCAATATAGTTATAGGAAGTTCAACATTAACTATTGGATTAGTTTACAGAAGTCCAAACATAAACGAAGAGGATAACAAAAACATACAAAACGCTATAAAGGAAGTGAGTAAAGGGGAATGTATCATATACATTTTAGCCACGGACACATAAAATAGACATCTGTAGAGAGTACAGGGTGTGAGGACCAACAGTTTCTACTTTCAATTCCTCACTCAACACGTGCTAGAACCGACCATGGGAGAGAATGTATCAGATATAGTTTTGTGTACACAAATATTACTTAGTGGACAATGTCAAAATACTTGAGCCATTGGGTAACTGTGACCACAATCAAATACATTTTGACATCAAAGTAAAATCAGAAAGTACAAATAAAAAAATACAGGAGCAACTTCCACAAAGGTAAATATAAAGATATGAGAAAATACTTAGCAAAGCTAGATTGGAATAACATGCTGAGGAAGACCGCAATTGAATGTTGGAACATTATAAAATATGAAATTGAGAGTATCATTGATAAATTTGTTCCCTTCAAAAAACAAGGAAAACAGTCTAGAAACACAAAAAGAACCTATTAGAAAAATATGTGGAGGGTTTATAGGCGTTCCAGAAAGGATGAAGACTACACAAATATCAAAAAGGCACTTAATGCACCTACGAATTAAATTTGACAATCTAAAAAACGCTATAAGCAAACATTAGCATTTAACATACACAGTGACAGCGAGAGCTTTCATGCATATATCAGGAGTAAACAAAATGTACAATACAAGGTTGAGTCACTAGAAGACAGTGCTGGAAATGTAACATCACAAGGTTTTTTTAATGGCGGAAGACCTAAACGGATACTTCAGTTCAGTGTTTACCAAAAAGGATATTAGTTCATTACCAGTTCCAGAAGCTAAATTTCAGGAGGCTAATTCGGACTGTTTAGGGCAGATAATTGTAACTTCAGAAATGGCAGCAAAAAAAGAAAATAATGGCAATAAAAAAACAGTATATCACCTGGAGTGGATGGAATTCCGTCAAAACTACTAATGGAAGCAGTAGAACAAATTAGTTTACCACTTGCAAGAGTATTCAATCTGTCATTAAAGGAGTCGGTGGTTTCAGTTTTAGAGCAGTGTTGTATGGCAGCTTCAAATGGTCAACAGATTGTTGGGTTGATTAGGAGAAATATAACATTTAGATCACTTTATACAAGCTTGGAGACCATATCGTAAGAAGGATATATATACGCTTGAAAGAATAAAGAGAACAGCAACTAAACTGATTCCAGAACTGAGAGGTCTTAGTTATGAAGAAAGAAGTTTTTTAAGATATTGAATGGATATGAAAATATTGATAGAAATATTTGTTCTCACTCAAAAAAAAAATCGAACTAGAGGACATGAGGTAACATTGGTAAAGGATCCGTGTAGATTGGATATTAAGACATACTCGTTCTCACAGAGGACAATCAATGAATGGAACAAATTATCTATATATTGTGTAATTGCTAGCAGCGTGAAATGTTTAAAAACATGGTTGACACATATCTCAGGAGGGCGGATTGCACCTAGATAAAAAATGTTGGACTCTCAAAAGCCAATGGCTTCCTTGCCCACTTGCCAAATGGGCCTTTGCCTTGGGTGGCAATCTTGTTAAATGTTAAAGTGTCTGCAATTTCCTTTCAAGGTGTACTATTATCCATGCATTTGAGTTTGATATACTAGTAGTCCCGCAGCTTTGTTGTACTTGAGGATTATAGTCCCGCAGCTTTGTTGTACTTGAGAACTGTAGTCCCGCAGCTTTGTTGTACTTGAGGACTGTAGTCCCGCAGCTTTGTTGTACTTGAGGACTGCAGTCCCGCAGCTTTGTTGTACTTGAGGACTGTAGTCCCGCAGCTTTGTTTTACTTGAGAACTGTAGTCCCGCAGCTTTGTTGTACTTGAGAACTGTAGTCCCGCAGCTTTGTTGTACTTGATGACTGTAGTCCCGCAGCTTTGTTGTACTTGATGACTGTAGTCCCGCAGCTTTGTTGTACTTGATGACTGTAGTCCCGCAGCTTTGTTGTACTTGATGACTGTAGTCCCGCAGCTTTGTTGTACTTGAGAACTGTAGTCCAGCAGCTTTGTTGTATTTGATGACTGTAGTCCCGCAGCTTTGTTGTACTTGAGAACTGTAGTCCCGCAGCTTTGTTGTACTTGATGACTGTAGTCCCGCAGCTTTGTTGTACTTGATGACTGTAGTCCCGCAGCTTTGTTGTACTTGAGAACTGTAGTCCCGCAGCTTTGTTTCACTCGAGGACTGTAGTCCCGCAGCTTTGTTGTACTTGAGAACTGTAGTCCCGCAGCTTTGTTTCACTCGAGGACTGTACTCACGCAGCTTTGTTGTACTTGAGAACTGTAGTCCCGCAGCTTTGTTGTACTTGAGAACTGTAGTCCCGCAGCTTTGTTTCACTCGAGGACTGTAGTCCCGCAGCTTTGTTGTACTTGAGAACTGTAGTCCCGCAGCTTTGTTGTACTTGAGGACTGTAGTCCCGCAGCTTTGATGTACTTGAGGACTGTAGTCCCGCAGCTTTGATGTACTTGAGGACTGTAGTCCCGCAGCTTTGATGTACTTGAGGACTATAGTCCAGCAGCTTTGTTGTACTTGAGGACTGTAGTCCCGCAGCTTTGGTGTACTTGATGACTGTAGTCCCGCAGCTTTGTTTCACTCGAGGACTGTACTCACGCAGCTTTGTCGTACTTGAGAACTGTAGTCCCGCAGCTTTGTTGTACTTGATGACTGTAGTCCCGCAGCTTTGTTTCACTCGAGGACTGTACTCACGCAGCTTTGTCGTACTTGAGGACTGTAGTCCCGCAGCTCTGTTGTACTTGAGGACTGTAGTCCAGCAGCTCTGTTGTACTTGAGGACTGTAGTCCAGCAGCTATGTAGTACTTGAGGACTGTAGTCCCGCAGCTCTGTTGTACTTGAGGACTGTAGTCCAGCAGCTCTGTTGTTCTTGAGGACTGTAGTCCAGCAGCTCTGTAGTACTTGAGGACTGTAGTCCCGCAGCTCTGCAGTACTTGAATACTGTAGTCCAGCAGCTCTGTTGTATTGAGGACTGTATTCCAGCAGCTCCGTTGTACTTGAGGACTGTATTCCAGCAGCTCCGTTGTACTTGAGGACTGTAGTCCCGCAGCTTTGTTGTACTTGAGAACTGTAGTCCCGCAGCTTTGTTTCACTCGAGGACTGTAGTCCCGCAGCTTTGTTGTACTTGAGCACTGTAGTCCCGCAGCTTTGTTGTACTTGATGACTGTAGTCCCGCAGCTTTGTTGTACTTGATGACTGTAGTCCCGCAGCTTTGTTGTACTTGAGAACTGTAGTCCCGCAGCTTTGTTTCACTCGAGGACTGTAGTCCCGCAGCTTTGTTGTACTTGAGAACTGTAGTCCCGCAGCTTTGTTTCACTCGAGGACTGTACTCACGCAGCTTTGTTGTACTTGAGAACTGTAGTCCCGCAGCTTTGTTGTACTTGAGAACTGTAGTCCCGCAGCTTTGTTTCACTCGAGGACTGTAGTCCCGCAGCTTTGTTGTACTTGAGAACTGTAGTCCCGCAGCTTTGTTGTACTTGAGGACTGTAGTCCCGCAGCTTTGATGTACTTGAGGACTGTAGTCCCGCAGCTTTGATGTACTTGAGGACTGTAGTCCCGCAGCTTTGATGTACTTGAGGACTATAGTCCAGCAGCTTTGTTGTACTTGAGGACTGTAGTCCCGCAGCTTTGGTGTACTTGATGACTGTAGTCCCGCAGCTTTGTTTCACTCGAGGACTGTACTCACGCAGCTTTGTCGTACTTGAGAACTGTAGTCCCGCAGCTTTGTTGTACTTGATGACTGTAGTCCCGCAGCTTTGTTTCACTCGAGGACTGTACTCACGCAGCTTTGTCGTACTTGAGGACTGTAGTCCCGCAGCTCTGTTGTACTTGAGGACTGTAGTCCAGCAGCTCTGTTGTACTTGAGGACTGTAGTCCAGCAGCTATGTAGTACTTGAGGACTGTAGTCCCGCAGCTCTGTTGTACTTGAGGACTGTAGTCCAGCAGCTCTGTTGTTCTTGAGGACTGTAGTCCAGCAGCTCTGTAGTATTTGAGGACTGTAGTCCCGCAGCTCTGCAGTACTTGAATACTGTAGTCCAGCAGCTCTGTTGTATTGAGGACTGTATTCCAGCAGCTCCGTTGTACTTGAGGACTGTAGTCCAGCAGCTCCGTTGTACTTGAGGACTGTAGTCCAGCAGCTCCGTTGTACTTGAGGACTGTAGTCCAGCAGCTCTGTAGTAGTTGAAGACTGTAGTCCAGCAGCTCTGTAGTACTTGAGGACTGTAGTATCGCAGCTCTGTAGTACTTGAAGACTGTAGTCCTGCAGCTCTGTAGTACTTGAAGACTGTAGTCCAGCAGCTCTGTTGTACTTGAGGACTGTAGTCCCGCAGCTCTGTAGTACTTGAAGAGAATAGTCTAGCAGCTATGTTGTACTTGAGGACTGTAGTCCTGCAGCTCTGTTGTACTTGAGGACTGTATTCCAGCAGCTCTGTTGTACTTGAGGACTGTAGTCCAGCAGCTCTGTAGTACATGAGGACTGTAGTCCTGCAGCTCTGTCTTACTTGAGGACTGTAGTGCAGCAGCTCTGTAGTACATGAGGACTGTAGTGCAGCAGCTCTGTCTTACTTGAGGACTGTAGTCCAACAGCTCTGTTTTACTTGAGGACTGTAGTCCAACAGCTCTGTTGTATTTGGGGACTGTAGTCCAGCAGTTCAGTTATGCGGCTTCTTGTGGCAAACAAGATGGTGAGATGTGTTAGTGGTCAGATATTTAGATATGTGATTGATCAGATGGTCAGATGGATGAGTGGTCCGAATTTGTAGTGGGCAGATTTACGTTTACGCGTCGGCGTATTTATTGAATAGATGTAAACACCAAATATGATACAACATTTGATTTGTTTCTAGAGAGAAACCACTGTCTGCCTGTGTATTATTTCCTGTTCTAACGTTCACGCTTATGTTAATGTGTGCGTCAATCTGCAGTAATTACAACACTAGTTGTTACGTCGCATAATGTTAAGACCTACATCCTCTAGCTCGACATTTTGAAATCTGCACAGTGTCATTACGTAAACGTGACACTAATACACATTAAACGGTGTAAAATTGTGAAGGAAATAAAAATGCAAGCTACTTTATTATCAGAATCGCATCATTATCTGGTATTACTGTATTAGGTGTGCTTGTGTTTTATACCAGGCTGGCAGGGTGTTTTATACCAGGCTGGCAGGGTGTTCCCCGTGCGGAGTAGTTGAATAGCTGAGAATCTCGATGGGAGAGTTTGGATATAGCCTGACCCAATTTGTTTACACATCTCTTTATAATAAAATATACTGAAACTACAATTTTTATTAAGTGTATGATCAAATACATTGTAAACTATCATTCGACGAAATAGAAATAAAAAATGGAAACTCATAGACGCTATTTAAGTTCGAACATAGCATATGCAAATCTTCTCCTTGATAACCCAGGATATATCCAGCGGAAGTTCACATTTGATAGACTCGAATGGGAAAATGCTGGTAGCGAGTACAAAGCTACTACTTTGGCAGCTGATTCCGATATACTCCGATAACCTCTGCTTTCAAAAGGATTGGTTTGTTTTAGGATATTAATTTAATAGACTAAACATATTCACCTAACATCAGCTCAGGAGGCCTGACATATTTATGGCGTATGGTGAGTTGCTGGCAGAAAAATAACAACAGTGATGTTTGGGTCAACGATAAAGTTCGACTTTAAACAGCCTGCTTAAGATATAAAACTAAGTTTGTGTTATCTTTCGTTTGGTTCGATGTTCGTTTCTTATGATAGAAACCAAGTTCGTGTTATCCTTCGTTTGGGTCGATGTTCATTTGTTATGTTATAAAACCAAGTTTGTGTAATCCTTCGTTTGGTTCGATGTTCGTTTGTTATGTTATAAAACCAAGTTCGTGTAACCCTTCGTTTGGTTCGATGTTCGTTTCTTATTATATAAACCAAGTTCGTGTTATCCTGCGTTTGGTTCGATGTTCGTTTCTTATGATATAAACCAAGTTCGTGTAATCCTTCGTTTGGTTCGATGTTCGTTTCTTATGATATAAACCAAGTTCGCGTTA